>OX459059.1:6929154-8129154 GCA_949775005.1 Orthosia gothica | reverse complement strand
ATACTTCTCAAAAGCACCCAATATAATAGTTGTATTATGACCTGCAGGTGCCGTGGACGGCGCGCGCAAGGCGAACTCGACGCGCACGTGGAAGGAGGTGTGCTTCGCGTGCGTGGACGCCGGCGAGTTCCGTCTGGCGCAGATGTGCGGCCTGCACATTGTGGTGCACGCCGACGAGCTCGAGGACCTCATCAACTACTACCAGGTAACTGACCCCACTGTGAAGATAAGGAAAAATATGCTCACGTCACGAGTCGCTACAGTAGTCTCAGCGGATCTTTGTGTCTCTGAAGTTGCTGCAAGACCCTGCACAGTTGCTATTTTTGTGTCAATGTTGATGCTGAAGTTAGCATTGTATAACTGCCTCTTTCACTCGCTTATGTTTGTCGCACCGTCCCATCTCGTTTAATGTATGCAGTAAACGAGATGGCAAACTGTTTCTTGCGCAATGGTTCACAGAGCCTAACTTCAGAGACACAAGGTCCGCTGTGACTACTGTACGTCGAGACGCGAGATCGGCAGGCTCATTAAGTATCTTTTGCAACGAGCAAAACAATAGCGATTTTTGAGCAAAAACTGCTCTTCCATACAGAAGTTTTAGTGTTGTTGGCGGTTTTTTTTTAAATAAATGCATTTTACAAACAGTGAGCTATTAGCAAACAATAGCACCTACACTGCAGGTAATTCTGACTTTTATGACATAAAGCGTTTGATCCCTATCGTTTTGCTCTTGCAAAAGATACGTAATAAGCCTGCTGATGTGACGATGCTTGAAGTGGTCAGTTGGTGGAGCGAATTCGAAGTTTCGCTGGGTTGGGCACTTCTGCATGTCCCAGTTTATTGACGTCAAATATAATGTCAATTACTGACTTTCAATTTCATGTGTTATGTTCAATTTTGTAGAAGACGAAGAGCATATTTTTGTGCATCATTCTTGCTTCCCTATTTTCATTTCATGGAGAGAATGATCAATTCGCTTAAGCGGAAATTCGCGGAAGCTTTACTTGTTGCTCGATCTTTCCCTACGCGATCTGCTTCAGACACCTAGTTCATGCCTTGTTTTGAATTCTAACAGTAGTTAAGGTATTTTATAACAAAAACTGGATAATATTGTATGAAATGAATTATTAAAATTATTATACGTTATCCTTCTGTGTCCCCAGGACCGCGGCCACTTCGACGAGCTCATCAGCCTACTGGAAGCCGCCCTGGGACTGGAGCGCGCACACATGGGCATGTTCACGGAGCTGGCCATCCTCTACTCCAAGTACAAGCCCGCCAAGATGCGGGAGCATCTCGAGCTGTTCTGGTCACGCGTTAATATTCCTAAGGTGAGAGATTATGTACTTGCATTTATATTTCGAGATTATTTCAATTAATCCCAACTAACTCAAGTGTTGACTCTAAGCGAGACAGTTACAACATAAGAAACCAGGAATTTTGAAAAAAAAATTGATGATATATGTAAAAACAACAAACAAAACAAGTAAATATCAGCTCCTGTACCCTGAGCTGTCAAAAATATCATAGTTCGACTGTAAAAAATGCACAGATGTATACAAATTAGATACATCTGTCCCTTACGCACACTCCAAATAACCTTTCTCTAAGAGCTTATGGTCACACCCTTGTATATAGATCAAAGTTATCTTTCGTCCATCGGCTAACATAGTCACTACCACAGACATAGATCTAGCTAGATGACGCGATTGTATGTATTTCGCGTGCAGCTCGATCGATCTGAGCTTTTTATTTAGCATTATCGGCACCGGAAATCCACCGAAAGCCAAAAAATGCCTTTTTATGCCATATTGAGCTGTAAAGAGAGTATGCCTTGAAAAGTAGGCCTTGGAAACGTATTCTTTCCAGGGGAAGTAAATTTGTTTTAAAATTGTTTGTGAAAAAGTGGCATGCCTGGTTTTAATACAGATGGAGGGACTTGCGTTATCTAGTTAGATTTAATGTCTGTGGTCACTACTAAGTCATATGGGGGGGTTCTCCAACTTATAATACTTGCCACTATACGATTGCGGAGCTGCGTCTCAAAAAATCCAACACCTCTTGCCGTGCTCTCTCTTCAACAACTCCTGCATCTGAGGAGACTTGCGAGACAAACGCTATGACTTGGGAATTCTGGTCAAAACACATTTAAATAAGAATCATCAATACGACAAACAAGACTTCATATAATTTTTGATCTTATTCAGCCTTGTCTAACAAAGTCATGTGACAATATTCCAGGTTCTACGCGCAGCAGAACAAGCCCACCTCTGGTCAGAGCTGGTGTTCCTGTACGACAAGTACGAAGAATACGATAACGCCGCCCTCACCATGATGCAGCACCCCACGGAGGCCTGGCGCGAGGGACACTTCAAGGACATCATCACCAAGGTATCCCATCCTAGCAATAATAATAAAAAAAACCTTTCTATATATACGAAAAAAAGTTTTCAACAAAAGCAAAATTGTTTTGTCTGAGTTCTATTTTTCAATAGTCTCTCTTTTAAAGTTTAAACGCCGAACAAAATAAACGATATAAAATAGCTTATAACATTTAAAAACTGGTTATTTTTTAACCGGTTCCAAGCCCTGTATATAATTTCTTTGGACAGTTATATACTAAATATTTGAGATTTTTTGTCATTTGAAAGACAGGTCAAGATTTTATTTGCCTAAAGGGGTACAAAAATAGGGCAAATATCGGGAACTTCCGATTTCGATTGTATTGTTTATATTTCATGTTCCAAGTACATTATTCAAGTCTAAGATTGACACTAGCAATTTAATAAAATTCTCCATCCACCTACAATTTCTAAATATCACTTCACTTCACTTCTTGTTTGAATGGCACCAGATGTGTATAATTTACACAATTCCGCCAATGGCAGGGTTATAGAGGATAAACGAAGGAGATTGATCGGTAAGAAGAAAATAGTTTTATAATTGCCAAATTATGACGCTGATGGCCGGTGATAAATTTACCTAAAACAAACAAGAGACAACTTAAATATGACGTCAGATGTCGAAATGTCATTTGACATTTGTAAAAGTGTTGCCATTGTAAAACAATAACTACCATAATAAGTTGCAGAAATATCCATCTCAACTAAATCGGAAAATGAGGGTCAATGTCAACCTAGCACTGGTGACGAAAATACCAAGAACAAAGCCTCGCCTAAGAAACTTGTTCAAAAAGTATTTCATACTTCTCTCTTCAACAAACATCGTTCTAATTCACTAAGTAACGTGCATGAAGAAGGGAACAAGGATGTAGCATTGGAGAGTGCTGAAATAAGTTGGCAGAGATTTCCCGAAGCGCGCAATCCCAAGAGAAAAACCATCAGACAGTCCTCCACAAACACTGCATACTAGAAAACGATACAACAGCTTACCTATAGATTTAACAGAAGAAGATATTACACCGACTGTGAAAAATCCAAGCAAGCCCCCACCTGTAATCTTATATGGAATAGATGATGTTAATAAGCTCACAGAACTGGTCCAAACTGTTAGTGACAAAAATCAATTCACTTACAAAATCGTTAATAGAAACCAGTTACGAATTACAAGTGCCAGTGTAGATGTCTACAAAAATCTTATTGCTGTGGTAAGGAAAACTGGTCTTATTGGTCATACTTTTAACAAAAAAGATGAAAGCTTTAGGGTAACTCAATAAAGGTGGAACTAGAAAGCACCGGCAATATTGTTAAGGGCGAGATCATTAATGTCAAATATGGACCCGACAAGATACCTACCTCAACTTTCTTTGTAAACTTCGTACCAGGACCAAACAACGCGTTAATTAAAGACATAAAATACATATACCACCAATCTGTAATGATAGAGGATTCTAAAAGGAAAAGGACAATTGTACAGTGACAGAGGTGCCACCAATACGGCCATTCCAAAAATTACTGTATGAGGCCCTACATCCATCCTGCCTAGCCTTTTTCCCAATTATTGTTGGGGTCGGCTGCCAGTCTTACCGGATTCAGCTGAGTATCAGTGTTTTACATGGAGCGACTGCCTATCTGACCTCCACAACCCAGTAACTGGGTAACACGATACCTCTTGGCAAGACTGGTGTCAGATTTCAGGCTTCTGACTACCCGTAACGGTTGTCAAAGATCTTCAAATGACAGCCGGGACCAACGGTTCAACGTGCTTTTCGAGGCACGGAGGAAACTCGGTATGTTGAAAATGGTCACCCATCCACGGACCGACCTCGGCAAGCGTTGCTTAAACTTGAAGATCGACCCGTGCGGCTGTTATTATTTAGCCACGAGCTCCTCTGTATGAGGCCCTACCGTTGCGTCAAATGTGAAGAAGCGCACAAAACCTCCGATTGCCCTAAAAAAGAGCGAAATACACCAGCTCAGTGTGCCCTATGTCACGGAGCTCATCCAGCAAATTATAAGGGTTGCGAAGTTTATTTTGAGATATTATCTCGGAAGTCAAACTCGCAACAGGCAAGAAAACCGAAACTTACTAACGAAACACATATGCTGGAATAATACACCTATGATTAAACCAACACACCACCCAACGAACTATCCACAAGATATCAAACAAAAGATACTGGAAAAACGAAGACTACGTCGAATCTGGCACCAGAGTAGAAACAGATCGGATAAAACCGCATTGAATAGGGCAATTGTGGAGTTGAAAGATCTCATCCGTAACTGTCACGACGATACATTGCAGTCCAAGCAGGAATCATTGTCTGCTACTCATTCAACAAGCTATTCTTTATGGAAATTAACCAAAACATACGACAGGCCGCAGACCGCAATACCACCCATAAAGAAAAATAACAATGCGTGGGCACGAACTGCTCAGGAGAAAGCCGATGCATTTGCAGAACACCTGTCGGGTGTATTTACCCGGCATGAGACCGAAGATTGTGAGTCCGAGTCAAACGTGAATGCAACTTTAAACCAGGCCTATCAAAGGTCAATACAGCCAAAACCAGTATCTGTTAGAGAAGTTGCCAAAACTATAAGACAGCTCAAGGACAAAAAAGCACCTGTCTTTGACTTAATAACCAAGGAAATTCTAAAATAAATACCTAAGAAAGCTTTGGTACTTATAACCATTCTGTTCAATGCAATCCTCAGAGGGCATCATTTTCCCCGGATATGGAAAGTCTCACAGATAATGATGATCCACAAAATAGGCAAGCCAGCGAGTGAAGTAACCTCATCTAGAACAATCAGTCTGCTACCTATTCTGTCAAAGCTGTTTGAGAAAGTGCTGCTACGCAGAATCTTACCAATACTGACAGAAAAAAAGATAATACCCGATCATCAGTTTGGTTTCCGACAGCAGCACTCCACAGTCGAGCAAATCCATCGAGTCTGTGAGACAGTAAGAAAAGCCCTAGAACAGAAGGAATATTGCTCATCTGTATTCCTGGATATCCAACAGGCATTTGACAAGGTATGGCACAATGACCTCCTATGCAAAATTAAGAAAAGCTTGCCACATAGCTTTCACATGTTGATGAGATCATATCTCTCAGATAGACTTTTCTAAGTGAAGGAGGAGGGTTCAACTTCTGGCTTTTACAACATAAAAGCGGGCGTACCACAGGGATCCATCTTGGGCCCCATATTGTATACACTTTATACTGCGGATCTCCCAACACTACCAGGTCTAACCACAACTACGCTGACGACACTGCCATCCTAGCATGTAACAATGATCCAGTTACAGCATCAAATACCTTACAGCAGGGGCTCCACGAGATCAATGCGTGGCTTCAAACATGGAAAATCAAAGCCGGCACATCTAAATCTGTGCAAGTCACCTTCACACTAAGATGGGGTAACTGCCCACCGGTAAAACTAGGAGGCACTACCTTACCGCATGTGGACAATGTCAGGTATCTGGGTATGCATTTGGACCGCCGCTTGACATGGAAAAAACATATCAAGACTTAACGAGAGGAATATTCGATATAGACTCCTATACTGGCTGCTTGGTCGAAACAGCAAATTGTCCACGGACAATAAATTACTTGTTTACATAACTGTCCTCAAACCCATTTGGATGTACAGCTTACAATTGTGGGGTAGTGCTAGTGACTCAAACATCTCGATGCTTTAACGTCTTCAGAACATCATACTGAGAACGATAAGCAATGCTCATTGGTTCATCACAAATAATGAAATACACCAACAATTACAAATGATCGCAATGAAAGAAGAAATTCGATCAACTGTAGCAAAATACAAACAGCGACTATCTCATCATCCGAATGAACTAGCGTTCCAATTGATGAGCCAAAATTACTCCAACCGTCTAAAACGGCTTGATATATTGAAGCTGCATAACAGATGGTAGCTATGTTGTAACAAGCTGGCCTCGCTGGCAGAAGTACTTTACAAGACATTGTCCCGAGAACACATCTGATTATAGTCTATGAAGACTGATGGCAAGATATAAGGAAAAAAAAAACATGTCCCAATTAAACATTTTCTGTCTCCATTCCAGGTCGCAAACATGGAACTATACTACAAAGCCATCCAGTTCTACCTGGACTTCAAGCCTCTCCTGCTCAACGACCTGCTGCTCGTGCTAGCGCCCCGCATGGACCACACGCGCGCCGTCACGTTCTTCACGAAGGCGGGCCACCTGCAGCTGGTGAAGGCGTACCTGCGCTCCGTCCAGAGCTTGAACAACAAGGCTGTCAATGAGGCGCTCAACTCCTTGCTGATTGATGAGGAGGATTATCAGGTATGTGGATGTTGCGGATTTATAAGCAAGAGAGTTGTTTATAAATCTGTTTGGAAGCTCGTATGAGCTGCCAAACTACATGTGTCATTTTGTCCTGATTTCGAATATCTCAATTTTGCATAAAAGGCAGATTCCCTTATTCCTGTGTTTAGGATTTGAGATGATCTAAGGACGCTACAGAGTTTGCGTGATCGAATCAAATATTAAGAAATGTTCACAAGAACCGAAAGGTAACGACATAGCCCGAAGCTATACCTTCCTTTATTTAGGTAACCCTGGTTTTCCGAAGGCAACAGGGCCGAGACGGAGATTCTGATTTGAGATCGCGTAAGGCTGGTATTCCACTCGTCAAATATCTCTAAAAATGATAGTGCAAATCGTATCAATATCGGTTGAGAAGAAATAGGGGCACATACAGACAGATTAAAATAGCAATATTAATGTATATTGTTTTGTGATGAATTCTAATGCATCGTTATTTGCAGGGTCTACGAACATCGATAGACGCGTTCGACAACTTCGACACGATTGCGCTCGCGCAGCAGCTAGAGAAACACGAGCTCACCGAGTTCAGACGGATCGCCGCCTACTTGTACAAAGGTAAGCAGGGCTTGCCTGTCTCCAAACTGCCCCAACGAACTCCATCTGGTCATTTGACCTACCTTCTGTAACCTGTACGTCTTTTCAGTATGTAAAACTACCCCGTTGGTCTCGCGTTTGTAAGCGCGACTACTGATCGTGAGATCCTGGGTTCGATTCCCAAGTTGAAAAATGTGTTATCGGGTTTTTGTATTCGGAATTTCTCAGTGGCAAGCTCGGTTGTCTTGCCATGTTTAGTTCAGTGACATCATTCTAAATTTTACAGTGACGGTAAGTGTTATGTTAAAAATATTGGTCCGCCATCTTGGATTAAGAATCTAAACCCAAGATGGCGGACCATTTATTTTTTATGTTCTCATGATATGGGTATGAAATGAAAGGGTTTGCTGATAGGAATACGAAAAAGCTTGTTTTATTTTGTTAATAATTTTAATTTGTTTGTTTGCTAGGCAACAACCGGTGGAAGCAGAGCGTGGAGCTGTGCAAGAAGGACGCGCTGTACGCCGACGCCATGGAGTACGCGTCCGAGTCGCGCTCCGCCGAAGTGGCCGAGGAGCTGCTCAACTGGTTCCTGGAGAGAGACAACTACGAGTGCTTCTCCGCCTGCCTCTACCAGGTATCCACTCTCTCTACAGGCATATCAAGTAGAAAATTCTATGAATCAATCTACACACGGCTATATCATCGCGGCTAAATTTGATCGTACTGCGAAACAATCAACTTGATTTTCTCGCCTGTGAATGTGGTGCTAAAAGAGATCTTCTGCGCTGCCACACAGGCCGAGAAAGTGGAAATTGTTGTTCTATCAAAATTTGAATCACAGTCTTATCGCAGAGTTTATAAAAAGACAATTATATCAATAAAAACATTTTTCTGTTTGTAGTGTTACGACCTGCTGAAACCTGACGTCGTCATCGAACTGGCGTGGAGACACAACATCATGGACTTTGCCATGCCCTTCCTTATTCAGGTTAGTAACAACTTACACAGGTACATTCATAATCTTTTTTTTTTTTTTTGATATCACCTCTTAAAACCCTTAAAATTTTGGTACCCCACACAATGGGTTTGGAAGAAAAACAAAAATGTTGTCCCCCACAATATGGCGCCCAAAATCCGCCATTTACTATTTTCCAATTTTAATGGTTAAGACGAATCGATTGACGTAATAATCATCGAAATCGGCCAATGCGCTTGGTCTCTAGAACGTCACATATGAACAAACATACATACATAGACTGATAAACACATTACCACCCTTCGGCAGTCGGGTAAAAAGTAATAATTGTATACTCATCCAAATCGTGTATTTGCAGACCGTCCGCGAGCTAACAACAAAGGTGGAGAAGCTAGAAGAGGCGGACGCCAAGCGAAGCACGGAGAGCGCCGAGCACGAGGCCAAGCCCGCCATGATCATGGAGCCGCAGCTCATGCTCACTGCCGGTATGTGTGTGTCCTGTGCCGGCCACCTGACTCACTTAGCGTTCTAGCCACACGATCTGACACCATTGTGCACCGACACGAACAATCCCAGGGACATACAATCAGAAGGGCAATTCATGTAATTAAAATCTTTACAACTATTATTAAAAAAGGACAGTGGGACAGTAACGGGCTGGAATTCATATGTTATAAAGCAGTAATATTATTTTATGTTTGTTTGTAATGGGTATTCTCTGGAAGTACTAATAAGATTATAAAAAAATATTTGACTGTTTCCTACACTATCGCTAAGTGTCATAGGCTACTTTTATCCCCAGTGGGCTTAGTGTGAGTTTTTAAACGCGCTCATTTCAATTTGTATTGAAACTGGATAAGTGCCATCTGGTGACGGTAAAAGCTGGCTAGTTCATTATACTCAAGTCGCAATCTGCTCGGTGACAATAAATAAAAGCCACATCACAAAATGTCGATAAAAAAAATGAAATCAGAGGCGTTTTTGATCGATTGAGAAGCGTACGCAGAAGTTCCTTAAAAATATAGGAATTGTCCTTTTGATATTTTAACTTTATCAACAATAGTCCTTTGCTATCTTTTGTAAGTATTAAAGTTCAAAATGGGCTGTTTCTTAGCTTAATTTAATTAGTATTTTTTTTTCGTTTCCTAAATAATGAGTGTATTTCTCTTTTAAGTGTTTTGGGTGTACATAAATAAACAATTGTGTTGTCCCGCAGGTCCCTCCATGCCGTACGCGGGCGTCGGCGTTGGCGCGCAAGCGTCCCCGTACGCGTACGCGGCGCAGGCGCCCTCCCCCGCGCCCTACCACGGGTACGGCATGTAGGTGAGACACGAATACGCGAGTACACGATGAGCGGAGAGTGGAGTGACACATATTGAAGCCAACCTTCACGTCACTTGTGATCTATTGCAACTGTTGTCACTTCAGCAGCGCATCGCCCGTGCGTCCCTGCGCTCGTGTGACGCACTCTATGCGCTCGTGTGACGCACTCTATGCGCTCGTGTGACGCACTCTATGCGCTGGCGACCGCCCCCAGCCGGCTTCGCGTAGGACTTATGAACTAGCCTAAGTTTTCTTCTCAAAGTGCGGGTTATTTTTCTATACGCCGAGGCCTAACGTTATAGTGTTTCCTTTGCGTCCCCTGTAAAAACAAAGTATTATGACAGACGGTCGGAAGTGCATAGAGCATTAATTCAACAATGGGCCGATACGTCAAATAATGTTAGCCTGTACAAATTATATTAATATATTTGATTGCTAAATAGCTCTCATTACAACAAAGTGCTTTATTTTTTAATCGTGTATGAGAGTTATATAGAGATCATGGAAAATTGTCGCTTGCGATTAATATTAACTTTGTCTAGAGCGGTCACTTAAACATTAATATGTAATCGAATATTAAATGTTCTGCAATCATGTACCTATTGTGTAGGGCTGTAACGAGTTGCGGCCAATCTGGCGATTATTTATTATTCTGCAAGAGTTCCATCATCCATTAGCTAGTTATTTATAGAGATCTTTCTGTTCCATCGTAATAAACATTTGTCGTCTATGTATGCAACTAATCTGCTTTACTCGTTACATCCCTATGTGTATCTCAAATTAGATAAAGTAATATTGTAAAATACTTGGTTTACTTGAGAATAGTTGCTGTTGTCCTTGCATTAGAGCGACCGAGAGTAGTGTGTCCTAAGGTGCTTACAAACGTCCGAATGTCACACCCGAACTCGTCCACAGACTAGACACTCTGGGGCCGTACTGTAACGTGTCAACGCCATCATGATTCCACTGTGGAAATGGGATAGCGCTTCGCTGTATAGCTCCGTAGGCTTATTACGTAAGCAATCATCGCGTAATCAAATGTTTTCAGTCATAAAAGTCGGTGTTACCTACAGTGTAGGTATGGTAGGTCCTATACAATCGTTTGCTAATCGCTCACGGTTTGTCAAATGTACTCATTTCTAAAAAACCTGTATTGGAGAGTAATTATTGCGCAAAAATAGATATCGTTTTGCTCTTGCAAGATACGTAATAGGCCTGCCGGCGGTTGAAGCATTCGTCCTGTATAGGCACGGTCTTGACACGGCAGAGTAAGACCCCTCGTCAGCTTTACAAGTATTCATAAAGTTCCGGTAATTGGGTGTGAAATTAAGACGTCTATAGGTATCTATATCGCCACTAGGTGCATACGACATGTAATATACGTATATGTACATAGTGGAATACGACACCAGATTATTAAATTTATTAAAATTAAAATAACTATTCGACAAATTACATTTGAAATTAGTATAAAAATGTATGATTATTTTTTTATTAAGTTTTTAATCGATGCGAATCACATTCGTTTTTCTTTAGCAAAAATATTGTGGATTATTATAGAATCTATGCAAGTGCACTGAAAAGATTTTGTTATTACCTAACTCAGTAAAAAAGTTGTGCAATGATTCGGTTGAACCAATTCTTCAAAAATTTAAAAAGATATTCTCACACCAGTATATAATAATATTGTTATATGTATATAATGATTTTAATTCATACGAACCTGTTGAAATTAACTGAACTACCTATTAGAGGCCGGTTTCCGTGTAACTGCACGGAGAATGAAATATTTTCTAGATACGTTTAGGTTTAGTTTAGGCGGAATTAGTGGTACGAAGTTATTTTGTGTAATGTTTGAACGTGTGAGTTTCGAGTACACGCGTGATGCTTCAGTGTGAGTTGTCTTCAGCTTAGGGCCTAGACAGAATACTTTCCGCACACGCTACGGCACTGAACGTGCCCGGCGACACTGGACATTCGCGGCAAGGAGTTCGTAAGCGCCGTGTAAATACGCCACACTTACGCATTCACATGCTGACGTTAGCGCTAACAGAAAAGCTTTTTGTCTAGGCCTGTTGAGACATGATCGATGCCTTCACTAGATAGTTAAGTCATGTAACCGCGAGGCACCCGCGACACATTCACTTATCATTTGTAGACAATATTTGTATGTATTAAGCGGTGCCCGACGCATATTGTCACGTCAGTACGATTGCGAGTTGCAAAAATATAATCATTGATGTTTAATGATTCATTCAAATCATTCCTATCATTAACAATCTACCAGCGATATGTCCACGTATCGGTATCACATTGTTATAGTTTACACTTTCTTTTCAAATAAAACTAATTTTATTAACTTAAAATATAGAAAGAAAGTTCATTGTTTATTATTAGCATTGTATTTATTCATGTATGATACTGTTTCCCTGAATTTTATTATTGTAAGATTATATTATATGAATAAAGAAACTGATTTGGTTTTTATCTTCCTGCTCCTTTTCCTATACACGTGCGTGTGGCTCTGCCGCTCCATAATTAAAATATACCACCATGAGCGCCGAAAAAGGGGCATGCTCATTGATGTATTAAAAAGAGGTAGATACGGGACTGGTCACATCGCTTGATCCTACTAACCTAAGTGATTGCCCGTAGTGGGCACTCAGTCGCGCACGGCACATGGTTGATCACACAGCTCAATAATTTCAGTGATTTTATGTTTTTTTGCAATAAATACGCATCAAAATGACTTTTTGTGTAGCTAAACAGTGTTTAAATTATACCAGTAATAAAAATAAGTCACGCAGGATCACTTAGCACTCGTAAGTACAGTCAAAAATGTTAATTTGTTCAAAATTACAATAATATTTAATGTTTAAACATTTAACTAACACACAGATGTATGAGTTTCGGTGCATGTAGTCTTCTTTTCTTAGTTTTCTGATCGCGATGTTAGCGCGTAACGTATCTCCCTCTTTTTAATACATCAATGGGCATGCTACAGCTATTCTAAGTATACAAATAATTACTACCCACAAATGTGTTTAATTTCGTAAAAAAATTGAATTGTAACATTTGTATTTACCGAGAAATCAACGATGATAACTTTCACTTGCTGGTTCAGCAGGACTGTTGAATGTTGATTTTATTTTCCTTCGCTCGCTTCGACTGTGAATAGACGTGCCCGTTGTTCACTTAAACAATATCTAATATATAAAAATAAGTCGGGTTTTCGTCCCTGACGCTATAACTCCAGAACGCACGAACCGTTTTCCATGGTTTTGCATTCGTTGGAAAGGTCTCGGGCTCCGTGAGGTTTATAGGTAGGGTCGGGTAGGTTAGGGTAGGGTAGTGTAGGGTAGGGTCACGGGGTCTCATTGTTAACAGAGAAAATTTTGTTCAAATAAATCTCATTGAATTGTGTGTACATGTCGCGCCATCTAGGCGCGACATGTACACACAATTCAATAGAATGTGTGTAAAATTAACATTATCTGGAATTGAACTTAAACATTGTATGTTCTTGTTTAATCAACTCTCCTAAGTACAAAATTATGGAATATTGGGCTCTTAATTCACATTTCAAAGATTATTTTGAACGGATTATTTAAAATTGATGCCATAGATGGCGCATTTTTAAATTTCTGAGGTATTCAACTCGATTGTTAAAATTTGCATTTTTACACATTTTGGTGCAAAAAAACTGTAACAACGTGCAAAAAAATACTATAAAACGAACCTTCACTGTATTTAAAGAAAAAAGTATTCACGAACCTAGTAAACCCTTTTACTTGCAAGGCGCTGCTAACACCATCTATTGCCGTGAAATGGGATCGAACGCGGTTGATGTACTCACAAAAATAAGAAGAATAAGTAGATGAAAAACGCTAGTTACGTCGGCACGGTTTTTTTGTATGGGATGAGGCATCTGTATGCTAGTATTATATTATCTGTGGTAGGGTCTTTTTATGGCAAAACAAAGTTTGCCGGGTCAGCTAGTATATTTCTAAATAGAACTAACGTCTGTGCTGGTTTATTCCCATCTGCCACCTTCGAGTTGCCACCCCGGTGGTCGATGGAACTTACTTAGTGAAATCTGCCTCCGGGCTGGTATAGCAGTCGATTCTCATGACCGTAAAACGGGGTGTACAGAACGCAATTTCTTCGGGTTGAATAGAAAAAATATCAAGAAAGTTTTCAAGGTTCATATTTGACTATTTTTCGTTGAAGGATTTTGGTAGAATTTTGTTCGCGACGAGGCGTCACCAACCATATTAAATGGTTTCATGTAAATAGAAAATAGTATCAACAGACATACGTCTGCTTGCTCCAGCGCACCATCTCATACTAAATGATTTTAGTAGGCGAAAAAGCCTTTTATAGTTTTGCGCACAAGAAATTTCGTTTGTGTTTTTAAAACACTAAAATTATATTTTATGTGTTTATCAGTATGTAATAGGATTATATAGTCTAAGAGTAGTAAATTAGAAGCATTATTATACATACTGATTGTGTTATTACGGAAAGAAACAAGAATTCATATTCCGTAAACACGACCGGCTGTCATGGCGGTCTAGTTCGGAATGACCAGTCTACTCCTTGGTACCACCCCCGTAAGGGGGTGGGGCGAGCGGTCACGAAACCGAGGTTCCCTGCCCGCGGGTGCAGTACCGGGGCTCATAATGATGAAGCCCGTCTTTCAGTGGTCTTGGACCTAACTTGTGCGCGCGTTGATGTCTTTTGCACTAGATTTTGTTCTAGTACTAAAGACTCAGCGCGCGCTATGTTTGGCTTGCTGTATGTGACTGTAGGCGCGCCACGGCGGCCGTTATGAACGGTCTGCTGTTTTGTTCACGGCCTCCTGGCGGTCCAACTCAGCCGAGTGAGACCCAGGGCGTACCCTGGGAGGCCCAGTTAAGGTAACCAGCGGCAGGAGCGCCGACTTTGACGAACCTACAGTTTAGTAATGAAAGCGACTAGCTACTACTAGCGCCGTTTGTGTGTGTGGGAGCGGCAATGACCTGTATTACACCGCTCATGATAACCGATAGCGCGCGGCGACCGCAGCGCTATTCGGTGCATGTGTACTTGCGAGTGTATAGTTATGAATGTCTGTTTACGCCGTAAAGCTTGTCTATATTAACTTAGAACAAACTTCACGCCGTGTATGTCTTGTGGGGTGTGTAGTGTTTCTGTTTGAGTAGGCAGCGTGTAGACTGGTAGGGTACTGCTTACTCATGCGTCAAGTCCGGGATGTGGATGGGGTCGCAATGACGGGTAGCAGGTCTCTGAGGAGGCGCTTTTTGTCGGGCAGGCGCGCGTGCCATGGCGCCAGGAGTTTCACATGGGGCCAGGCAGAAGCGTCGGCCCGCGCGAACATAGCTTTCGCTAAGCGCCCCACAAACTCGTCCAGGCTCTCAATCCCGGTGTCGCGCTGGATGATATCATTCCTCACACAGCGAGGAGCGTAAATGATTTTCGTAGGCGAAAAAGCCTAGTTTTGCGCACAAGAAATTTCGTTTGTGTTTTTAGGACACTAAAATAATATTTTATGTGTTTATCATTAAGTAATAGGATTATATAGTCTAAGAGTAGTAAATTAGAAGCATTATTATACATACTGATTGTGTTATTACGGAAAGAAACAAGAATTCATATTCCGTAAACACGACCGGCTGTCATGGCGGTCTAGTTCGCAATGACCAGTCAGATGGCGCCGCCTGTTTATATAGTTTTGCGCATAATTTTGCGCATAAAAATTTGTTGATGTAAAATTGTAGTAATATTAAAATCGTGTTTTAGGGGCTTTTATATAGCTTATAGTGCGCATATTGCGCTTATGTATTAGTATTATGCATAAGGTACCTTAGATATATGATGAATGTAATGTTTTAGGGAAATAAAAATATTTTGTTTACTTAATTTGGACCTCCCCAAAATGGCAGGGTCGCAGGTAGTGGTATGAGTGTTCTACTCACATACCAATCGTATTATTTTCCTTACACACATTATTTTGTTAGGAAACACCGTCTAGGTGTTCTAGATAGTATACCTGGATGCTATGACTGAAAAACTGTACATAACAACAGTGCATAGCCAGGTTTAATACAGTTTCACTCTGAAAAGGTAAATATGCTCCGTGGTAAATATATCTACATACAATTTCCTCAAGTAAGTGTATAGAAAGTTCGTTATAAGCCATTTAGCGCTTCTAGGTGACCTAGAATTTTATCTAGGCCCTATAAACAGATGGCACCTATGTAATTCTAGTACATAGACATCACTTGCTTGAGATAATGTGTCTGTATGTGCCAGCATAGACGTTTCTATGCGTCTGTCAGCGGGCTCAATACCTTCAGACACACTTGGTGCCTGAAGGGCTATCGATATGCTTTCTGAAGCATTACCTTCGTGGGCCCTCAGGTAGGTGCCTGGACTCAGTCATAATACAAAGCTAATATATAGCTACACACACACATACAGAAGCGTTAAAGCTGTGGATCAACGCAATATTTTCGTATTCGGCCGCTTCCCGGCACCTTATAGTACCAGAAGGGCTGGTGGTACACCCATCAGGGTACCACAATTCTTCATTAGCCCAATTCTTCAGCTTCCCAACCACACTTTCGGAAGGAGCCTAGCTCTGGTGGTTGGGGAGCTAACCGACTTGACATGGTGCGAGGTTCCATAGTTTTTTTATGTCGTCAACCATATCAAAGTGAATGCTACTTCGAGGGTTGGAGCTGTATCCACCAGACTTCCATCATGGGATGGCCCATCGAGGGCTATCCGATGGTGGCTGGTGGGTGTGGTTCCACCCACCAGTTTGAGTACAAATTCGGTTTATGTGCTGAAATTAGGCACTTAATCTAATTTTTCACACCTTCACGCTGCTGTGCGCCTGAAGGTTATAAATGTAGCTGTGACACTTCTACATGTCGATGGCCCAGTAGGAGGGCTTCAAGTCCCTCGCTGGTACCCTTGTGCTAATGTGTATAGTTTTAGTGGAAAACCCATAAACTGACGGAATTTCCCTTTCTTTGGTGTTCTTCCTGCAAGAACTCCCTGAAGGTAGTGGCTAGGGACCTGGAAGAGGGACCGGAGGGAAGGTCTTCTCGAGACCTATCCAGACGTATCAGTTTCACCGAAATCGGTTCATTGGAAGGGGAGTTTCCGTCGGTTTCTAGCTAAGATATGTAAGCTAAAAACTTTGTAAATAAAAATCTGCGCGCACGAAAAATCAAGGTCCTCGTTACGGTCGAGTTAATAGGAAGGATAGTGCGCAGGCGCATCGTCCAAATTGTAGCCATTATTTCTCCTAAGTCAATTCCACGCATCATTGTGTAACGAGGACCATGAAGAAACGTCGCTTCTGGTCATGTACACATAAGTCTTTTATTTATCTGGACATCACGCCTTCACCTCAACATACTTGGCAGTCTTCAAGCGACTCCAAGGTTGATATTTCCCGAAGACAACTGAACAATAGGTGCAAGGGACGTCAACGCGTTCGAGCAGGAGCTCCTGAGTGCCTATCTGCCTCAAGCGATCACGTCCGTCCCGTACAAATTTATTTATATATATTATTATTATTATTTTTCCTTTATTCATTTATGTTCTTATTTATTACATTTTTAAATATTTGAAAAAAGAAAACTTCAAAAAACATTTAAAAATAGAGAAACACCGGTATCGGGAACAGGGTCCAAGCTACCGGTGGTTAGGACTCCGGTGGTTTATTATTCTTATTTTTTTTCGTCTTTTTGGCACCGTAGGGCCCCGGTCTTTTGCAGGTGTGCGAGGAGCCGAAGCCAACTCGTAGAGGCCCCGTTAGGCATGTATCAGGAATTGTGACATCAACCGACGATTATCTGTATGCACTACGCAACTGCACCCAAGGACAATCCCCGGTTGGTGCAGGACTATTGCAAATTATGGAGAAAAATGTATTGGGTTATGGATTTGGTAGGTTTAGTGGATCGATTGCCCAAAACTATAAAAGGACTACCGGCCCCTGCCCGACCATTGTTGAACTACACGGCTATAAAATAAAATGGCAGGGGGTGACGTAGCGCCAAGGGGGCAACATATCCGGAGGTGCTTGAGGAGTGGCGAGGTATACCAGTTCTACCTGGACCACAAACCTCTCCTGCTCAACGACCTGCTGCTCGTGCTAGCGCCCCGCATGGACCACACGCGCGCCGTCACGTTCTTCACGAAGGCGGGCCACCTGCAGCTGGTGAAGGCGTACCTGCGCTCCGTCCAGAGCTTGAACAACAAGGTTGTCAATGAGGCGCTCAACTCCTTGCTCATTGATGAGGAGGATTATCAGGTATGTGGATGTTGTGGATTTATAAGCAAAGAGCGCATCTGACCAAAACACGTGTGTAAATGTTTAAGATTTGTTTGTAAGCTCTTATGAGCTGTACACTCGCGCGAGAGCCCGCGAGGATGATGTACATTGCTCTCAGTACTGAGTTCAATCATGAAGTATTTTGTTTAATAAGTTGAAAAAAAATATGAAAAGGGTTTTTATTCACAGCAAAAATTGTTCCAATTTATATATTACCTCTGCCAAACTGCAAAGCAGTTTGTTGGCAGACTTAGTTCCTTTTTTTATACATAATATTAACATATTTTTTTTACAATGAGACCCGCAGCCTAATTGTGTAAGTGAATTCGGAAACAATCTGGTTCTTTCCCAAAAAACACACACATACACAAAAAAGTTGAATAAAGATTCAACTTTTTTGTGTATGTTTGTGTTTTTGGGAAGACATTTTGCGTGATCAAAGTCAAATGTGTTTATTTCAAGTAGGCCATTATGCGGCACTTTTGAACGTTAAAATATACATTTAATAAAAATTGCTTCTACCGTGCATTCGGAAATGTAGCTTGTTATGGAGAAGAACGCACAAGAAACTCCATACATACTCTTTTAAAAAAAAGTTTCATACAATATTTATATAAGTACATACATTAATAAATTCATATACGTGAGGACGATGTACCCAGCACTACAATACTACATAAAGGTATGAGAGAATTACAAGCACTAACAGGTAAATTCCGAAAATGATCGAATCAGAAATTAAGAAATTTGTACAAGAACCGAAACTTTATAATTTAGCAATACGGTAACCTTGGTTTATCGGGGGCTACTGGGGGATTCTGAGGTGGAGATCGCGTAAGGCTAGTATTCCACTCGTCAAATATCTCAAAAAAATTATAGTGCAAATCATATCAAAATCGGTTGAGAAGAAATAACAGGGGGACATACAGACAGAATAAAATAGCAACATTAATTTCTATTGCTTTGTGATTATTTCTGATTTTTCTTTGGCGTTTTTAATGCATCGTTATTTGCTGGGTCTACGAACATCAATAGATGCGTTCGACAACTTCGACACGATTGCGCTCGCGCAGCAGCTAGAGAAACACGTGCTCACCGAGTTCAGACGGATCGCCGCCTGCTTGTACAAAGGTAAGCAGGGCTTGACTGTCTCCAAACTGCCCCAACGAACTTCAGCTGGTCTTTTGTCCTACCTTTTGTTACCTATAAGTCTTTTCAGTAAGTAAAACTACCCCGTTGGTCTCGCGTTTGTAAGCGCGACTACTGATCGTGAGATCCTGGGTTCGATTCCCAAGTTGAAAAATGTGTTATTGGGTTTTCGCATTAGGAATTTCTCAGTGGCAAGCTCGGTTGTCTTGCCATGTTTAGTTCAGTGACATCATTCTAAATTTTACAGTGACGTAAGTGTTATGTTAAAAATATTGGTCCGCCATCATGGATTAAGAATCTAAACCCTAGATGGCGGACCATTTATTTTTTATGTTCTCATGATATGGGTATGAAATGAAAGGGTTTGCTGATAGGAATACGAAAAAGCTTGTTTTATTTTGTTAATAATTTTAATTTGTTTGTTTGCTAGGCAACAACCGGTGGAAGCAGAGCGTGGAGCTGTGCAAGAAGGACGCGCTGTACGCCGACGCCATGGAGTACGCGTCCGAGTCGCGCTCCGCCGAAGTGGCCGAGGAGCTGCTCAACTGGTTCCTGGAGAGAGACAACTACGAGTGCTTCTCCGCCTGCCTCTACCAGGTAACCGCTCTCTCTACAGGCATATCAAGTAGAAAATTCTATGAACCAATCTACACGCGGCAATATCATCGCGGCTAAATTTGATCGTACTGCGAAACAATCAATATGATTTTCTCGCCTGTGAATGTGGTGCCAAAAGAGATCTTCTGCGCTGCCACACAGGCCGAGAAAGTGGAAATTTTGTTCTATCAAAATTTGAATCACCGTCTTATCGCAGAGTTTATAAAAAGATAATTATATCAATAAAGTCATTTTTCTGTTTGTAGTGTTACGACCTGCTGAAACCTGACGTCGTCATCGAACTGGCGTGGAGACACAACATCATGGACTTTGCCATGCCCTTCCTTATTCAGGTTAGTAACAACTTACATAGGTACATACATATTCTTTTTTTTTTTGATATCACCTCTTAAAACCCTTAAAAGTTTGGTACCCCACACGATGGGTTTGGAAGAAAAACAAAAATGTTGTCCCCCACAAGCTGGCGCACAAAAGCCGCCATTTACTATTTTCCAATTTTAATGGTTAAGACGAATCGATTGACGTAAGAATCATCGAAATCGGCCAATGCGCTTGGTCTCTAGAACGTCACATATGAACAAACATACATACATAGACTGATAAACACATTACCACCCTTCGGCAGTCGGGTAAAAAGTAATAATTGTATACTCATCCAAATCGTGTATTTGCAGACCGTCCGCGAGCTAACAACAAAGGTGGAGAAGCTAGAAGAGGCGGACGCCAAGCGAAGCACGGAGAGCGCCGAGCACGAGGCCAAGCCCGCCATGATCATGGAGCCGCAGCTCATGCTCACTGCCGGTATGTGTGTGTCCTGTGCCGGCCACCTGACTCACTTAGCGTTCTAGCCACACGATCTGACACCACTGTGCACCGACACGAACAATCCCAGGAACATACAATCAGAAGGACAATTCACTTAATTAAAATCTTTATAACTATTATTAAAAAAAGAGAGTGAGCCTCTGCCCTGCAGTGGGACAGTAACGGGCTGGAATTCATATATTATAAAGCAGTAATATTATATTATGTTTGTTTGTAATGGGTATTCTCTGGAAGTACTAATACGATTATAAAAATTATTTGACTGTTTCCTACACTATCGCTAAGTGTCATAGGCTACTTTTATCCCCAGTGGGCTTAGTGTGTGTTTTTATTCGCGCTCATTTCAATTTGTATTGAAACTGGATAAGTGCCATCTGGTGACGGTAAAAGCTGGCTAGTACATTATACTCAAGTCGCAATCATATCGGTGACAATACATAAAAGCCACATCACAAAATGTCGATAGTAAAATGTAATCAGGGGCGTTTTTGATCGATTGCGACTGCGAATCGTACGCAGAAGTTCCTTAAAAATATAGGAATTGTCCTTCTGATATTTTAACTTTATCAACAATAGTCCTTTGCTAACTTTTGTAAGTATTGAAGTTCAAAATGGGCTGTTTCTTAGCTTAATTTAATTAGTATTTTTTTTTCGTTTCTTAAATAATGAGTGTATTTCTCTTTTAAGTGTTTTGGGTGTACATAAATAAATAAACGTGTTGTCCCGCAGGTCCCTCCATGCCGTACGCGGGCGTCGGCGTCGGCGCGCAAGCGTCCCCGTACGCGTACGCGGCGCAGGCGCCCTCCCCCGCGCCCTACCACGGGTACGGCATGTAGGTGAGACACGAATACGCGAGTACACGATGAGCGGAGAGTGGAGTGACACATACTGAAGCCAACTATCACGTCACTTGTGAGGGTCCTATTCAGTAATAACTGATAGACTATCTGTTGTCACTTCAGCAGCGCATCGCCCGTGCGTCCCTGCGCTCGTGTGACGCACTCTATGCGCTGGCGACCGCCCCCAGCCGGCTTCGCGTAGGACTTATGAACTAGCCTAAGTTTTCTACTCAAAGTGCGGGTTATTTTCTATACGCCGAGGCCTAACGTTATAGTGTTTCCTTTGCGTCCCCTGTAAAAACAAAGTATTATGACAGACGGTCGGAAGTGCATAGAGCATTAATTCAACAATGGGCCGATACGTCAAATAATGTTAGCCTGTACAAATTATATTAATATATTTGATTGCTAAATAGCTCTCATTACAACAAAGTGCTTTATTTTTTAATCGTGTATGAGAGTTATATAGAGATCATGGAAAATTGTCGCTTGCGATTAATATTAACTTTGTCTAGAGCGGTCACTTAAACATTAATATGTAATCGAATATTAAATGTTCTGCAATCATGTACCTATTGTGTAGGGCTGTAACGAGTTGCGGCCAATCTGGCGATTATTTATTATTCTGCAAGAGTTCCATCATCCATTAGCTAGTTATTTATAGAGATCTTTCTGTTCCATCGTAATAAACATTTGTCGTCTATGTATGCAACTACTCTGCTTTACTCGTTACATCCCTATGTGTATCTCAAATTAGATAAAGTAATATTGTAAAATACTTGGTTTACTTGAGAATAGTTGCTGTTGTCCTTGCATTAGAGCGACCGAGAGTAGTGTGTCCTAAGGTGCTTACAAACGTCCGAATGTCACACCCGAGCTCGTCCACAGACTAGACACTCTGGGGCCGTACTATAACGTGTCAACGCCATCATGATTCCACTGTGGAAATGGGATAGCGCTTCGCTGTATAGCTCCGCAGGCTTATTACGTAAGCAATCATCGCGTAATCAAATGTTTTCAGTCATAAAAGTCGGTGTTACCTACAGTGTAGGTATGGTAGGTCCTATACAATCGTTTGCTAATCGCTCACGGTTTGTCAAATGCACTCATTTCTAAAAAACCTGTATTGGAGAGTAATTATTGCGCAATATTCGATATCGTTTTGCTCTTGCAAGATACGTAATAGCCCTGCCGGCAGTTGAATCATTCGTCCTATACAGCTCCGTATCTCATGATAGTCTTGACACGGCAGAGTAAGACCCCTCGTCAGCTTTACAAGTATTCATAAAGTGCCGGTAATTGGGTGTGAAGTTAAGACGTCTATAGGTATCTATATCGCCACTAGGTGCATACGACATGTAATATACGTATATGTACATAGTGGAATACGACACCAGATTATTAAATTTATTAAAATTAAAATAACTATTCGACAAATTACATTTGAAATTAGTATAAAAATGTATCATTATTTTTTTTATTAAGTTTTTAATCGATGCGAATCACATTCGTTTTTCTTTAGCAAAAATATTGTGGATTATTATAGAATCTATGCAAGTGCACTGAAAAGATTTTGTTATTACCTAACACAGTAAAAAAGTCTTGCAATGATTCGGTTGAACCAATTCTTCAATAAATTCAAAAAGGTATTCTCACACCAATATATAATAATATTGTTATATGTATATAATGATTTTAATTCATACGAACCTGTTGAAATTAACTGAACTACCTATTAGAGGCCGGTTTCCGTGTAACTACACGGAAAATGAAATATTTTCTAGATACGTTTAGGTTTAGTTTAGGCGGAATTAGTGGTACGAAGTTATTTTGTGTAATGTTTGAACGTGTGAGTTTCGAGTACACCGAGTACACGCGTGATGCTTCAGTTTGAGTTGTCTTCAGCTTAGGGCCTAGACAGAATACTTTCCGCACACGCTACGGCACTGAACGTGGCCGGCGACACTGGACATTCGCGGCAAGGAATTCGTAAGCGCCGTGTAAATACGCCACACTTACGCATTCACATGCTGACGTTAGCGCTAACAGAAAAGCTTTTTGTCTAGGCCTGTTGAGACATGATCGATGCCTTCACTAGATAGTTAAGTCATGTAACCGCGAGGCACCCGCGACACATTCACTTATCATTTGTAGACAATATTTGTATGTATTAAGCGGTGCCCGACGCATATTGTCACGTCAGTACGATTGCGAGTTGCAAAAATATAATCATTGATGTTTAATGATTCATTCAAATCATTCCTATCATTAACAATCTACCAGCGATATGTCCACGTATCGGTATCACATTGTTATAGTTTACACTTTCTTTTCAAATAAAACTAATTTTATTAACTTAAAATATAGAAAGAAAGTTCATTGTTTATTATTAGCATTGTATTTATTCATGTATGATACTGTTTCCCTGAATTTTATTATTGTAAGATTATATTATATGAATAAAGAAACTGATTTGGTTTTTATCTTCCTGCTCCTTTTCCTATACACACACGGCTCTGCCGCTCCGTAATTAAAATATACCACCATGAGCGCCGAAAAAGGGGGCATGCTCATTGATGTATTAAAAAGAGGTAGATACGGGACTGGTCACATCGCATGATCCTACTAACCTAAGTGATTGCCCGTAGTGCGCACTCAGTCGCGCACGGCACATGGTTGATCACACAGCTCAATAATTTCAGTGATTTTATGTTTTTTTGCAATAAATACGCATCAAAATGACTTTTGTGTAGCTAAACAGTGTTTAAATTAAACCAGTAATAAAAATAAGTCACACAGGATCACTTACCACTCGTAAGTACAGTCACAAATGTTAAATTGTTCAAAATTACAATAATGTTTAATGTTTAAACATTTAACTAACACACAAATGTATGAGTTTCGTTGCATGTAGTCTTCTTTTCTTAGTTTTCTGATCGCGATGTTAGCGCGTAACGTATCTGCCTCTTTTTAATACATCAATGGGCATGCTACAGCTATTCTAAGTATACAAATAATTACTACCAACAAATGTGTTTAATTTCGTAAAAAAAATGAATTTTAACATTTGTACCAGGCCCCTCAGAAAGTATTGCGAAAAAAAGTTTTTATATATGGGAGACTGGCCAGTTATAATGTTTTTCGAAAATATGATTATTTATAAGTAAAAATAAGTAAGTTCCAATTTCAAAATTTCTCTCCACATTTTTTGCGAGTTAATTCAAAGTATTGTGTCTCACTGAAATATGGATCTGCGCCGGGAACATTTTAGAGCTATGATTTTATACGATTTCAAGTGTCGCCTGAAACCGGATGAATCGTACGATAGACTTCAAATGGCATTCATGGATGAAGGCCCTTCCAAGGCAACCGTGTATCGTTGGTATAACGAATTCAAGCGCGGTCGACCAACTTTGGGGGATGACGAAAGAAGCGGTCGCCCTTTGACGGCTGTTACCGAAGAAAACGTGCTAGCAGTGAAAAATTTAATCCAAGACAATAGGCGAATTACATATCAGGAGATTCAACACATATTGAAGATTGGATCGGGAAGCGTTCACGAGATTCTACACAGCCATCTTCGCGTGAGGAGGATAGTATCACGCTGGGTGCCGCACAACCTCACCGATGCTCAGAAGCAGGCCCGGGTGGAATGGTGCCGTGATATGCTTAACAAATTTGAAGCAGGCTCGTCTCGGGGTGTTTACGACATCGTTACAGGTGATGAGTCCTGGATTTATCAATACGACCCAGAAACCAAGCGCCAGTCGACTGTTTGGGTGTTTCAAAATGAGCCAACGCCTACCAAAGTGAAGCGATCTAGAAGCGGGGGTAAGATTTTGATCGCTAGCTTTTTTAATTTGACTGGCCACTTGGTATCAATTCCCTTACGGGATCAAAGAAGCATTAATGCCGAATGGTATACTACCAAATGTTTGCCAGAAGTTTTCTCTGTTATAAGCAACAAGCGACCAAACACAGGGCTCCGCGGGCTACTGCTCCACCACGACAATGCACCTGCGCACACCGCACTCAAAACGAGGGACTTCCTGGACAGCACGCCAGTCAAACTCCTGGGTCACCCTCCTTACAGCCCTGATCTAGCACCGTGTGACTTCTTTTTATTCCCAAAAATAAAAAATCAGCTCAAAGGGATACAATTTTCGTCGCCGGAAGATGCGCTGGCTGCGTTCGAGCAGGCTGTAAACGAGGTGTCTGCGGCGGACTGGAAAAAGTGTTTTGAAAACTGGTTTAGGCGCATGAATCTTTGTATAGAGGCTTTTGGAAAGTACTTTGAAAAGATTTAATTAAAATATATGTACGTATAGAACAATTTTTTTTAGTTTCGCAAAACTTTCTGAGTGTCCCACGTATTTACCGAGAAATCAACGATGATAACTTTCACTTGCTGGTTCAGCAGGACTGTTGAATGTTGATTTTATTTTCCTTCGCTCGCTTCGACTGTGAATAGACGTGCCCGTTGTTCACTTAAACAATATCTAATATATAAAAATAAGTCGGGTTTTCGTCCCTGACGCTATAACTCCAGAACGCACGAACCGATTTCCATGGTTTTGCATTCGTTGGAAAGGTCTCGGGCTCCGTGAGGTTTATAGGTAGGGTCGGGTAGGGTAGGGTAGTGTAGGGTAGGGTCACGGGGTCTCATTGTTAACAGAGAAAATTTTGTTCAAATAAATCTCATTGAATTGTGTGTACATGTCGCGCCATCTAGGCGCGACATGTACACACAATTCAATAGAATGTGTGTAAAATTAACATTATCTGGAATTGAACTTAAACATTGTATGTTCTTGTTTAATCAACTCTCCTAAGTACAAAATTATGGAATATTGGGCTCTTAATTCACATTTCAAAGATTATTTTGAACGGATTATTTAAAATTGATGCCATAGATGGCGCATTTTTAAATTTCTGAGGTATTCAACTCGATTGTTAAAATTTGCATTTTTACACATTTTGGTGCAAAAAAACTGTAACAACGTGCAAAAAAATACTATAAAACGAACCTTCACTGTATTTAAAGAAAAAAGTATTCACGAACCTAGTAAACCCTTTTACTTGCAAGGCGCTGCTAACACCATCTATTGCCGTGAAATGGGATCGAACGCGATTGATGTACTCACAAAAATAAGAAGAATAAGCAGATGAAAAACGCTAGTTACGTCGGCACGGTTTTTTTGTATGGGATGAGGCATCTGTATGCTAGTATTATATTATCTGTGGTAGGGTCTTTTTATGGCAAAACAAAGTTTGCCGGGTCAGCTAGTATATTTCTAAATAGAACTAACGTCTGTGCTGGTTTATTCCCATCTGCCACCTTCGAGTTGCCACCCCGGTGGTCGATGGAACTTACTTAGTGAAATCTGCCTCCGGGCTGGTATAGCAGTCGATTCTCATGACCGTAAAACGGGGTGTACAGAACGCAATTTCTTCGGGTTGAATAGAAAAAATATCAAGAAAGTTTTCAAGGTTCATATTTGACTATTTTTCGTTGAAGGATTTTGGTAGAATTTTGTTCGCGACGAGGCGTCACCAACCATATTAAATGGTTTCATGTAAATAGAAAATAGTATCAACAGACATACGTCTGCTTGCTCCAGCGCACCATCTCATACTAAATGATTTTAGTAGGCGAAAAAGCCTTTTATAGTTTTGCGCACAAGAAATTTCGTTTGTGTTTTTAAAACACTAAAATTATATTTTATGTGTTTATCAGTATGTAATAGGATTATATAGTCTAAGAGTAGTAAATTAGAAGCATTATTATACATACTGATTGTGTTATTACGGAAAGAAACAAGAATTCATATTCCGTAAACACGACCGGCTGTCATGGCGGTCTAGTTCGGAATGACCAGTCTACTCCTTGGTACCACCCCCGTAAGGGGGTGGGGCGAGCGGTCACGAAACCGAGGTTCCCTGCCCGCGGGTGCAGTACCGGGGCTCATAATGATGAAGCCCGTCTTTCAGTGGTCTTGGACCTAACTTGTGCGCGCGTTGATGTCTTTTGCACTAGATTTTGTTCTAGTACTAAAGACTCAGCGCGCGCTATGTTTGGCTTGCTGTATGTGACTGTAGGCGCGCCACGGCGGCCGTTATGAACGGTCTGCTGTTTTGTTCACGGCCTCCTGGCGGTCCAACTCAGCCGAGTGAGACCCAGGGCGTACCCTGGGAGGCCCAGTTAAGGTAACCAGCGGCAGGAGCGCCGACTTTGACGAACCTACAGTTTAGTAATGAAAGCGACTAGCTACTACTAGCGCCGTTTGTGTGTGTGGGAGCGGCAATGACCTGTATTACACCGCTCATGATAACCGATAGCGCGCGGCGACCGCAGCGCTATTCGGTGCATGTGTACTTGCGAGTGTATAGTTATGAATGTCTGTTTACGCCGTAAAGCTTGTCTATATTAACTTAGAACAAACTTCACGCCGTGTATGTCTTGTGGGGTGTGTAGTGTTTCTGTTTGAGTAGGCAGCGTGTAGACTGGTAGGGTACTGCTTACTCATGCGTCAAGTCCGGGATGTGGATGGGGTCGCAATGACGGGTAGCAGGTCTCTGAGGAGGCGCTTTTTGTCGGGCAGGCGCGCGTGCCATGGCGCCAGGAGTTTCACATGGGGCCAGGCAGAAGCGTCGGCCCGCGCGAACATAGCTTTCGCTAAGCGCCCCACAAACTCGTCCAGGCTCTCAATCCCGGTGTCGCGCTGGATGATATCATTCCTCACACAGCGAGGAGCGTAAATGATTTTCGTAGGCGAAAAAGCCTAGTTTTGCGCACAAGAAATTTCGTTTGTGTTTTTAGGACACTAAAATAATATTTTATGTGTTTATCATTAAGTAATAGGATTATATAGTCTAAGAGTAGTAAATTAGAAGCATTATTATACATACTGATTGTGTTATTACGGAAAGAAACAAGAATTCATATTCCGTAAACACGACCGGCTGTCATGGCGGTCTAGTTCGCAATGACCAGTCAGATGGCGCCGCCTGTTTATATAGTTTTGCGCATAATTTTGCGCATAAAAATTTGTTGATGTAAAATTGTAGTAATATTAAAATCGTGTTTTAGGGGCTTTTATATAGCTTATAGTGCGCATATTGCGCTTATGTATTAGTATTATGCATAAGGTACCTTAGATATATGATGAATGTAATGTTTTAGGGAAATAAAAATATTTTGTTTACTTAATTTGGACCTCCCCAAAATGGCAGGGTCGCAGGTAGTGGTATGAGTGTTCTACTCACATACCAATCGTATTATTTTCCTTACACACATTATTTTGTTAGGAAACACCGTCTAGGTGTTCTAGATAGTATACCTGGATGCTATGACTGAAAAACTGTACATAACAACAGTGCATAGCCAGGTTTAATACAGTTTCACTCTGAAAAGGTAAATATGCTCCGTGGTAAATATATCTACATACAATTTCCTCAAGTAAGTGTATAGAAAGTTCGTTATAAGCCATTTAGCGCTTCTAGGTGACCTAGAATTTTATCTAGGCCCTATAAACAGATGGCACCTATGTAATTCTAGTACATAGACATCACTTGCTTGAGATAATGTGTCTGTATGTGCCAGCATAGACGTTTCTATGCGTCTGTCAGCGGGCTCAATACCTTCAGACACACTTGGTGCCTGAAGGGCTATCGATATGCTTTCTGAAGCATTACCTTCGTGGGCCCTCAGGTAGGTGCCTGGACTCAGTCATAATACAAAGCTAATATATAGCTACACACACACATACAGAAGCGTTAAAGCTGTGGATCAACGCAATATTTTCGTATTCGGCCGCTTCCCGGCACCTTATAGTACCAGAAGGGCTGGTGGTACACCCATCAGGGTACCACAATTCTTCATTAGCCCAATTCTTCAGCTTCCCAACCACACTTTCGGAAGGAGCCTAGCTCTGGTGGTTGGGGAGCTAACCGACTTGACATGGTGCGAGGTTCCATAGTTTTTTTATGTCGTCAACCATATCAAAGTGAATGCTACTTCGAGGGTTGGAGCTGTATCCACCAGACTTCCATCATGGGATGGCCCATCGAGGGCTATCCGATGGTGGCTGGTGGGTGTGGTTCCACCCACCAGTTTGAGTACAAATTCGGTTTATGTGCTGAAATTAGGCACTTAATCTAATTTTTCACACCTTCACGCTGCTGTGCGCCTGAAGGTTATAAATGTAGCTGTGACACTTCTACATGTCGATGGCCCAGTAGGAGGGCTTCAAGTCCCTCGCTGGTACCCTTGTGCTAATGTGTATAGTTTTAGTGGAAAACCCATAAACTGACGGAATTTCCCTTTCTTTGGTGTTCTTCCTGCAAGAACTCCCTGAAGGTAGTGGCTAGGGACCTGGAAGAGGGACCGGAGGGAAGGTCTTCTCGAGACCTATCCAGACGTATCAGTTTCACCGAAATCGGTTCATTGGAAGGGGAGTTTCCGTCGGTTTCTAGCTAAGATATGTAAGCTAAAAACTTTGTAAATAAAAATCTGCGCGCACGAAAAATCAAGGTCCTCGTTACGGTCGAGTTAATAGGAAGGATAGTGCGCAGGCGCATCGTCCAAATTGTAGCCATTATTTCTCCTAAGTCAATTCCACGCATCATTGTGTAACGAGGACCATGAAGAAACGTCGCTTCTGGTCATGTACACATAAGTCTTTTATTTATCTGGACATCACGCCTTCACCTCAACATACTTGGCAGTCTTCAAGCGACTCCAAGGTTGATATTTCCCGAAGACAACTGAACAATAGGTGCAAGGGACGTCAACGCGTTCGAGCAGGAGCTCCTGAGTGCCTATCTGCCTCAAGCGATCACGTCCGTCCCGTACAAATTTATTTATATATATTATTATTATTATTTTTCCTTTATTCATTTATATTCTTATTTATTACATTTTTAAATATTTGAAAAAAGAAAACTTCAAAAAACATTTAAAAATAGAGAAACACCGGTATCGGGAACAGGGTCCAAGCTACCGGTGGTTAGGACTCCGGTGGTTTATTATTCTTATTTTTTTTCGTCTTTTTGGCACCGTAGGGCCCCGGTCTTTTGCAGGTGTGCGAGGAGCCGAAGCCAACTCGTAGAGGCCCCGTTAGGCATGTATCAGGAATTGTGACATCAACCGACGATTATCTGTATGCACTACGCAACTGCACCCAAGGACAATCCCCGGTTGGTGCAGGACTATTGCAAATTATGGAGAAAAATGTATTGGGTTATGGATTTGGTAGGTTTAGTGGATCGATTGCCCAAAACTATAAAAGGACTACCGGCCCCTGCCCGACCATTGTTGAACTACACGGCTATAAAATAAAATGGCAGGGGGTGACGTAGCGCCAAGGGGGCAACATATCCGGAGGTGCTTGAGGAGTGGCGAGATATACCAGTTCTACCTGGACCACAAACCTCTCCTGCTCAACGACCTGCTGCTCGTGCTAGCGCCCCGCATGGACCACACGCGCGCCGTCACGTTCTTCACGAAGGCGGGCCACCTGCAGCTGGTGAAGGCGTACCTGCGCTCCGTCCAGAGCTTGAACAACAAGGTTGTCAATGAGGCGCTCAACTCCTTGCTCATTGATGAGGAGGATTATCAGGTATGTGGATGTTGTGGATTTATAAGCAAAGAGCGCATCTGACCAAAACACGTGTGTAAATGTTTAAGATTTGTTTGTAAGCTCTTATGAGCTGTACACTCGCGCGAGAGCCCGCGAGGATGATGTACATTGCTCTCAGTACTGAGTTCAATCATGAAGTATTTTGTTTAATAAGTTGAAAAAAAATATGAAAAGGGTTTTTATTCACAGCAAAAATTGTTCCAATTTATATATTACCTCTGCCAAACTGCAAAGCAGTTTGTTGGCAGACTTAGTTCCTTTTTTTATACATAATATTAACATATTTTTTTTACAATGAGACCCGCAGCCTAATTGTGTAAGTGAATTCGGAAACAATCTGGTTCTTTCCCAAAAAACACACACATACACAAAAAAGTTGAATAAAGATTCAACTTTTTTGTGTATGTTTGTGTTTTTGGGAAGACATTTTGCGTGATCAAAGTCAAATGTGTTTATTTCAAGTAGGCCATTATGCGGCACTTTTGAACGTTAAAATATACATTTAATAAAAATTGCTTCTACCGTGCATTCGGAAATGTAGCTTGTTATGGAGAAGAACGCACAAGAAACTCCATACATACTCTTTTAAAAAAAAGTTTCATACAATATTTATATAAGTACATACATTAATAAATTCATATACGTGAGGACGATGTACCCAGCACTACAATACTACATAAAGGTATGAGAGAATTACAAGCACTAACAGGTAAATTCCGAAAATGATCGAATCAGAAATTAAGAAATTTGTACAAGAACCGAAACTTTATAATTTAGCAATACGGTAACCTTGGTTTATCGGGGGCTACTGGGGGATTCTGAGGTGGAGATCGCGTAAGGCTAGTATTCCACTCGTCAAATATCTCAAAAAAATTATAGTGCAAATCATATCAAAATCGGTTGAGAAGAAATAACAGGGGGACATACAGACAGAATAAAATAGCAACATTAATTTCTATTGCTTTGTGATTATTTCTGATTTTTCTTTGGCGTTTTTAATGCATCGTTATTTGCTGGGTCTACGAACATCAATAGATGCGTTCGACAACTTCGACACGATTGCGCTCGCGCAGCAGCTAGAGAAACACGTGCTCACCGAGTTCAGACGGATCGCCGCCTGCTTGTACAAAGGTAAGCAGGGCTTGACTGTCTCCAAACTGCCCCAACGAACTTCAGCTGGTCTTTTGTCCTACCTTTTGTTACCTATAAGTCTTTTCAGTAAGTAAAACTACCCCGTTGGTCTCGCGTTTGTAAGCGCGACTACTGATCGTGAGATCCTGGGTTCGATTCCCAAGTTGAAAAATGTGTTATTGGGTTTTCGCATTAGGAATTTCTCAGTGGCAAGCTCGGTTGTCTTGCCATGTTTAGTTCAGTGACATCATTCTAAATTTTACAGTGACGTAAGTGTTATGTTAAAAATATTGGTCCGCCATCATGGATTAAGAATCTAAACCCTAGATGGCGGACCATTTATTTTTTTATGTTCTCATGATATGGGTATGAAATGAAAGGGTTTGCTGATAGGAATACGAAAAAGCTTGTTTTATTTTGTTAATAATTTTAATTTGTTTGTTTGCTAGGCAACAACCGGTGGAAGCAGAGCGTGGAGCTGTGCAAGAAGGACGCGCTGTACGCCGACGCCATGGAGTACGCGTCCGAGTCGCGCTCCGCCGAAGTGGCCGAGGAGCTGCTCAACTGGTTCCTGGAGAGAGACAACTACGAGTGCTTCTCCGCCTGCCTCTACCAGGTAACCGCTCTCTCTACAGGCATATCAAGTAGAAAATTCTATGAACCAATCTACACGCGGCAATATCATCGCGGCTAAATTTGATCGTACTGCGAAACAATCAATATGATTTTCTCGCCTGTGAATGTGGTGCCAAAAGAGATCTTCTGCGCTGCCACACAGGCCGAGAAAGTGGAAATTTTGTTCTATCAAAATTTGAATCACCGTCTTATCGCAGAGTTTATAAAAAGATAATTATATCAATAAAGTCATTTTTCTGTTTGTAGTGTTACGACCTGCTGAAACCTGACGTCGTCATCGAACTGGCGTGGAGACACAACATCATGGACTTTGCCATGCCCTTCCTTATTCAGGTTAGTAACAACTTACATAGGTACATACATATTCTTTTTTTTTTTGATATCACCTCTTAAAACCCTTAAAAGTTTGGTACCCCACACGATGGGTTTGGAAGAAAAACAAAAATGTTGTCCCCCACAAGCTGGCGCACAAAAGCCGCCATTTACTATTTTCCAATTTTAATGGTTAAGACGAATCGATTGACGTAAGAATCATCGAAATCGGCCAATGCGCTTGGTCTCTAGAACGTCACATATGAACAAACATACATACATAGACTGATAAACACATTACCACCCTTCGGCAGTCGGGTAAAAAGTAATAATTGTATACTCATCCAAATCGTGTATTTGCAGACCGTCCGCGAGCTAACAACAAAGGTGGAGAAGCTAGAAGAGGCGGACGCCAAGCGAAGCACGGAGAGCGCCGAGCACGAGGCCAAGCCCGCCATGATCATGGAGCCGCAGCTCATGCTCACTGCCGGTATGTGTGTGTCCTGTGCCGGCCACCTGACTCACTTAGCGTTCTAGCCACACGATCTGACACCACTGTGCACCGACACGAACAATCCCAGGAACATACAATCAGAAGGACAATTCACTTAATTAAAATCTTTATAACTATTATTAAAAAAAGAGAGTGAGCCTCTGCCCTGCAGTGGGACAGTAACGGGCTGGAATTCATATATTATAAAGCAGTAATATTATATTATGTTTGTTTGTAATGGGTATTCTCTGGAAGTACTAATACGATTATAAAAATTATTTGACTGTTTCCTACACTATCGCTAAGTGTCATAGGCTACTTTTATCCCCAGTGGGCTTAGTGTGTGTTTTTATTCGCGCTCATTTCAATTTGTATTGAAACTGGATAAGTGCCATCTGGTGACGGTAAAAGCTGGCTAGTACATTATACTCAAGTCGCAATCATATCGGTGACAATACATAAAAGCCACATCACAAAATGTCGATAGTAAAATGTAATCAGGGGCGTTTTTGATCGATTGCGACTGCGAATCGTACGCAGAAGTTCCTTAAAAATATAGGAATTGTCCTTCTGATATTTTAACTTTATCAACAATAGTCCTTTGCTAACTTTTGTAAGTATTGAAGTTCAAAATGGGCTGTTTCTTAGCTTAATTTAATTAGTATTTTTTTTTCGTTTCTTAAATAATGAGTGTATTTCTCTTTTAAGTGTTTTGGGTGTACATAAATAAATAAACGTGTTGTCCCGCAGGTCCCTCCATGCCGTACGCGGGCGTCGGCGTCGGCGCGCAAGCGTCCCCGTACGCGTACGCGGCGCAGGCGCCCTCCCCCGCGCCCTACCACGGGTACGGCATGTAGGTGAGACACGAATACGCGAGTACACGATGAGCGGAGAGTGGAGTGACACATACTGAAGCCAACTATCACGTCACTTGTGAGGGTCCTATTCAGTAATAACTGATAGACTATCTGTTGTCACTTCAGCAGCGCATCGCCCGTGCGTCCCTGCGCTCGTGTGACGCACTCTATGCGCTGGCGACCGCCCCCAGCCGGCTTCGCGTAGGACTTATGAACTAGCCTAAGTTTTCTACTCAAAGTGCGGGTTATTTTCTATACGCCGAGGCCTAACGTTATAGTGTTTCCTTTGCGTCCCCTGTAAAAACAAAGTATTATGACAGACGGTCGGAAGTGCATAGAGCATTAATTCAACAATGGGCCGATACGTCAAATAATGTTAGCCTGTACAAATTATATTAATATATTTGATTGCTAAATAGCTCTCATTACAACAAAGTGCTTTATTTTTTAATCGTGTATGAGAGTTATATAGAGATCATGGAAAATTGTCGCTTGCGATTAATATTAACTTTGTCTAGAGCGGTCACTTAAACATTAATATGTAATCGAATATTAAATGTTCTGCAATCATGTACCTATTGTGTAGGGCTGTAACGAGTTGCGGCCAATCTGGCGATTATTTATTATTCTGCAAGAGTTCCATCATCCATTAGCTAGTTATTTATAGAGATCTTTCTGTTCCATCGTAATAAACATTTGTCGTCTATGTATGCAACTACTCTGCTTTACTCGTTACATCCCTATGTGTATCTCAAATTAGATAAAGTAATATTGTAAAATACTTGGTTTACTTGAGAATAGTTGCTGTTGTCCTTGCATTAGAGCGACCGAGAGTAGTGTGTCCTAAGGTGCTTACAAACGTCCGAATGTCACACCCGAGCTCGTCCACAGACTAGACACTCTGGGGCCGTACTATAACGTGTCAACGCCATCATGATTCCACTGTGGAAATGGGATAGCGCTTCGCTGTATAGCTCCGCAGGCTTATTACGTAAGCAATCATCGCGTAATCAAATGTTTTCAGTCATAAAAGTCGGTGTTACCTACAGTGTAGGTATGGTAGGTCCTATACAATCGTTTGCTAATCGCTCACGGTTTGTCAAATGCACTCATTTCTAAAAAACCTGTATTGGAGAGTAATTATTGCGCAATATTCGATATCGTTTTGCTCTTGCAAGATACGTAATAGCCCTGCCGGCAGTTGAATCATTCGTCCTATACAGCTCCGTATCTCATGATAGTCTTGACACGGCAGAGTAAGACCCCTCGTCAGCTTTACAAGTATTCATAAAGTGCCGGTAATTGGGTGTGAAGTTAAGACGTCTATAGGTATCTATATCGCCACTAGGTGCATACGACATGTAATATACGTATATGTACATAGTGGAATACGACACCAGATTATTAAATTTATTAAAATTAAAATAACTATTCGACAAATTACATTTGAAATTAGTATAAAAATGTATCATTATTTTTTTTATTAAGTTTTTAATCGATGCGAATCACATTCGTTTTTCTTTAGCAAAAATATTGTGGATTATTATAGAATCTATGCAAGTGCACTGAAAAGATTTTGTTATTACCTAACACAGTAAAAAAGTCTTGCAATGATTCGGTTGAACCAATTCTTCAATAAATTCAAAAAGGTATTCTCACACCAATATATAATAATATTGTTATATGTATATAATGATTTTAATTCATACGAACCTGTTGAAATTAACTGAACTACCTATTAGAGGCCGGTTTCCGTGTAACTACACGGAAAATGAAATATTTTCTAGATACGTTTAGGTTTAGTTTAGGCGGAATTAGTGGTACGAAGTTATTTTGTGTAATGTTTGAACGTGTGAGTTTCGAGTACACCGAGTACACGCGTGATGCTTCAGTTTGAGTTGTCTTCAGCTTAGGGCCTAGACAGAATACTTTCCGCACACGCTACGGCACTGAACGTGGCCGGCGACACTGGACATTCGCGGCAAGGAATTCGTAAGCGCCGTGTAAATACGCCACACTTACGCATTCACATGCTGACGTTAGCGCTAACAGAAAAGCTTTTTGTCTAGGCCTGTTGAGACATGATCGATGCCTTCACTAGATAGTTAAGTCATGTAACCGCGAGGCACCCGCGACACATTCACTTATCATTTGTAGACAATATTTGTATGTATTAAGCGGTGCCCGACGCATATTGTCACGTCAGTACGATTGCGAGTTGCAAAAATATAATCATTGATGTTTAATGATTCATTCAAATCATTCCTATCATTAACAATCTTCCAGCGATATGTCCACGTATCGGTATCACATTGTTATAGTTTACACTTTCTTTTCAAATAAAACTAATTTTATTAACTTAAAATATAGAAAGAAAGTTCATTGTTTATTATTAGCATTGTATTTATTCATGTATGATACTGTTTCCCTGAATTTTATTATTGTAAGATTATATTATATGAATAAAGAAACTGATTTGGTTTTTATCTTCCTGCTCCTTTTCCTATACACACACGGCTCTGCCGCTCCGTAATTAAAATATACCACCATGAGCGCCGAAAAAGGGGGCATGCTCATTGATGTATTAAAAAGAGGTAGATACGGGACTGGTCACATCGCATGATCCTACTAACCTAAGTGATTGCCCGTAGTGCGCACTCAGTCGCGCACGGCACATGGTTGATCACACAGCTCAATAATTTCAGTGATTTTATGTTTTTTTGCAATAAATACGCATCAAAATGACTTTTGTGTAGCTAAACAGTGTTTAAATTAAACCAGTAATAAAAATAAGTCACACAGGATCACTTACCACTCGTAAGTACAGTCACAAATGTTAAATTGTTCAAAATTACAATAATGTTTAATGTTTAAACATTTAACTAACACACAAATGTATGAGTTTCGTTGCATGTAGTCTTCTTTTCTTAGTTTTCTGATCGCGATGTTAGCGCGTAACGTATCTGCCTCTTTTTAATACATCAATGGGCATGCTACAGCTATTCTAAGTATACAAATAATTACTACCAACAAATGTGTTTAATTTCGTAAAAAAAATGAATTTTAACATTTGTACCAGGCCCCTCAGAAAGTATTGCGAAAAAAAGTTTTTATATATGGGAGACTGGCCAGTTATAATGTTTTTCGAAAATATGATTATTTATAAGTAAAAATAAGTAAGTTCCAATTTCAAAATTTCTCTCCACATTTTTTGCGAGTTAATTCAAAGTATTGTGTCTCACTGAAATATGGATCTGCGCCGGGAACATTTTAGAGCTATGATTTTATACGATTTCAAGTGTCGCCTGAAACCGGATGAATCGTACGATAGACTTCAAATGGCATTCATGGATGAAGGCCCTTCCAAGGCAACCGTGTATCGTTGGTATAACGAATTCAAGCGCGGTCGACCAACTTTGGGGGATGACGAAAGAAGCGGTCGCCCTTTGACGGCTGTTACCGAAGAAAACGTGCTAGCAGTGAAAAATTTAATCCAAGACAATAGGCGAATTACATATCAGGAGATTCAACACATATTGAAGATTGGATCGGGAAGCGTTCACGAGATTCTACACAGCCATCTTCGCGTGAGGAGGATAGTATCACGCTGGGTGCCGCACAACCTCACCGATGCTCAGAAGCAGGCCCGGGTGGAATGGTGCCGTGATATGCTTAACAAATTTGAAGCAGGCTCGTCTCGGGGTGTTTACGACATCGTTACAGGTGATGAGTCCTGGATTTATCAATACGACCCAGAAACCAAGCGCCAGTCGACTGTTTGGGTGTTTCAAAATGAGCCAACGCCTACCAAAGTGAAGCGATCTAGAAGCGGGGGTAAGATTTTGATCGCTAGCTTTTTTAATTTGACTGGCCACTTGGTATCAATTCCCTTACGGGATCAAAGAAGCATTAATGCCGAATGGTATACTACCAAATGTTTGCCAGAAGTTTTCTCTGTTATAAGCAACAAGCGACCAAACACAGGGCTCCGCGGGCTACTGCTCCACCACGACAATGCACCTGCGCACACCGCACTCAAAACGAGGGACTTCCTGGACAGCACGCCAGTCAAACTCCTGGGTCACCCTCCTTACAGCCCTGATCTAGCACCGTGTGACTTCTTTTTATTCCCAAAAATAAAAAATCAGCTCAAAGGGATACAATTTTCGTCGCCGGAAGATGCGCTGGCTGCGTTCGAGCAGGCTGTAAACGAGGTGTCTGCGGCGGACTGGAAAAAGTGTTTTGAAAACTGGTTTAGGCGCATGAATCTTTGTATAGAGGCTTTTGGAAAGTACTTTGAAAAGATTTAATTAAAATATATGTACGTATAGAACAATTTTTTTTAGTTTCGCAAAACTTTCTGAGTGTCCCACGTATTTACCGAGAAATCAACGATGATAACTTTCACTTGCTGGTTCAGCAGGACTGTTGAATGTTGATTTTATTTTCCTTCGCTCGCTTCGAATGTGAATAGACGTACCCGTTGTTCACTTAAACAATATCTAATATATAAAAATAAGTCGGGTTTTCCTCCCTGACGCTATAACTCCAGAACGCACGAACCGTTTTCCATGGTTTTGCATTCGTTGGAAAGGTCTCGGGCTCCGTGAGGTTTATAGGTAGGGTAGGGTAGGGTAGGGTCGGGTAGGTTAGGGTAGGGTAGTGTAGGGTAGGGTCTTTTTATGGCAAAACAAAGTTTGCCGGGTCAGCTAGTATATTTCTAAATAGAACTAACGTCTGTGCTGGTTTATTCCCATCTGCCACCTTCGAGTTGCCACCCCGGTGGTCGATGGAACTTACTTAGTGAAATCTGCCTCCGGGCTGGTATAGCAGTCGATTCTCATGACCGTAAAACGGGGTGTATAGAATGCAATTTCTTCGGGGTGAATAGAAAAAATATCAAGAAAGTTTTCAAGGTTCATATTTGACTATTTTTCGTTGAAGGATTTTGGTAGAATTTTGTTCGCGACGAGGCGTCACCAACCATATTAAATGGTTTCATGTAAATAGAAAATAGTATCAACAGACATACGTCTGCTTGCTCCAGCGCACCATCTCATACTTAATGATTTTAGTAGGCGAAAAAGCCTTTTATAGTTTTGCGCACAAGAAATTTCGTTTGTGTTTTTAAAACACTAAAATTATATTTTATGTGTTTATCAGTATGTAATAGGATTATATAGTCTAAGAGTAGTAAATTAGAAGCATTATTATACATACTGATTGTGTTATTACGGAAAGAAACAAGAATTCATATTCCGTAAACACGACCGGCTGTCATGGCGGTCTAGTTCGCAATGACCAGTCAGTGGAAGTCGCTTCGCTTCCGTCAGGGAGCGAGGCGAGCGGTGCCGGAACGGCGTTCCTGGCCCGCGGGTGCAGCACCGGGGCTCACTACAGTGAACCCGTCATTAGGTGGTTCACTGGACCTAGCTTGCGCGCGCGTTGGTGTCTTTTGTACTACTTTTAATTTTTCATACAAAAGAGTTCAACGCGCGCTATGTTTGACTTGTTGTATGTGACTGTAGGCGCGCCACGACGACCGTTCTGAACGGTTCGCCGTTTCTTCACGGCCTCCTGGCGGTCCTCCCCAGCCGAGTGAGACCCAGGGCGTACCCTGGGAGGCCCAGCTAAGGTAACCAGCGACAGGAGCACCGACTTTGACGAACCTACAGTTTGGTAATGAAAGCGACGAGCTACTACTAGCGCCGTTTATGTATGTGGGAGCGGCAATGACCTGTATTACACCGCTCATGATAACCGATAGCGTGTGGCGACCGCAGCGCTATTCGGTGTATGTGTACTTGCGAGTGTGTAGTTATGAGTGTCTGTTTACGACGTAAAGCTTGCCTATGTTAACTTAGAACAAACTTCACGCCGTGTATGTCGTGTGGGATGGGCAGTATTATTGTATGAGTAAATCGCGTGTAGAATGATGCGATTTATTCAAGCGTCAAATCCGGGTATTGGATGAGGTTGCAGTGTCTGAGACAAGGTCACGTGGGAGGCGCTTTCTATCGGGCGGGCGCGCGTGCCATGGCGCTATGTCGGCGATGTGGGGCCAGGAAGAAGCGTCGGCCCGCGCGAATAGATTTGTGGCGAGTCGTTCGATGAACTCGTCCAGGCTCTCTATCCCTGTGTCCCGCAGGATGGCGTCATTCCTCACATAGCGAGGCGCGTCCATGATGCGTCGTAGAATTAGGTTTTGTTGTGCACGGAGTTTATTCATGGTCGCCTCGCCAGTGAGAGCGTACCAAGCTGGGGCTGCGTAGGTGAGAATCGACCGCAGGTAGGTCTTGTATATACCCAGCTTAGTGCGGGCGGGAAGGCGGGATGAGAGCACGGGATAGAGGAGGTTTCGAGCGACCCTGCTTTGCGCTACCACCTTAGTGACGTGCAACCTCATCGAGAGCCGAAGGTCGATGGTCACGCCCAGGTACTTGGCCTGGGGGGTCCACTCGATGTCGACTCCCGGTAGTGTCAGTGGTGGTGGGAGGGTTCCTTGTCCTGTAACAAGTGCCTGCGTCTTACCCACGTTAACCGATAGCCGCCACTTAGCAAGCCACTCGGGGATGATATCGAGAGCGCGCTGCATTTTCACAGCTGCGTGTTTGGCGTTGAGCGATTTTGTTATATATGCAGCGTCGTCTGCGTATAGTGCTAGTGTGGCATCAGGTGTTGTGGGGATATCGTCGGTGTAACGTGAGTAACACGCAGGCGATAAAACGGCGCCCTGCGGCACTCCCGCCAGTATTGGGCGGGGGCGGATAATTCGCCCACCACCACCACTCTGAAGGTCCTGTGGGTCAGAAAGGATTGAATTACTCTAACTACGCGACGGGGCGCGCTGGATGTGGCCAGCTTGTGGATTAGTCCCTCGTGCCACACGCGGTCGAAGGCCTTTTCCATATCGAGGAATACTGCCACCGCGTACTCCTTTCTGTTCATCGTAGCCGACAGCAGGTGCAGTACCCTCGATAGCTGGAGCGTCGTGCTGTGTTCCGCGCGAAACCCGAATTGTTCTGGGCGTGGTGAGATGTGTGGTTCGAGGTGTCGCAGCAGGAGGGACTCGAACACTTTAGAGATAGTGGGCAAGAGAGTGATCGGCCGGTAGCTCTCCGGCTTCAGGATATTCTTGCCCGCCTTGGGCAGCATGATGACGCGCCCTTCTTTCCACGAGGCCGGGAAGGAGCCCGTGCGGACAATCCTGGTGAACAGGCGCGCGACAGCCGCGACTATGCGGTGGGGCATGTGGCGCAGCGCTGTGTTCGGGATTTGGTCGGCACCTGGGGCCTTCCGGGGCTTCGTTCGCAAGAAGGCGCGTCTGACTGCGCCAGGCGAGAAATAAATAGCGTCTTCATCGGGAGCTATCGGCGTGTTAAAGTATCTCTAACGTGTTGCTCGACTGCTGCGACATGTTCGTGTTGAGTCGTCGGGTTCGGTTGGAACTGACGCTCCAGGTGTTCGGCAAAGACCTCCGCTCGGTCTCCCGCTACGTACTTGAGCGCCCCGTCTGCGCTCAGCAGTGGACGTACCAAAGCTGGGGTGTTCTTAAGCTGGCGGCATAGCTTGTGTATGGAGGTCCAGTCGCCCTCCGCGGCATCGATGCGTTCCTCCCAGCTCGCGGCTCTTAGAGCGCACAACTCGGCCTTAACTTTTTCGGTTATTTTATTTAGGGCGGTTTTCTGAGTCGGTCATCTTGTTTTTTGCCACTGCTTGCGTAAGCGCCTCTTTTCTGTGATAAGTCGGCGAATGCGTGCAGGCATCTCCCCTGTTGTTGCTGGCTTATCGTTGCCGCTTCGAGTGCTTGCTGTACGCAAGCAGTGATGTCGTCGGCTAGAATATCAACGTCGGTGGCCGTGTTGATAGGCCGAGTTGGCGTGTTAGATTCAACCCTTTCTGCGTAGATTTTCCAGTCGATTAATCGACGTGGCGCTTGTGGTTTCAATCGGGTCGGCATGTCTGACAGGACAACGAGTACCGGGTGGTGGTCAGACTGCATCTCGTCCTCCAGTACTCGCTGTGTGACCTGGCAGTGCAGCCCATGGTGTACGACGATGTCTATCACGTCGGGCATGTATTTGTTGGTATCCGGCCAATGGGTTGGAGTCTCAGGTCCAGACACCGTGTACCCATGGGCCTCCGCGTCCGCGAAGAGTCGTCTCCCATCTCCGTTAGTGCAATAGCTGTTTCACGCTGGGTGTTTCGCGTTGAAAACACCGGCGAGGATGGTCGGGTTATCTGTGTTAAACAGGATGTTTTTAAACTCCGACAAGTCGAGTTTATTGTTGGAATGACCAGTCAGATGGCGTCGCCTGTTTATATAGTTTTGCGCATAAGAATTTGTTGATGTAAAATTCTAGTAATATTAAAATCGTGTTTTAGGGGCTTTTATATAGCTTATAGTGCGCATATTGCGCTTATGTATTAGTATTATGCATAAGGTACCTTAGATATATGATGAATGTAATGTTTTAGGGAAATAAAAATATTTTGTTTACTTAATTTGGACCCCCCCCAAAATGGCAGGGTCGCAGGTAGTGGTATGAGTGTTTTACTCAAATACCAATCGTATTATTTTCCTTACACACATTATTTTGTTAGGAAACACCGTCTAGGTGTTCTAGATAGTATACCTGGATGCTATGACTGAAAAACTGTACATAACAACAGTGCATATATAGCCAGGTTTAATACAGTTTCACTCTGAAAAGGTAAATATACATACATTTTCCTCAAGTAAGTGTATAGAAAGTTCGTTATAAGCCATTTAGCGCTTCTAGGTGACCTAGAATTCTATCTAGGCCCTATAAATAGATGGCACCTATGTAATTCTAGTACATAGACATCACTTGCTTGAGATAATGTGTCTGTATGTGCCAGCATAGACGTTTCTATGCGTCTGTCAGCGGGCTCACTACCTTCAGACACACTTGGTGCCTGAAGGGCTATCGATATGCTTTCTGAAGCATTACCTTCGTGGGCCCTCAGGCAGGCGCCTGGACTCAGTCATTATAAAAAGCTAATATATAGCTACACACACACATACAGAAGCGTTAAAGCTGTGGAACAACGCAATATTTTCGTATTCGGCCGCTTCCCGGCACCATAGGGTACCAGAAGGGCTGGTGGTACACCCATCAGGGTATCACAATTCTTCATTAGCCCAATTCTTCAGCTTCCCAACCACACTTTCGGAAGAAGCCTAGCTCTGGTGGTTGGGGAGCTAACCGACTTGACATGGTGCGAGGTTCCATAGTTTTTTTATGTCGTCAACCATATCAGAGTGAATGCTACTTCGAGGGTTGGAGCTGTATCCACTTCCATCATGGGATGGCCCATCGCGAGGGCTATCCGATGGTGGCTGGCGGGTGTGGATCCACCCACCAGTTTGAGTACAAACTCGGTTTATGTGCTGAAATTAGGCACTTAATCTAATTTTTCACACGTTTACGCGGCTGTGCCCCTGAAGGTTATAAATGTAGCTGTGACACTTCTACATGTCGATGGCACAGTAGGAGGGCTTCAAGTCCCTCGCTGGTACCCTAGTGCTAATGTGTATAGTTTTAGTGGAAAACCCATAAACTGACGGAATTTCCCTTTCGTCGGTGTTCTTCCTGCAAGAACTCCCTGAAGGTAGTGGCTAGGGACCTGGAAGAGGGACCGGAGGGAAGGTCTTCTCGACTTCGTTTCACCGAAATCGGTTCAGTGGAAGGGGAGTTTCCGTCGGTTTCTAGCTAAGATATGTAAGCTAAAAACTTTGTAAATAAAAATCTGCGCGCACGAAAAATCAAGGTCCTCGTTACGGTCGAGTTAATAGGAAGGATAGTGCGCAGGCACATCGTCCAAATTGTAGCCATTATTTCACCTAAGTCAATTCCACGCATCATTGTGTAACGAGGACCATGAAGAAACGTCGCTTCTGGTCATGAACACATAAGTCTTTTATTTATCTGGACATCACGCCTTCACCTCAACATACTTGGCAGCCTTCAAGCGACTCCAAGGTTGATATTTCCCGAAGACAACTGAACAATAGATGCAAGGGGCGTCAACGCGTTCGAGCAGGAGCCTTACAACCTCCTGAGTGCCTATCTGCCTCGATCGATCACGTCCGTCCCGTACAAATTTATTTATATTTATTATTATTTTTCCTTTATTCATTTATATTCTTATTTATTACATTTTTAAATATTTGAAAAAAGAAAACTTCAAAAAAACATTTATAAATAGAGGAACACCGGTATCGGGAACAAGGTCCAAGCTACCGGTGGTTTATTATTCTTATTTTTTTTCGTCTTTTTGGCACCGTAGGGCCCCGGTCTTTTGCAGGTGTGCGAGGAGCCGAAGCCAACTCGTAGAGGCCCCGTTAGGCATGTATCAGGAATTGTGACATCAACCGACGATTATCTTTAAACACTACGCAACTGCACCCAAGGACAATCCCCGGTTGGTGCAGGACTATTGCAAATTATGGAGAAAAATATAATGGGTTATGGATTTGGTAGGTTTAGTGGATCGATTGGCCAAAACTATAGAAGGACTACCGGCCCCTGCCCGACCATTGTTGAACTACTCAGCTATAAAATGGCAGGGGGTGACGTAGCACCAAGGCGGCAACATATCCGGAGGTGCTTGAGGAGTGGCGAAGTATACCAGTTCTACCTGGACCACAAACCTCTCCTGCTCAACGATCTGCTGCTCGTGCTAGTGCCCCGTATGGACCACACGCGCGCCGTCACGTTCTTTACGAAGGCGGGCCACCTGCAGCTGGTGAAGGCGTACCTGCGCTCCGTCCAGAGCTTGAACAACAAGGCTGTCAATGAGGCGCTCAACTCCTTGTTGATTGATGAGGAGGATTATCAGGTATGTGGATGTTGTGGATTTATAAGCAAAAACAGCGCATCTGACCAAAACACGTGTGTAAATGTTTAACATTTGTTTGTAAGCTCTTATGAGCTGTACACTCGTGCGAGAGCCCGCGAGGATGATGTACATTGCTCTCAGTACTGAGTTCAATCATGAAGTATTTTGTTTAATAAGTTGAAAAAAAATATGAAAAGGGTTTTTATTCACAGCAAAAAATGTTCCAATTTATATATTACCTCTGCCAAACAGCAAAGCAGTTTGTTGGCAGACTTAGCTCCTTTTTTTGTACATAATATTAACATATATTTTTTACAATGAGACCCACAACGCATCTTTGTGTCTCTGAATTAGCTGCAAGAGCCTGCGCGGTAGCTATTTTTGTGTCAATATTGAAAGTGAAGATAGCATTGTATAACTGTCTCTTTCACTCGCTTACGTTTGTCGCATCATCCTATCTCGCTTACTCTATGCAGTTAAACTGTTTCTTGAGCAATAGTTGACAGAGCCAACTGCAGAGACCCACAGATCCGCTGTGAATATTATACTTGAGTATTTTATTTTCAATATACAGCTTTACCTCGGGCTTTCGCGTGGAAGTTTACAGCCGGCATTAAAAAATATTTCTAGATGTTTCATGTTATCCTGATTTCGAATATCTCAATTTTGCATATAAGGCAGATTCCTGTTTTTGGGATTTGAGATGATCTAAGGACGCTAGACATTTTGCGTGATCAAAGTCAAAGTCAAATGTGTTTATTTCAAGTAGGCCATTATCCCCTAGTCGGTCGCGCAATCTTATTAAGATTACCAATTTTTTGGCGGATTCGGTCACGCAATCTTAATAAGATTGCGTTCCCGCCATTTCGCGCGCGTTCGTTTTTGACTGTTTTATGCTTCCTAGGCCGGCGGCCTAATTGTGTAACTGAATTCGGCAAAGGAAACAATCCGGAACCTTCCCAAAAACACACACATATACACTCTGAAAACGAAGCAAGTTGCTTCTTTCCTAAAATTGATTTTGACGTAGAATTGATTGGTTAGTTGAATGAAAGCGGCAGAATCGAGAGAAAACTTCACTCAATTCTAATTGTATAATGCAAATGTCATATAATTGACAAGCGTTATCTTGTTTCGTCGCTGTCATTGATGCACACACACATTGATCAATGTGTCCAATAATTTTTGGCGCCTAGGATAATAGGATTTGTCGTTGCACTTATTTTTATGATTTACTCGTATTCGTTTCTAAATTAACACGTAAAAGTGTAAGTCAACATCTTGATTGATTGTGAAAGTGATTTAGTGTGCAATTAATCCGTGTGTAAATTTGTAAAAGTGGCCCCGACGGGCTACGCTCTTACTTCCTTCGGTCTGCCTAGTGTTCTGTGCGATTGGTTTTGAGAGATCGGTCCATCCAAATGATTATCAATGGAATGGATTATCAATTTTACATACCGCCGAAATACTCGAGAGCTCCAAGTAAGTAGCGTGAAGTTAACCTCACTTTTAGTTATCTTCTAATTAGATTTTATTGTTTTTTCAGCATTCACAATGTCACGAGGTTATTTGGTGCATCTCGGAGAAGAGGAGCTCCTCAAAGCAATGCTTAAAATAAAGTAAACCGTAGTCTTTTGAGTAGTGCCAGCAACCCTCTCGATTTGCCACACCACAATAACTTCGTGGCTAACTTTAGGATCACCAAACTTCAATTCTTGAAGCTTTATGAGGAAGTGTTTCCACTTCTAACTCTCTTCTTTCTTCTGCAGTTCGCCCTCAGCTTAAGGTAACTTTTAAACCTCTAAGTACATATTGTTAAGTTTAATCTTTACAAAGTGTGTTAGACATAGGCTGGAAAAGTTAAATTATTTATTTCTAATAAACCGTTTTTGCATTATCAACCTGCCAGTCAATTAGTCACAAAGTTGAAGCTAGTATTTCAAAACCTAGGTAATGTATGTGGGGCAGAAACTCAATGGCCAGTAAAACCCAGTTACTTATAAAAAAACCAAGCACAATATTGGTGCATGTGGAAAATGGTCCATAAATAATTGCTTAAAGAAATAATATGTTTGTGCAGGTTTTAGCAGCAGCTGCTTTTATGCTTATCAAAAAACTATTGGTGTATATTACCATCTGGGGCTATCACAAACAACCGTACATGATTGTCTGTTCAAGGTAAATGCTACTTAAATTCTTTTGTATTTAAACCCTAAGTTTCTGACATAATGTTCTTTTTGTTTAAGGTTACTGAGGCTCTCAACAGCATTGAGATTCTTCGAAAATATATTAGTTTTTCTATGACACAGGAAGAGAAGGGTTCTGTAAAAAGGAAGTGAGTATGAAATGAAATAACAATGAAAACAAGTAGAATACCTATATATCTATACCAATATTAAAAAGAGAAAAGATTTTCTGTTTGTTTGTACCAAATAGGCTCGGAAGCTACTGGACCGATTTAAAAAATTCTTTCACCAATAGAAAGCTACATTATTTCTGAGTGATATAGGCAATTTTTTAATCTCGAAAAACGGGTCTTGTGGGTGGCCCACAGGAGCGAAGCCGCTGGGAACAACTAGTATTAATATAAAGTCATAAACATCTATGACTATTATTTACCATTTTTTACACAAAAATGATGAGAATCAGCATTTATGTAATGCAAATTTACTTATAGTGTTTGATTTTATTATGTATTAAATAAATACATAATACCTAATCCTAATTATTTGATTTCAGATTTATGGATATGTTTCAATTGCCCGGTGTGTTGGGTTGCATTGATGGAACCCATATTGCTGTAATCCGACCTCATGAAAATGAGGAAGCTTATTTCAACAGAAAGCTTTATCAGTTTTAATGTATTCATTGTAAGTAGGTATATTTCTTTCTTTTACTTTTTTTTTTGTTGTAATTAAGTTGAGACTAAGTTTTTGTAATTAATTATATCCTTCTGATAATTTGAACATGAACAGAGACTTGATTATTAAAAGTTTAACCAGTGTTATAAGTATGTATATTAATTAAAAAAATACCCGCACTACTAGAACATACATAGGTACTATTTGTATAGTATATATGGCAGGATATTTGATGAGATTTAATTGTTTGTTTAACTTTTAGATTTGTGATGCCGAACTACACATTCAATATAATGATGCGTCATTCTGGGGTGTCTCCCATATTTGGAAACAGTATCCTGTCCAAAATTTCATGCAGAACTTACATGATGAAGACGAAGTATGCTGGCTAATAGGTAACCAAAATTATTGTTATATTTTTGTTGTAGGTAATTAAACAAGATTGCCTATACTGACTTATTTTTTCAGGAGACTCCGGATACGCGTAAAGATCTTAAGATCTTCAAAAATCCATGTTGACACTCGCAATGTGGTCGAGCGCTGCATTGGAGTTTGAGTCGCTGGCGATGTTTACTAGCTCACAGGGTAATACATTATTCTCCAATTGCAGCGATTGTGACCAGCCAGTCCATGTACAAAAAGGTTCTTCAACAATCTTTTCACAATAGTGTGCTGGTGCCTTTACTTATGTATGGAAGTGAAAGTTAGTTGTGCAAGACTGCATAGGTATTTACAAATTTTCCTGCTTGCCCACCAAAAAAGACATGAAAGTAGAATAAATGCTGAGGAAATGCGTGTTTTAATGATAGACGAGGAATGATGTAAAAAGACATGTTGTGGTTTAAAGAAGATATAGTGAGAGACATTGAAGAACATGCTTAGATGGTGAACACCCATGCTGGTAAGAGGATTGAATGTAAGGGGACTAATAATAGGTATTTACTAGGCAGATTTGTGTACTCATGACTGGCGTGCGTGTATGACTGGATGTATGAACGTAAATTAAGCAAAAGGAGCATGTAATTTGATACTTGCAATATTTTTTAAGTAAACAGGATCACAGTTAAATAGATTGCGGAATGGGCTTACCGGGGAAACCTTGTTAAAAAAAAAGCCAAGTACACTATCTGTAATAGTGTTAATTGTTGTAGTTATAGTAATTGTTTAGTTTAGTTGATATGCACACGTTTCCACACAGGAGATGTGGAAACGTGTGCATATCAACTACACTAAACAATTACTATAACTACAACAATTTTTCATATTCTTGATTTTAATCAGTTGTAAATAAATACATAATCACTATTTTTTGTTGTATTATTTTCTGTTCCTACCCATTTTATACATACACTTAGCTAGCTGCTGACAGCTTATAGGTCACTAACGACACATCAAAAATTCCAAAAAACTTTTATACAAAAAAAATCTACCGACTTCCAAATAACAAAACTACAAAGTGAAAAATAACTTTATTTTTGGAAGTCGGTGTCTTTGGTGGGTACCAATTATTTTGACTTCCAAAAATAAAGTTATTTTTCACTTTAGAGTTTTTTCACTTTTAAGTCGGTAGTATTTTTTTATAATTTTTTTTATTTTTATTTTTCACTTTTTAGTTGTACCTCTCTAATAGGCAAGTAGTTACGTAAGGTACCTATGATGCTAGAATAGATTACCCGAATATCATGAAACTGAACATAACCGGCGAAATGAAAGTGCACCAAGGTGAACTGTACACATCTGCGTACCCCTTTAGAGCGTACTGGCGTGATTTTATGTTATGAAATGGTATAAACAATGAACAAACATGCTATTGCAGCAATCCCGAGAGATTTGTCGTTATTTATTGATGAGTTCTGTTGTATATCTCCGAAGTTCTTCATCAGATCTTCACCAAATAAGAATGGGACTAATTTTGGAATATACTCTTTCAAACAAAAAAATAATTTTCAAAATCGGTCTACAATTATGGAGGATACATATTCGCGGGCTGGCTGACCAAAATCTGGTGTATCCTCCGCCTGCACAGCATGATTTTTTCCTTGTTTACGACTTTTTAGTTTGCTTTTGAAGCAGTCGGGTTTTTTGATTTTTTGAATTAAGTTTTTTTATTTATAACTTTTTAGTTAGTTTTTTTCGAATTACATACATTGAAACATATAAGTGTTATATATTTTTGAAATCACCTCTTAAAACCCTTTATTTTGATACCCCACACGATGGGTTTGGAAAAAAAAATAATTTGGGCCACCACAATATGGCACCCAAAATCCGCAATTTTTCTATTATCCAATTTTAATGTTGCCTATGACACTCGCAGGGTTAAGACGCATCGATTGACGTATGAACCATCAAAATCTGCCAACGCGTTTGGTCTCTGGAACGCCACATAGGAACAAACATACATACATACATACATAGACTGATAAACACATTACCCTCCTTCGGCAGTCGGGTAAAAAAGAATTTTCAAAATCGGTCTACAATTGAAAGAGATATCGGTGAACATACATAAAAAAAAAACATACAAGAAGTCGAACATGAACTTCCTCCTTTTTTGGTAAGTCGGTTAAAATAGGAAATAATTAACCTAAGAAATAAGTGACAACATAGAAAATAACAAAGGACAATAGATTGAGGGCAGATTTTTCAATCGTCAGATCCGAGGAATTAAAATGGGAATTTGACAGCACAGCTTTTGCATTGAAAATAACTTTTTCAACGCAAAAGCTGTTTGTTGCATTGAACTACTGCTGATATTTATTCTTCAGGTAAACACGGTTATCGGAACATTCAAAATTCTATTAATACGGAAGGTCCGAAGTTTATAAATAGTTATCCATTAACAAATAAAAACCAATGTATTCTGAAAATATAATATTTATTCAAATAGTCAGATGTCATACATGAAATAATTTATCCATCAAAGACAAAACAATGTCACCTATTAGTAGCTAATTTAACAAAAGTCAAGAAGGAAGATCAAGGGCGGATTTAAGGTGTGCGTTTCGACGGCGCGGCCATAGCGTTTTTTTTTAAAAAAACTATGCCAAGATAATGTAAAAATTTGTAAAAGATGATTCCCAAAACCATAAAGGCGAATGGCAGGCTTGTATGGGCATTTCGAACCGCTAATAAAAATTCGTGTTTTGGGATATTTTTTGTTTTAATTGGTAGTTTATATGATAGATAATCCCTTTTTAAATTCTTAGATTTTTAGAACTTGGGACGTATAAGTTATAACCAGTTTTATTTTTTAAGGTTATGTACTAGTGTACCAATGTTACCTATAGGTAAATGTTACATATTGTTACATAATGTGTAAAGTAAATGTTCTAAATTGTTTTTTGCTATCTTTTTTGTTTTATTTACTTACCATTAAGTAGGTAGATTGAGATGAAGATTGTACCTATTCAGAGCATTATAAGATACCTACCTAAGTCCAGCAGCGGATTGCAACAGTTTGATAATGATGAGTTTGATTATATTTAGTGTTATATGTATTTCTGAATAATTAATTATCATTTTAATATTTGAGTTATTTTACAAAAGGCAACTTCTAAAACATTACTGCGTTTAATGTACGATTTGATTACGTTTATTTATTCAAATCTTTTTACTGATATTATTTATTAATCCGAAGTTCTAAAAATAGTTAACTTACATAAAAATAAATGGCTTAGTTGCCTTAATAAGTGGTATAAATTCTATAACCAAACAACGAAAAAAGTATGCGGTACGAAATCTGCCGTTATCTTTGTCAAAGTTATGGTTGAAAAGTTTTAAGGGTTTGAACGTAGCCGCGCCATTGAAACGCGGCGAACCGCGCGGCCACGGAGATCTTTAAAACTAAGCGTTGCAGAGATCTGAAATTTAGGTACATACATAAACTCACGCCTTTTTCCCATGGGGGTAGGCAGAAACTACAGAACGCCACCTGCACACACATTCATACATCTAGTCATACACACACGCCGGTTATGGGTACTGCGCACTTGGCCTTTCTGAAGAACATCACATATAAGGTCTATTTAGGTACATAACAGAATGAATTTGTAAAAATATAGAAAAAAATCCTAGCTTTATATTTTAGGAGCTGTAACACTAAAACTCCATGGCCGCGCCCTTGAAACGATGAAATCACGTTATCGCCGATATCTAGCTGAAAAATAATCGCAGAGGTCTGAAGTTTTTTGTACTACATAGATTTGAATTTGTCAAAACATGTAAAAATATAGAAAAAAATCCTAGGTATATTTTTACATGTTTTGACAAATTCAAATCTAGGATTTATAAAAAACTTCAGACCTCTGCGATTATTTTTCAGCGAGATATCGGCGATAACGTGATTTCACCGTTTCAATGGCGCGGCCATGGAGTTTTAGTGTTACAGCTCCTAAAATATAAACCTAGGATTTTTTTCTATTTTTTTTTTTTTTTTACAAATTCATTCTGTTATGTACCTAAATTTCAGGTCTCTGCAACGCTTAGTTTTAAAGATCTCCGTGGCCGCGCGGTTCGACGCGTTCAATGGCGCGGCCACGTTCAAACCCTTAAAACTTTTTAACCATTTTTTGACAAATTTATGGTTTTGGGAATCATCTTTTACAAATTTTTACATAATCTTGGCATAGATTTTAAAAAAAAAAAACGCTGTGGCCGCGCCGTCGAAACGCACACGATTTAAGAGGAGGGGCACTTGGGCACGTGTCCCTCCCCCAGACGGTATTTGTGTGTACTGTGGAGATTCCCTCACAGTACATACGTAGAAGCAAATCCAATTATCAGAGTTGTTAAAATATATGAATAAAATAACAGAAAGAACATGAGTGAAACTCTTGTCTATTTAAGGCTGGAATTGCGAATTTTGTTCGTTGTATCCCTTTCACGCACTTGCAAATGAAAGATGATAATCCGAGTTTGCGAGAGCGGTACGGTCGGGGGAAAGCGTGGGTCGTGGCGGAGCGCCGATTAAGGCTAGCTTTTCTAGGTATTTAACGCGCCACTGTTACCGTGAAGCGAGCGGCGCGCTCGCGTGTGCGTAAAGCCGACAAAACTGTCACAGCAAAGGTAAGGTAGGTAATGAAGGCTCATTTTCTATTGCTTTTTTTTTTTAATAAATATGAGAGTTACAATGCGTAGTAAATAAATAATAACTTATACTGTATACCTATAATTTAATAAAAAGGCCCTAAGTCGTATTTTATTCAATTATTTGACTATGTAATTATTTATGTTTTTGAAAACATAAACGGAAGGACTAAATAGACACATTCATGCAAAAAAAAATATTGCTACTGTTATTGAATCAAAATGACACCGATCGAAATTGCCAAACTTTTCGTCATGAGTGTCATTTTCATGGTTTTTGGGGTAGCTTTTTACAAATCTTAAAAAATATTTTTTTATATAAAAAGAAAGTCGTGTTAGTTACACTATTTATAACTCAAGAACGACTGAATCGATTTGGCTGAAAATTGGTGGGGAAGCAGCTTAGAACCAGGAAAAGGACATAGTAGGGTAGGGTAGATAAATGTTTGGTGTTTTTATGGCAAAACAAAGTTAGCCGAGTCAGCTAGTATATATATATATCTGCCTAGCCTTTTCCCAACTATATTGGGTCGGCTTCCAGTCTTACCGAATTCAGCTGAGTACCAGTGTTTTACATGGAGCGACTGCCTATCTGACCTCCACAACGCAGAAACTGGGTAACACGATACCCCTTGGCAAGAACTGGTGTCAGATCACAAGCTCCTGACTACCCGTAACGACTGTCAAAGATCTTCAAATGACAGCCGGAACCAACGGCTTATTGTGCTTTCCGAGGCACGGACCGACCTCGTCATGCGTTGCTTAACCTTGATGATCGACCAGTGCGGTTGTTATTATTTACCCACGAGCTCCAATACAAGATGGAGCCGGCCGAAATGTTTGATACTTCATGGGTGTCATTTTCATAGTTTTCGAGGTTGGTATTTGTGAATATGTGGTCAAAATGAAAATATAATATGGCACCAACCGAAATTTCTGAAACTTTAGTCATGGGTGTCATTTTCAGAGTTTTTGGGGTAACTAAATGCTAATATGGGGTCAAAATGAAAATCTAAGATAGTGCCGACCGAAATTTTTGAAACTTTTGCGTCATGGGTGTCGATTTCATGGTTTTCTGGGTGGCTAATTGTAAATATGGGATCAAAATGAAAACATAAAATGGCGCCGAACAAAAACATCCATGACGAAAATTTCATAAAGCTCGGTCGGCGACATCATGGAATTACATTTGGACCCAAAATTCGTATCTAGCAACCCCAAAAACCATTAAAATTACACCCATGACGAAATTTTCAGAAATCTCGGTTAGCGCCATCTTGTATTTTCATTTTGACCTCATATTCACAATTACCTACCCTGAAAACTATGAAAATGACACCCATGACGAAAGTTTCAAAAATGTCAGTAGGCGCCATCTTAGAATTTTATTTTGACCACAAATTCGCATTTAGAGACCCAAAAACCCTGAAAATGACACCCATGACTAAATTTTCAGAAATTACGGTCGGCGCTATCTTATATTTTAATTTTGACCACATATTCACAATTACCCACCCTGAAAACTATGAAAATGACACCCATGACGAAAGTTTCAAAAATTTCGGTCAGCGCCATCTTGTATTTTCATTTTGACCACATATTTACAATTGCCCACCCCGAAAACTATGAAAATGACACCCATAACGAAAGTTTCAAAATTTTCGGTAGGCGGCATCTTGGAATTTTATTTTGACCACAAATTCGCATTTAGCGACCCTGAAAAACAAGAAAATGACACCCATGAAGAAAGTATCAAAAATTTCGGCCGGCTCCATCTTGTATTTTCATTTTGTCCTCATATTTGTAAAATGCTACCCCAAAAACCATGAAAATGACACTCATGACGAAAAGTTTGGCAATTTCGATCGGTGTCATTTTGATTCAATAACAGTAGAACATTTTTTTTGCATGAATGTGTCTATTTAGTCCGTCTGTTTATGTTTTCAAAAACATAAATAATTATTTAGATAGTCAAAAATTGTATGAAATACGACTTGGGGCATTTTTATTAACTTTTAAAAGCAATAGCTAATTAAGCCTTCTCTACACACCTTTGCTGTGACAGTTTTGTCGATATAACGCACACGCGAGCGCGCCGCTCGCTTCGCGGTAACAGTGGCGCGTTAAATACCTACAACAGCTAGCCAATCGGCGCTCCGCCCCGACCCGCGCTTTCCCTCGACCGTACCGCTCGCGCAAACGCTGATTATCATCTTTCAATTTGCAAGTGCGTATATAGAATAGTTATAAATATTTAATTGACAGATATGAGTAGAGTGATTATCATTTCAATAATATCTTAAAAAGCACCCCACGCTTTATTTATTATTATTAATATTTTTTATTCTGTGTGAATTATATAAATATTATTAATTTATATTTATTGAAATTTTTAACACTATTCTTAATTTAAATTTATTTTCGATTTTTTAGTTCAGTTTTCTATAAAACGCGTGTTTTTTAGTTTTTTTAAACTATTATTTATTTTCTACTTTTTAGTTTGGTTTTTTTTAATTCTAATCGACAATTTCACCGAATGCGAATGGCTAATAAATTCAGTGTAGCTTAGTTATAATTAATAAAAAACGAAAACTACAAGACTGTATATCTATAATGTAAAATAACATGGTTTTTTCTAGGCAAGCGTGCTTCACCGTCGACCACATCATCGCTTACCATCAGGTGAGATAGTGGTCAAGCGCAAGCCTATTAACGATAAAAAAAATAAAAAAAAATATATCTATATCTAGAAATATTATGTACATTTATTCTACCAGGGGCGCTTGTGCAGTACCTTCCTTATAGTCTATACCAATATTATAAAGAGGAAAGATTTTTTTGTTTGTATGTTTGTTTGTACCGAATAGGCTCTGAAACTACGGGACCGATTTCAAAAATTCTTTCACCATTAGAAAGCTACATTATTCCTGAGTGATATATATTAATAGCTGTTTTTTCAGCATCTAATTTTGAACAACTTTTTTTTTTTTTTTCAAATTATTGCATTGTCATCGGTCCTCGATAAATCTAAAAAGTTTGAACGAAATCTGGATCGTGAAAAAAAACGAAAAGTGGGTCAAAATCGCGCTAAAAGAAGTCGGTTACAAACATACATACAGGTGAAGCTAATATAAAGCGTGTAAAAATTCGCTATTTCAGACAGAAATAGAGAGTTGCACTCATGTTCTTTCTGTTATTTTATTTCATATATTTTAACAACTCTTTTTTCATAATCTTCCAGAAAAAAAAGAAAATTATAAAAAACATCGTTATAGAAGTCCTTTTCAGTTTTTTTTATCGAGCGACGTTTTCGATATCATGTTTTGAATCTCAGAAATAAAAAGTATATATATATTTTTTTTTGCATTTAAACTACCACTATTTGTTTATTTAATAATGAATCAAAGAGATGTAAAAGTGAGACTACCTGCCCTTAAAGTCAGTCGCAACAGGATGACAGAAGAGCCTTTAAATGGATTGGCTTTAATGCATATCCATCAAGACGTTGCAAAAATTGACGTTAATGAAGTGCTGGACATCTTTAGCAGGAAACATAAAAGAAAACTGTCTTTATTTAACATTTAATTTGTCTATTGTTTTGACACCTTCAGAAACCTTCCTATACATTGAACTTGTAGAAATAAAAATGAAGATTCTTCAAGTTTATTTCTAACATTTATTGTTGTTTTTTTTTGCCCGCCCGCCCTTTGTGCCCCTCCCAGAAAAAAAACCTGGATCCGCCCTTGTCATACATGGTAAAGTATGCTAATACAAGTAGCTCATAATCATTTGATTATGAGCTACTTGTATTAGCATACTTTACCATGTTTTGTATTTACAAAACATGTTAAAAGCCAATAAGTCAAATATGTCCAAAATCAACGATTCCTAAATAGGAATATTGATTTTTGAAAAATCTAATAAAGCAGTTTTAGTTTCATAAAAATCGCGCCCAAGTCTCTACTCTCCCTGCGCCTCTGTTGAGGACTAGCGATAAACATTCAAGTATTTTGTTAGTCCTCGAGAGACATTGCAGGGCCTTAACAGAATTCAGCATATGGCTGTGGTCAGGCAGAGCATACAATAATTTTTACACAAATCTACACTATATTAATATAGGCCCTATATTATTATAGTGTGAATGTGTGTGTGTGTGTGTGTGTGTGTGTGAATGGATGAACTCAAAATCTACTTCACCGATTTAAAAAGAGTCAAAGGGTCTTTAAGTCAAGAGTGAATAGGTTACTTCTAGGCAAGCGTGCTTCACTATCAACCACATCATCAGTCGATATAGTGGCCAAAAGCATCCTGCTGCATCCTCAGAACATTCTGCTGAATCCTGTTAAGGCCCTGCAGGGCTTCTGCAGTCATCTGCTTGTGTCCATCCGAGGAGGGGCCATCCGATTGTCTGAAAACATAATTTAATTTGGATTCTTAGATATTTTGAAATACAAAACATAATTATGTATCAATGGATTCTAAAGTTTTAGTCATATTTAAGTTTTTCAAAACAAATAGATAATACATACATGGTCTCCTCGCCCTCGGCACGGACGCACACGCACCATGAGTTCCTTAAAAATTAAATAAAACAAATGTTTAATCCTCCAATAAGAATAATCAAAGTCAAATATTTAATTGCTTATTACAGGTTATTACAAATAATAGCCGATAGATACACTGTGTTTTAACCTTATATAATAAACTAATATAGCGTATATTATTTCTACATATAACAAAAAACTGTAGTTTGGTCTATTGGTCTCACTGGTTAAGTCCTAAGGGAATAATTCCATGTCAATTTTTATTTCTATTTATTATAATGTACAGATGTCACTAAATGATATCCATCAGTAAAATAAAATAAAATGAGTGTCATGCTATGTCATTCAAAACAAGTATTAAAGAATATACTTTATTGTACACCATAAAAGTTACGCATCTATTTTATAAGGAAAACTTAATTATATGGGTACAAAGGCAGTCTTATCACTGACAGCGATATATACCAGACAACCAATATCTATTTGCCCTCTATATATTTTGCCTTCTAATAACAGAAACAAATAAAATCATTGTACCTTTTGCAACATTCCAATACTATTATAAGTTAAATAAAATATTTAAGACATGACAAGCATTATTAAATTAGATATAGCAAAAACATAAACAAATCATTGTAGTTTTGACATACAGTAGAGTCCGTTTATTATGACATCGAAAGGAATTGACAAACACATCATAATATGCGGACGTCATACAAAGCGTTTTGTGAAAAAGACACTTTTTTATGTAAATATGTACTTAAGTATTTACAAATTTTCCCACCACAATGTTTTGTCGAACTTTAAAACGACTGATCCAGCTTGCAGAACAATTGAAGTCGAGAATAACAAAACGCGTGGCAAAAACATTTGTCTTTTCATGAAGCATAGGGCCGCTGACAGGTATTCCTTTGTTTCTTATGATAAAATGGGTCATAATAAGCGACATATCATCAAGGGAAGTCATTGTATCCGACTTTTTTATAAAGAATTTTATATGAAAACCAAACTTCGTAGTGTAATAACGTCATAATAATCGGTTGGTCAATATAAGCGGAGTCATAATAAACGGATTCTACTGTAATTTATAGTGACCACCCACCACTAAGGGTTTAAATATGCACTTCTTTGGATGAACTTTAAATTACAACAATGACATGACGGGCAGATTTTATGGGAAATTTAGGTATAGCTTGACATGTCGTCATCACTTCACAACATTACAACTAATTTCATGTAATAATTACACCTACTTTAAGCCACTCCTTCCCTGTTTTAGAGCAGCCGAGCCCCACGCTGTTGAAGCGGGCTGCGAGCTCTTCCCATTTGACGAGGTTTGCCAGCTTTTCCCTGGGACCTTCGTTCGTCTCCGATCCCCTGGCGTTCAGATATTTTAGGATTAGCAGGCATAACTGAAGAAAAAAACAACAGAACTTAAGTAAAAGCAACAAACGTAATACTCTCTTCTAGAGTAGGGTTCTGTTATACTTATCTTACCTTACAGAAAGAAATTGTTAGCTAGGTAATTAGGTACTCACTTAATTTCAGCACAACAAAGTTTTTTTCCTCCTAACTGCCGGTATGTTTGTAAGGCTAGTTTAATTTAAACCTAACTATTATCATGTAATTTTGTTTTGTTATTAGTCATAAGATTACTACTAACTAAGTTACTTTATAGAAACCTTACATTATTTCAAACAGTGTTGACTGTTGCCGTATGAAATAAATAATACACACACAAGTCACTACATAAATTAAAAAACTATGATTTGCTTTAATTGTAAAAGAATATGTAATTAGGTACTCATATTTAATCATTGAGATAGGAAATATATTTAGTATGTCTATGTATTTATTTAATAATAATATGAATACGCAAGGTCGCAGAAACGGCAGAAAACTTATTTATCATAGATTAAAAATCACTACCTAGAACCACTGAATAAATGCGTTTAATTACACGTATAAAGTCACGGCGTATAGCGTAGCGTACCGTTTAAATATATTTTTTTGCAGTTTGTGGGAACCATTGTACATTTTTAATTAAAAGCATTGGAAGGCCATTAGTTGTAAGTAAAACAAAATTAAATTATGTCATAATTATTTGGAAATAAATCATTCGAGTTTGAAGAAACATAACGCAGTAGATGACCTGCCACTCAAACTAGCTACATATTAGTTATCTGTGAAATGAAAGAAATCAAATGGTTTCCGCACAAATTAGTTTCGCAATTCGAACAAAGTTGTTTGTATGTGTGTGTTTTTTGGGAAGGTTCCGGATTGTTTCCTTTGCCGAATTCAGTTACACAATTAGGCCGCGGGTCTACACGTGTGTAAGGACGCATACGTTTGCGGACATAGACAAGGATGACGTAAATTCATTCAAATAACCGGCGACCGAGCAGAGGGTATGCGGCACTTTTGAACGTTAAAATTTACATTTAATAAAAATTGCTTCTACCGTGCATTCGGAAATGTAGCTTGTTATGGAGAAGAACGCACAAGAAACTCCATACTTACTCTTTTAAAAAGAAGTTTCATACAATATTTATATAAGTACATACATTAATAAATTCATATACGTGAGGACGATGTACCCAGCACTACTATACTAAATATAGGTATGAGAGAATTACAAGCACTAACAGGTAAATTCCGAAAATGATCCAATCAGAAATTAAGAAATTTGTACAAGAACCGAAAGTTTACCGAAGTTATACCTTTATTTAGCAATACGGTAACCTTGGTTTATCGGGGGCTACTGGGGGATTCTGAGGTGGAGATCGCGTAAGGCTAGTATTCCACTCGTCAAATATCTCAAAAAAATTATAGTGCAAATCATATCAAAATCGGTTGAGAAAAAATAATAGGGGGACATACAGACAGAATAAAATAGCAACATTAATTTCTATTGCTTTGTGATTATTTCTGATTTTTTCTTTGTGGTTTTTAATGCATCGTTATTTGCAGGTCTACGAACATCAATAGATGCGTTCGACAACTTCGACACGATTGCGCTCGCGCAGCAGCTAGAGAAACACGAGCTCACCGAGTTCAGACGGATCGCCGCCTACTTGTACAAAGGTAAGCAGGGCTAGACTGTCTCCAAACTGCCCCAACGAACTTCAGCTGGTCATTTGACCTACCTTCTGTTACCTATAAGTCTTTTCAGTATGTAAAACTACCCCGTTGGTCTCGCGTTTGTAAGCGCGACTACTGATCGTGAGATCCTGGGTTCGATTTCCGAGTATTAAAAATATTGGTCCGCCATCTTGAATTAAGAATCTAAACCCGATGATGGCGGACCAATTATTGTTTATGCACTCACGATATGGGTATCAAATGAAAGGGTTTGCTGAGTGGAATACGAAAAAGCTTGTTTTATTTTGTAAATAATTTTAATTTGTTTGTTTGCTAGGCAAAAACCGGTGGAAGCAGAGCGTGGAGCTGTGCAAGAAGGACGCGCTGTACGCCGACGCCATGGAGTACGCGTCCGAGTCGCGCTCCGCGTCCTGAGTAAAGCTGGAAACAAATTATCGGACGCGGCTTACGGACGCGACTGACAGCCGCGACTTATAGAGTATCTAGGTAATGAATGTACATTACATTGTGCAAATTATCGGACGTCAGTCGCGGACGTGACCTTGGGCGTTCGGACGTCTGATAGAGATCTGGCAGTCGAGTCCCATACGACTGTGCACACATATCAGCCGCGGCTGTAAGTCGCGTCCGTCATCCGCGTTCAATAATTTGTTTCCAGCTTAAATATTGCTGTGTGAACAGTAAATAACTCTAAACTTACATATAAGCCATAGTGATGATATTCCTATAAAATATTACGTAATTTGTAATGATCATTGTCCATGTAACCTGAATTTTATATTACCTTTTTAGTATTATAAGTCCTTTGAGAAAATTAATACAAGACTGTCAGTTAGTATCAATATTATTTCGAAGTATCAATATTGATTAGTAATGACTAAATAAGCGATATTATATTCCTTGATACGTTTTAAAAAGGCTTCATTACTAAAGAATTGATTATTGACCTAATTGTGAGATTAATGTAGAAAATGGTGGGGACATTTGACAGGTCGACCCATTACTATAAATAGTGTGTAATTCGTAAGTTGATTTACTTTGTTGTGAACTACAAGCCAGTACAGGCCAGGTATTATGTTGTGATTGTGATAGTGATATTGTTTTCCTGAATTATTAAATTTTGTGAAAGACGGACTACACAAGCTTCGCGTAAGTTATTTGATATTATAACTTGATTATTGCTTATGGTTGTGTTGAAACTCTATCTGTATCATATTATGACCTTTATTCTCAATGATGTCAAAATTCCACAATGTTTGAGTGGCAGTTGAATGAGCTTTTGGGCTCTGGAGTCTAGAGCTCTCCTTGAACTGCTATTTGCAGTTCTAAGTTTACAAAAACACGGTTGAGCACTAAAACTGAAAATAGAAACTCCACAATTATCACAAAGATTCCGAGTCCACGGACAGCACTTTTCAAATAGTCTTTGTTTTATTCTGATGAATGTTTTGTCTAGTCCAAGATACCTGAGCCCCCAGAAGTTACTTACTTCTTCCTGTACAAAATGTGTTGGAATGAGTAGTGTAAGTATGTAATTTGAACATACGCGTACTTGCCAGCTTGGAGCGATCCATAATAGTCTTAGAGCTTGCCACTTCGAATGTGGACCTATTTACAAGGCTGCAAGTACATTAATGATCGTACGGTACATGGCACTCTGTGGTGCACCTGTATGGGCGAACAACGAGGTGTGCCTCCTGGGCGGATCACCACCCTGGGAAACCATCGGGTGATGATTCACCCAGCGGATCAGAGCTTCACCAGAACCTAGTGATGGAGTGGGAGCAGTGGCTTGCACGCCACTATATCGGCGGTAAGACCCGTTGTGAGGGAATCTTACCACTCCCTCACTATGTGTCTATTATACCCTCGCTCGCTACTGGAAAGATACTATACGGGATACCGTACAGTTTATTTCGAGAGAGATTCGGCTGGCCATTGCTCTTTGTAGTTTTCGCAGGATTACAACGTTGCGGCTGTAGGTTGTTCGCTTACACAGCTGCTCCATAGAGCGCCATGGACCGGACGATCCCCAAAGTCCTATCAACCTCGTGAATAAGTATTGACTCGAGGTGGCGACTAGCTCTTAGACTATTATGTTATTTACTAGCTTCTAGTTCGCGTGAATGTCGAAAATTATCTCTCTAGATAGTTTTATCACCTTCATCAATGATCAGTGTCGGATATTCCCAACCACCCTCATCTAACAATAATAAATCTGATAGTTCTGACAATTCACATAGGTCTAATAAATCGCGTAGTTTTAATAATAAAATTTCCGCTCCTAATCCACAAACTTAGCTTGCTCTGAGTCAAATAATTCAAACAAGTGTCTGTGCGAAACATACGTGCATGAACACTTTTTCTCACAATTTGTCTCTGACAGCTCGTTTAATGTGTGAAAGACAACTATGAGAACAATGTGAGATCGCAGAATGCGATAAGGCCGCCCATTGTATATATTTTTAGTTTTATGTTTTAATTGTGTAAATCAAACAAAGAAGTGGTTCGGCAATGTCAGTTTAATTAACAGCACTTAGTCCCAATTGTCACAGATTTTATACAAAGTGTCGTAATTTCACAATTATTTTATAGTTAGAAGGCACTCACTAAGAGGTCTCTCCGGCGACTGCCTTTTTCTATGATTACATATAACTTCCTCCCGACCCCCCTTCCTACCTTAAACATTATTTTGGGCCACCTTAGCTCATTATTACATTGTAGAGCCCTATTTTGCAACTAAGCTAGACTACATTGTTAAACAAGTCCTCTATTGTAATGATATATTTTGCCACTCAGCTTAACTACACTGTAACACAGGTACTAGTTCTTGGGCGACAACATCCGGCCGTCCTGCATACGCATGCGTCCTCGCATGTGTTAGGTCTGGTGCATCAGCTGAGAACAAAAACCATGTATTAAAATGTTATTCGTCAGCGATCAGTCGTATCCATGTTTTATCCTTGATTTGTTTTTCCATCGCCGGCAAACAAACAAAGAATAAATGTCTCGTATCTGAGAATATTTTATTTCAGTAAAGTCTGCTCAGATATACAACTTTTTTTCAATCATAATAAAAAAAACAATTGGACATCTAAACTACCTGTTCCATCAGTGGTCAGGTTGTTCAGATGACCATTAGCTTTGAACACCTTGATATAGTATCACCAATTTTACTTTTCTCATTTTCATCAATACACATATGGTTTAACCAGATTCTATATTTGCTGTTTCATCAGCGGTCAGCCGTATAGAATCTTCTTACCCTTTGATTTTCCAGTACTTTGATTATGAACATTTACTCTTTTAAAGTGTAATGCTATGCCAATAGTGTTCGAAGCCTGTGCATCAGACCACAAAATTATACTATGATCTCCTTTCAATAACATCCTTGTCTTTATATATCTCAACATAGGTGTTTTATGTAGCTAATAAAATAGTAAGTACCTGACAACATCCGAGCACAGACTGTTTTATTATTACACCACCATATCACCATTGGTTATCCACGGCTTCATATTTTCTACGCAGGTGACACCTTCATAGCGTCTAGATGTTCTCTCAGCGCCTCGCATGTCCGCCACTTTATATCTGTCATGGCCTAAAATCTGTGTCACTTCAAAAGGGCCTTTAAATACTGGTAACAATTTTGAGCTCTGCCCATCATTAGATTGACTTGGTATCTTTATAACCACCAAATCGCCTACTTTGAATTTATAAGCAGCCTTTCTTTTCGCATCAAAATTTTCTTTTTGTTTTTCCGCACTCCTTTGAATTTTTTCATCAACCGCTTTTCGAAGTACTGTCACATCTACAGATTGTTGTTCATTGTCTGCGATAACCTTATCAGAATCCATTTGTAGTCTGTATCCGAAAAAGACTTCGCTAGGTATTGCTGATGTGGTCTTATTAACAGTGCTATTGATGCCCTGCTGAATTTTATCAATGTGTTTATCCCATTGATTGTAGTCAATGTTTGCGCCCATGCTGCATAAGGCTTCCAAAATTGTCGCATTGTAACGTTCTACTTGTCCATTAGATCTTGGCATCGCAGTAGCAATAACATGTTGCCTAATATTTTTGTCATTGCAATATTTAACAAATGACTTAGATGTAAACGCACTACCTGCATCGCATATTAATCTTTTAGTATTTCCAAATATTTTAAAAATTGTATTCAGTTCCTCAATAACTAATTTACTTTTTGTATTGCGAACTGCAGCAATAAATACAAAGGACATGGTCAGAAAGAACATTCTATTTACAAATACATAATAAATAACATTGTATAAAAAAAATTGAAAAATGATTTATTACACAGTTTTTTAGCTCTCTGAACTTGACGTTTTTATTTCAAAATAAAGAGTAATGCAAGACGAATCAAAGTACCGTGTGTCACTTTCCGCCATAATAGACCATAGAGAAAGATAAACAATATATTATTGGACGTTCCTCACCACGCATGTAAGTTATTAGACGTGAATTGTACGACAAGTTCTTTTATTAAGAACATTTTATTCACACAAAAGTGCCTCTATTGGTATTGTTTGCATTTAATAAAATGTTTTTTCTTATTTCGATGCGTTAGTTATTTAGTTTTTTTTATTTCACACCAAATAAAATACTTAAAACGGAATGCGACGTGTTTGACAGCCGATGTCGCCGATGTCAGACTTGATGTTTTTGTCTATCTCTTCAAAACTTCAAAAGAAACGTTCACTTCTTAGAGTGACAGTTTGTTTTTGCGATTTAAAAAAATATATTTAAGGCACCTTTAGAAGTATACATAAAAGAAATAAAATAGATAAGCTAGTTTTTTGTTATTAATGCCACATTTTTGAGGCTCAACCAGGCTCAGTTTATAACATGCCAATCATTATACAGCTTAGAAGTCCATTACTTCCATTCCAGTAATGAGATTGCTCTGTGCGATAAGACCGCTCATTGTACACTTGCTTTTATGATTGTTTGTCCTGTATATATATTTTTGTGGTGTACAATAAATAATATAATAAATATAGAATCCTAAAACCATATCAGTTAACTGTATTCTCACAACTGTTTTGCTAATTTAAAGCGCCTGGCGTTTTTTAATAGCGAGATCATTATCTGTACACTTATTGCAACGATCTGAATAATAGGTTTAATGAATTTTTTTTCGTCTAGTCTGTTGTTGTGACGAGTTCTTGAAGTTTTTTATTTATAGAAATTGAATATGCTCATATTCACGAATATAAAACAGCAAGAACCATCGTTGTAAATTAAATTCGATAACTATACCGGCGCCCATACAAAATCTGTCCATGTCCTTTGGTTAAAGAATCTACAACTACTAGTAAGTATGTGTTTTTTTTGTAGTTTTTATAAAAGGGCCTAAATGGTCTATATGTAATGTATGAAATGGTCTTGCATATTTTGGTATTGGAAACAATTCACTTGGCTTTTAACCATGGAGATTTTTGTAATAAATACAGTTCAGGCAATTTTTTATATACTTTGAAATAACTTTTCTCATGCGTGGAAACCAGTAGTTATTTTTAACTCTTTCGAGGGTCTTGTCTACTGCAAAATGTCCCACATCATCGTGATTTAGCCTTATTATTTGCCATATACATTCTTTTGGTACCAACCAGCGTCGACCGTACTCTGTTCTACGATACACTTTGTTGCCCAGCAGTTCGTAATTTTTAAATATTTGCCTATATGCCTCGGCATCTCCTGACTCTAATATTTCTTTCAAAGCACAAATACTAGGATCTTGCAACTGCACAGAGAGTAACCAATCTGACTCAGTAACTGTGACAGACATCACACTTTCATTTGTGACAGGTAATTTACAGACTGGATTTCTGCTTAAAGCATCGACATGCTGCATCTGTGTTCCCGGTCGATGTGCTACATCGAATGTAAATTCCTGTGTTTGCAACACCCATCTACCTATTCGTGGATTTATTTATTTTTTGTTAATAGAATATCTGACAGCATTACAGTCTGTTATAATTTTTAAAGTTATTCCCAACAGATAGTGTCTGAACTTCTGCAGTCCTACTGTGATAGCTGAAAATTCCAGCTCAAACGAGTTATACTTTTTTCCTCCATACTAGTTTGACGACTGTAAAAATAAATAGGTTTCTCGCCATTTGCCGTAACTTGTACCAAAATACAACCAAGGCCGTCACGGCTAGCGTCTACATTATTCGCGCCTTCGACAAAGCCGTCTTTAACATTTCAAAAGCTTGTGATTGTTCAGAACTCCACATCCACATGGCCTCCTTTTTCAATAATTTTGTAAAAGGCTTGCATAGAACAGCGCAACCTGGTATAAACTTTCTAAAGTAGTTAATTAACCCCAAAAATTTAACTTGATGAATATTGGTAGGAGGAGGGAACTTTTTTACTGCCTCCAATTTTCTGCTTCCTGGGCGAATCCCATCTTTAATAATTTCATACCCCAAAAATTTTATTGAACTTTGAAAAAAGTTACATTTATCCAAGTTTATTGTTAACCCATTTTCTTGTAGCACTCCTAAGACTATTTCCAAACATTTAATTTTTTCCTCTAAGATCCCAGTTGCTAACAGAAGGTCATCCATATAACAAATAACACGGTCAAAACGAAGCTTTCCCAATATAGTGTTCATTAATCTTTGAAATACAGAGGGCCCGTTACACAAACCAAAAGGCATTCGTAAAAACTCATATTGTCCATCGGATGTGATGAATGCCGTTTTTGGGATGGATCCTTCATTAATTTTAATTTGGTAATAACCATTTTTCAGATCTAATGACGTAAAACATTTGCAATACTTTAGCCTATCAATTAACTCTTCAACCAACGGCATCGGATAATTCTCTTGAACTGTCACTTTATTTAAAGACCGATAGTCAACACATAATCTCTTTTGACCATTCGGTTTATCTACCAGAAGTACGGGACTTGCATATGGCGAATTACTTTCCCGAACTATACCTGCGTCTAATAATTCGTCAATCATCTGGCGTGTAATCTGTATTCTGTTGTGCCAGTATTTTTCTTATCCTGTTTGCTTGTTGGCAAGATTCAATGTAACCACAGTATTTACGGCACCCCGTGGTATGTCTGAATCTGATGCATTTTTTGTAGCTAGATTTGGCCTCGTAGTAGACGTCGCAGCACAGTCCTCATCCGCGCATGGGTTCATGGCTCTGTTCAGGGCCTTTCTTACCTTACCGCGCTTGCGTTCTAGATCCGCACCCCACCAGGGTTGTTTGTACGGTGTTTAGCGCGGAGTGGTTTCTGGGCAGGCGATATGGTACCTGCTTATAATTGAATCGGTAGGTTGGCTTACGTGCTTATCGATCTGCGTCGTGTTCGCAGTAGTCAACGCCTCGCATATTGCTTGGAAGCAAGGGTCTGTGTGTAGACAGCTGTCCGTATGTTTTTCACCGCAACCCACAGCGTTGTGAGTTTTCGGGGCGTACCATAACACGTCAACGCCATCATGATTCCGATGTGAAAACGGATAGTGTTCTTCATCCTGTATAACTCCGTCTCTCTCTCACTTGACACATCAGAGGTTCCCCTGATCAAGATACGTAGGCTTTTGGTACTGTTAAGCAAGCGCGCCCAACCGTCAAACCGTTTGATCATTATCTCAGGTTTGACTAAAACGCGACTCGCGAGCCTATCAGTAATAATAATGACAGATCTCCATGTTTCAGCAACCACCATGTCTTGGCTCATCGCACTGTCAGTGGTTGCAGCAGCTGGGATCTCATGGTGGCAGTATTGGAGGTGGACCCACAGGCGGATGCTGGAGTTGGCAGCTAAAGTACCGGGGCCGCCAGCGTTGCCTATACTTGGAAACGCGTTGATGTTCATGTTTAATCCAGGAGGTAAGTTGTTTTTTCTTTTAAAGCTAGATTTTTCCATTGTCATGAGGAAATGTCCCGTTAGTCTAGAAGTTGCAACCGCTGCTGCTGAGCATGAGGTACTGAATTCAATTACCGCTTTTAAATTTAATTTTTTTAGCTGAGATTTCTCAGTAGTTCCCTGGCGTCTGGCTTTTGGCCCGGTTCGTGGCAGTGTCCGATTGAGCTAAAATTTAGCACACACGTTTGTTTCTCGTGTCAATGCTTTTTTAAATAAAATAAAAATTTATTTACTTGCATTATTTTCGAATGAACCTGAACCTTGAACTACGCACCTATACATACATGATCACAGAGGACAACCAAATTATGTATTTTTCTTCAATTTCAGAAATGCTAAATAAAATTGATGCGCTGTACGAGACTTACGGAGATTACTTTAAATTCTGGCTGGGGCCTGATCTCAATATTTGGGTAAAGAATCCCACTGATATTAGGGTAAGATCTACTACTACTTACTACTACTTATTTATGTTATTTTACTTTAGTTCATGATGTCCGTGAAAACGGTCGCTGTTTGTATTTTCTGGATTAGTGAATAGTTAAGTTGTTTGCTTGCAATAAGTTTCATTTTGTCCAAAATTGCTTCGGAATCTCTTAGTCTTTTCATGAACTTCAATACGAACATAAGATATTAAAAATATACTCCATAATAATTGAGTGATGTTGCTTATTCAACCTATCGCGGAAAGCGTAGGATCAAAACACCTGTGTTGTTAGTCGAAAATGTACTTAAATGAATTGTTTTAAGGTTTCCTTGATTATCTTTCAACAAAGCATGGGCTTTTTCCCATTGACATATACATTACTTGCGTGAGGACCAGGCCAACCGCGCGACTAAATGGCACCAGCGCGCTGGCCCTAAATTGCAGTTTAGAGCCAACGCGACAGTGGTCCGTGTGCGGGAGTGAGCGATTATTTGCTTGTCATAATAATGCCTAGTTGTGTGGTAACCTTGTACGCACGGTACAAGGTTACGTTGACGACCTGCGCAACGCGGCACTCACTTAGTTCCTATGAGTTATCATAGATGTCGCTAGTTTTGCTTGTAATAAGGTTTCTATAAAATTTTCAGATGAGCGTATCCTTCCTTTCGAAATCATTGGCTTTTCCCATTTAATTCGTATTAGACTACAACTATATATATCGTACGAGTATTAGACAGTGAAGAATCAAGAATCATATATATAATTTTTAAAGGTAAAAAATTATATATGAAGACAGTGTCCTCCAAGCTTCACTGTACTTCCTATATTTAGGCTAAGTCACTGAATACGGCCAAGAACGTTATCATTTATGGCTTGATTGATCGCAGACTGTAGAAGCCGGAATGAGTTTATTACGCTGTACGTCATTCTTGGGTAATCGTAGCAACATGGTTTCTCTAGGCCGAAAACATTAACTTCGATGACTATTTTATAACATTTTTTTGCTTAAAAATCTGCATTTTATATAACCTAGTGTCTAGGTCCTAGACAAATATAAATATAAGCCGGTACTTTTCCTGTAGACAAAGACCAAACTCATTGCTTCTATTGGGCACAATTCTGTGCTACTGCATTTTTGTGTTTTTTATGGTATACGTCGTGCCTGGCGCCAACAAAAAGTTTCTCTTTCGTTCTTCCTATCTATCTTTCTTTCTTTCGACTTCTTTCCAATTCTCAAGTAAGACATTCAGACTCCAGAAGCATACATTTTGCTCAACGCTGTTAGAATATCACTTCTCTACAGCCTCAGCCATCTCTTTCGAAATCTGCCGTGATACCGTTTCGCTGTCAAAAATTCAGATCCGATACTGTTTTTATGGCCTTACAGCTCGAAACTAGACTAGCTTTACCTACAACACTTATGATCAAATTCTTAATTCAAATTCTCCATAGAAAATTATAAATCAGCAGCGCTATTCTGTAGACATCTCACCGTGACTACTTAGGTGAAGTGAGCTCGATGTTGTATGGCATGTCAATCATGCTAGAGATTGTCAAATTAGTGTTTAAATTAATAAAATATCAGTGATCGAATATTTTAGACTATTTTTTACAAATCTAACCTGCCTTTTAATTTGTTTTTATTTCCTAAATTTTAGGCATTACTGACCAGCAACAAAGTGAATCAGAAAGGACCATTGTACGATATTCTGGTACCATTTATTGGATACGGTATTCTTGCGGGAGGTAAGTGATCTTGTACATACTTTTGTTTAATTCTTACCCAATAACCGTTTTTTGAGCATGACGGCCAATCTCATCGGAGAATAACCATCGGTGCGGGCGATATTATAGAGCACAAGAGCACTCTATGTTACTTCAATCTCATAGCCCGAATGGTTGGCAATCCGACACCGCCGGAGAGAGATCAGGCAGGATGTACAACTTGCTTTTCGAGGCATCCATAATGTATAGCAGGGGTCATCAATTACTTTATTTTAGGTTCGTTTTTAGGGTTCCGTACCTCGAAAGGTAAAAACGGAACCCTTATAGGATCACTTTGTTGTCCGTCCGTCTGTCTGTAAATACCCTTTTTCTGGGACGCGTGGAGGTTTCAAGCTGAAATTTATATATTAAATACTCACGATCTACTGTCCCTAGCTGTGAAAAAATCAAACTTCTAAGCCAACGCAATCAAAAGATACAGCCATTTATGCCGCAAATTTTCGACACTCGCAAGGGAATCAAAACCTACAGGATTCCCGTGAACTCAGAATCTTGAAATTTGGTGCAAAGCAACGTATTATAGCGCAGATAAAGTAATAATTGCGAAAACCGTATATTTTTTGTTACATCATTTAATAAAAATATTTTTAATAATTTTAAACTTACTACCCCTTTCCTCATGAACGCGTAGACGTATTAAATTTAAATTCATATCAAATACTCAAGTCTATAATACCTTGAAGCTGAGGTTTGTACGGAACCCTCGGTGCGCGAGTCCGAATCGCACTTGGCCGGTTTTAATTTAAATAAAATGGCCGGCGCGGTCCGTAAAGCCACCTACCCCGCCCCTCTAATCAAGGATACATACCTGAATATAATTTTAAGATTTTTTTCAGATATTAATTAACAAATACCTTTAATCTCAAGCATGTCACCCATATTACAATTCATAATTATTAATACCATTAACAATTAGAATTAAATCAGACAAACAATTAATGAACATAATGTATGTAATCAAATTTTGGACCTGTTCATAGGTAAGTCTTGTTCTCATTTCTCGACTCTTCCAAATCCCCTAGTTAACTAGCCCCTCACTTTTAATACATTTACGCCAACCACAATAAAAATCTACGGTCATCACATAACCTCCTTCTTCAATGTCCCACTCACCGCACTCACTTCATTCACTATTCTTTCTTTGTTCAGTCTATTTTTCTCTGTGGAATGCGCTTTCCCAGGTAATCAGGATCGCAACTTTAAGTAAGTATAAGTAACCTGCAAAGTTAAAGTTCGCGAGCATATAAGTAGGAAGTTGGCAGTAGTATCGACACGGCGCTAATGTTTTTCAATTATTTATCTATTACTACTTATTTTTTAGGTATATTTAGTATACCATTTGAGTATATATTGTATTTTTTATTGTCTATAGGCTCGCGTTTGACCACTATCTCAACTGATTGTAAGCGAAGGTGTGGTCGGCGGTGAAGCACGTGTTAGAATCATGGAGGAACTCCATACAAAAGTATCGATATATGTCAAGATGGTTATTTACTGTGTATCAGAGTTCCTATGTATGTGGTGTATAAGGGAAAGGTTTTATGAAGGTTTCATATTGAGGCTCAGAAAGCTTATCACCCGTTCGCTAGACCTAGTTCTCGTGGAGAAGAAGGGCAAGAAACTCCACGGAAGCTTTTCTATAGTATTTATAGATATATTTTACAATCATAAATATCGTTTATCACAGTAAAGATTTAATTCTATTATAACCATTATACCGGTAACATTTCACAATGTTACATAATAAAAACAACAAGGGTAAGGCAAAGAAGGCATACCAGCATCTGACCAGACTAGACCAGAATCAGACCCAGGCCAGCTATCGGGAAACAGACTCCGGCAGGGAATTCCACTCCTTAGCTGTACGCATAATAAAAGTTTTCCTAAAACGTTTTGTGCGTATTTTTATAGTATAAGTATAAGTTTTAAATATACGCGATTTGCTTAACTCAAAATATTGCACCTACCACTATTTGTCTCTGCATGACCCAAAGGTCAACTAGTAGAAAAATGCGTAAGGCATTAAGTCCACCTCTGTACGTTTGTGTGCATGAAGTATTTAATAAATAAATAGGTTTAGTTCGTTTTTTTTTCCACCGCGGTGAATGACGACGTCGCGCTCCACGATCTTCCGTTGTCAAATCGACGTCAGTAAAAACAAAGCTCAGGATAAATTTATTAAATTACGTACTCAAGTAAATTATACTGTACTGTTTACTTAAGGCGGTACCCCGAGCAAAACGCCGCGCAAGCCGTTTTTTGTGCTGTTTTTAGGAGCTATCTACTCGTTATTTAAAAAGAAATATCAATTAATAAAAATACATTAAATTTCTACATAATATTGATTCTAAAATGGTAGATTTAGTTTTTTTTTAAATGTTGTATATATTTCACTAATCTCATTCCAAAAAAACATAAAAATGAGGAATAATTATTGATACTATGCATCTCCTCGTAAAGTGTTCATTAATTTGGGCGCACGGTTGGCGCGGTGGTTGAGCGATTGACTGCTGCGCTGCGTGTCGCGGGTTCGATTCCCGCACGGAACAAATATTTGTATGAGCTACAGATAGTTGTTCCGGCTCTGGGTGTTGTGTATGTGAGTTTATATGTTTGTAAACGCACCCACGATACAAGAAGAAATTCCTAGTATGGGGCAACGTTTTCTTTAAAAAAAAAAAAAAAAAAAAAAAATATTTTTTGTACTAACACTAATGGATAGACAATTTAATAATGAAGATTTTTGTAGAATTATTTTTTTCAAAAGACCAAAATTCGATTTTATAAAGATTTTATTCTAAAATCTGGGCGTATACACTACTGTAATTCATGCGCCGCCAGTGCCGCTAGACCAATAGGAATGCTCATATCTCATGCCGATTTTTTGGTCAGGGTACCGTCTTAAGGTCCCCATAAAAAAGGTCGGCGGTCCGGAAGCGAACCGCGGTTCGCCATTTGGTGATCCCTGATGTATAGGATTGACAAATACTAGCGAAATGTCAAAAGGTCAAAACCTCGTTTAGGACCTTTGGTACAAAGAATTGCTTAAAACCACTGTGTTTAAAAAAAAAGGTTGCCCGACACTAGGAATTTCTTCCTAAGTTTTAAAATACTATGATACATAAGCGAGTGCTACTTATTTTTAAGTCCCAGAAAAGATGGATGGACTGTGTGAGGAAAGATGTGAAAGAAAAGGGAGTCGTCAGTGATAGCGTGACAGGGAACAGGACGGTATGGAAGAAGAAAACGTGTTGCGTCGACTCCAAGTAACATGGGATAAGGGCAGACTAGCAACTGGGCACAAGTCCAAAGTCCAGGCTGCCGGTAAAAAAAAACTAATGTAGAAACCCAGAAAGCTAAAAGCTAACTATTATAGCCGCTATTCTATTTATAACACACCATTAAGCGATTTTTGCAAGTACGTTTGCATGGACGCTATGCGATGCGATCCGACCGATTTGCACTTGAAAACTTAGAAATTATGTCCGCGATATCGCATGTCACAATTAAAATGGCATCACGCCACCTGCAAGGTGTAATAGTCACGAACCCTCCTATAACAGCTAGAAACGGGGAATGTGCGATGGAATTGCAAGAAAGAAATCCACCCAGCCCGTTCCATCATCAGATTACAAAACGTACGGCGATGCGCCATCGGTACGTATGGTGGACATTCCACTCGTACGCACTAAACGTTTTGGAAATACTTTCATCATGCGTACAGCTGAGGAGTGGTATGCCCTGACGGAGTCTGTGTTTCCCGATAGCTACACCCTTGGGGTCTTTAAGACAAAATTGAATAGGTAACTTCTAGGCAAGCGTGACGATGTATCGTCGACCACATCATCGCTTACCATCAGGTAAGATAGTGGTCAAGCGTGAGAATATCCATAAAAAAAATACACGGCGAACGGACTTCAAAAATTTCCCCCGTAACAAATGAAAGGTTTTCAGGTCCAACATGGCGCAACCACAGGAAGATAGCAACTCCTTCGTACAACAAGAAGTCGGTGGAGCACTTCACGCCTATCTTCAACGCGGAGGCTGCGCAATGTGGTCTGGTCCTCAGCCGTAAGGACCCGAACGTATCCTTCGATGTCTATAAAGACATTGTGAAGTGTACTACACAGAGTGTGAACCGTAAGTGTTTCTTTCGTAAACAAACAGAAATCATACTATTATTACAAATTTAAAGTTTGTATGTTTGAGCTTCAAGCAAAAACGGCTGAACGAATTAGTATGAAATTTTCCACACAGATAGTTTATAAACTGGTTTAATACTTGTAGATACTTTTTAGCCAGATAAACTCGGCATAATGATCCTTTGAGATATTAAAACACTTTTCACGCGTGCGAAGACGCGCGCAGAAGCAAGTATCATATATTTTCGCTTGTTTTTCCAGACTCCATGCCTAATTTACTATAATTATTACTGACTAATTAATCAATCAATCAATTTTAATAATTGATTATATTATTATGTATAGTTTATAAAGCTGGTGAGTCTTACCATCATGATTAATGACAGTAAAGGTCATTAATTATTGATCTTCTTAGCGTGTCGATGGCAAATATAAAAATTTAAATATTGTGGTTGGCCCAGAATTCAGCCACGGCAACACCATTCGGTGACGCAGTCATAAGTTCTTCGCTAGTACAGTACAGGTGACAGGGCATGCTGCGCACTCCTTAAGGTGGGCCATGGTCTGCGGAGATATGCTGCACAAGCACTGAAGACTAGTGCCATCAGAGAACCCCCACCTGTGGAGGTTGTCTTTGCTGCGGCCAACCTGAGTGCGGAGTCTATTTAGGGTTTTCCAGGTCGACCACGGCAGAGTGTGCCCAGGCGGGAGACTCTCCGACGGCCCGATAAAATTTTCAGGAGGCTTGAGTTTCTCTCGCCAAAGGTCGCATCTCGCTGAAGAGGAGTTGCCATCACATAGACCCACGCATCCTAAAAAACTTTTCCGGCTTTTTAGGCGCTGGGGCACTGAGCTGTAATTATGCATTGGGTGGCGAGGGTCGTTTTCTAGTTTCGCCCTCTCTATGCGACTTGCTATAGTCCTGCGAATTTCCGGGGGCGCGATGGCGATAAGTGGATACAGCATTCGTACAGGAGTCGCTTTGAGGCAGCCTATGGCAATCCGGCACGTCTCATTTAGAGCTGTATCCACTAATTTGGAGTGGGCAGAGCGGCTCCATACTGGACTTGTATATTCACCAGCGGAGAAACAGAGTGCCATGCCAGTCGTTCGCAGGACTTGAGGGGACGCCCCCCATCTGGTGGACGTTAGGCGGCGGAGCAAGTTATTCCTTGAATGCACCTTCCACTTGACATTCTCGCAGTTCTTTCTGTAGTTGAGGGACCTGTCCAGAGTAATGCCGAGGTATTTTGGGTGGAACAATGGAGGATTGGCATCCCCTGCCATGAAATGTTAAGCGTTCGGCCCGCTTGTCTATTACGTAAGTGAAAAGCGCACGACTGTGTTTTTGAGGGATTTGGCTTCAGCGCGTTGTCAGCATAGTATTGGCTGAGATTCGAAAGGGCGGTGGAAAGATTAGCCTCAATCTCCTCAAAATCAGTAGCTTGGCAAGTTAATGCTAGGTCGTCAGCGTACAGGAAGCGGGTTGTGTTACAGCTCACCGGTTTGTCGTTGGTGTAGATGTTAAACAGCAGGGGAGCCAGAACGCTACCTTGAGGCAGACCATTCTTTTGGACACGCCATCTACTCCTATCATCCAGAAGGTTTACTTGATATCGTCGGTTACTGAGGAGTTCTCTGAGAATTTTAATGAACTTTGGGTCTTCTGTTAAATTGGTAACCTTCCATAACAAGCGCCGAATATTAACGGTGTCATAGGCTGCTGACAGGTCTACAAAAACTGCACCCGTCACTTTCCTCGTTTCGAACCCATCCTCGATATGTTGTGTGAGGTTGACGACCTGGCCACAACAAGATTTTCCAGGTCTAAATCCAGCTTGCTCTGGAATAAGTTTTGGGTCGACGAGGTCTGTGAGACGAGATAACAGTAGCCTTTCAAAAAGTTTGTAGGTGTGGCAGAGGAGGGATATAGGGCGGAAGTTTTTTGGGTCATCATGCGGTTTGCCTGGTTTGGGTACAGCAATAATCTTTGATTGCCTCCAAAGACGAGGTATATTTGCTGACTCCAAACAGTGGTTGAAAAGTTGCAGTAACCACGAGACGGATATCGGACCGAAGTGCTTAATTTGTTCCACCGATATATCATCCACCCCAGAGGCCTTACCCCAGCTCAGCTGTCGAATGGCTGAGATGATGTCCGTCAGATTGAATGGGTCACATACAGACTTAGAGGGTGTACAGGGGATTATAATTTTGGGAGTTCTGCCAAGACGTTTTGCTGGTTTTCCGTTAAGAAGGAGTTGATGAGCCACTTGGTTAGCCGTAACTGAGCTTGGTGAATGAGCTGGTGGTGCTTCACTAGTTAGCTTGCGAATAGTGTTCCAAGCTTTTTTACTATTGTGGGTCATGTCGATGCTGGTGACGGTGTCCATCCATTTTTCCTGGCGTCGCTCACTTATCTGTGCCAGCAATTTTTCTCCAGCTTCAACTGTCTCTTCCGAGAAAGGGTCGTTGTCGTAGAGACGTTCGTAAGCTTGTAGGAGTTCACCGGATTCTTGGGATATGCCTGGAATGTACGAAGTACGACATCCTCGGGGGATACATTTTCGGGATATAGCCGAAACTGCACCCACGAATTTCTCGTAATTTTGTGGGGAAGGCGGGATGTTATGTAGATCTTCGTCCACAGACTTAGAGAATTGTTCCCAGTCAGCTTTAAGGTAGTTGAATCGGCGTATGAATGGCATGGACACAGGGCGAACGACAGACTGGACAGTGCAGACGATCGGCCTATGTTGCGTTCGGGGGATTAGGCGACATATAGTCTTTTTGGTCTAGGAGCTAATACTTGAGCTAACAAATATTAGGTCCGGATTGTACCCGCGCTTCCATCTTCCGCTATTGAATGACGCTGGTTGTTTAGGGTCATGGACTAAGGTCAAATCGTGAGCTTCCGCCCAATCCTCAACAGCTTGGCCGTCTGAATTTGTAGAGCTATAGCCCCAGCTGGCACTATGGCTGTTGAAATCACCAACTACTATTTTTGTGCGCTGAATGTCAGTATCAGGTAATTCCCATTGAAACGGAATGCCAGGGGGTTTATACACCGATGTTACTGTGCAGTTACCAAGGTCTAGAGAGATAATTTCTATGTTGTTTACACTAGAGCATTTTGTAGCAATAACACTTACGCCGGGAGCAACAAACACTGCGTTACCGTGCTTCGGGTGACAGATCTCGGCGACAAGTGACAGTCCAGGAACGTAGGGCCTGCCCTGGGTGGAATCCCGATGGGTCTCTTGAACACATAGAATGTCACAGTGCGTCTTGCGGGACAAGTCAGAGAGAATTTCTGCTTGTCCCGAGAGAATCCTTCGATATTAATCGAGACTACACACAAGGCCGGTTTTGTGAGTGGACTGTTTGGACCCGAGAAAGGCCGAACAGGGCTTATATTTGCCATCGTGGTGAAAGGATTAGCCAATCGACAGGAGTCGACTGCCCAGGGTGCGCCGGACGTAGCAGAAGGTTGGAAAGTACGTCACTCGGGGAGGCTCCTTTCTTGCACCCCCTCGCACAATTATTGATAAATTAACATCACAACATTACATAATGCCGTCAATATTGCCAGATATAACCCGGTTCATCAAAGAAACGAATCTAACACGGCGTTGCTTATCATGTTCTGTCGCTTGACACTATAGACGGCACTAGTATGTGGCTGGAGCTCAGCGCGCCTGGCGGGCTGCGAGTGGCTATTGAGATTGCGTACAGACCTGAGTCTGAATCTGTGACTAGCGCTATCGACGTACTCAGCTAGTCGGTAAGTGTCTTTGGCTATTGCGATCATTTGATAATCCTGACTGATTTTAATGTTGATTTATTGCGTCCTGAAAATGGCCGCGCAATTGAACTGCTTACGTTTTAGAAGCCTGGAGCAATTGGTTCAAAAGCCTACGCGAATCACTGCACGCTCAGAGACTTCGCTGGATCTAATCATAACAGATAGTCCGTCTATATGTAAAAATATAGATGTACGTAATCCAGAACTAAGTGACCACGCTTTGATTATATCAGAATTTGCTATCAGAAGACCAAAAAAAACCTTTAATTTTATAAATAGGCGGTGGTGCCTACACAGAATAAATGAAAACGAGTTTCTAGCAGATCTTACCGACATATCGTGGTCACAAGCTGAGGATGACTATAACATAAACGACAAATTTGAGCTCTTTAATAAACAACTGCAATGATAAATATGCGCCAATACGTCGAATCCGTTTTAAAAAGGCAACCTCAGCCGTGGCTCACAGAAGTAATTAAAAAAATTATGTCGCTACGGGACGCTGCATTGAAAAAAGCACGCAAGACTAAGCTCGACGTCCACTGGGACTACTACAGAAGTCTTCGTAATCTCGCAAATGTTTCGGTAAAACGAGAAAGAAAAGCTTTCTTCGCGTTCTATGTCAATGAAAATGTCAAACAACCTTATAAAATGTGGACGTATTTAAAACGCACCTCGGTCAATTTCAGTCCATCGCTACCGGACCGGATAATAGAAATGTCCCAGATAATATAATAGTAGATTATTAACCAAGGGGATAAAGCAGTGTCTTCTGTCGCGGGTGACGAAACGGTGGTACGAAAACAAATTTTTCGTATCGTGTAACGATGAGTTAGACTATACGAACGAGATGTTACGTATGTCATTATTAATGAATCGCTAACATCTAGTGTTTCCCCGAAGCTTGGAAAATGGCAAAAGTAAAGCCCCTGCCAAAGAGTAGCACGATTGAAAACTACAAATATCTCCGCCCGATCAGCATTCTTCCGGCTGCATCAAAATTAGTGGAAAGAGCAGTATGTGCACAGTTAACGTCTTACTTGGAAAGGTATGATATATTACCTAGTGTCCAGTCAGGCTTTCGTAGCGGTCATGGTACTGACACGGCACTGGCCCATGTGACAGACGATGTACTCTCAGAGACCGATGCTAGCAAAAGTACAATTCTTGTTTTGTTGGCCTTTTCCAGGACATTCGACTGCATAATTGTTGAATTGCTGCTGGCAAAAATGGCTTGCTACGGAATCTCACTGTCAACACGAGAGTGGTTTGCGTCTTTTTTGATGCATCGAAAACAATATGTTTATTTTAATAGGTTATTCAAAACGTTGACGGCGCGGCGGGGAAACCTCCTCCGTAGTTGGAGATGTTAAATGGGAACGCCCCCAGGGTTCAGTTTTGAGTCCGTTACTGTCTATTCTCTATATCTACCGCCGATCTTCACAAATACATACAATTCTGTAAAGTGCATCTGTACGCTGATGATACTCAAACAAATTTATTACTCATTTAACCCGAATGACATTAAAAATGTCGTGGAGTTAATAAATCAGGATTTGGCTGCGGTTTCTAAATGGGCGCAAAAAAACAATTTGGTCTTTAATCCTAATAAATCGAAATATATTGTAGGTACTGGGAAGTAAACACCAGCGTGAACTCGTGATTAGCCATGAGCCGGAGATTTTTATTGATGGAGCGATGGTTCAAAGAGTTGCAAGGGTGAGGAATCTTGTTCTTCTTTTAGTCAGCGATCTACGTTACATTGATCATATAAATACAAAGATCAGAAATGCCTTTTACAGGCTTAAAGTGCTCTACGGCCTAAGAGAGTGTCTCTCTGAAAAGGTCAGGATTACTCTCGTCGACTCTTTTAGTGTTGTCGCAGTTTAATTACTGCGATACGTTGTATGGTCCGAGATTGTTTCCTAAGACTTCTGACGCCATTCAGCGAGTTCAAAACGCATGTGCGCGGTTCTGTTTATAATATACGTGGGACACTCAGAAAGTTTTGCGAAACTAAAAAAAAATGTTCTATACGTACATATATTTTTATTAAATCTTTTCAAAGTACTTTCCACCAGCCTCTATACAAAGATTCATGCGCCTAAACCAGTTTTCAAAACACTTTTTCCAGTCCGCCGCAGACACCTCGTTTACAGCCTGCTCGAACGCAGCCAGCGCATCTTCCGGCGACGAAAATTGTATCCCTTTGAGCTGATTTTTTATTTTTGGGAATAAAAAGAAGTCACACGGTGCTAGATCAGGGCTGTAAGGAGGGTGACCCAGGAGTTTGACTGGCGTGCTGTCCAGGAAGTCCCTCGTTTTGAGTGCGGTGTGCGCAGGTGCATTGTCGTGGTAGAGCAGTAGCCCGCGGAGCCCTGTGTTTGGTCGCTTGTTGCTTATAACAGAGAAAACTTCTGGCAAACATTTGGTAGTATACCATTCGGCATTAATGCTTCTTTGATCCCGTAAGGGAATTGATACCAAGTGGCCAGTCAAATTAAAAAAGCTAGCGATCAAAATCTTACCCCCGCTTCTAGATCGCTTCACTTTGGTAGGCGTTGGCTCATTTTGAAACACCCAAACAGTCGACTGGCGCTTGGTTTCTGGGTCGTATTGATAAATCCAGGACTTCATCACATCACCTGTAACGATGTCGTAAACACGCCGAGACGAGCCTGCTTCAAATTTGTTAAGCATATCACGGCACCATTCCACCCGGGCCTGCTTCTGAGCATCGGTGAGGTTGTGCGGCACCCAGCGTGATACTATCCTCCTCACGCGAAGATGGCTGTGTAGAATCTCGTGAACGCTTCCCGATCCAATCTTCAATATGTGTTGAATCTCCTGATATGTAATTCGCCTATTGTCTTGGATTAAATTTTTCACTGCTAGCACGTTTTCTTCGGTAACAGCCGTCAAAGGGCGACCGCTTCTTTCGTCATCCCCCAAAGTTGGTCGACCGCGCTTGAATTCGTTATACCAACGATACACGGTTGCCTTGGAAGGGCCTTCATCCATGAATGCCATTTGAAGTCTATCGTACGATTCATCCGGTTTCAGGCGACACTTGAAATCGTATAAAATCATAGCTCTAAAATGTTCCCGGCGCAGATCCATATTTCAGTGAGACACAATACTTTGAATTAACTCGCAAAAAATGTGGAGGGAAATTTTGAAATTGGAACTTACTTATTTTTACTTATAAATAATCATATTTTCGAAAAACATTATAACTGGCCAGTCTCCCATATATAAAAACTTTTTTTCGCAATACTTTCTGAGGGGCCTGGTATATATTATACCCAAACGGGCGCATGTCAATTGGAGGTACCTACCAAAACTAAAAAGCGAAAAATAAAAAACTTTTAAACAAAAAAAAGAATTTTCAAAATCGGTCCACAATAATTGACAGAGATATCGGTGAACATACACAAAAAAAAAAAAAAAAAAAAAAAACAAACATAAAGTCGAACATAAAACCTCCTCCTTTTTTTGTAAGTCGGTTAAAAAATCAAACTGACTTCCAGAACAAAAAACTACAAAGCAGAAAATAAATTGCTTTTCCGAAGTCGGTGTCTTTTGTTTATCCGTTTTTCGACACCGACTTCGGAAAAGAAATTTATTTTCTGCTTTGTAGTTTTTTGTTCTGGAAGACAGTTTGATTTTTTGTTAAAAAGTTTTTTATTTTTCGCTTTTTAGTTTTGGTAGGTACCTCCAATTAACATGATTATCATTTATAGCCAAAGTACACATACACAGTACATGGCGATTCCAATAAGCCCAAACACGACTAGGATGCATTGTTTTATTTCAGAGTTCCAGTGCCTACCTTCCGGCTTCATCATCAGATCAGTTCGATGGTGCCATTTTCATCAGTATCATTTATTTATAAGTATTTGCTTCATTATAGTCGGTTAACTATTCGAGTTATCTTATGCCCGTGACATAATTAGCATTTAGGAGTTCCAGTGGCCATCTGTGGTCTTCTTAATCAGTTCCACTTCACCAAATGATACTTTCTGAGTGCAAATGATTGCATTGTTGATGAAAATACGAAAATCGCTATGTGTATGCCTATAATATATAAGGAGTTCCCTCGATTTCCCTAAGATTCCATCATCAGATCCTGACCTGATGACTATGGGACCAACTAGGAAGTATACCCTTTCAAACAAAAGAAGAATTTTTGAAATCGGGCTAGACGTCTCTGAGTAATCGGGGTACATACATAAAAAAAAAAAGAAAGATTCCGACAAATTGAGAACCTCCTCCTTTTTTTGAAGTCTGGATTAATGAGTAGTGACTCTCAAACTATCAGGAGAACAGAAACATGAATATGTAGAAAATTACAAAATCTATTTTAACCAGAGCGAAGCCGGGTGGGCAGTTAGTAGCTTATAAAATGTTTTGGTTTCAGAAACACTCTTGGGTCTTTCTAAAGAAGATTCTCAAAATCTGTACAGAATGGAGGAGATGGTTGCAGGAACACGAGAGTGAGTTCTCTATCGGCTTCTTTGATCAACCCTCATCATCATCATCATCCTATTAATGTTCCCACTGCTGGGACACAGGCCTCCTCTCTGTGAGAGGGAATGGGCCGTACTCCACCACGCGGGCCCAGTACCGGGTTGGAGGACATGCTGGTTTCCTCACGACGTTTTCCTTCACCATTTTGAGAGCAGTGGTGATGAAATAATTTACGCAAAGTAAAGTGCCTGCCTGGGCTCGAACCCACGACCTACAACTGGAAAGTCGCGGCCGATACCACTGGGCCATCATGCTCTGGTTAGAATAGAATAGAATAGAAATATATTTATTCGACACAGGCACAACACAACAGCAACAAACAAGGAGTAAAAGACAAAAAAGAAATGCAAAGACAAATTGCGCTGAACGTGCCCATACCGAAAGGGTTACCAACTCAGCATTTGCAAAAACCCCAACTATCGCCCCGTTTCGTTTTTTTTTTTCTCTGTAAGTTGGTTTGTACAAACGCTTTTACATGTCTAACATATATTTTTTTTAAACTAGATGAGGTCGGCGTTTCCTATCTGACTACTCTGAGAAGAAAAGCCGAAACAAACTCAGAGGTCACAGTCTCTTTTAAATTCCTGACTAAATCTTGGTTCGATCATGTGAAGACCATGTAGACTGATGTCTGAAATGGTCTTTTGAGGAAAAAACCAGCCAGATTGAGTGGACCTGTCCAGTCAGTGCACGCATTTGTCAATAACCGAGCAGCTCAACTCAGAATTTAAGGAGCTCAACGATTCGACGAACAATACCAAAGAAAAGACATTCGGGTAGGCCGCATAAACTATTCAAACTGCCAGACCATGATTAAAAACTAAGATAAATTAAAAACAAAATAATGATCCACATAGTCTTCACATTCACAATAATTAAAATAAAATAATATAATACTTTAAAAAGTAAATATTTTTGTCATTGCAAGAAAACAAATTAATTTTTTTTTTATAAAAAATAACAAAATTCATGGTGCAAAATATTTAAACAAAAAAACTAAATTAATTGGAGCAGCTCACTCCCAAGCCGTTTTATCCTCAACGTAATCTTTATATAATGCTATAAAACGCTTTTTGGCACAACTTACGTTAAATGAATGATTTAAATTTATTAAGACTTAGATTTTGTACGTGGCTTGGAAGCATATTATAAAAGCGTACACATTGACATCTAAACGAGCCACCTATTTTCTTGAACCTTGTTGTAGGTACTACAAATTTGTGTTTGTTCCTAGTATTTATATTATGGATATCACTGTATTTTTAAACAATTTTATATTTTTATGGGCATATAAAAGATTTTCATAAATATACTGAGAAGGCACAGTTAGTTACATTAATCTCCTTAAATTTCTCTCTGAGAGAGTGTCTCGGGCTTAGTTTATAAGTTGATCGAACAGCTCTTTTCTGCAAAACAAAGATAGTCTGGATGTCGGCGGCATTTCCCCACAACAGAATACCGTACGACATTACACTATGAAAATAGCTAAAGTATACTAAACGGGCTGTCTCTATGTCCGTTAAATTACGAATTTTTCTAACAGCATATGCTGCGGAGCTTAGCTTCTTTGACAATTTATCTATATGTGGGCCCCACTGAAGCTTAGCATCCAAAGTTACCTAAGAATACTGTGCTATTTTCAGGATTCAATTCTTCGCCCTTTATCAGCACATCAGTTTTCACCTGCCTAACGTGAGGTAGGGTAAACTTAATGCATTTCGTTTTTTTTTTCATTAAGAAGTAAATTGTTAACATTGAACCAGTGAACTACTTTTGAGATCGCGCTATTTACATCGTCAGTAACCAGCTGCTGACGTTTAAGTTTAAACAAAAGTGAAGTATCATCCGCAAACAACACTATATTATGGTTATCCTTTATGAGGTAAGGCAAATCATTAATATAAATAAGGAACAAGAAAGGACCAATAATTTTGATCCAGTATTTTTATCCCACCCTGTATAACAACATGCCCAAGGGTTAGGTTAGGCAGAGATAGTCTACACCCACATACTTTTAAGAGCATTGGTGGTCCAGTAGTAACGGCCCCGACTTACGTGTCGTAAGTCGTGAGTTCGAACCCAGGCAGGCTTTACTTTGTTTAAATTATTTCATGCTCTTAAAACGGTGAAGGAAAACATCGTGAGGCAACCGGCATGTCCTAGAACCAAAAATTCGAATGTGACATTCACCAACCCGCAAAGACGATGCCTGTGTCCCAGCAGTGGAAACATTATAAGGCTGATGATGAAACATACTATTACGTTACTGATATTATGGGGTCCTGGGTTTGATTCCCAGGTCAGACAAAGTGTTATTCGGTTTTTCCATCTGGAATTTCTGAGTAGCAGTCCGGAGCTTGGATTTGTGCACGGTTATTGCAATAGGCTCGGTCTCTATTACATGAGACGTAAAACTAACTAGCGATCGCTTCATAGCATTTTAAAACTGCAGTTGAATTAGCAGTTTTATGACCAGGTGGCCTAAAAACTGCATTTGTCAATCCCATCATTTTTGTTTTTTTTGAGTCAAACTCTCGTTGTATAATTGTAAACAATCATTTCAATTAACACAACACGGTTAAAGTTAAGGCCACATCTTTATCAGTTAGCCTTATTAACACACAAATTCAGACTCCAAGCTGTTGCTGAAAAAATACTGAAAGAAAAATCTACGCTTAGCAATTCTTTACGCTGAGCTCTTTCCTTGTGTTGTGTAGTAATAATGATAATGCTTTTATTTACTAATAAATTTAATTTAATTACCACGATTTCGTGTAGCTCTGGCCCACAGGGCACCAGTGGCCGTACCATGACCTGTCAAAACCGGTTCCACTGTGAGGTAGAGATCCTTTTTTTACTGCGGAATCATGATAGTTCTGAACAATAAAGAGAACGGCTCCTGCTGTCTCCACTTTATCATCGCCCCAGAGTTTGAGTTGTCTACCTCTACTTGTTCTCAATCCACTCCTGATTTGCCATTCCGTTATAGCCTTAGACCACTTATTGTTCTTAACGCGGAGAATATGCCTGCCAATCTCCATTTCATTCTTGTGGAAGGTATAGCTTCATTATGTTTGGTAATCTTCCTAAGATCTTCAGGTCTCTTTTGTCTTTTTTCATGAAGTTCAAAATGCTACATTTCATATCACTCTGATAAGAAGTAATTACCTGTTGTGATACCGTTTATTAAATTATCCGTAGCATATACGAGCTGATCTTCGCCAAGATGACAAGATGGTGGCTTCAAATCCCCATAATTTACTGGTTGACCGGTAAGAAGAGGCTGCTCAATTACTACCTCAAGTTGGTTGATGACTTCACTAGTGACATTGTAAAGAGAAGGAGGAAAGCGTTGGAGATGTCCACCACTGATAAAGAGTGTATGGGCATCGTGGATAGATGCATACTGTCTGGAGAGATGACGGAGAATGAAGTTAAGAAGGAAACCATTACTTTGTTTACTACGGTGAGGATTTTCTTCAATTTTTATTTGACTGCTTAGTTGGTCTAGCTAGTTGTGTGGTGTGGTAGTGGAGGCTGCGGAGAGGGAAAGGGAGATTTCATCTGCTAACCCGATCCGCAGCAGACGCGCCGGGCGTCGGCGGAGGGCGGACAACGCCCTCTTCCAGCCCCCTTAAATGGGTCCAGGGGCGACGGACTCGGGGACGTCCGTCGCCCCCCACACATCAGGAGCCGAGGTGGCGGCACGTAGTGTTCCACGCGCGCCCCTCTTAGACGTCGCGGGGGATTCAAACACCTCACTCCACCTCCAACCCGAGACCGTGGCCCGCAGAGGCGGGCCGGCACTTTCCGGGGGTTGCGGAAGTATCATTGTTCCCGCGACCCCCAGCGTAGGTGTGAGATGGAACACCGGGGTGGCTTTTAGTCAGTAGGATTCTGACAGACCCCTCATCACGATCGACATCCGATGAGGATTTTCCATGCATGTGGTCCTGTGTTTTATTCCTGGGTTGGTAAAAGTGATATTGGGTTTTTCCATTGGGAATTTCAAAGTAGCAGCCTAGGCTCTGGACTTGTGCTCGATTGAATTTTTTATTTGTTTACTCCTAGAGATCTGCTGAATTTCAAGGTATACACAAACAATTGTTGGAGAATCAAGGTGATCTGATGGGAGGATATAGTCTGATATATCCAAAATTTAGAATCAATAGCATATTCCTCGCAGAACGGAAGGTGATAGTGCTGAAACATTGTGGAGTGGCGACCGCGTAGCGAAAGACGCAGGGCTGAAGGGCCTCTTCTAAGGTGGACCATTTATTTGATGAGAGTGCGAGAGTCCGGTGGATGCGAGAAACACAGGACCGGTTGATGTTACTTCGCTTGAGGAAGGCCTATGTCTAGCAGTAAACGTATTCTGGCAGTAATGATTGATGAATAAATAGATCATTATATTGCATTGTTCCTTTTGGTTTGATTGGTTACTAATCGGATAGCAAATATTTATTTCTGTTATGGAACTACTTCTTACTTTTCAGAGTCAAGAAGCAGCAGCTAAAATGGCGTCTGGAGTACTTATGATCCTCGCACATTTGCCAGAATGGCAGGTACGTAAATCCTATTGGAGACAAAGAGCACGGCATCGCCGCCTGCATTGGCTAGAAAAGACATTAGGTTATATTCGTAAGCGCGTATAATGTGTCCACTGCCATTGCTCTTTGGTAGGAGTCAAGTCTGTATAAGCTATATTACTGTAAAGTTTCATCAAAATCAGTTCAGTAGTTTTTGCGTAAAAGAGTTACAAACATCCTTTCATTCATCCATCCTCACCAGTTTAGCGTTCTTCTTCGTGTCGCTGGCACTGTAGTTATTTAAATTTGTCCGGCCCAAAGCTTCGTCACTTCCACGCCATCATCGGTGGCTGCACTTAGGTCACTGCATGTTTTTGGGCAAAAAGTACAGAATAGGAGGTCGAGCATACATAGTTTGCGACTCGGGTCTGCAGAGATGGATATCAGCAGTACATATTTACTCTATCGCAATGCAAATTTTAATAACAAGATAATTCATCGTGACTCACCTGTAATTTACCGGTTATTTCGCCAATAAATAATTTGTCATATTGTATCATTATTCATATTTATAGTAATTACACTAATTGCTTGTCTGATATGATATTCATTGCAACTTGCGTGATACAGGTCATCCTACCTTGTAATGCGTAATATCGAGCTTGTCGGTAAATCATTACTTTACACCGTTATATAACTGTTGTATATTCTGCCTGTTAATTATTAAACAGGTAGAATATACAAAGGTTCACATAGCAGAAGAGAAAATAATCAGGCTAGACACTGACAGCAACTACAACATGACCAAAATTGGTCCTTGGTCCCCGTCACGTATCGCTTGTGAAAGATGAGAAACAATATAAAAACCGAACTCGTCATCGTACATTAAGGTGTTCAGCGTCTGACTGGGCTGAGACCTCTTGGCCTCCTGCCATGACCCTTGCTAGTCATCAGCTGCTCGAAGTTATGTCTATACTTTCGACCAAATCGCCTGTGAAAGATGAGAAACAATAGAAAAACCGAACTCGTCATCGTACAGTAAGGTGTTCAGCGTTGAGGGGAATTGCCCAGACCATCTGATTGGGCTGAGACCTCTTGGCCTCCTGCCATGACCCTTGCTAGTCATCAGCTGCTCGATATCTATACTTGCGACCAACTTTCAATTGGCTTTGATATAGAGTTCTCATGGGATAAGTACTTAGACTCGTTTGTACGGAAAGCTATCCACGGCATTGGAAGTATCTATTGCTATCACCACATCTTGAAAGCGTCAATGATATCACGGTCGAACTTCCTTAGCGTCCTGTCCTGAGCCGTAGTCAAAGATAGAGAACACTAGAGAGTTCAACAGTTTAATTTATATCTTCCGAGATATGTAGTGGTCTTTCCATATTCGCTGTAGCTGGGACATTGAGCTTTTTGCCATACCGATACGAGAATATGCGTCTCCTAATTTATTTCTCGCAAGTGTCTGTGTTGCTGATGGTTCAGACAGCAGGAGCCCTAAAAAGGGTACTTACAAGCCAAAACAATTTCTATGTTTTTAGGACAAAGTGTACAACGAAATGATGGCAATAGTCGGTGACCATGGTCCCGTCAGCAGCGAACAATTGAAGCAGATGCAGTACCTAGACATGGTGTATAAGGAGACACTACGGTACTTTGCCATCGCTGCGCTGATACAGAGGACGGTGGAAGAGGAAATTACTATCAATGAAGGTATGATAATGAGGTCATTTACGATTCCTCTGTTCACATCATCACATCATCAGCCTATTAATGTTCCCACTGCTGGGATACAGGCCTCCTCTCTGTGAGAGGGAATGGGCCGTAATCCACCACGCGGGCCCACTGCGGGTTGGTGGATGTCACAATGGAAAACAAAATACCAAAGAAGTCGACATAGCCAAGGGAATAAATGAGAGGCTCCAGAGTGACATCCTATTAACGAAAGCGTTGCGACAGTTTTATGCTACATAATTTAACTATAAGTAGACACGGCTTCGATCGACAATCTATTGAACACGTAATTATAACATGATATCTTGCGAAAACACCCCGATTCAAACAGTAAAACGCCCATAACTATTGAACGTCTGAACTGATTCACATCAAACATAGCTAAAGAACTCTCGATAAAATCACCTTTCGTCGGTACGTCCGTTATAAGCTATGATGCCACAGAGAGATACACATATACACAAACACACAGGTGCCTACACACGTCAAACATATAACAGCCCTCTTTTTCCGTCGAGGGTTAAAATAGTATAGGATTCACAAGCACTATCGAAATGTCATGAGATCAATTCCATATATTTTTAACCGACTTACCAAAAAGGAGGAGGTTCTATGTTCGACATTATGTATGTTTTTTTTAATTTTTATATGTGTTCACCGATATCTCCGTCAATTCTGGACTGTTTTTGAAAATCCTTTTCTGTTTGATAGAGTATGTGCCCAAATTGGTCTCATTTTAATTTGGTGAAGATCTGATGAAGCACTTCAGAGATATACAACAGAAGTCTTCAATAAATGACGGCAGATCTCTCGGGATTGCTGCAATCGCATGTCTGTTTATTGTTTATACCATTTCATTACGGGGACTATCTCCTCGAGGGAAGCGAGTTGTCGTCAAGCTGATCTTAATTGTCGGCACTCAGTTGAACCGCCTATACCCCCGGTTCTGTGATAACACCGTGATACTGAGTATTAGTGTCCAAGACCTGCAGTCTCGACATAGCTAACAATCTTTACGTTAAGTAACATTCGTTAACTCTTACCACAAAATAGTAAGTATACAGAAGGGCCACTCCCGCCGTTTGGAAAATTGACAGCTTGCAACTTGACAGATTCACTAGGGTTGCTACTATATTGAAACCGAATAAAAAAAAAAGGGTAGGTTGCCCAAGTTACAAACATAAATACATAGATTGGTCTAAACATACATCATATCATGCTTACATGCCTTAGACTCAAGTACTAAGACTAAGGCTTAGAGGGTAGACAGGGCATCAAATATCCATTTAATATCACGAACACTACAACCCTAGTGAATCTGTCAAGTTTAGCTGTCAATTTTCCAAACGGCGGGAGTGGCCCTTCTGTATACTTACTATTTTGTGGTAAGAGTTAACGAATGTTACTTAACGTAACGATCGTTAGCTATGTCGAGACTGCAGGCCCAAGACACGAAACGAGCGTGCCTGTAAAACATATCGCACGCTCACCCACCTCCGAAGAGATGTTTATTCTCTCGTGCTTGAGGTCGTGGGTTCGAATCTGGGCAAGTACCAATGTGACTTTTTCAATTCATTAGTACTTTCTAAGTTTCTCTTGGACATCGCTGACAACGGTGAAGGAAAACATCGTGAGGAAACCTGGACTTAAATAGTGAGTTTATTATAAGATTGTGCTCCATTGGTGTAATTGCTGCAAGGCGTTCCAGTGTGAGGGTAAACTAATAAATAACATAACATCACGCCCGTACGCTCTAAAGGGGTACGCAGATGTGTACAGTTCACCTTGGTACACTCTTATTTCACCAGTTATGTTTAAATTTCATGGTATTCGTCATTATAGGTACCTTACTAAAGAACTTGCCTATTAGGTACAACAAAAACTGAAAAAAAAAAACTAAAAGGCTTCCTAATAAAAACACTACAAAGTGAAAATAAATTTCTTTTTGGAAGTCGGTCTACATGACGAAAATATTTTTATATTTTTTTTTTTTTTATAAAAATGTTTTTTTTGTCATTAAGAATAGAATTGAATATAATAAAAAATACTTTTGGAGCGTCTGAAGTTCCCCAATGGTCTGGTAAATTAGCCGTAGAACCGATGACCAGGTAGACGTCCTCTTTAGTGGAGAGGGAGACAGCGATTCAGCAAATTGTAGGTAGGATGGCCTCAACTAAGTAGATCGACGATATTTGTTGGTTGGCTGGCCGGAAGTAGATGAGAGTAGCATGGAATAGAGATAAATGGCTTAGGATTTAGATATGTCCAGAAATAAAAAGAATGTATTTGCACGAAGTTTGGCCTAAAGAGAGTTGCTGTAGGCCATGAAAGTTATAGGAGGTACTTAAATCAAATCGCCGAATGATGTGTATCTTTAAGCAGTTTTCATCACTATTTTCTCAATTCTCAGGAAAGATCACACTCCCAGCGGGCACCTCCCTGGTGCTTCCGATCCACCACCTGCATCGAGACCCTCGTTACTGGGAGGACCCCTACAAGGTGATGCCTGAACGATTCCTGCCAGAGAACGTGAAGAAGCGAGATCCTAACGCTTTTGTACCATTCAGTTTGGGACCTATGGACTGTCTAGGTGAAAAATTTTTACAAGCTCATATTTAACTCTCCTTGTTAGTTAGTTGTACGCGCAGATCAATCTTGCAAATGAATTTCAAAACAGTTATCTCCCACCGATTGAGCTGCAATTTCGCATACACTTTTGACTTGGATGACATTGCACGGTTAGCTAAAAGCTTGTTTTAAAAACTTTATTATATGAATAATGTATATACGAGTAGCTTACCTTGTTAGTTAGTACATTATAGTCAAATCTTGTTAATGAATTTTAAAACAGTTGTCCACAACCGATTGAGCTGAAATGCATAGTTTACAGAATTGGTTTGGATGGTAGAATACGGTTAGTTAGCGACTTCATTCGAAATCCAATATGGCGGGCTCCCAAAGATGGCGGACCAATTTTTTTTTTTTATTATGTATGCTCCCCCATGATATGGGTTACAAATAAAAGGGTTTACTGAGAGGAATACGAAAAGCTTGTTTTTAATTACCATTTTTTTTTATTCATAAAATCAGAAAGTCAAAACGATAGCAATATTAACTATGTTTTACTATATTTTTTGTTTCCAGGTCGAGTGTACGCCACAGCTCTGATCAAGACGATAGTGGTGTGGGTGCTGCGGCACGCATGCTTAGAACCCGCGGGCTCCTTAGACGACATCAGGCTGAACGTCGCCATATCTGTGTCCGCTGCCGACGGGTACAACATTAGAGCGAGACCCAGGAACTCAACGAATGGAAAATAAATGGTTTTACTTGAGATTTAATCTAGTTTTATTTCCATCAATCAAACCAGAGCAGAGCAGGGGTCAGTGCTCTCGGCAACATTATTTTTTATTGCTATACGCAGGCGACAGCACTATTGCTGAGAGATACGTGTCCGGCGCACGGAATACTGGGCCTCAAAATCGGTCTCTCCGGGAGGCCATGGTTGAACGCTTGATCCTGTCCTTGAAGGCGGTCTCCGAATGTGGGAGGTGATACAAATCTGGGCAATTTCAATGCTGGTAAGACCCAGGCGTGTCTTTTTTCCTCGCGGCTACATCTTTCCGTGGTGTAACCGTGCCGTTAACGGACCATCTCAATCGTCTTGGTGTTACGTTGATATCAACCCTCAACTTCGGTCCGTTCATTGAGGCGAAAGCGAAAAAGTTGAGAATTCTTGCAAAGGTGAGACGGTACTTCACGCCTGAACAGCTGCTCAACTTGTATAAAGCGCAAGTTCGGTCATGTATGGAGTACTGCTCTCACCTCTGGGATGGATCTGCCAAATACCAGCTTGATGCACTTGAGTCGATTGACCGACGGGCCAAAATGGGTGTTTGGAAACGATGCACTGGTCGCGTCAAAGTTCCAGAGTCTCGAACATCGACGCCGAGTTGCCAGTCTGTCGGTTTTTTATCGGTTACATTTCGGGGAGTGTGCGACGTAACTGCACAATTTGATTCTGCCTAGCCCTTTCCATCATCGGACTACAGGACCTATGGCCATGCGCCATCGGCACATTGTAGACATCCCTCCCATACGCATAAAGCGTTTTGCTAATACTTTCATTGTGCCCTCAGCTAAGGAGTGGAACTCCCTTCCGGAGTCTTTGTTCCCTGATAGCTACAACCTTGGGGTCTTTAAGTCAAGAGGAAATAGGTTTCTTCAAGGCAAGCGTGCTTCAGCTTCGACCACATCATCGCTTAACATCAGGCGAGATAGTGGTCAAACGCGATCCTATAGATAATAAAAAATAAACAAATCACGCCCAGTTTCATCATCTTCCTGCCCTTGTCCCATGCTACTTGCGATCACCGGAACACGCATAATATTTCTTCAATCCTTCCTGATACCTGTCATGCTATCACTGACTCCCTTTTCTTTCATATAACTCCTCACACAGTATATATACTTATGTTATGGACCAATTATTAATACGGCATTATTTATAATGCCCGGGCAATTTCAAAAACGCCCAATATGATAAAAACTATTGAAATAATTACATTGACCGGGCTTTCTGAATAATGCCCATCACTTATTGAGCCGGGTAATAAAAAGATGTGATTTTATAATTATTTTAATGTTATATAACATTGATTTTAGTATACAATAGGTAAGTACGATTACTATTTAATCAACAATGTCGACGGAACCCCGCGGGGCTCCTATTTCTGTCTGCAGGGTCTAAAGTAACATGGAGGAGATGATGGGAGCTGATGTGAGCGAGCAAAGCAAACGAACCTAAACTATCCGTGTCGGGGTGCCCTAAGCTCCCGAACTCGATTTGCTCGCTCTTGGACTAATTCATTGACCATATAATTACCAAATTGCCCGACCGTTACGTACGTAGCATTATTCATAATGACCAGACAATGTGATAAATATAGTAATACTAGCTGACACGTCAAACTTTGTTTTGCCATAAAAAGTTCAAACATTTATCTACCCTACCCTACCCTACCCTACCCTACACTACCCTACCCTACCCTACCCTACCCTACACTACCCTACCTACTTTCGCGATCGCCCGCCCGTGTCAGTTCAGTTTAAAGCCACTCCGCGCTCAAAAATCGGGAAAATAGGAATAGTACACCCGTTTCCGGTGAGTGATACCTTAAAGTGTTCGGGCAAGTGAGTGCTGTGTACGCGCACGAAAAGAAGTCATCGGACTCCACTTTAGGGATTTTTTTTTGGGTAAAAGAAGAAAAATTCATTAAGTATTTTTCATAAACCCTTAAAAGCTGTTGAATTCTGAGTGGTCACCCCTTGATTTTTTGGAGTGCTGGGGCGCGCCCTCGCTGCCCGCTCCTTTTGAGGTGTCCTCCGGATTTTTCCGGGCGACGCGGAGGACCTGCTTCCCAAAGAAGAAAAACCATCTTTGTCCGGAGACTTCGCCTGGGGGCGAGAGACAAAAACTGGTTTTGCCCACCTTTGGGCCATCGACAAGTCGTGAGGTTTCTGACTTCAAAACTTTTATTTTGTTTGGTGAAAACTTTTAACAGTGCAATTCCGGTACATAACCAAAGCAAGTGTTTTTTCGCTAGTGAATAGCTCCGAAAGTAAAGCGAAGACTTAGTGTTATTATCACGATATATTGAACCCCATTGTGGCCCACTGCACTATACTTATTTTCAGATTTTTAAGGCACAGACTCGCGGAGATAAAAATTAATCAGTAAGACCACGTTATCCATACTTAACCTCTAAGAAAAAATGTGGTCGATAAATCCTGAAGGTGGAAGACATCGAGGATCGTTATCCGCGTGTTGGCCTGTGCCGCGCTGACTATAGAGCTGACTATAGAACAGCTCCATAAAATCCTCATAAGGAAACTTCGAGGGAACTCCTCAACCCCTGGCCTGACGTCACCCGTGGTTGGACTTTTGTTGGACACCCCCTCCCCACCTTGCCAAATACCTATTCCTCCTCCATTTGTATACCGCTCTCCCCACTTTTATACCCCCCTCCCCCACTTTTATACCCCCCCTCCCCCTCCTTCACCTCCTCCAAAAACTTTGGATTTTACCCCCCGCCCAACCCCCCTCAAATAACTTTACCCCCCTCGGGTTATCTCAGCCAAAAATAGAGGTAGACCACCCAAGTTGGGGTCCATAGTGACTGGCTTGAGGGGCCCTATTTTTTGGCCACAACAGATACCCCCCTCCCAAAACCTAATTTTTAAATTTATCCTAAGTTATCTGCTTTATGTAAAAAATTCGACTTTTCAAATTTAAGAAGTTATTTTTTAAAATAGCAAATATTGTAGTGACAGAAAAAGCAAGAAATTGTGTTTTAAATTTATTTTATAATGTTTTATGTTCTTGTAAATAAATTTCAGGAAACAGAACTTGACACCCATTTAAATCTCAATTCTTTTGTCGGCGTAGTCAACAACCGCGCATATTCTTAGTATTGAACTTGGCTCTCTTTTTACCCGACTGCCGAAGGAGGGTAATGTGTTTATCAGTCTATGTATGTATCATACATACATACATAGACTATATGTATGTATGTATGTTTGTTCCTATATGGCGTTCCAGAGACCAAACGCTTTGGCCGATTTTGATGAATCATACGTCAATCGATTCGTCTTAACCCTGCGAGTGTCATAGGCTACATTAAAATAGGACAATAGAAAAATGGCGGCTTTTGGGCGCCATATTGTGGGGGCTCAATTTTTTTTTTCTTCCAAACCCATCGCGTGGGTTATCAATAAAGGGTTTTAAGAGGTGATTTCAAAAATATATAACACTTATATGTTTGAATGTATCTAATTCGAAAAAAAGCTTAACTAAAAAGTAATAAATAAAAAAATCAAAAAGCGAACTAGAAAGTCGTAAACAAGGAAAAAATCATGCTGTGCAGGAGGAGGATACATCTGGTTTTGGTCAGCCAGCTCGCGCGTATGTATCCTCCGACTGCACAGCATGATGTTTTCCTTGTTTACGACTTTTTAGTTCACTTTTGAAGCAGTCGGGTTTTTAGATTTTTTGATTTAACTTTTTTTTCACATTTATGTTTTTGATGGGATATCATTACTTTTTGTACAGAAATTATTAGTCGGTGTTTTTTGTTAATCTACAGTATTTACCTATGTTTACGGGGTATATATAGTATTGTCTTTTTTGTGTTACATACATACATACATAAACTCACGCCTTTTTCCCATGGGGTAGGCTGAAACTACAGAACGCCACCTGCTACGATACTTACATACTTCTCCTTGTTTTGTGTTATTTTTTATATTTTCTTGTACCTATGGAATTTAATAACGGAGAGCTAGCTTAACCGTTAATTTATCTGTTCGGTCCCAGGGACATCGCGCAAAGTACCATAATGCTCTAAAAACTTAAATACCGCAGTTTTGTTTTCGTACATCCTAGTTACGAAGTAACTATTTAGTAATCTGTGGTCCTAGTACCTTCCTGAAGTAACGTGCCAGGCACGGGGTGAAGAGACGGGTGCGTTCGCCTTACGTATCGGTGAGTAATTATGTGCAGTCCCCTGGACCCACAAGGATATTTATGTGACAAATATTTTGCTTTACTAATTTGCAATTTTATAGTATTTTCAGTGTTTTTTTTGTATTTTAGAATACACAATGGTTTCAAATAGTTGCTTAGTGAAACCTCTGCGTCAAAATACTGATTCTGTAGCACATCACTGATGTGATGATAAGGAATCCAACGATGACGAGCGAGAGCAACAAGGTGGACTACAACACGTAATAGTGCCAAACGAATTCTGAAGATGGTAGCATACCTTCGGATCATGAATCGGATTCAGGGTGCTCACTGACTCAAGCCACGTCGAAGCACAGGATTTAGATGAGGATGCAAGCAATTCAGGTGTGAATGCAAAATGGTGTATAAAGATAAGGAGTAATCGCTGCACGTCTTTTATTTTTGTATGAAATCATTTCTTATTTAGTTTAAAAAAGTTAATTATATAAAAGAGTGAATATACAACACTTAGAGCACCCCGACACGGATAGGTTAGATTAGGAGATAGAAATAGGAGCCCCGCAGCGGGGCTCCGTCGACAATTATTTTTATTTTCAAGTCGCCTTTTTAAATATTTTTAAAGTCACTTAGTATTTCAGTAGTTCATTTCAGTAAAGTGATATAAAGGAAAAGGGAGTCAGTAATAGCGTAACTGGGGACAGAACGGTATGGAAGAAGAAAACGTGTTGCACCGACCCCAAGTAACATGGGATAAGGTCAGGAAGATGATAATATTTAGTATTTTTTACACCTTTATTTTATTCTATAAGACTCTGTGGTCCGTCTGTCTGTCTGTTTGTCTGACCGTCAGTCACCAGGCAGTATCTCATGAACCATGATAGCTAGGCAGTTGAAATTTTCACAGATGATGTATTTCTGTTGCCGCTCTAACAACAAATACTAAAACAGAAAAAATAAATATTTAAGTGGGGAAGCCCATACAACAAACGTGATTTTTTTGCCGTTTTTTGCGATAATGGTACGGAACCCTCGCACTTGGCCGGTTTTAATACTATCCATAAGAAAAAGTCCCATGGATTCAATGTGGTAAATAGTGTGATGTTCACCAGGTACACTTAGAGTTAAGCTTAACAAGTTTGAAATAATACATCAGCTAACAGGCTATACACTGGACTGCAACCAAGGTAAATGAGTAGACCAATAAAAAAGTAACAACAGTTTTTAGAGACTTTAAGATTACGGAATCTTAACTGCATGTGGTGACGCAAGAAGACCTACTTATAACATGTATAGCGTAAGTAAAATTGTTTACAATGCATGTCCTCGATAAGAGCGGTTTTCCAAGCAGCCAAACTGTGCGGAAAGTGTCACTTTTTTTCACTAGTGCTTTTTACTTGCCTGTATTTTTTTAATTTTTAACTCCAACGTCAGCCTGACGCATAGAGTTTTTATTATTTGAGAAAAGTTTTAAAAATTAGTTATGAACAGATTATCATTCATTTAAAAGGTAAAATAAAACTAATACTTTATTTTAGGCGTTTTTAATTACTCTAGATTAAGATTTTGATCAATAATTAATTAATTTTAAATAATCATTAAATATGTTTGGCAGAACGTATATTTTGCTCGTGCCTTATTGCGTTACAATGTGACAGCTATTCGCACATGCGCAGTAGATATGCCCGAGGAGAGGAACTATTAGTTAATCTGTGGTTAAGCTGAATGCGCTTGAATAAGCCCGCCATTTTATTAATTTCATTTTATTAATTTATTTATTTCCTCGCACAATGCATAGTAAAATGTTGTATGATACACGTACGTAAGATGATTTCCGACTTGTGTCGATTTATCCACTCATCGGAAATCACCTACCTTCCGCACTTGTATCATAAATAACTATTCTAGTTTTATATTAGCGCGTATATTTTGGCAGAATAAATGTTTTTTTTTTGTTATTAATGTTTTATTTAAATCTTAAAGACATCCATATAATAATCGCGTACTAAAATAGATAAATCTGGAGTTGACACTGGTTGAAAAACAATATATCACGGGCAATTTAACCATGATTTCGATTATTTATTTACATATTTCACCCGACGTTCAAATCAAAACCATCGCGAATAAAAAAAAATATGATGAGAAGAAAATCATGCTGTGCAGTCGGCGGATACATCTGGTTTTGGTCAGCCAGCTCGCCAACATGTATCCTCCGACTGCACAGCATGATTTTCTTCTTGTTTACGTCTTTTTAGTTCGCTTTTTAAGAAGTCGGGTTTTTTGATTTTTTTAATTAACTTTTTATATTTATAACTTTTAAGTTATTTTTTTTAGAATTAGGTACATTTAAACATAAGTATTATATATTTTTGAAATAACCTCTTAAAATCCTTTATATCGATATCCCACAAGATTTTTTTGGAAGAAAAATAAAAAAATTGGTACCCCACAATTTGGCGCCCAAAAGCCGCAATTTTTCAATTTTCCATTTTAATGTAGCCAGTGATGATACTCGGAGGGTTAAGACGAATCGATTGACGTAACAATCATCAAACGACACATAGTCACAAACATACATAGACTGATATATATATATACATTGCCCTCCTTCGGCAGTCGGGTAAAAACGAAACGAGCGAGCGTGTTCGTATCGAAATCATCGCGATATATTGTTTTTCAATTATGAAACGCGAAAGTTTTAAAGTTAATATGACACTGGATGCCAGTTTATTTTTTATTTTTTTCCATGCGATTATCAAAACGTATTTACAAGGCATAGATGAGAGGAAACGTCGAGGAAGGGACGTCCTAGCTAGACGGACATACTCATTTTCTTCAGAAAAAACCGGATGAGCTTATTGTACTCATAACTGGCGTGCGTGTATGACTAGATCTATGAATTTAGCTGAAGCAAAAGGGGCGTATGAGGAGGGTATGTAAGGATCGTTGCAGGAATGTTGCAGGTGATATCGTTAACAACTATATACATTAGTTTAAAACTGTGTTGTAGTCAAATGTGGGCGCATTTGACTACAACACAGTTCCACCGAGGGATTTAAAAATATATATTTTTGAGGTACTTCAATATGTAATTATAGTTGAAACTGAGTGTCAATTTTACTGTTACTTCTGCAAATCCCAGATTTGCGAGTCGTCAAGTGAGTAGTGTTAGTTGTTGTTACCAAAATCGGTCTGTAGGACCATCATGGACCCAGACCGATTTTGGTAACAGTAACCTATATCACAGAGTCTATATCCACGAACCCGCACTGGGCCCGCGTAGTGCATTACGGCCCATTCCCTCACACAGAGAGGAGGCCTGTGTCCCAACAGTGGGAACATTAAAACGCTGATAATGATGATGATGATATCACAGAGATATAGTAATTTTAGTGCATTTGTTAAAAGACAATTGGGGTCACATTTATATTTTCTTATTTCCTGATATGTTGGATGTGTTGCTAAAACCGTTTTCGCTTATTTTCCATTCAGCGCAATCCGACAGTAACCGCCGCTTTAAATACTTAAAATTAATTTATTAAATAAAGAAAAAGATAAGACTAATTAAATAATTAAAGACTGTCTCCTTGGCTTAGTGGTCGCAAGCGTTACTGCTGAGCATTAGGTCCTGTGTTCGACACCCGAGTCAGGCAATGTGTTATTGGGTTTTTCCACCTGAAATTTCAAAACGCGGCCACCGCCGCGCCCGCTACCGCCTGAGACTCGGACCAGCGGCATCGTGCGTCCTTAATAATATGTGTTAAAAATGGAATATAAGGCTACATGTTTACGTGTAACGGCTTAGTTACCAAATGTTTGAGGCAACAATTACACTTCTAACTAGTTTTAACTATTCGTGATTTAAACTTTATAAACAACTTTAGTGACACACAAGTGGGCAATTCTAGACAATTCGTGTGAGTATAACATTTTCGTTTTTGAATTAACTACATGCCACGATGCGATACTTAAGTAAACGTACGTACGATGATTGCAGGATAGTCCCTGTCGACTCGCTCAGTGCAGTACCAAATAATAAGGCGAAATTGAATTTATTTTTAACTTTGTAGTGTTTTTATTAGAGCAGTGGTGACCCGGGTGGTATCGGCCGCGACTTACAAGTTGTAGGTCGTAGGTTCGAGCCCAGGCAGGCGCTTTACTTTGTGTAAATTATTTCTTCAACACTGCTCTCAAAACGGAGAAGGAAAGTGCGACGATTGTGTAGGACCTACCATACCGTCACTGCGGGTAATGCCGACTTTTATGACATAAAGCGTTTGATCGCTATCGTTTTGCTCTTGCAAAATATACGTAATAAGCCTGCGGCATGTTCTAGAACCAGAAATTCGAAGACAGGTTTTTTTTTTTATTTAAGACAAAATGGCTTTATCGCCCAAATTCAAATTCAAATTCATTTATTGCTCAACACAGTACATAAAAATACACTTCCAGATGTCAGATGAATGCGCAGTCAACCGTGTTCCACCAATTTAGGCATGCAAAATTATAGTAACAATAATAATTAAAGTAATACAATGCTACAAATTAAATTAAAATTACAATTTGAACGTATATGTCATAAACAAAAATAAAATAAAATCTAAATCGTATTCAATGTCATAAATTAAAAAATTGCATATAATATCATAAATTAAAAAATGGTATAACATGTCATAAATTTCAAATTAAAAACGTGTACAATGTCAAAATTTAAAACATATCCAATATTATAAAATAAAAATACTATAAGATGTCATAAATTCAAAAAATCTGATGTATGCTATGAAAAAATTTGATAGATAAAATTTGTACGTATACAATGTCATAAATTAATGTTAAAACTTTAAAACGTAAACAATGTCATAAATTAAAATTGATAAGTAATGTCAGAATATACAATGTCTTAGTAATTAACATAATAATAAGTAATAAGTAAACAAATCGGACCCAAGTATCCACCCCAATCACACCACTTAAACAGATAAATTTCTGTCCGACAGGTACTCATGTATTGTGTAGTATGTCTTGCTTAGCAGTAAATTATTCAATTGTTTTTTAAATAAATTGATGCCATTAATATTTAACAATGAATTTGGTAGTTTATTATAAATTTGTGGAGCCATTCCTGTGAAGTTTTTATGAAACACTGCTTTTTTGTGTTGTCTACAGCTTATTTTATTTTTGTGTCGTGCGCTATGAAATTTTTCAAACAAGTGAAAGTTTGTTTTAACAAAGACAGCCACTTCGTATATGTACAGACATGGTACTGTTAGAATGCGAAAATACGTAAAGAACGGTTTACAGCTTTCCGTGCTTTGTATACCGCATATCGCCCTAATGCATCTTTTTTGCGCTCTAAATACCGTCTCCATATTCGTGGAGTTACCCCAATATATGATCCCGTAGCGTAAAGTAGATGTAACATATGCATGGTACGCCGTGACTAAAACATTTTTATGTACCTCCTTTGCGAGATTGCGTAAAGCATATGAATGCCGGCTCAGGCGTTTACAGACACTGTCAGTGTGAGTTTTCCACGACATATCTCTATCTAGCTCTAGTCCTAAAAATTTTGTACTGTTTGTATCTGAAATTATTTTGTCTTTATATTTTATGTCTGGTTTTTTATGATTTGTCATTTGCTCAAAAGTCATTATTTTCGTTTTATCAATATTTATTTTCAAATTATTCGCGCCCATCCATTCTACTAATACTTGGAGACAGTGGTTTATCTCTCTCTCAAGTGTCGTCGCATCATAGTTGCCACTAAAAACGACTGTGCTATCGTCGGCAAACAAAACCATAGGGTGATGTGTTTCTCTAGGCATGTCGTTAATGTATATTATAAATAATAAAGATCCCAGAATTCAACCTTGGGGTACACCATAGTTATTGGGTCTCTGGCTCGATAAATACGTATGCTCGGTTTTCCAAACTGCGATGAAATGTGTGACTCAAGCCATGTCTCAGTAGGCCGTGCTCGCCGGGCAGCAACAAGAAAGCCATGTCGCGCCTTTAAAATAATGTCACATGTTTGACCCGTGCTAGCATTTAAGACAAATGACATAATTTATCATGTCTTCTCACAAATGTTTTTTTTTTTTTTTTCAATTTTCTTCCGCGGACATGTGGCAGTCCGCGCTATTTTTTATCGTGTTTATATTTTGTTTGTTTTTTTTTTCATAAAAAAATTTGTGTCACTAATGGCTTGGATACGCCCATGCTCTGTATGTTGTATGTTTGTTAAAGTTTTCTTTTTGTATTGTTTTGTCTTGGTGTTGGCTCATATATGAAATGTATACAGATATATTCTCCGTGTTTCTCAGCAAGTTGCATCTACTCAGCCTTAAAGTTTTCGCCCTGGATGCTAGCTTAGAAACCCTTCCAGCTCTATATAATGTAAGTTGATTCACTATTTTGTAGTCGGTCACCATGTCGTGGCTCGTGGCACTGTCGGTGGTCGTGGCAGCTGGTTTCTCATGGTGGCAGTACTGGAGGTGGACCCACAGGCGGATGCTGGAGCTGGCAGCTAAACTGCCAGGGCCACCGGCGTTGCCTATATTTGGAAATGCGCTGATCTTCATGACTAAACCTGGAGGTATGATTATGGAAAAAAGCTAGAGTCAGATAGAAAAACGTCAATTTTCAAGTTTGCCTTTGATAAAAGGTCTCGCAGAATCATCGCATTGCAAGGCAGATTGCAAAGTATTGAGACCTCGCACTCAGATCTGCAGCCTAATTGTGTAAGTAAATTCGGCAAAGGAAACAATCTGTTTCTTACCCTAAAACACACACATACACAAAGAAGTTGCATCTTTATTCAACTTCTTTCGTTTTCAGAGTGTATGTGTGTGTTTTTGGGAAAGAAACAGATTGTTTCCTTTGTCGAATTTACTTACACAATTAGGCTGCAGGACTGGACTCATTCCAGGTAGCTAAATCATATTCTTGCGACAATAAAAACATACATATAAACAAATATTTGCTCTCTGAATATCTTATCTCCTAATATCCAAAGCGTTAATTGTAACATGCCTAAACCCTTCTGCAAGGATCAGACGTTCCTGTAGACATTATAGTTCTATCTGAATCTTGGCTTCCTTCAGCTAGGACCATACCAAAGCTCGTTAACTACCGTCTTGCAATAACCACTTTGTACAGAACCCAAAATGAAGGAATTGTTTTCTATTATAACAAAAATCTTAATATAAGTAACAATTAAAGAACCTCAGTTAAGCGACGACAACTGCATACTGCTTAAAATGGGTACAGATACGTCGCTACTTCGGGGAAGAAAGGGCGTAAAAGCCACTTTTGGCCAAAATGAGTTAATAATGCAACTTTGTTTAGTTTTCGACGCTCTATCGATCTGTATATTTAAAATTTCAATATTCCCAAAAAAATGGCTTTTACCCCCATGATTTTTTTCTCACCAAAACCATTTTTATTAAAAAAAATTGACGTATATGACATTATTTAATTATTTCAAATTAATAAGGGCGTATCACCATAGTATGAAAGAATATTTGGTCGTAAATACAATATTTATTACGTAATGACTTTTACGACATTTTTACTTGGCAATTTAAATATGATTTGGCTTTTACGCCCTTGCACAAAAATAAAAACTTGGAGTTACAGCATTCAAATCGTAACAATAACAATTTCTTTAGTCTAAAAATCGGAGGGATAATCATGTCATTTATCGTTGTCTCTTATGCGTACGTTAAACAGTCTTACAATGGAGTGAGATAGAAACATAATTTATTTAGCCAATAAAGCGCGCGCGCTGCCGACGACACACGCACAAACACAATCGCAACCTGCATGTACACGTCTTACCACAAGTGAAGTCCACGGTCGTGTCCAATCTTGTCAGTCTGTCAATCGCAGTTTCTTTACCGGATTGTTATTGTTTACGTTCCGTTTGAATATTAATACAGTGCGAATAAGTTACTTGTTTAATTAAAAAAATGGATAATACGAAGCCGAAAGCCTTGGATTCCTTGCTAAAAAGAAGGAATATCGTTATTGCATTATTACAAAGCCGTCGTCGTTCATCACAAAGGTAAGTTTTAAGTAATAGTACAGTACCTATCTATTATTCTTGGCTCAAACTGTTTAGACGTGCTTACCTAATGTGATGTTTCTTTAGTTAGAGATATTCGTATTTATTTTATAATAAATATTAAGAGTGCATTCGTCGTAGTAATTTCTAGGAAGATAGGTACTTACCTATTTTTTTACTACTTAAAATATTAGGTACTCACGGTGTAAAAACGGTCGGGTTTATTATGGTTGTATGTATAGTTGTATAGATGGGTGCTTACGTACCTAAGTGCTAACTAACTTTACCACAAAGGTCATGTTACGTAGGTACCTATCTAATTATTCACAATATTTTAATTCAGTTATTTTGTTTAATCATTTTCTTTATTCAAATTACATGCATTTCTATTTATTCCGTTATAAACTCCATGAAACTGATTTGTTAGACTGGCTTTTACGCCCTAATGACTAATGTCTTCTGATTTTTCGATGCCGTGCGTGACTTTTACGACCCCAATATTACAGGGAACTAAAACTACAATGGCTTTTACGCCCTAACTCTTACTAGCATTAAAAATAAAGACGACTTTTTTGTATAATTTTTGTATAAGTAATTCTATTTCATCTTATTTCCAGATCTGACTACGAGCCGAGTCAGTCGACTAGGAGTTTTGATCAAAATAGTAGTTCGGATCAAAGCAATGATATAATCGAAAACAGCGACACAGAAATGCAACCAATAAAAATATCAAAAGCAACACACAAAAAAATCATAATTAATTCAAGCAGTGATGGCGATATCAATACCTCTATGATTTCTTTACCCCGAGCACATGCTTCATTCTTTGGAGACAACGTTGGTAGCCTTATACCACCAAAAAGCCCGTTTAAAAACAATAGTAACAAAATAAATATTATTTCTATGGAAGTCTTAAAACAGGCTGATAGTTCGTCGACTGTTGTATTACCACATCCAAATATTACTGCCCTCCCTGCAGATCCAGTAATTGCTGAAAATGAAATCTCATGTGCTGTGCCGACCGTTGAGTCGTTTTCTTCAAACCTTTTGCCAGCTGACTATGCTCCAGAAACCAAAGTTACATCAGTTCCGATCGCTAATTCGTCTCTAATTGTTAATACATTGTCTACCTACGACAATAGCACGCAGCTTGAATCTTCTTCCGTATTGACTGCTGAATTACCTACTTTATATGTTAATCTCGTACCCCCAAAAGAAGATTTAGGGTATGTTAGTTTTTTTGAAGAATCTGATTTATTGGGTGAATGAACTTGAAACTTGGCATACATACCATCCTTAATAAATAATAAAGGTTGTCATTATTAGTTTTTTGCAACTACCCCCAAAAGACGATTTAGGAGGTATTACAGTGTTTTTGAAAAATGTGGTTTCTTGGGTCAAAAAACTTGCCACATACTAACCTAAATTAATAAAAAAGGTAGCTGTTATTATTTTTTGAAACTACCCCCAAAAGATGATTTAGGGTATGTTATTTTTTTTGAAGAATCTGATTTCTTGGGTGAATAAACATGAAACTTGACATAAGTACCATCCTAAATAAACGATAACGGTTGTCATTATTAGTTTTTTGCAACTGCCCCCAAAAGACGATTTAGGGGATGTAACTTTTTTTGAAGAATGTGATTTCTTGGGTGAATAAACATGAAACTTGACATAAATACCATCCTAAATAAACAATAAAGGTTTTCATTATTAGTTTTTTGCAACTACCCCCAAAAGACGATTTAGGAGGTTTTACAGATATTATATATTACAGATGAAACTTGACATAAATACTAACCTAAATGAATAATAAAGGTTGCTCTTATTATTTTTTGAAACTGTCCCCAAAAGACGACTTAGGGGATGTTAATTTTTTTGAAGAATCTGATTTCTTGGGTCAATAAACATGAAACTTGACTTAAATACCAACCTAAATAAACAATAAAGGTTTTCAATAATTAGTTTTTCGAAACTACCCTTAAAATATTCATGAATCGTGTGCATTTAACTTAACAGGTAGGTAACCTAATTCGTTATAATAAATTTTGTAATATAGAACTATGATAAATCAGATAATAATAATTATTATGCTATTATTTTGAGCTTCTATGCACCTTAATTTCAATATTCACCACATTAAATCTTACAAAATTATAATAATTGTAGGTTTACTCACGATAATTGTTATAAGTGGTGCAGTCAACGACCTTTTCACTGTATAAAGATGGTTTATACGACACGATGTATGTTAGCATTATAGATATTTGTGGATTTACGTCCTATAGTACGTATTTATAGACGGTGTAAAAGCCATTTTTATTAAAATTTTGGGTCGTAAATCCATCCTATCTTCTAAACCATAAGGTCTACTTAAAATTAAGCTTCTTGATATTAAAGAGCACTTAAATGCAAGTAAATATCACCAATTCATTCGAATTTAACTCTATTGCAAAAAAAGTTATTTTCCAAAATTTAAAAAAAAAAACGTTTTTTCGCTGCCCTGTAAAGTTGCTATTTTGGCTTTTACGCCCTTTCTTCCCCGAAGTAGCGTCGTGTGTGACCTATGATCACATTATCTTTTGGTAGATCCCTAGATCTACCAACCACAAGATAAACCAAAACCAATAACTTTATATATATAGATTCACCACTATTAACATTAAGTAGGTTCAAACATATTGTTTTCTGCGGCGACACAAACATCAACATAGGTTCAAATAGTCAAGACAAACGTTCTAATGAATATTGAAATGTCCTAGCAAGTCACTGTTTGCTCCCGTACTCACGCTCGGCACTTGCCTAGGCTACATAATTTGCTCAACAAAGCTAGAAGCACTTCGCTTCTAGCTTCATTTTTGAGTCGTCAATAACAGACCACGAGACTATTGCCCTTAGTTTAAACCTTAAGACGACGACTAACGCCAACGACCTTGAGGGAACAAAACGCGTTCTCGTTTCTCACCCGCGCGACCCGAAATTTAGTAGTTTTTTGTACTTTTCTTATTATTAGATGACTTTAAAAAAAAAAACTTCAAATCAAAATGTAGATAATTAAATTGTCTTTGATATGGTGTTGATTTCATTAAAATACGCCCAGCGGTTTTGTTGTGATTGTCGTGTTTTTGACCGTTTTAGACATAACTTTACAAATTAATTACACTATGTTATACGAATAAAACTCAAAATTTGCTTAGATGAAATTATTAAGAAAATGGTCATATATTTTTTCCAATACATTACGACTAGCCGTTTAGACGTGATTCTCATTTTAAAATCAGCTACTCAAGGGAATCGGCGCCTTAAGGCTCACCCGGATTATTGCAATACAACTGCTTATAAAATAGATTTTGAATCGCTTGACTATTAATCGTTAGTGTTAATTTACAGCTTATCCTAGAGTGTAGTGACGCCAACATTGCAACTGACCTGCTTGATACGAACCTAACTACGGCAATAACTAACAGCTTATCTTATTACAATAATGATTATGTCCTTTATTCATTTTGTTTCTTATAATCTATATGTTATAAAATAAATTAAAAAATAAAAACATTTAAAAATATAAAACATTGAAGCCCACCGGTATCGGGAACAGGGTCCAAGCTACGAGTCAGGGCTCCAGAGAGAGCAACCTCCTAACAATACGAGCCGTATCCAGCAGTACTGCTTTCTGGATCAGGCCCTTGACCCAGCCGCCTAACAAGAGTCTCCTTAGGTTTTGGTCGAGGCTCGTGGCCAATTTTATCCAAAAGTTGCTAAAAGCTTTCAAAGAGGATAAGAACGGAGACAATACAAAAAAATTGGACCGAAACAGCAATATCAGATATGGGTAAAAGCCGAATGTAAATTAATTTTTGAGAGTATATCCGAAATATCATTAAAATTTTGTTGATTTTGTCTTCAATGAAAGATGAAAAACCTTTTTCTAAAATAGGGGAACATAGGAGGTGCAGGGAACTTTTTTCTAGGATTTTGATTTGCGGCGCTATTGCATTAAATTTATCTAAAGTCGATTGTCTGTCGGTAACGTATATATTATTAATCAGAATTAGATTCTCAAGTAACATGGGACAAGGGCAGGAAGATTATGAGTTGGAAATAGCCTGCCAACTAACTGTATTCTTAGATCAAATAATTTTAATTGATCTAAGACTGTATTTAATGCGAATTAGATTGTGATGGTGATAGATATCTACATTTTCTTAACATTTCAGAATTTCTAAACAAACTAGAGGCACTCCAAAAAACTTATGGAGAATACTTCAGGTTCTGGCTGGGGCCCGAACTCAACGTTTTCGTGGAAAATCCAAATGATATTAGAGTAAGTAAAGTGTCGTCAGAGCAGAGGTAGAGCTTGGTATTAACAAAACAACTATATGTGGTAGCCTACCGAGTAAGTCATTTAAAACGCGATATTCGTAATTCCAGGCAATACTGACAAGCAACAAAGTGTACGAGAAAGGACCAGCGTACGAGTTTTTTGTACCATTTCTTGGTTATGGCCTTATTTGCGGTGGTAAGTTATTTTGTACCTACTCCTGTAACAAGAATTAGACCCAGGGTAATGGAAATCTTTGTCTAGCTATACAGACGAAATGCCAAACTGTTTGAGTGGCAGTTGAATGAGATTTTGGGTTCTAGATTCTAGAGCTCTGGTTCAACTGCTATTTGCAGTTCTAAGTTTACAAAAACGCGGTTGAGCACTAAAACAGAAAATAGAAACTCCACAATTAACACAAAGATTCCGAGTCCACGGACAGCACTTTTCAAATAGTCTTTGTTTTATTCTGATTAATGGTTTGTCTAGTCCAAGATACCTGTGCCCCCAGACGCTACTTACTTCTGCCTGCAAAAAATGTGGCATGAGAAGTGTAAGTATGTACTTTGAACATACGCATACCTTCCAGCTTGGGTCGATCGATAAATAGTCTTAGAGCTTGCCACTTCAAGTGAGGACCTATTTACCTCTGTAGAGCACCTGTATGGGCGAACAACGTTGCAATCCTGCGAAAACTTAAAGAACAATGGCCGTCAGGGTGATAAGAAGATACCGTACAGTCTCTTTCGAGGGGCGAGCATGGTGAGCTTCCTGGGTGGATCATCACCCTGTGAAATCTTCGGGTGGTTATCTATCCAGTGGATCGGAGCGCTACCAGATCCTAGTGATGGAGTGGGAGCAGTGGCTTGCGCAACCCAGTGCAGGGCAAGCCACAATTTTGCGTACCCTTAGCACATGGTAGGTGTAAACCGGCCGTAGATCCAAGTTAGCAGGTATGTGTATGTTCAAAGTAAATATTTACAATACTCATTCCAAAACATTTTGTGCAGGAATAGATTAGTAACGTCTGGGGACTCTGGGATCTTGGACTAGGAAAATCATTTGACAGAATAAAACTAAGACTATTTGAAAAGTGCTGTCCGTGGACATCAGTATCTTTGTGCGGAGTTTTATTAAACAATCTTTGGAATTCGTCACGAGTGGGTATCCAACGGATCTGACCATAACTTTTTAACCCTCAGACCAATTTTTTAATTTATTTTTTAAAGTTTAAATTGATTGATGATTCAAGAAACATTTGAAAGTACTCCCATGTCTGGGTAGTTTTTGGTCCAAACCCGGTCAACGTCCTTTACATACTAAACGTTAACAGGCAAAGTGTGGCGCAAGCACAGGAAGCTATCAACTCCTTCGTACAACAAGAATTCGGTGGAGCACTTCACGCCTATCTTCAACGCGGAGGCTGAGCAGCTGGCGAGGGTCCTCAGCCATAAGGAGCCGAACGTATCCTTCGATGTCTATAAAGATGTCGTCAAGAGCACCACGCAGAGTGTCAACCGTAAGTTTTACCATAAAATATAATTTTCGCTTGATTTTCTGCACAAATAGCATCAACTTACTGACGATAACTGATTCAGATGGGACCGTCCATCCTCCCTAAGTTTTACTACGGCCATAAAACAAATTAAAGTTACTGCTTTGACTGTCTAATAGCATAAAACTACATCGGGCAGGGATATATCTTGCCTGATCTGATCGACCAGAATCCGTCACAGTAAGTCAGTCAATCATCTCGTATCGACAGAGACACTTGAGGTAAAGAAAATTCTAGGAAGTCTCCTCTATAGTTTGTACGTCAAGTGTTATGTTAAGAGCTTGAACTTTATTAAGAAGATTATTTTTTGATACATATTATATTTTGAGCGATTCTTTCGATGAGTTATCAGAAAAGTAACAGTTTATTATCATTGTTTGGTCGTGAGATACAAAATTTCCAGCAAAACATAAAAAGATATCTCAAACGCAAACCAATTAAGACCCCAAGTAATTGGAGTCAAAATAGTTGCAAATTGGATCTACACGTACACGATATACATAGTTTTGATGTTGTGATTTTCTTTCCAGAAACTATTCTTGGATTTTCGAAAGAAGATTCTGAAAATTTATACAGATGTGACGAAGTGGTTGCAGAAACAAGAGAGTAAGTGGAGCCATTTTTTTTAAAAGCATTTTTTCAATACTTAATGCCCGGTAGGAATTAGACAAAAGACGTGAGATTTTTTTAAATGAATGTGGAGTGCTGAATTGAGTGTGTCAAAGTTGACATGACTAGACAGTAACTATTTACTACTGGGATGACGAGAAATAGTGAAGAGGAATTGTGGTCTGATGTGGCTGCAGAGGATGACGGGGTTTAATACCTATCTGGAGGAGCGTGACGAAATGCACAGCGCTCAAGCGCTCCGGCTTTGGCCGTGAGGTAACTTTCCAACAATTTCAACTAAAGGTCCCCTATTTTTAGACACACAAGGTTTTTTAGCAGAATGGGAATAGAGACTGTGTCAAATGCTTTAGCAAGGTCCAAGAATATTGCAATCTTTTTACTGTCAAGATTAGTGACTACGTAATTGAGTAATTCATGAACTGCATCTGAGGTTGATTTATTTAGACCTAAAGCCTAACTTTGGGTAGCTGCCCTACACTGGTTTTAGTTAGTTAGAGTCTGACAGACCTCCCTCTGGCGGAGGCAACCATGAGGATGACCACACGTTCAAAAAAAAAAGGCAGTCATGGGAACTGCCGACAGAAGTGCAATCTTTAAACATCGGAATAAATCTGTTTTCGTCACTCGTCACAAAAAACTTTTTTGCATAAAAATACTACCGACTTCCAAGTGAAAAACTACAAAGTGAAAAGTAATTTAATTTTTTGAAGTCGGTGTCTATATCGCAAAAAAACGGTATCTACGAAAGACACCCACTTCCAAAAAATAAATTATTTTTTACTTTGTAGTTTTTCATTTGGAAGTCGGTAGTATTTTATTGCAAATAAGTTTTTTTATTTTTCCCTTTTTAGTTTTACTTATCTTTTAGGCAAGTTGTTTAGTAAGGACCCTATAATGCCAGAATAGGTTACCCGAATAACATGAAACTAACATAACCGGTGAAATGAGAGATCTGCTCACCCCTTTAGAGCGTACTGGCGTGATGTTATGTTATGAAATGGTATAAACAATAAACAGACATGCGATTGCAGCAATCCCGAGAGTTTTGCCGTTGTTTATTGAAGAGTTCTGTAGTATATCTCCGAAGCTCTTCATCAGACCTTCACCAAATTAAAATGGAACCAGATTCGAAACATACACTATCAAAAAAAAAAAAAACAAAATCGGTCCACAATTGACAGAGATATCGGTGAACATACACACAAAAAAAAAAACTTAAAGTCGAACATAGAACCTTTTTGGTAAGTTGGTTAATTAAAATAGCATGTCATTGACGCTATCACATTAGCATGCTGCTGACGCGAGCCCATAAGTTTTGCCGATACCATTTATTTCAATAAACGCGGCTTAACAAGTTTCACTTCAAAAAAGAAGAAAGTATGGAAGACTACTACGAACTATACGTTTCATTTAAATCCTCAGCATGCACGAACTAGTCTTCAACAAGATGACAAGATGGTGGCTTCAAATTCCCATAATTTATTGGTTGAGCGGTAAGAAGAGGCTGCATGATTTCTACCTCAAGTTGAGTGATGACTTCGCTAGTGACGTAGTTAATAGAAGAAGGAAAGCCTTGCAGATGCAGGTGTCATCTGATCAGTGTTCTGGAGTCATAGATAGATTCATACTGTCTGGAGAAATGACTGAGGAAGAAGTGAAGCTGGCAACGTTTACTGTGTTTGCTACGGTAAGGATTTGTTCTTTTGTTCTAAGGAATAAAAGCTGAGTCGAAGCACATTGAAAGTCGAAGCGAAGCGAAGTGTCGGTCTAAAAATTTACATAGCACTTTGACTCTTATATTACGTAAAGTCGAGTCAATGGGACGCGTCAAATCCTGTATATTGTAAGCAAATCTACGTGTCTTCGCGCGCATTCGATGGCATGTGTGCGTCTTTTGTTTATCTTGATAGGAATGCGTGCTTTACGTTGTGGAAATAGGGGTCCATATGCTATGTAAGCACATTATTAGACTGACGCGTCGCTTCACTTCGGTGCCTTTTCATAATCATCATCTACCTTCTTATGTTCCCATTGCTGGGACACAGGCCTCTTTTCTATGAGAGAGGGCTTGGGCCTTAATCCACGTCGCGTGCCCAGTGCGGGTTGGAGGTATCTTAGAATTTTCCTTCACCGTTTTTAGAGCAGTGAAATAACTTACTTATAGTAAAGCGCCAGTCTGAGTTCGAATTTATACAAAACATACTGTTCATTTTCAGTCTCAAGAAGCAGCAGCCAAGATAGCGGCAGGCTTGCTTATGATCCTCGCCCATTTGCCAGAATGGCAGGTAAGCAGAATCGAATTCAACTATGGTTAGGGTCTTTAGGTAACATAAAAATATGTCGGGTTTAGTCAACAGAACGGACGTCAAAACAAATCACAAGCACGCCATCTGGCGGCAATGCAAGAACAACTATGCATTGGCGCGCTTTTTATAACCACTTCTATGGTGGGGACAGCAGAATATGGCAGTTCAGTACTGACAGCCTCAGAGCTAAGACGTCGTAGAATCAGTGTCGATCCGAAATATTAGAGAAGATAAGTAACGTAACGTAAGATTGTAACTGTGAAATATTTCAATAAACACGATGTCTTAACCAAAGGGAATAAATACATCCTGATTTCCCGATGGTTTGCATCTATCGGCCAGCCTTGATGCGACAAATATATGTTATATTATGCCTAACAAGACAAGACTACGATTCAAAATTTGGATGATCGTTTTGAGGACTGGCTTCTTTCGGATCAAAGGACTTTTTTTTTACTCGACTACGGCGAAGACAAAACAGAGTTATGATTTTAACATGTATGGTTAAACTGAAATAAATTATACATTACCAGGACAAGGTGTACAACGAAATGATAGAAGTAGTCGGTGATCATGGGCCCGTCAGCAGTGATCAGTTGAAGCAGCTGAAACACTTGGACATGGTGTATAAGGAGACACTGCGCTACTTCTCCGTCGCTGCGCTGATACAGAGGACGGTGGAAGAAGAGATTACCATTAATGAAGGTACGATGTAGCTTTGTGGTTTTTGCAGTAGGTACGGTCTTAATCGCGCTCCACATTTTTATTACTCTTTTGTTTGATGGGTTACCCCTTTGTCCCAGCTGTCAGTTTAAGATCTTTGACAGTCGTTAGAGCTCGGCAGTCTGATAACCAGTCTTACAAAAGGGTTTAGTGTTGTCCTACTGGGTTGTGGATAGGGAGGCCCATCGCGCCCGCACCATTTCTGCGGTATTCCGGATCCGTGGGATTAGTAGGCCAGAAAAAAATATGGAATTCGAAGGAAAATAGGCGAAACAACAGCATACACCAATATATTTGGGAAACGGTAAGGCAGATTTTGATGGGTCTTAGGGCCGATTTCAGCAATGACACTAATCGCGATTAGTTCAACTAAACTCAGTTTATGCAAAAACAGCGTTCTGATTCGTAGTTTCTCAGCGGTCTCAACCAATCAGAACGCTGTATTTGCATAAACTGAGTTTAGTTGAACTAATCGCGCTCTAATGTCATTGGTGAAATCGGCACTTAGTGAAATAACAAGATCAGAAAATCGACATCACATCTATGTCATTTCAACTACTAATTTTATTTGACCTTGTATATTCATCACCGTCTTCTAATATTCCAGGAAAGATCACCCTCCCAGCGGGTACCACGCTGGCGATACCGTTCCACCTTCTGCATCGAGACCCTCGTTACTGGGAGGACCCCGACAAGGTGATGCCTGAGAGGTTCCTGCCAGAGAACGAGAGGAAACGGAACCCGAACACCTTTGTTCCATTCAGTTCGGGTCCTATGGACTGTATAGGTTTTTTTTTTTAAATATAATATGGCTTTTATTTTATTTTCTTTAATATATTTTGCCCGTGACTTCGTCTGCGTCACACAGTTTTACAATTTCTCGGACGACATTGTTGATGCAACCGGTAAATTGAGGGGTTCTGTACATGGTGTTTCGATGGTGGAAACAAAGTCCTCCACCTATCCTGCTTTGTTAGGACGGATGCCTACCTTGGACGTGCCACACTTTAGTGGAGATTTAGTGGACTGCCAACTTCGACCTGTTTAACAGCTTGGTAGATACTAGGTCAGACTTTTCGCCTAGTCAAAAGCACTGTGTGCGGAAGTAGGTGTGCGGGCTGTCTTACTTTAGAAATTATTGGGTCAACTTACCAACTTCAACCCACCTTTTCACCCCCTTATGGATGACCTCCGGAAAAAAATCTACCCTATTCTCTTTCCGAGGTCTTTAACAATCTCAACCTGAGATCTTCTAACCAGTTTGAATAAATATCATTTATTTAATCAAAACGCATCCGGTAATGTATTTTTTTTTGTTGTTTCCAGGTCGAGTGTACGCCACAGCCATGATCAAGACGATAGTGGTGTGGGTGCTGCGGTACGCACGCTTAGAACCCGCGGGCTCCTTAGACAACATCAGGCTGAACCTCGCCATATCTGTGTCCGCTGCCGACGGGTACAACATTAGAGCGAGACCGAGGAAAAATTAAAGAACTGTTGTTCAGCTATGGGGGGGAGGGACAATTATAGATAATCTTACGCTTTTTTCCCAGAGGGGTTCCCAAAACAAACAATATAGAATTGAAATAATTATGTTAAATTATGTTTTATTTTTCCATTAAATCAGTTTATTTTTAAAGCAAAGTTATTTTTGCTCTTTTTAGTGTTTTGCTTTAGAAGTCGGTTTATTTTTTGTGACAAAGTTTTAATTTCTCTCTTTTTAGTTTTAGTACCAGATGTAGCAGATCGGTGCTACAAGACATATAGGCATAGCGCCTTTTTTAAGCTATCTGGTTACAGTAAACGATTTTTTTCAAATTTCGACTGACTGACAAAACTTCTAATGAAAAAAGCGTCATTACAGAAAGAAATATTTTTTGGTGAATCTAGAAGCCAAAATTTTAATGTTTTTATATAGTAGTTACCTCAACGGTTTTGATAGATATTATTTCTTGTGTCCCGCGTATACAGCGCAGATTATTTAAATGTTTGTTTACAAAAGTACCTAAACAGGTATTTTTTGTGGTTTCTTGTTAATTCATCATCATCTTCCTGCCCTTGTCCCATGTTACTTGGGGTCGGCGCAACACGTTTTCTTCTTCCATACCGTCCTGTCCCCCGTCACTCCATCACTGACGCCCTTTTCTTTCATATCACTCCTCACACAGTCCATCCATCTTTTCTTTGGCCGTCCCCTCCCTCTCCATCCATCCACATCTATATTCATGGTTTCTTGTTAATTATTCTTTGTATTTTCACTTTCTCTGCTATCTCAAAGAGTCACATGGTTTTGGAACATGGCTTTTAACGCTATGCAAGAATAGATGTAGTCATAAAGAAGTAGTAAAATTCGTACAAATTTTTCAAGTTTAATCAACAATACCCACAGACTTCTCGGGGATTGGGGATTTCTCGAGACCGACAAAACAGATGTAGATATAGGGGACGACTTTGTTCTTTAGTTTTCTCTTGAAGCTGTCGAATAGAGTATATGGTTTCACGGCTCCCCTTGCTCGGGTCGAAAGACAAATTGGGTCTCTGGAAGGATTGACTCTGATGTGGGAATAAGGGGATAAAGATTAAAAAAACTTAACATCTGATACGTATAATGTATAATTCAGTATTGTAGTGTATCTATCGCACTTGCTCGTCCGCTTAGTCATCCCCACTTTCCCCCACACAGACAGACACAATCTCATGCGCACCGCGTCGTTATTACGAGAGCCGTGGGCGGGTGTAGACGTGTTGAAGTGTGGTCATTTAGTGCGTGTACGAGCCTGTGAATTGCCTTACAATAGAACCGGTCACGGCGGTCACTACTTAGTTGAAGAAGAAGTTTAGACAATCAGTGCTGTATTTACATTAAAAAAACATGCAAAGTCAGCCATGCAAAGTACTATTATTTCCATACAAAGTAGGCACATAATTACGTTACTCTTATTTTGGTTTCATGGTAATCGTTTAATCCATACTTCTATACTAATAATAATTTCTCAAGTAAGACGGCACCCCTAAAATATTCAGCCTTCGATTGCGCAATATAAAAAATAGGCTATTTGAAGTACTGTGCTAACGCAGTCGAAGTCGCGAGCAACAGTTAATAACCCTATAAATTCAACGTATTTCAAAAAGTCATTTTACTTTTGAAGATAAAACACGTTTTTAGAATCATTGAGGTAATAATATAGAACGTAGTACATATTACCTCAATGTTTAGAATTAAATAATCCTGTCAAGACACCCAAGACATTGATGTCAATTTTGAATTTGATCGCCGAAATGTTTTGTATAGAAAATCTAAATTAAAATCCCAAAGCTTGATGTGGTCATTGAGGTAATAATGTACTACGCACGATGTGGTTCTGGTTTTTTAATATTTATTTTTCAGTTGGGCTATTTTTAATCCAAATTTGTACTTCCAAAAATGTGTGCTCGCTGCGCACCACGCGAATAACAGCGAAATTTTCATGACGAGCGTATGACTTAGAGCAAAATGCTTCGATCACTATATTAGTGAACGAAATAAGACGAAACGAATAAAACGTTCATATTTTTCACTATTTACTCTAAAAGTCATACATTATTATCATTAGAACTTTTAAATTAAATTTGTTAGTCACAGTAATTAAACACTATTCGAGATAATATACCCATAACACACTTATCATTGAGAAATTCAAGTGGCATTTGATCTTTTTCATCAGTGATAATAAATACATTACGAATGGAAATGCTTGCCATTTTGATGAGAATACCAAAATCGACATACATCATCATCATCATCATCATTTCAGCCGAAAGACGTCCACTGCTGGACATAAGCCTCCCCCAGGCGTCGCCACATTGACCGATCCCGTGCGTCTCGCATCCAGCGCCTTCCCGCAACCTTAACCAGGTCATCGGTCCACCTAGTGGGAGGCCTTCCAACGTATCGTCTTCCAGTTCGCGGTCGCCACTCCAGAACTTTTCGGCCCCATCGGCCATCCGTTCTGCGAGCAATGTGCCCTGCCCACTGCCACTTAAGTTTGGCAATTCTTCGGGCTATGTCGGTAACTTTGGTTCTCCTGCGGATATCATCATTTCTGACGTGATCACGCAAGGAAATTCCGAGCATAGCCCTCTCCATTGCCCTTTGGGTAACTTTAAGCTTTCTGATAAGGCCCATTGTGAGCGACCACGTCTCGGTCCCATAGGTGATCACTGGCAACACACACTGGTCATAGACTTTTGTCTTGAGACTCTGCGGTAAATTGGACGAGAAGATACCACGCAACTTCCCGAACGCCGCCCAGCCGAGTCGGATTCGACGGTTGACCTCTTTCTCGAAGTTGGACCTACCCAACTGGACCGTTTGTCCCAGGTAAACATAATCGTCTACAACTTCAAGTGTAGAGTCTCCGATCTTGATAGGAGTGGGTGTTACATGGGCGTTCACCATGACCTTGGTTTTGTCCATGTTCATTTTAAGACCCACTCTTTCGGAAGCTCTACTAAGGTCATCGAGCATTTTACTGAGGCTCTCCATGGTCTCAGCCATGATCACTATGTCGTCGGCAAACCGAAGGTGAGTGATGTACTCGCCATTAACGTTGATGCCAAGCCCCTTCCAGTCCAGAACCTTGAAGACGTCCTCCAGCGCAGCAGTGAACAGTTTCGGAGAAATTACGTCTCCCTGTCTTACGCCGCGCTGGAGAAGGATAGGTCTCGAGGTCTGATCCTGAAGGCGGACTGACATGGTGGCGTTTTTGTACAGACACTTCAACACCTCAATGTACCGGTAGTCGATCTGGCACCGTTGGAGAGACTGTAGTACAGCCCAAGTCTCGATCGAATCGAAGGCTTTTTCGTAGTCCACAAACGCTAAACAGAGAGGCAAGTTATACTCTTCGGTCTTCTGTATAACCTGCCGCAGCGTATGTATGTGGTCTACGGTGCTAAAGCCTTTTCGGAATCCGGCTTGTTCGGGAGGCTGGAAATCGTCAAACCTGCGCGCGAGACGATTCGTGATGACTCTTGAAAACAACTTGTAAACATGGCTAAGAAGCGAGATGGGCCTATAGTTCTTCAGCCGGGCATTGTCGCCCTTCTTGAAGAAGAGTACCACCACACCCCTGCACCATGCCTGTGGCGTTTTGCCCTCGAGTATGACGGAATCAAAAAGCTTCTGAAGGGCCTTGAGGACCGGTTTTCCACCCGCCTTCAGGAGTTCAGCCGTGATTCCGTCATCACCCGGCGCCTTGTTGTTTTTAAGCTGTTTCAGAGCCATCCTAATTTCGTACAGGCTGACGTCCGGGATATCTTCGGTATAGTGACGGGTCAATCTAGCTCTTGGGTCGTTTGCTAGATTCGCAACGGGTTTACTGGTTGACGTGTACAACTGCCCATAGAAACTCTCGATCTCCCTCAGAAGCTCCGGTTTGGCGGATACAATCCTGCCATCATCGGTCTTCAGTTTCGTGAGCTGGCTCTGCCCAATAGACAGATCCCTTGAAAACACCTTGGAGCCTTTATTTCGCTCAATCGCGTCTTTAATACGCTCGGTATTAAAGCGGCGGAGGTCTCTTTTCAAGGATTTAGAGATCTGTCTATTGATCTGCCGGTATTTGCACGCCTCATCTGAAGACTGCAGGATCATCTCACGCCTCTCCTTCATAAGCTTGAGGGTATGATCAGAGAGCTTTTTGTTTCTATCTGTACGACGGGTCTTGAAAAACTTAGACCCGACAGACAGACAGCTTCCACGAACCCGTCGCTGTATTCGTCCACGGAGCTCCCCAGGCACTCGAAACGATTCTGGAGTTCGAGCTGAAAGCTCTCGGGGTTTTGGACCTGGACCTGTGCTGGACGGAGCGTGGACTTCATCAGTCGAGACCTTTCAAGCTTAATATTAATGTTCAATGTGCCTCTTACCACGCGGTGATCGCTCCCGGTTTTTACCGAATTGATCACAGAGACATCATTGAACATTTGCTTCTTGGTTGACATGATGAAGTCGATCTCATTTTTTGTTGCACCATCGGGGCTCTGCCAGGTCCACTTCCGGTGTTCACGCTTTTTGAAGAAGGAGTTCATCATATAGAGGCCCTCCTTCTCCATAAAACTGGCCAGTAGGTGACCCCGGTGGTTCCGTCGTCCAACTCCAAATTGCCCCACTTGCAGCTCATCCTCGTCTCGTTTGCCCAGTTTCGCGTTGAAGTCCCCCATGACAACGGTGAAGTGAGTTTAGAAACCATGCATGGCTCTGGAGATATCCTCATACATGGTCTCTACCTCGTCGTCGGGGTTTGCCGAGGTTGGGGCGTAGACCTGTATGACCTTCAGCGAATATCTAGAGGATATTCTGAGTATAAGGTACGCCACCCTGGCCGACACACTCTCGATCTTCACCACGTTGTTCACAAGGGACCTGTGGACGATAAACCCGACACCACCTTGGGACTGCCGGTCACCCTCTCGGAAATAGAGCAGGTTACCGGATTTGAGGATTATCGAGTCCTCCCCCTCTCTTCGGACTTCAGATAACCCTACAATGCTCCATCGCAACCTGCTCAATTCCTCTTCGAGCTCGGTGATCTTCTCGTCGGTCCGAAGTGTGCGCGTGTTGTACGTTGCCAGGTCCAGTCGTCGGTGATTGTTGGGGTAGCCGGATCTCGTCCGGAGATTCTTAGCACCCCTTGCCATGCCGTAACCTCGACCGCTACCGTAGTCGAGGGTAGGCGGGCTGCCGGGCACTAGGGGCCATTTTTTATTTGTGCTATTCATAGGGGGGGTTTTGCCATAATCGCCACGCTTGGTAGGCGGATTGGCGATCGCAGTATGGTTGTTATAGGAGCACAGAGAACGCTGCTGCCCATTCTCTGGTTTGTCCCTTAGTCGCCTTTTACGACACCCACGGGAAGACATGGGATGGTGAAATTCTTAACGTCCGGCACCATACGGAACAAATACCATACCATACGGAAATCGACATACATATACCTATAAAATTCGAGGGGTTCCCTCAATTCCTCATGGATTCCATCAGCATAACTATTTTGAAAAATAAGGGACCAATCTGGCAATATATAGCCTTTCCATGGGATTCCCTCATCAGATTCTAACTTATTGGCTATGGGACCACCTTGAAAGTGTGCCCTACCAAACTAGGTACCTACCTAAAGTATATTCTATTTTACGCTTTCAAAATCAGTTCAGAATTGACGGAAAATCGATGAACATACGCAATGAAAACAATCAAATAGTCGGACATAGTAGAAACGCCTCCCATTTTTAAGGTCGGTCGTAATAGAAATAAAACTACATTTCAACAAGTATTACAACTATATTGCGAGCTGTTCTCTCGTGTTTGCAATGGCGATCTCCTTCAGCTTCCGTCGGTGCACCTTAGTTGACGTTGTGAGCGGCAGTTCCTTCAGGAAGATCACACCACCTCTCAGTTGCTTGGAGTCTGTCAGTTTTTCTGAAAACGATTGTGCGTTTCGATTAGATTTCTGACAAAGTGACAACGTTACCAAAAACTCTATAAGACAAACCAGCTCCTTCTGGGAAGCAGAAATGCTCGCGAAGGTGGAGGTTTAACGCGAGAGGGAGACGCAACGAAGACGCTCACACGTCCCTAGCTACCGCTAGAGACGCCCTGGGTGTCGAGCGTCGCAGGTCAATCCCCGGCCCCCGTAGGCGCGGGCTTGCGGACGGCGAGTAATGGATAGCTCACCCTCCGATAAGTATCAGACCCGAGTCAACCGCGCGTAGTGTTCCACGGGCGCCTCAAGCCCTCGGTTAGGCACACCTATGATTTTGGTACTAGAGTTAAGAAAATCCAATGATGATTTTTCAGGAATATTTTGTCAGCCTATAGCACCGATACCCTAAGGATTACCCTTAGAAAGAATCACAGTTCTAAGCAATCAATTGGTATACAGTTTGTTCGTATCGATTTCTGGGTCAACTTGCAAGATTTGATTCCAGATACTGGGACAGCTTGAACTAAATAAAACCTTGTATTAAGCCCCTTAATACCTTTAACCAAATCCTTAATCTCTTCAGCGGTGATATGAGCCCCGGGGCGCGGGATGACGCAAGCCACGGGCAGGTCGCCGCACTCAGCATCAGGCAGGCTCGTCACAGCAACGTCTAGGACGCCGGGACGCTGGCGAATCACGACTTCGAGTTCCACAGGCGATATCTAGAATGATAAAGAGAATGGTATTATCTTCGATGGCCTTGCATCATAAAGAATTAATGCGATGTTGATTCTCAGCGCCTACTAGTTACTGTTTCTATGGGGGATATTTCTTTGGTCAGATTTGGTTTGCAAGGAAAATTATGGGAATTTCGGCTTCAGTATATGCTACGATTACATTCCTAAACAGGCCATGGATTGGAATCCTCAAGTGAAAGTGAAGCGTGAGCGGTCCCTACAAACCTAGTGACGCACCGTGTTGTCAAAAGCAACGAGCATTGGTCGTATGACGTGGACAGAGATAAAGCGTGAAGCTCAAAAACGCTCGCGATGGCGGACTATTGCGAACGCCCTCTGCAAAAGCCCCAGATTTATAGGATCTTAAGTCATGTCACCAGCAGTGGCTGACGATTCCTCTTAGTTCCGGTAGCCCCCTCCATCTGGCGTCGGCCTCTCAGGGGCTGTGGTTGCACGGAGCCGATAGGACTGGGTGGGGACTTGTAAGTCATTCGTGTGTTGCAATTCCTTAAGTAGAGGGGGGTCTGCTGCCTATGGGTAGGGCAGGCCCTATCCTCGCTTCTTGGGCCCATTATAACCTGCCGAAGGCAGGGGGGGCTCGAGAAGTGGATGCCATCTTTCCAAGATCAAGGTGCAATACAGAGCATAGAACTGGTTTTCTGTCCGTGTCGTGTGAGGGGTGGAATTGTCCGGGCATGCGACCAACTGACCTGTGATCGTATGTTGTAATCCAAGTGGCTTTTTTTAAAGCCGACGGTTTCTGCCCTAATGACTGGCGCGGGTCAGTGATCGGAGACCGATTCCGACGTCGTGGGTGGTGGCGCGTACCTTGGTTGGGCGCAAGGGGGGCCTGCGCGGCCCCCCTCCACCCCCCGCGCGGCGGTCGTATCTATGACTCTCTTAAGGTGTTGTGCTGCCATCACAAAAAATGCAAAAAATCAGACTGTGTTTCACTGTAACTCACCTGATGGTTCTTATACTTGAGCAACAGCTTGATGCGTTCAACGAAGTAGAAATTCCAGTTCTCATCTCTGTACATCATGTCCCCGGTCATAAACCATCCGTCCTTGGTTAGTACCTCTGCTGTGGCTTCTGGGTTGTTGAAATAGCCCTGAAATAAAAATATTAATCTAAAATTTTTATATTTTTTTGATTAAACAAGCTTTTTATTTTTAACCGACTTTCCAAAAAGGAAGAGGTTCTATGTTCGACTTTATGTGTGTTTATCGGTTTTTCCGTCAATTGTGAACCGATTTTGTAAATTCTGTTTTTGTTTGAAAGACTATTTTATTTTAGTGAAGTTCTGATGAATTTATTCTGGCATTATAGGTACTTTACTAAACAACTTGTCTTGCTTCTACCTAAGTAGGTATCTACATCTAAAAAGTGAAAAATATAAAAACTTTTTTAGAAAAATTGGTACATACCAAAGACACCGACTTCCAAAAACAAAGTTATTTTCACGTTGTAGTTTTTTAGTTGGAAGTCGGTAGTATTTTTATGTAAAAAAGTTTTTTTTTGTATTCTTCTCAGCAAATCCTTTTATCATGCCATATCACAAATGGTGCTAAAATAATTAGTTCACCATCTTTGGGAGTCCGCGTGGATTTAAATTGACGTCACTAAGCTAACCGTGCATAGTCATCCAAATTTAATGTGTATGCAAAATTTCAGCTCAATAGTTTGGGGATAACTGTTTTTAAATTCACTTGCAGATGGCGTTTATCCACGAGCGAGAACGAGTTAAAACTCACACTAAGCCCTAAAAGTGTAAGAGAGACAAAGCGATCGAGCGGTCACTAGTTTTCTTTAGAAATCGGATTCGTTCACGTCACAGGCTTGCAGTATCACCTTCGTTACACACATCATCAGCCTATTAATGTTCCCACTGCTGGGACACAGGCCTCCTCTCTGTGAAAGGGAATGTGCCGTAATCCACCACGCGGGCCAAGTGCGGGTTGGTGGATTTCACATATATGTCTTCGAATTTTTGGTTCAGGAACATGCCGTTTCACGATCACGAATCGAATCACGATGTTTTCCTTCATCGTTTTGAGAGCAGTGGTGAAGAAATAATTTACACAAAGTAAAGCGCCTGCCTGGGCTCGAACCCACGACCTACAACTTGTAAGTCGCGGCCGATACCACTGGGCTACCACTGCTCTCAACATCTTTCGTAGAAAAGAGACAAATATTGGCCGCACAGCCAGCCGCTTTGTCTTTTTACCCGACTGCAAGGAAAGGGTTATGTTTTTCGCGCGTATCTTGAATGTATGTTTGTTTTTGTATATTTGTATGTATGTAATATTCTTTAATACCTCATATCTTTCAAACCGCTTGACGGATTTATATAATTAGGACATCGTTAGAAACTTCTTGACCGCCCAAGTTTTCTTAGTTAAGTGAAGTTCAAAAAAAAAACAAACATGGCGGATTTTGGGCGCCATATTGCGCGAGTTTCAATTTTTTTTCATCCTAATCCATCAAGTGGGGTAACAAAATGAAGGGTTTTAAGTGGTAATTACAAAAATATATAACACTTAAGTATATGTTTAAAAATAACTCGAAAAAAAAATGTTAACTAAAAAGTTTTAAATAATAAAAGTTAATTTAAAAATATAAAACCCGACTGCTTAAGAAGCGAACTAAAAAGCTGTAAACATGAACTTTATACCTTTGGCATTGATTTTAGACCCCATTGTATCTAACTTTTAATTGGTCATAGGCTTGCATTTGACCACTATCTCAGCCAATGTTAAGTGATGACGTGGTCGACGCTTGCCTAGAAGAACGTTCATCTATTTTCAAAGAAGTTACTCTTTCCTTACCTTAAAACCACCGGGTGCTTTTATCCACAGCTCGCCACGTTTATTTGGCTCTTTTATTTCCTCACCAGTTCCTACATTCACCAGCTGAAATCATTGATCAAATTAGAAATGTTAATGCCGTACTTGATATAGGCAGGATAGTGAATTTACAGGTCAATCGGTGATCTAGCCATTAATTGAAAAAAAAATATACATAAGTTTACATTATTCTTTTATTGTTTTTTGTTAACGGGGAAAGTCTTCAAAAGGTGCCTGGACTTTTCGAGAAAAGACTAGGGTGTGTGGTATTTTTATCGCACTTAAATCACCCAAGAGATCACCATCAACCCCTGACCTTGTGACCTTTTAAAAAACCGGCCAAGTCCGAGTCGGACTCGCGCACGAAGGGTTCCGTACTATTATCGCAAAAACGGCCAAAAAAATCACGTTTATTGTATGTGAGCCCTATTTAAATATTTATTTCACTCAGTTTTTAGTACCTATTTGTTGTTATAGCGGAAACAGAAATACATCATCTGTGAAAATTTCAACTGTCTAGCTATCACAGTTCATGAGATACAGCCTGGTGACAGACAGACAGACGGACCGCGGAGTCTTTGTAATAGGGTCCCGTTTTTAAACTTTGGGTACGGAACCCTAAAATCACTATATTTTGTACCAAGTTATAATTTAACCAATGGCGTAATTTTGTATCTAGTCCGTTTATAGAGAAATGGAGTTCTCAGAAAAGGGTTTTTAGCACCCTAGTATGTCAGATTTGTTGAACATTAATAAAATATTATCTAAGTTAAACCTCTCTTGGCGACTGGGGCCCTATTTATTTATATTATATACTATATTGTACACCAAGATAAAACTATACAAAAAGAAACATTCAAATTAAAAAAAAATACAACTGGCGTCCTTATCGCAAATGCGATCTCTTCCAGGCAACCTTGAATAGAGATAGCCTGGACACGACATGGGGCTGCACTTGGTGCAAATTTCAAATCATACAAGTACCTATTAAGTACAATTAGTTACTAAAAACAAACTACTAAAATAGATACATAAATACATACATACATCTAAATATACAAATAAGAAAACAATACAGCTTAAACAAGGACAGGATCACAGAGACAGGTAATGTTCCTTTATAAGTTTTTTAAAGACAGGCAACGACTGAACACGTTTTATTGGGTCAGGCAATGCATTCCACAAACGAGCAGCCTGGACAGTATTTTTTTTTAACACCCGCGAATTCTGATGAGCTAAGAGATTTCGCGTCAGAATCGCAGATAAACTGAAAACGATCCTTGAGGTAAAGAGGGGTGGAACTTCCACCGTGGAAGGAGTAAAGAGCACATTGTACAAAAGAGAAAGAATATGAGCATTCCGGCGAAAGCGAATTGGCAACCACTTGAGTTTTACACGGAATTCGGAAACATGGTATATTTGCGCAAAACAAATATGAATCTTACACAAACATCTTGAAGTCACTCAAGTTTATTGAGTTGTTCTTGAGTAAGGTCAAGATAGCTGGCATCAGCATAATCAAGGATGGGAAGAAGAAGCGATTGTGCAAGCGCAATCTTGGTGGCAGTCGTAAGAAAATTACGCAGTCTCCTCAAAGTTGCAGCAGATGCAAACAACTTGCGGCTAACACCCAGCAGTTGGCTATATATATTGCGAAGCCCGGCTTTCTCTGGCTCGGTGACATTAATGATAATTTTGAGCCATTCCGACACTGCCGACAATGTTTTGGGGTTCCCTAAGCCTCGAGACCCAGGAACATCTCTGCCCTTGTCCTTAGTAGTTACGCCACTGAGTTAAACTAAGACTTAAAAAAATATTAATATTATAAACTCTAGCGAACCGCCTTGACTGTGTCATATTTTATGTCCAGGCAATCACAATCCATTACAGGTTGCCTGGAAGAAATCGCAGACTGCGATAAGGCCACCTATTGTAGGTATGTATTTTTAACCGACTTACCAAAAAGGAGGAGATTCTATGTTCGACTTTAGGTTTGTTTTTTTATGTATGTTCACCGATATCTCCGTTAATTGTGGGCCGATTTTGAAAATTATTTTTTGTTTAAAAGAGTATGTGCCGAAATTTTAATTTGGTGAAGATCTGATGAAGAACTTCCGAGATATACAACAGAACTCAACAATAAATAACGGCAAATCTCTCGGGATTGCTGCAATCGCATGTCTGTTTATTGTTTATACCATTTCATAACATAACATCACGCCAGTACGCTCTGAAGGGTTAGGCAGATGTGTACAGTTCACCTTGGTACACTCTCATTTCACCGGTTATGTTCAGTTTAATGATATTCGGGTAATCTATTCTGGCATTATAGGTACCTTACGTAACTATTTGCCTATTAGGTAGGTACAAATAAAAAGTGAAAAATAAAAAAACGTTTTACAAAAAAATACTACCAACTTCCAAATAACAAAACTACAAAGTAAAAAATAACTTTAATTTTGGAAGTCGGTGTCCATAACGCAAAAAATTGGTACCTACCAAGTCGGTAGTATTTTTTTGTAAAAAAGTTTATTTTATAGTTATTAGTTTCCGTTTTGTTTGTTAAATCTGGTGTACAATAATGTATATACCAGATGGGCAAAAGATCGTGGATCGAACGAAACAGGGCGTTTAATGTTGGCAGGGAAAGGAAATTGCCCATACACAGGCCCCCTATGAGGTATCGTGTCTGCGATTTCAGTATTATTCGAAAATAGGATTTATATTTTGTGTTTTTAGGGTTCCGTAGCCAAATGGCAAAAAACGGAACCCTTATAGATTCGTCATGTCTGTCTGTCTGTCTGTCCGTCCGTATGTCACAGCCACTTTATTCCGAAACTATAAGAACTATGCTGTTGAAACTTGGTAAGTAGATGTATTCTGTGAACCGCATTAAGATTTTCACACAAAAATAAAAATAAAACAAAAAATTTTGGGGGTTCCCATACTTGAAACTAAAACTAAAATTTTTTTTTTCATCAGACCCATACGTGTGGGGTATCTATGGATAGGTCTTCAAAAACGATATTGAGGTTTCTAGTATCATTTTTTTCTAAACTGAATAGTTTGCGCGAGAGACTCTGCCAAAGTGGTAAAATGTGTGTGTCCCCCCCTGTAACTTCTAAAATAAGAGAATGATAAAACTAAAATAAATATATTATGTACATTACTATGTAAACTACCAGCGAAAATTGGTTTGTACGAGATCTAGTAAGTAGTTTTTTTTAAACGTCATAAATCGTAAACCGCAATTTACCAAGTACGGAACCCTTCGTGCGCGAGTGCGACTCGCACTTGGCCGGTTTTTTTCCCATACGTGTCCTCTACTTTATATGTACAGACAACCACAGATCAGGTTCCTTCACTTGGACATTTGTATGCACCTTATAGCATTGTAATAAGGGTTCATTTCAAGAACATAAACATCGTTATATCTCGTGATACCCACAAAATAAATGAAAAATATTTTCTATTTATGAATATAACGTGTTTTTTCTTCAATATACAACCAAATTCATCAAGATACAACTATTTTTTTAAAGGGGCCCAAGTTACCTTACAAAATGGGCATTCTCCTTTGGGGTTATGTGCAGTAGGTCATAAAATACCAAAAAAAAATTATTATAACTGTTTTGCTTTTTTAATTTATTTTTTTACTGCAAATAGACCCCACTCTCGCCCTGTTTCGTTTATCCACAATTTTTTGCCAACACTGTATAAATAAATAATAACGTCGACAGCCGCGGGTCGTGATATTGGTTTTTACTATTTATCATAAATCATAGAGTAGATATAGATACTGTAAGATATACAAAAGTTACTAGGCAGATAAGGTATTTATAATAATCCATATCATTTTTAAAGCAAAATTGCTTCTTATGTAGGTAAATGACAGACGGTAATCTATGAGGAAAATTCCGACTAGATTATATTATCTGTCTGTCATGTTAGTTGAGTACTTAACTACAATATTTATCATAATCCAATTTTTACAACCGTGACTCTGATCAATTATAATTATTATTAATCAGTCAGTCTGAAAATTATAACCTCTTAAAAAATATATCAAGTAGGTAACTATAACTTAACTATGACTTTTTTGCATTTGGCTACTTTTTTAGGTTTCCGTACCCAAAGGGTAAAAACGGGACCCTATTACTAAGACTCCACTGTCCGTCTGTCTGTCTGTCTGTCTGTCACCAGGCTGTATCTCATGAACCGTGATGGCTAGACAGTCAAAATTTTCACAAATTATGTATTTCTGTTACCACTATAACAACAAATTCTAACAAGTAAAATTTCAAAATTTCAAAACCCCCGACACGTTTTATCTTGCGAGAACACCCCGATTCAAACAGTAAAACGCTCACAACTTTTGAACGGCTGTACCGATTTTATTCAAACATAGCTAAGAACACTATCGACAAAATCACCTTTCAAACAAAAAAAACTAAACCAAAATCGGTTCATCCGTTTAGACACTATGATGCCACAGACAGACACACAGATACACAGATACACAGCAACACACGTGAAACTTATAACACCCCTCTTTTTCTGGCGGGGGTTAAAAACAGAATAAAATAAATATTAGGGCTGCCATACAACAAACGTGTTTTTTTGCCATTGTTTGCGATAATGGTACGGAACCATTCGCGCGCGAGTCCAACTCGCACTTGGCCGGTTGTTTCTCTCGGGGAGGCAACTGCCCCTACTACCTCCTCCTTCCTCCTTGCCGACGCCCTTGCCTATTCTCAAATGGAGAAGGCACGGCATTAATCACCAGAATTACTGAAGGCGGGTTGGCGATTTCAGATTTGTAATAAGTAATGCCAGGTGAATTAATTCCTTCTCCATATTTTCCTTCACCAACGCCAGTGATGTCCAAAGTCACGTAAGTACCTACTTCATCATCATCATTTCTGCCGAAAGATGTCCACTGCTGGACATAGGCCTCCCACAAGCGTCGCCACACTGATCGTAGAACGGATGGCCGTTGGGCCGAAAAGTTCTAATACCTACTTGCCTGGATTTAATCCCACGTGGATGTATGTATTAAATATGTAAATAATACAAGCAGTATACACACCTTATATTGTAAGTGAGCAAATGGTCTCCCACAGGAGCCAACAGGTGAGTCCACACTATGGAACGTTAAGGAACCCAACTCACTCATCCCGTATACATCTGCCACTATTGCATTCGGTGCCACTCTCTGGAAAAAATTACATAACATCATATTTTGCTACATCATCAGCCTATTAATGTTCCCACTGCTGGGACTCAGGCCTCCTCTCTGAAAGAGGAAATGGGCCTTAATCCACCACGCGGGCCCAGTGCGGGTTAGTTGTTCGAATTTTTAGTTCTAGGACATGCCGGTTTCCTCACGATGTTTTCCTTCACCGTTTTGTGAGCAGTGGTGATGAAATAATTTACACAAAGTAAAGCGCCTGCCGGGGCTCGAACCTACGACCTACAACTTTTAAGTCGCCGCCGATACCACTGGGCCACCACTGCTCTCACTCTCACATTTTGCTAGTTCCTAAGCAAATAGGGACGAACCTATTTTAATACAGGAAATAATCCCACATGACGAGCATTTTTTACGACATCCTTACAGAGACAGAGCACCGGCAAGAAACTCAGACACATGATGGCTATTGGACATCGACCACATAGCCACTGGGGCCTGTGTGGTCGCTGCTTATGGAGAACCACAAAGCAGATGGCCAAATAACTAGACGCAGTCACAGATAATATAATACTAGCATTGCGCAGTCTTCGACACCAAGTAAGTTTCTGATGTGAGAGTAACGGTATTTTTTCTTAAGGGGGGAAAAATATTCTTAGGTTTCCACTGCTTTAGTTCCGTAAAACGGTTACTTTCTAAAGCATACTACTCAGTAACGGCTAGGATAAAAAGATTGAAAAAAAAAAAAGATTCATGTACATTATTTGTATTTGCACTCTACCTGTCGATAAATCAAGAACAACTACGCTTTGGCGCGCTTTCTCTAATCACTTGCGTGGTGGGGACAGCAGAATATGGCAGGTGACTACTGACCGCCTTAGAGCTAAGAGGTCGTAAAATCAGTGTCGATCCGTAATATTAGTAAGCAAGCTTGTAACTGTGAGTTGTGAAGATTTGAATAAACCCAGTGTATCGAATAATTTGTGTGATTTCATTTTCACGACTGTACCCACTGACCTGCCCACACACGATGACTTAACCTAATAAGGGAATACATCCTGACTTCCCGATGGTTTACATCTATTGGCCACCCTTGATGCGACATATATAAAATTAAATCATTTTCTTAAAACAAATGACAGGCGATACCAAGGGCCGGATTATACATACCTAGGATCCTATCCAAAATATCAAATGTTGAAAATCTATTCAAATACGATATGATTTATAATGTTTATATAACAATATCATTATATGAAATCTTATATTTATGATAGTGTTATATCCGGCCGGCAACGGCTCGGCGTGCTCTCCGTAACGTAAAGGCAAGGGAAGTAAAGTTACATACCCTCAATTCTTCCACAAGGGTTTTAGGCACAGCACTGCCTCCGAGGTAAATAACGTCGTAGCACGTTAAATCACTGTCTGCTTGTTTAGCCGCCTTTAGTAAGGTTGTCATCATGGTTGGACTGATTACTATAAAAGAAGGCTGAAAAAAAATCGTGGCCTATAATATTATTTCTTTAATTGAAGCGTGAAGCTCAAGATTGCTCGCCATTAGGAGACATATGATCTTAATTATGTCTACTTTTTATTTAGTTAGTAAACATCATTCTGTAAGATACGGAGAGAAAAATTTAGCAACTGATTAGCAAAATTTTCTATAGAGAAAATATAATAACAGAGATTGTTTTATGAATAAGACCACATATTGAGCTGAGTGGTGCCGATCCATGTGTCATGTTCGTGAACGGGCGCCATCAGTTGGGATTAGTTATAACTTAGCTGCCTCGGCCTGTTTTTTGTATTTTTAATTGTTTGTTTTTCTCTAGACGCTTTTACGTGTACGTCTTTTACATCGTTCTCACATAATATATGTATTTTTCCAACAAGAATGATGAAACCAAATATGTACTTGCAAAACACTTTTTTTAAAAGAGTAAGTGTGGAGTTTCTTGTCCGTTCTTCACCATAACAAGCTACTTTGCCGAATGGACGGTAGAATCAATTATTATTACTTTTAAATTTAAATTGTTTACGTTTAAAGGTGATTAAGGGCCTAATTGAATAAAGAAGTTTAGATTTTGATTTTATTGTATATATCTAATTACTCCATCATTTACCGGTGTTCGCCATAGATTTGGTGCTAACCAAATGAAAGGCCAAGAAAACGATAGGTGAGCAAAATCAACAGATAAAAGATATGGCCTAAAGACAACTGGTGCATTATAAGTTGACAATATCCTGCGATAATCCAATACCTGAATAAATTGATATAAGAGCTGGAAGATGAAGATGAATCTCTCAAACTTACCTTATATGTTCCAATCAATTCAAGAATATGTTCATTAGTGAGCGTATGAGAAGACTGAATCCTTGTGTACTTGTAGAAAGGTGACATAAGATAGTTGAGAAGTGCCGACAGCCACTGTAGAGGTGACACGAGAAGTACTGACCGAATAGCTGGTAGTTTTTTGGCAAAAGCACTAGAACATAATGTTTTTTTTATTTTATTATCTTCTTTTTTCTATCACTAAGGTTGGTGATATCATAAGGGTGCATAAAAATAATAGGACCGCCATATTTGGGTATCCGCCATATTTTATTTAGAATGATGTCACATAACTATATATATGTTGGGTTTAGTCAATAGTACGGACGTCAAAACAAATCGCAAGCACGCCATCTGACGGCAAAGCAAGAACAACTACGCATTAGCGTGCTTTTTCTAACCACTTGCGTGGTGGGGACAGCAGAATATGACAGTTGAGTACTGACCACCTTAGAGCTAAGACGTCGTAGAATCAGTGTCGATCCGTAATATTAGTAAGCAAGATTGTAACTGTGAGTTGTTACTATTTGAATAAACCCAGTGTATCAAATAATTTGTGTGATTTCATTTTCACGATTGAACCCATCGACCTGCCCACACACGATGTCTTAACCTAAGGGAATACATCCTGACTTCCCAATGGTTTTCATATATCGGCCAGCCTTGATGTGACATATAACTATGTGTTGTTATCCTTATCAAAAGTGTATGCAACCGATTGTGCTGAAATTTTCAACTCGATCGGTTGGGATACTTAAATATTAAAATTCAATTTCAAGATTTAACCCAGACATACAAAAATACTAACTATCTATTCCTAATTCCATGTTTATATACAACATACCAAATGTAAGGCCCAGTAGTCGCCATATTCTTAAAAGACAAAGCAGCTGATTTGGGCAATCCTGTGGTGCCACTTGTTGATATTAGATAGGCTATCGTCTCCTCAGGGTCAAATTCGTCAGGCCTGAAAGCAAAAATTTGTCATATTAGTCAATATTTTAAAGGGTAGAATAATCAATCAAACAATCAGTCAATAAATTTTTCGACACAGACACGACAGCAACAATCTTAAAGTAAAATAAAAGTATAGTAAAATAGTATCTATAGTCCCCGGCATGTAACTTGGCAACGTTTTGGCATAGTGAGGGTAAGGATGCTCTATAAGGTGGTTGGTCCACATACCAACCACCTTATAGAGCGAACGGAACGTGGAAGCGACGCGAAACTACCTGAAAAAATAAAAACGCTAAACAGGGACATTTAAAAAAAAGAACTATTAAGAATTTTGATAAGTAAATGCTATTACTCACTACAAGAATATTTGGACGACAATTCTATAATTACTGCTTCAGAAAAATTAATTTTGTTTGACATTAGCATTAATATGACATGTACGACATCTATTTGACATTTATTTAAATTTTTATTTGAAATTGATTGTATTTTATTTGACATTAGCATTAATATTACTTAGTCTATTTGACATTTATTTAACTTTTTATTTGAAATTGATTGCATTTTGTTTGACATTAGCATTAATATTACATGTAACATAATCTATTTGACATTTATTTAACTTTTTATTTGAAATTGATTGTATTTTGTTTGACATTAGCATTAATATTTACATGTAATATTAACCATGACCATACGTAACCCATTTGACATTTATATATCATGTTATTTAGAATTGATTGTATTTGAAACTCGAAAATGTTAATTATAATATAATTGTACGCCTCTGTGCAAAACATAGAGGATCTACCTATCTGTAACATCTCGCACACTGTTGTAATTTGACCTATGTTTACAAATAAAGCATTCTGATTCTGATTCTGATTCTGACAAACCAATCGCGCGCTCGGTACGGTGCTAAAAGTTCCCCACGTCCCACTTGGTAACCAAAGAGACCTAAAAAACGACTTTTGCGCATCTAAAGACTTTTGCTAACTTACATGCCGGCAACTATACCAACAATTATAAATTCAGCATTTGCTTAGCGTCAGACACACAGCGCTGGTTTTCAGTTGGCACCCAGAGGTGAGTTTGTTTATTATATCTATGGAAGTGATTATTAAAAACAACAACACGCAGGAACGATTATCTAATGAATGCTAAAGCCTACACTAAAACATACATAGAGCTTTTGCTTAATCAAATTAATTTAAATTGCAAATGGAAAGGAGTCTGACTGAAAACAAAAAAGTGAAAGTCACATGGTTCTCGGTGGAACAGATGCAACGGTCTCATCACATTCAGAGCCCACCCACACATTATCTAGAATTAGGTACCTACTATCTTAATTATTAAAATAGGTGATTCAGGAAAAATCGATATCTAGGATAATTTAGGAAAAACTAAAATTTTATCAGTCCAAGCAATTTAGAAACAGTCATATCAGGTCAGTCATATCATATTGTATGTGATTACTTGATTAGTGCATTATCTAAGAACATTTTCACGAAAAATAAACCGACTTAAAAAGCACAAAACACTGAAAAGTGCAAAATAAACTTCGTTTCAGAAGTCGGTGTCGCAAAACGATAAAAACAAGAGGTACCTACAGGCAACTTATTTTGCACTTTTTAGTGTTTTGGTTTGGAAGTCGGTTTAGTTTTATGAAAAAGTTTTTATTGCTCTCTTTTCAGTTTTAGTACACTATCGCTAAAAAGTGAGCAAATTCTAAGGATTGAGAAAAAATCCTTAATAACTTAATTTACACTTTCGTTCTGTTTGTCGCTAAGGAGTTCTGTTGTATGCTCCATAACTTCAAATTGCTAAACCGATTTTGATGAAACTTGCACTATGCCTAAGTTGAAAGATAGTCAATTAAACAAAAAAACAGCCAAGTGCCTGTCGGATTTCGAACATTTGGAGTTCCGTACCAAACCGCAAAATCAAGTTGGTTGTAATAATCATGGAATTTCAAAGAAAATATCTGATTTTTCAATACAAATATATGTTTGGTATTTGTTAGTAAAATATACGTAATAATAAACATTATTACCAAATTTCAAGTTCATAGACCTCAATGGGCAATTAAAAAATTCTTCGGTGCAAAATTTTGTAAAAAAGCTTGCTTTGGTGGGTTCTCATTCCTTTGTTATCCAATATTTTTTTAAACAAATATACAGTATTTATCTACTCAACGAGTTCTAAACAACAATACCACATTTTTTTCTTGCACGGCCTCCTTTGTCTGTTTGGGAGCCCCCCTTAAAAACATTTGAAAATATTTTTTGACATATAGTATCACTTTGAATCTCGCTAGAGTAATTTTTTTCTATGCTTTGGATGCTTTGAGTCAACAAGTTTTTTTTCCTTTTTAAGATTTATGACTGTAGCTCCAACTGTTTGGCTGTAAAACCTGTTTAGACGGACAGGCAGACACGTGAGTGACAGCAATAGGGCTCCGTTTGGACTCTTCGGGTACGGAACCCTTAAAAAGATTGATCACGATCCGATAAGTATTTTCGGAGAAATGCGTGATCACACGCACACACGTGATACACTACGAAATTTGGTACACGTGTTAAGAAGCCCACATAGCGTAACATAATAGGAATATTTTGTAATTAACCTTGGTCCTTACCTATACGACAAGGTCAACGCAATTATAAACATATATCCATGTAATAAGGTCCACTGAAAAAAAAAAACTAGCACTATATACAAGGACTCTCCTATAATGAAACAAAAGCGCTTTTGAACATTCCCAAATAGATACCTAAGCTACATTACACTTTCTTTAATCATTCATGATATCGCTCATATTAATTCAAATACACACACCACACACTCTACCATACCCTACACATACACACAACACACACCTCACACACACACAACACACACATACACAACTTCACATGAAATGGCATTCAAATAGGACTATTTTATAATGGAAGGCTACTTAGGGACCACTATTTATAGAAGGGTATAAACTGCAATCCGAGATACAGGCTGCCGCCTAATTCGGATGCAATAAGTCCTATATGTACCAACTCCAAGCCGTACATTCTCATTTAATTTTTTTCTGTAATAAGTGTGTAATATCTTAGTGAAATAAATATTATCTGATTTGATTTTGTTATTGTTTGAATTGATGACCGCCTCGCTTTTTTTGAGGTCGGTAAAAATAAAAGGAAGCATACTAAAATTAGTGATTGATAACGTGATTAGATTAATAATATGTAACTATGTAAAACAAATTGCTTAGTTTTATTAGTTGCTTAGTTTAAAGCCCTTTAATAAACTCATAAATTTTGTCAAGGTTTATGGCTGGCAATTCGGTTTCAAGTCTATGTAGTAAAATAGTACTTATCACAGATTATAGAAACAACAAAAACGCGGTTGTTTCTATGACGAATGACTCTCTCAATGTCTTTAAATAAAAATGTTCGAACCAATCACATTTATTCCAAAACAATTTTGTTTTCTGGTCACGCGGACCAGTCCTTTCGGTAAGATTCGAGCTCGTTTCACCATTTTCTCCTTGGTCTGCTGCAATGTCACTGGCGTTTACTGCTAATAGGTATATCTACAGATTTATCTTAAGAAATATTCTTACTTGAAGTTCTCCACGTCGACTTGACCACCATGTTTCTCCATCATTTCAGAAAAGCTGATCGTGTCGGGACTTATATCAAAACTGAAGATTTTAGAGTCCAGACCTATGATGGCTACAGCCTTTTGGACATCTTGAACTTTTTCGCTTTGGCAGAATATGATCTTGGGCTTGATTATGTTAAAGGTATCTTTCAATTCATCTGGAAGAGAAATAACAATATTAAAATTCATTAAACCTTTAGAGCGTCGGGACAAGGTGTCATTCAATGTGGCGATGAGTGGTGGCGATGATCGTAATACCAAAATATAAGGAACTAGCTGTTCCCCGCGGTTTCGCTCCCGTGGGCCACCCCACAGGACCTGTTTTCGGGATTAAAATATAGCCTATGTCACTCAGGAATAATGTAGCTTTCTATTGATGAAAGACATTTTTAAATCGAGCCAGTAGTTTCGGAGCCTATTCGGTACAAACAAACAAAAAAATCTTTTCACTTTATAATATTGGTATGGTATTGATTGATCATGCACAGAGATGTGACTTATTTAAGAACAAGTATCTGAAATAGAGATACAAGATACAAAATACGTATTTTCATCTTGTATCATTTTTTTTTAAGTCATCTTGTATCTTGTATTTAGATACCTTCAGTTTGGTATATTAGTATCTCGTAAATACTATGTTTGCTGAAATACTTTTAATAGTTAATAGTTCTTCTTCTTAGCGTGTCGATGGCAAACACTCTTTTTAGGTTTGGGCCTTGCCTGGCCCAGAATTCAGCTACGGCAACGCCCTCCGCTGACGCAGTCATAAGGTCCTCACGTGAACAGACAACCGGACATGCTGCACAAGACGAAAGGTGGGCCATGGTCTGCGGGGCGACGGAGCACAAGCACCGAGGATCGGAAGCACCCGAGAACCCCCATCTATGGGGGTGTCTTTGCTGCGGCCGACCTGAGTGCGGCGTCTATTCAGAGTTTTCCAGGTCAGCCAAGGTAATGCGTGCCCGGGCGAAAGGGTCTCCGATGGCTCTAGAAAATAATCAGGGAGTTTAAATTTATCTCGCCCAAGAACGCATCTTTCCGTGGTGACGTTTCCGGTAGATGGACTCACGCTACCAAGAAAACTTTTGCGACTTTTAAGCCTCTGGGGCACCGAGGTGTAGTTGTGCATTGGGTGGCGCGAGTCACTTTCTTGCTTTGCCCTTTCTATACGACTTCCCATAGTCCTACGCACATCCGGAGGCGCGATGCCGATAAGTGGATACAGCAATCGTACCGGGGTCGGCTTAAGGCAACCAGTGGATATTCGGCATGTCTCGTTTAGCGCTGTATCCACTAGGCTGGAGTGGGCGGAGCGGCTCCACACTCGACAAGCATACTCACCAGCGGAGAAACAGAGCGCCATTCCAGTTGTTCGCAAGACTTGGGGAGATGCTCCCCATCCAGTGGATGTAAGGCGACGTAGCAGACTGTTCCTGGCATGCACCTTTCGCTTAACAATCTCACTATTTTTCCTGTAGTTGAGGGACCTATTATATCCAAAGTGACGCCGAGGTATTTTAGAGGGGACTATGGATGGTTGGTAGCCCCTGCCATGAGATGTTGAGTGTTCGACCCGCTTGTCTGTTACGGAGGTGGAAAGCGCACGACTGCGTTTTTGATGGATTTGGTTTCATTGCATTTTCTGCATAATAATGGCTGAGGGCTGAAAGTGCGTTGGTAGGGCTGGTTTCAATAGCCTCAAAATTAGTGGCTTAGCAAGTTAATGTCAGATCGTCTGCATACAGAAAGCGGGTCGTGTCTATACTATTAGGACTCACCGGTTGGTCGTTAGTGTATATGTTAAACAGCAATGGAGCCAGTACACTGCCTTGTGGCAATCCATTCTTCTGGGTCCGCCACCTACTTTTATCATCGAGAAGGTTCACTCAAAATCGTCGGTTACTGAGGAGCTCTCTAAGAATTTGAACAAACTATGGAACCTCTGTTAGGTTGGTAACCTTCCATAACAAGCGCCTTATGTTAATGGTGTCGTAGGCTGCCGACAAATCCACAAATACTGCACCCGTCACTTTCTTGGTTTCGAACCCGTCCTCAATATGTTGCGTGAGGTTAAGGACCTGGGCCCGGTTTTTTTGGTCTCGCACAGGGTTTTTTATTTTATTATTGTTTAAGTGTATGCTTATTTTCTCGTGTCTCCTGTGCGGGTTACAAATAAATATTTTTTCTCTCTTTCTTTCTTTCTTTTCTTTCTTTTCTGCCCGCAGCAAGACTTCCTAGGTCTAAATCCTGATTGCTCCGGTATAAGTTTTGGGTCGACAAGGTTTGAGAGACGGGCTAGTCTTTCGAAAAGTTTGTAAGTGTGGCAGAGGAGCGATATAGGGCGAAAGTTTTTTGGATCGTCGTGTGGTTTCCCAGGTTTGGGGATAGCAATTACTTTCGACCTCCTGCAAAGACGAGGTATATTCGCAGACTCCAGACAGCGGTTAAAGAGTTTTAGCAACCATGTCACCGATACTGGGCCGAGGTGCTTGATTTGCTCAACTGAAACATCGTCCACACCGGAGGCCTTACCAGAGCTCAGTCTTTGAATGGCTAGGATAATATCTGCTAGTTGGAATGGGTCACACACTGATTCCCTGGTAGATGCCAGGATGTTAATTTTAGCAGTTCTGCCTAGGCGTTGTGGTGGTTTGCCGTTAAGCAGGAGTTAGCGGGCAACTTGGTTAGCCGTTACTGCACTGGGTGTATGAGGAGGTGGTGACTCGCTGGCGAGACTGCGGATAGTGGTCCATGCTTTTTTGCTATTGTGCGTCAAGTCAATGTTAGTTACCGTGTCCATCCATTTTTTCTGGCGTTGGTCGCATATAAGTGACAGCAGTTTCTCACCAGCTTCAACGGTTTCAGGTGAGAAGGGGTCACCATCGTATAGTTCTTCGTACGTCTTTAGTAGTTCGCCAGATTCATGGGAAATGCCGGGGATGTACGATGTGCGACACCCTCGCGGGATATATTTTCGAGATGTTTTTGCGACTACGCTTACGAATTTGTCGTAATTTTGCGGGGTAGGCGGAATGTTAAATAATTTGTCATCTACTGTCATCGGAAATTGTTCCCAGTCAGCTTTTTAATAATTAAAGCGGCGTTTGAAAGGCATAATCACTGGGTGGACAGTGGACTGGTTGCACATTATCGGTCTATGTTGGGTTCGGGGGATTGGTAGACAAACGATCTTATAGTTAATAGTTGCCAATGTATTTTTTCACATTTAACACCACCATAGATAAAACTGAACGCGCCCTTGAAACTTTAGTCAGGGGCCAACTTCTATTAAAGATAGATAACAGAAATAGATGCTTGTGCAAATAGGAGATAAGATAAAATAATACAATCTAGAACACGTGGCATATTTTTCGTCTCTTTTGTGGTATGATAATGAGGCCTCATCGAAGAAAAATTAGTCGTAACATAACGTGTTTGAAGAACTAGTTTTACATAAGTCTCAATTAGAAGAACCTTGAGAATATAATATTTTGTCACATTTGCGCGATCAACGCGATCTATTCATAAATCATTCCATATAATAGAATAAACCTAAACTCAAAAAAATGTGGTTTTCTTACAAAAGTATTTTATCTTTAACAAGTATCTTCAAGATACGGATTTTGTATCTTTCTTCTGAAACAATTTTTCATTTAACTATACTTCTGGTATATTGCCAAACTGGTATTTAGATAATCTGGTATCTTGAGAATCTGATATTCTGAGATCGAACCTCTGAAATACTTATTTTAAAATTATCTTGTATTTTGTATTCCAGATACTTTGCAAGGATCTTGAACATCTCTGATCACGTAAGATTTCGATAGAGTTTGACATTTTCATACATTTTTCCATTCGCTATCGCCACGCTTTCGCTGATACAATCTCAGTTGTCTAGGGTCCCAGCTGTAATGAATCACGACTTCGATGAGACAGAATATGTATTGATATGTATAAGTTGTATAACCATGCCAAATGCAGGGGTTTCAGTACCACAAGGAACCGAAACAAGGTCGGTTACCTTGGTTTGGAACATAGCCTGAAGAATTGCTTAATATCAATAGCAGTGGCATTATAGGGAACAAGGCTCGCAAAGAAGTATTGAATTGGCGACCGCGTATCGGAATTCGGAAGATGTTGTAAGGAGCCCTCCTAAAGAGTATAAAGGCCTGGATGGGGATTCGCTGGATGAGAAAAGCGCAGGAACAGTCGAGGTGGCGATGCATGGGGAGGGTTTTGTTCAACAGTGGACGTCTTTCGGCCGATTGTTTTATTATATATATATATATTGTTCATCATCCTGTTGGCAATCCACTGCCCTTTGGCCTCTCCATTCGTTCATTTGTCACGCCACTGGATCCGTACTTTGAGTAATGAATGCTATCTTGATTCCATTGTAAAACAAAAGTTAAATCAAAAAACCCGACTGATTCAAAAGCGAACTAAAAAGACGTAAACAAGGAGAAAATCATGCTGTGCAGGCGGAGAATACACCAGATTTTGGTCAGCCAGCCCTCGAATATGTATCCTCCGACTGCACAGCATGATTTTCTCCTTGTTTACTTCTTTTTAGTTCGCTTTTGAAGCAGTCAGGTTTTTTTATTTATAACTTGTTAGTTCGTTTTTTTTTTCGAATTAGGTATATTTAAACATATAAGTATTATATATTTTTGAAATCACCTCTTAAAATCCTTTATTTTGATTCACCACACGAGGGGGCTGGAAGAAAAAAAAACTTGGGCCCCCACAATATGGCGCCCAAAATCCGCCATTTTTCTATTGTTCAATTTTAATGTAACCAGTGACACTCGTAGGGTTAAGACGAATCGGTTGACGTACGAATCATTCAAATCAGCCAACGCGTTTGGTCTCTGGAACGCCATATAGGAACAAACATACATACATACATACATAATACACACCTGTGTAGGTCCATCTCTCTTTTACGCTGAATCCAAGATGGCTTTAAAACTTTATAGTAATGCCCTTGAACCAGCCACAATGTCTCTCAAAATCTTTGTCTTAGAAAGCGATCATTTAAGTTATTTTGCCACTTACTGACTCCAAGAGTTCTATCAATAGCTGCGGTCGCGATGCCAAGGTACAGAGCAGCATAGAACGGCACAGCCTGATCCAGATGGTTCGGTGCCATCAGCACCATGGCGTCTCCAGTCTTCAGTCCCAAGTTCCTGAAGCTGGTGGCGCATTGGATGCTTCTTCTTAACATGGATCCGTTGGTCTCTGTTTCACCGGTACCACCGTCAATCTGTTGAGAGAATCAGAACCATATGGTTAAGCTAGTTGAACTACAATATAACTGACGCATGGGTCCACCATCTGGACAGGTGCGTTCGAATCTGTAAGTTGATACGATGAGTACGATTCAATCTGCCTAGCTTGTTAAAAAATATATTGGGATCGCCTTCAAGTTTAACCGGCAGGATCTGAATACCAGTCCTTTACATGGAGCGAGTACTAATCTTACCTAAATGTTACTAAAGTGCCCTAAATGCATTGCCTGGTCCAACGCTCGAGCACGAGCACCAGAACAACCTCCAACGTTACAAGAAGCTTGAACATTTTTGGCAGTGCTTGCAAAATGAATATGTAGCAGAACTACAGCAGCGCTCCATATGGCGTACAAAATCAGCATCCCCGCAAGTTGAATATTTAGTTCTTCTTTGGAAGATAACGTCGCACCACTCAGCTGGCGAAAGGGACGAGTCAGCCGCCGTTTCTCTAGGACCGACGTCATCACACGAATCGCAGACGTGGAAACAACCCGAGGCTGCTACCTCTCACTCGGATATGCCCCTTACCTGCTTCTTCATCGGATGACGACTGAAGAAGTTGAAAGAAGTATTTCAACGGGGGAGAAGATGTCTGCGTCATACTAACGCCAGATGGTTTTGTAATACCACCAAGCTGCACATTCAAGTGCTATAACTAGTTTTGTAATTTTTACTTACACCCGAATGTTTGACCGACATTTTTCACTATTGTAATTTTGCACACGGCTGTGACGAAATCGATTTCCAAAATCCGAAGATTAATGCTGTTTTGTGAAGAAACTGAGGTTTTTCATTAATAAACTTCCTAATGCCCACTAACATATATACAACACCATTTTTTTTTGGGTTTCGTAGTCATGCAATGACTTCTCAGGGTGAAGCGGGAGGGCGTGTCAGACTTTTACTGACTAAAACCCACCCATGTTCCTTCTGTTGCTTAAGCCAGGGCTGAGGTAACTCTCTTTCAAATTTAATCGCGACCATATCTATACAGAACCCACCGTGTGTGGGTAAGTTACTGCTTTTCTATTGTATCTGTAATTAGACGCTCAATGGGTTGACAGGAAATTACACAGTAAGTAGGTAAAACAACCTCTTTTCAAGACTTGTTTCAGATTTTTAGGGTTTCTGACTACCCGTAACGGCTGTCCTTTTTCAACAAATAACAGCCGGGACCAACAGCTTAACGTGCTTTCCGAGGTTCCGAGATTTAAAGTTCTATTCGCTCCAAGGTAACTTTGAAAGCTTGTTTACAACCCTCTCTTAAATAAATCGATACAGCGACGGATGAAACCTAGAATTGCACACATTGCAATTTCAATTTTATTCCTGTGTCGAAAGGATTCAGAATCATTTGCCTGTCTACCTGGCTAGCTTTGCCCGGGCCGACACTAGGCATATATATTTTACTATATAGGTGCAAACTGCGTTTTCACCTATAGAGTGGAGCAATATGGATATCGGTACGCCACAGAGTATAAAGGAATGGATGGAGTGTCCAAAGTGCTAGTGAATATGTAGGTAATGTTTACCGATTTTTTTAGTTACAAAAATCTCTGAGCTTTTTAGCAACTGTTTAAGCGATTCTAAATTCAAATTCTCTATAGAAAAGAATATTGGTCAAGTAGTGGATAAAAAAAAAACAAAAACATCAATCATAGTCGATCAGAACGATATATATTGCCATGCCCATCGATATATATGTACTACGTAGTAGATTTGGCAATCCGTACACGCACTCTGTTCGACTAAACTGTACTGCAATCCGTACACCTTTCATTAAACTATATGTTAAACGAAACGCGTAAGCACCATGAATTTCATGGCATGGCTTATGACGTTTTGATCGCGAGTAAATTAAACTCTATAAGCGGTCTAGCGCTGCATGTTATAATAGTTTGATTAGACAAAATTAATATTTTAGCGCTGCTGCAAACTTTAGTTCTAACTCACTAGCATTTGAACAAATTTTGTGCATGGATGTTCTTGGCTATCGGTAGAATGTATGCCAATCAATGAGTAATCAATAAATTAGAGATATCGCATCGAGATTTTAATAAATAATGGTATATTAAAGTTTACTTTTTAGATGTAAACACTTAACTGAAGAACTTTATCTACCTTGCAATTGGGCTTATAAATTAATAAGGTTTTAAATTTAAATTTTCTCAACTGACCGTACAGAATCGATTCATTTATTTTTTATTTTGCCGTCAAGTAGCATAAAATAATCAAGTGTGTCCTAACCTATTAGAGTCTGGCAAACGAAAGTAGAGACTGAAAAAGAGTAAACGTCGAGTTCTAAAGTATCAAATTAGGTTATTCCAAGTATTTCATACTAGTTTTGGGGTTGCTATGCCGAGATTTTTTAAATTTGCCGCGCTTTTTCAGTCTCTACTTTCGTTTGCCAGACTCTAACTATGAAGCTTGAATTTTGTATGAAAAACAAATAAGGACCGTTATAAAATGTCCGTATTAGTTGCATTATTACAGACCAAGAGATTTTGATAATTTAACCGGATTATCTATTTCATAGCTCGCTACTTTCGCCACCAACGTACCATCCTCACAAAAACTAGCATCAGCACTCCATTTTGTCATTCCTCCGTGTTTCATCGTTACTACGTAATTAAATTTTATCCGAAGCCGGGCCAGACAGACACACACATATACACCCATTTCTATGTAGGGACATAGGAGCCAAGGAACACGGACAGCTTTTAATCTTCCATCGGATATGTTTCGGAAACATATTGAATGTTAACTGTATACTGTACATTATAATGTTGAGTAAATTGGCGTTTCTGTGTAAGGTGAGAGAAAAGAGAGTAATGGTAAAAGTTACTGGTAGTCTAGAAATCATATGCCAGGCTGGTAGGGCTAGATTCATGGCGGAGTCAGCCATGACTCCCTTTGGCCTAAGGACTACTGCAAGACTACAATGCAACTGAGGCTGACTCAGGTAGAACGCTTTAAATTATTGAACTGGTATAATAAGCGGCGCACTAGCTAGATAGGAGGCAAAGCCCATTTTGAATAAAAAATAAATAAGTAAAGTCGCTCAAGAAACCGTGTCCGGGCGATCTTACAAATAATTTGTAATATATTATTCCTTCTTTTTTCTTTTTTAAAAAACTTTGCCCCACACTAGGAATTTCTCCTTTATCGTGGGTGCGTTTACAAACATATAAACTCACATACACAAACACTCAAAGTCAAAGCCGGAACAACTATCTGTAGGTCATAGAAATATTTGTTCCGTGCGGGATCGAACCCGCGACACGCAGCGCAGCATTCAATCGCTCAACCACTGCGCCAACCGTACGCCCTAAAATGTGTTCCTAGATTTTATTCTGTAAATACCTAAGTGGTGATTGCAAAGGCAAGCTTAGGTACCAGCCACCTCGATTCTTTTTACGCCCTAGGCTCAAGCCTGTAGGTTAATCCAGCCCTGAGCGCAGAGAAGTCTCGGTTTATAATGTATAGTCACCCATTCACGGACCGTTCTCGGCCAGCGTTGCTTAACTTTGAATATAAAGCCGTGCGGCAGTTATTACTTAGCTATGAGTGTCTCGCTCAGACTTGGAAATATAGTAAGTATCTAATATACATAATTGTAAGAAGCTGTAACACTATATTATAATCATTCAACCACCCAAAACATTTACTAACTATGCTTAGCCACGGCCAGACATGATTCGCAATTTGCACTATGCGTTAAGGCCGCTATCCCACTGGCGTTTTACGAGCGTTGGCGTTCCTCCAACGTCTGCGCAGCGCCAACGCTGCGTCGACGCTGCGTAGTCGCGACGTTTTAGTCGCGAGACTAGTGGCTAGCGTTAGCGCTAAGACTTAGGAACGTTAACGACGCGTCAACGCGACGGTAACGTTGCGTTTTTTGGTAACAGGTACAATCACGCCGTACATTGATTATTTCAAAACTTATGCCAGTGTCTTTGAATAAATACAACAAGTAGTTAAAATACACACAAAAGCGTTTCACATACATACCTCAAAACGATAGCAATCCTCTCTTCTGGTGATACTGAAACTCTCGAGATTAGTGTCTAAATATTGTATGACATTTAATCACTTCTAAAAGTTCGTTAAATGTAGAAAATTGCCGATGAGACTTTCTTATTCTTTTACGTAAATTTCGTCTAAGTAGCAAAGTCAACAATAGTGTTTTCTCGTCGGAATCCATTTTATCTTTAATTGTACGCCTCAAATTATAGCATGTACAACGTCAATGTCGCGTCTGCGCAGCGTCGACGCTGCGTTGGAGGAACGCCAACGCTCGTAAAACGCCAGTGGTATAGCGGCCTAAATGGTTCGATTCAAAGGCTTAGTTAAAATATCTTTATAACTGATACTAAAATCTGACTCACTGCAGTCTAGCCAGAGAGGTGAGAATGATAACATCGAATAATCTCGTATCATCGATAAGATAGTAGTTAAGACTTAACACGTACAATACCTTTACCCGGTAGGTACATCCTGGTGCTTAAGATAACATCTTGTTGGGTAGACGCCTATATCCGGATGGGTTAGGCTCCTATGGTACCCTTACATTTCACCAGTAATGCTTAAGTCCCACGCAGGAGCTCGTGGCTAAATAATAACAGCAGCACTGGTCGATCATCAAAGTTAAGCAACGCTTGACTAGGTCGGTCCGTGGATGGGTGACCATTTCAACACACCGAGCTTCCTCCGTGCCTCGAAAAGCACGTTAAGCCGTTGGTCCCGGCTGTCATTTGAAGATCTTTGACAGTCGTTACGGGTAGTCAGAAGCCTGAGATCTGACACCAGTCTTGCCAGGGGGTACCGTGTTACTCAGTTACTGGGTTGTGGAGGTCAGATAGGCAGTCGCTCCATGTAAAACACTAGTACTCAGCTGAATCCGATTAGACTGGAAGCCGACCCCAATGAAGATGGGAAAACGCTAGGCAGATTGATTGCTTAAGTCCCACGAGGAGTGTGGGCCTACAACAGAGCACAAGTCTAGACTCCTGGATGCGGTGAGAAGTAGAGGTCGCCCGGGCGCCCGGGAACAGAACGAGATTGTATCCAAAGCAGGAAGAGACTGGATGACCACTGCTAAAGATAGGAAAAAATTGAATTCTTTGGAGGAGGGTTTTACCCTGAGGAGGTCCACATTAGAAGGAGATTAAATTGCATTAGTAGTAGATTTATTATGGTAATTTAAAAATATAATGATAAAATATCAAATTAATTAATTATATCTAATTATTAGACGCACGGGATCGCACAATGTGGCGATGCCTGGGGGAGGCCTATGTCCAGCAGTGGACGTCTTTCGGCTGAAATGATGATGATGATGATCTAATTATTGTGGAATCAAATAAAGCTATTTTATACCTCAGCAGGAAACAACGGAATCCTTATAGGATTACTTCGTTGTGTATCTGTCTGTCTGTCACAGCCAATTTGCTCATAAACTACTGGACCGTTTGAGATGGAATTTGCTATACATAATTATGTAAGTTAAGAGGTTTTTGTGTCGGGGGTTTTTAAGATAAATACTTTTGAAGATATCTAAAAATAAACGAAAATTGACTATTCCCACTTATCTCCAAACTACTGGGCCCCTAACATTTGGAAAAGAAAACGAAAAATAGTTCTTTTCATATAGATTTCAGGAAAACCTATAAAAAGTGTAAGTATAGTATTTAAAGTAACATAGGAGATTTCAAAATATTTGTGCGTATGAACTGCAAATCTTGTTCGGTGCTTTCAAATTTTGTGAATTTTAATAAGGATACCTAATTATTTTGCTGAATGAAGCTGTTTGTACGGAACCTTCGGTGAAGTTCGGTGCGCGAGCAGAGAGGATCGATTTCCAAGACACCAAAAATATGCTCAGAATAAAAATCTAAAATGGCACGAAAATGTTTCGTCATGAGTGTAATTTCCAAGATTTTCGGGGTCGCTAATAACGAAAATGGGCGCTAAATCAAAATCCAAGATAGATCCTGTGAACATTTGCATATACATAGCCGGTATGACATTTTAATTGTTTTAGAGAAAACAAAAGTGGGGACGAAATTAAATTCTAACCCTCTTACTAATAAACACGGAATAAAGTTATACCAGGCATAACAAAGGTATAACCATACATTTTCATAGGTTTATACCTGGTATAACTTTATTCTGCGTTTATTAGTAAGAGGGTGAGACTTTTTTTTTAATTTAACTGCTAGTTTTATGTGATTGGCGGAGGCGAGATGGCAGATTTGAGCTCGCTTTGCTCACTTTTGCATCTTATGTTCTTTTCATATTCAACAAAGACAAAATATTCTCTCTTACTGATATAGGTAGGTACTCTAGTTATCTATGAAATTAAAAAAAAACCTATGAAAGACGGAGTGCAAATATTTTTCGCGCTTGCTTAGCTCGCTCTTGCTTTGTGCATCCTTCCTTTCCTATGTGAGTCGACAAATTATTATTTATTAAAACTTTATGCACAAGTACAACGGCGGACTTAATGCCTTAGGCATTTTCTACCAGTCGACCTTAGGGTGGTGCAGAGATAAAAATAAGGCAGGTGCAACTAAATGAACGGAAAAATTGAGAAAAAACATATATAAAAAGAATATATACAAATATATACTTAGATACATACATACATAAACAATGTAATTGAGAAACCGAAACCAACAAATCAATTCAGTGATGATTCTGCAAACTTCTTCCGAATGTGCTCACGTCAACGTTTCACCATTTAACAATCTATTTTGGCGAGGTTTGCTGATAATATAGTTATGACCTTTTACGACAATTTATAAGGACGAATCATCCTTAATGAGGGGGTGATATACAGTGGAAAGGATGGTCTTTTAAGTATTACAATCAGTTATTTGAGCAGATAATAAAAATGATTGCGCTATTTAATGTGTTATTTTGATGCTGTGTTTGATCTTTTCGTAAGACGCAACCAAGGTTGTTTCGTAAGGAATTTATGTTGAATTTGACAAGTTCGAGAATATAAAGACAATCTTTCTGGATGATTGCTTCTTAAGACGATGACTAACGCCATTGACCTTGAGGGAACAAAACGGGCACTCTCACTCGTTTTTCGTACTTTCCTTATTATTCTATGACTTTAAAACAAAGGCTCAGATTAAAATGTAGATAATAAAATTGCCTTTGAGATAGTGTCAATATCATTAAAATACGCCCAGCGGTGTTGGTGCTATTGTCGTGTTTTTGTCCTTTTTAGACATAACTTTACATATTAATTACACAATGTTATACGAATAAAACTCAAACTTTTCTTAAATCAAGTTATTAAGAAACTGGTATATATAATCTATTTATTTTTCCAAAAAAATACGACTAGCCGTTTAGACGTGGTTCTCATTTTAAAATCAGCGCTAGAGTGGTTTTTTTTAGTTAGTTGTCTTTGTGTTGTTTGTGTGTTTAGTAATCTATCTTTATATTTAAACGAGCAATTCTTGTATAATATATGAAGATATAATCTGAATCTCGGGAACGGCTCCAACGATTTTCATGAAATTTACTAATGCAAGGGATTTCGGGGGCGATAAATCGACCTGATGATTGTCGATCGCATTAACGAAAATTCGCCAGAAGTCACTCAAATCGCGAATTGCGACGTCGTACAATCATACGTCTACCTGGGCGCTTTAATATCGAACCACGGTGGTTGCGGGGACGAGATTAAGCGACGCATGGCTATAGCCAGGTCTGCCATGGATAGGCTGAAGAAAATATGGAGGAATCACAATATCACCAAAGCCACGAAAACCCGGCTCATACGGGCACTTGTATTCCCCATATTTTTATACGCAGCCGAGACCTGGACGCTAAAAGAAACTGAGAGGAAGAGAATAGACGCTCTGGAAATGTGGTGCTGGAGAAAAATGCTTGGAGTGTCGTGGACTGAGTTCCGCACTAACATATCCATCCTTCAAGAACTCGGTATCAGGCAGCGTCTATCGGCTATGGTTCAAGCTCGAGTACTCCAGTTCTTTCGACACGTGTCCCGACGAGGCAACGACTCTATCGAGCGGCTTGTAGTTCAGGGTAGAGTGGAAGGAACGAGAGCGCGCGGCAGGTCGCCCATGCGATGGACCGACCAGATTAAGTCTGCAATGGGTGGCCCATTGCATGGGTGCACACGAATAACAGCCGATAGAGAGGTTTGGCGTCGCATCGTTGGGCAAGTTATGGCAACCCGAAGTCTCACTGCAACATGATGACCACGACCGCTTTGCCAAGAGTGTACCGACGAAGAAGAAGAAATCGACCTAGTTAGTTTTATTTTTTAGCAAACGTTGTTTGCTCTGTTTTCACCCGAGCAGAGCTCGGTCGCCCAGGTACTGAATATTTAAAGTGGACGAAAATACCTACAGACAGTCTCTGAATTATTCTGATGGTTGGTAGTTTTTTTTATTATTATTATTGATAGGCTCGCGTTTGACCACTACCTCGCCTGATGGTAAGCGATGATGTGGCCTACGGTGAAGCACGCTTGCCTAGAAGAAACCTATTCACTCTTGACTTAAAGACCCCAAGGTTTTTAAAACTTTTTTTTAAAAGAGTAAGTATGGAGTTTCTTGTGCGTTCTTCTCCATAACAAGCTTCATTTCCGAATGCACGGTAGAATCAATTTTTATTAAATGTAAATTTTAACGTTCAAAAGTGCCACATATTGGCCTACTTCAAATTAACACATTTGACTTTGACTTTGGTTGTAGCTATCAGGAAACAAAGACAAAAAAACAAAGTTAAAAACGACAAACACACACACTCATTTGACTGCTGTAATATGGGTGTACATATTACATCTGCCCAACCCTTCCAGTAATAGGGACATGATGTTATTTGTTGTGTTATTACGACACCATTTAAATTGCCAAAATTATTTCACTTATGGCACCTGCAAAAAATATCGATATGTGCCGTATGTGATAAAAGAGCAGTGGTGGCCCAGTGGTATCGGCCGCGACTTACAAGTTGTAGGTCGTGGGTTCGAGCCCAGGCAGGCGTTTTACTTTGTGTAAATTATTTCATCACCACTGCTCTCAAAACGGTGAAGGAAAACATCGTGAGGAAACCGGCATGTTTTAGAACCAAAAATTCGAAGACATGTGACATCCACCAATTTGCACTGGGCCCACGTGGTGCTTTACGGCCCATTCCCTCTCACAGAGAGGAGGCCTGTGTCCCAGCAGTGGGAACATTAATAGGCTGATGATGATGTGATGTGCCGTATGTGGAATACCCCAGATGCCATTTTGTACGCTTTCTAATTGATATATAAGACTGATTATTGTGATTTATCGTGTTTACTGTTGATTGTTGTAATGGTATATTAATTAAGCTTTGCCTTTTTCCAAAAAATGCCTGACTTTTACCAGCCCTAAATTCTTCTCCTATATTTCAGTCCATCCAAAGGTTGTCTGTAAGAGATTGCCCTGTGCGATAAGACCGCCCATTGTACACTTTGTTTTTGAAAATGTTTGTTCTGTATGTTTTTTAGGGTTCCGTACCCAAAGGGTAAAAACGGGACCCTATTACTGAGACTCCGCGGTCCGTCTGTCTGTCTGTCTGTCTGCCACCAGGCTGTATCTCATGAACCGTGATAGCTAGACAGTTGAAATTTTCACAGATGATGTATTTCTGTTGCCGCTATAACAACAAATACTAAAAACAGAATAAAATAAATATTTAAGTGGGGCTCTCCCATACAACAAACGTGATTTTAGTGCCATTTTTTTGCGATAATGGTACGGAACCTTACGTGCGTGAGTATGACTCGCACTTGGCCGGTTTTTTTATTTTGTGGTGTACAATAAAGTATATAATAAAAAATAAATATAACCCTACCTAAAGTTTTTCATTCCGACTGTTAAAAATTTGCTTAAACAAAAGAAAACTCCGAAACGCCACTTAAAAATATTAATAATAATGAAATTTCTGTTTCCAGTGGCCGAAACGCCTACTAAGCCCTAATTATCCATGCGTTGCTCTTATGAGAAACTTCACAAATTCACTCGATATCAAAACAAACAAAACAATTTACCTGCATAACAAAGTCCGGATCATCTTTAATGCTCTGCAAGATGATCTTACCGAGATGGTACTTATCACTAGAAATCCCAGTCTCTGAAACTATTCGCGATGTGAACTCACTAATAAAATTGTCGATAAGTTCGTTTCTGTAGGAAAATTCCGCCATTATTAATTTAATTTTAACTATCAAGGGTTTTGATATGCCACTTGTTACGTATGATGTGGAACTGCGGGCTCCTAATATTATGTTAATATATTTATTAAGTCTTGCGTTGTGTAAGTCTTTGTTTGGCCATGGTTTGGCGGCTCCTCCCACCTCTCTGTAGATAGCGTGCGCGGTTTACACTCTAGGGTTGTCAAATATTCTATACTAGCTTTTGCCCGCGGCTTCGCACGCGTAGACTACATACTTCTCCTTACCATATTTTAACAGTATGTAGAGAAAAAGTAAAAAAATAATTATGATAAAAATAATGTAATATGAAAGTTTATCTTAGGACAGACTTATACCGTAGTAGCTATTAAGTAATCTGTGCTTATACTTACCTACTTTAAATCAATACGCTCTATCCTTGTCCTGTCCCTATCCCTTCATTATTTCTGTGTTTATCCATGACTAATAATAAGTAATCATAATCATAAGTAAGTAATTAAATTATAGTATTTCCTTGTAAACAACATTTTTAACCATTTTGGATGTCGGCGCCAATATCACCAGACTATTTGATGAGCTAACACGTGAACACGCTACAAAGAACTGTCCATGGGAAAAGCAATTCTCCCTCAAATCAACTACAGCATACTTCCAAATCCAAACAACAACAACAACACAACACAAACAAACAAACATCCAAACTTTCATCCCCTTTTTCACGCCCTTAGGGGTGGAATTTCCAAAAATCCTTTCTTAGTGCTCACCTACACTACCAAAGGAACCTACATGCCAAGTTTCATGATTGAAGCTTCAGCCGTTTGGGCTGTGCGTTGATGGTCAGTCAGTTAGTCAGTCAGTCACTTTCTTCTTTTATATGTTTATAAGAAGATATGATAATATAATATATATATAATATATATGTTTGTTTCTTCTTCACGCTCGAACGGCTGAACGGATCTGTATGAAATTTCCCACAGAGATAGATTTTTTGCCGGGCATATGTTCCCTTGGGACAATTTTCGACATTCACGCAGGCGGAACCGCTGGCATAAGCTAGTAAGTACTGTATAACTTCCTCGTTGGGCTAGTGGTCGCAACTGCTTCTGTTGATAATGAGGTCCTGGGTTTGATTTCCAGGTCGGGCTAAATGTTATTAGGTTTTTTTATCAGGAATTTCTCTGTAGCAACCCGCAGCCGATTTGCGCAAGTGAATTCGGCAAGGTGAACGGTTTGACCGCTATCAAATCGACCAATCATATGCGAGATGAATGATGCGATGAGGATTTCCGTCTGTGTGATTGGTCGATTTATAGCGGTCAAACCCTTTACGTTGCCATATTCACTTACGCAATAAGGCTGCCGGAGTATGGCGTTGTACTCGGTAGAGGGCAATAGGCGAGCCTATTTAAACGTTTTAGTAAATAACAAGATGTCACTCAGTAACAACTACCGGTGACATTAGATTAACAATTTATTTAGGTTAGGAAGAATACAGAAATAGAGCATAATGTTTGATTAGTAATTAAGGCGGTGCCCTGACGAAAAAATCAGCATTAGATAAGTAAGGTAAGTGAAAGGATTGAAATAACGACAGAATAAATGTACATTTTTACACGACTCCCCTGTTGTATATGTATCCGAACATAATTATAATCAATATTATAATAGTACTCTGTGGTATGCAGCGTTGCCAGAACGTAACTTTTGTTACATTTTACGTAACTTTTGACCGTCTCACGTAACCTCCATGTAACACGACTCAAAATGTAACTTTTACGTAACTTTTAGGACTTACTAAAAATATTAAAATATCAAAAAATTATCGTGAAACGGAACGCATCTTTGAAACCTTTTGTTCGACGTGTTGTCGCACTGTGCCCTGACTTTATTCAATCACTCACTCACGTGTATTTCTAAATCTTCCATCCCGCTTACTCCGGCGAGCGAGTGAGCGTCGTGTTTTGTTTGCTGAAGTTTTATTATCTCCAAAGAAGAGTAAATAAACACGAAAGTAATGTATTTTTATTAAATTTATTTCGTCAATAGTGTAGTGATTGGTTTGTTTTCGACACGTTTGTTTAGCTCAAACGGTTTGAGCTAACAACTTGGTTACTAAATACTATTAGTATTAATACTAATTACTTGGTTGGTAAATGGTAAATTTATTGTAGTTTTAATTTAATAATTAATGATTTAGGGAATCAGTAAATCAACAACAAAGTCGTATTTGCAACTGAAATAAGTTTATTTTTGTATCAATCGTCAACTGAATATCAAGATTATCAAGTCAATTATCATAATATATGTGTGCCATGCACTGCGCATAGCTTCAAGAAGTTCATTTAGCTATTTCTTACTCATTGTTAAGTAACTTTGGTTTCGTTTACAAGAACTAGAGTGGGCTGAATACCTACCGGCCAGCGTAACCTAGATTTGACCCAGTAGGTACCTAGCATGGTTGTTTCTCGTTGTATTTTGAATGTTCTAAACTGAACGCAACGGATTTACCCGTGGTAGACGCGCGGGAGGGCCTGCTCGCGAAATAACGGGCGCGTTCCGCTAACAACAAAGTAGGAAAAACAAAGTCAAATTGTAGTATTTTATTATTTTAGTGTCGTTGTCCACATAAAATAAGGTAATGTAACTTTTCTCATGAAAATGTAACTTTTTGAGATGTCTCACGTAACATTTGACTATCTCCCACTGGCAACACTGGTGGTATGTGTATCCAAACATAATGTAGATTGAGGAGACTGCTCTGTGACATAGACTGGTTGGTTAACAATTAAAACATGTAAAGACTACACAATCTATTTTATTTAATACAAGATATAACATGGCGCTGCGTAATAATAAATAAAGATGAGAAGAAGAAAAATTGTTAGAAAAGTACAGAATAAGAAATTAGTACAAAAAGAAGATCCACATTGACGATTGCAAGGGATTTCGTTTGGCAGGAATGCCGTCTTCCGAAAACATGTCATCGGTGCATAAAGGTATATCGGGCTTAAAACCCCCAGAGAAATTACGTGCACTCACAGCAGAAGAGTATAAGAAATGGAAGCAGAGATTCGAAATTTATAGAGTCGCAACGGGCTCAACGGAGCATGATGGCGAGATACAGGTTGCGTTGCTATTGCATTGCATTGGAGAGGAAGCACTAGAGATTTATAATACTGCAGACCTTACAAACGAAGAAAGGAAAGATTATAAAAAGGTGATAGCAAAGTTTGACCAATACTTCATACCTATAAAGAATGAAAGTGTTGCATCACACATCTTTTTTACTAGGCAACAAAAAACGGGCGAAAGTTTTGATGCATATTTGACAGAATTAAGAAAATTAAGTATAGATTGTAATTTTGGGAATTTACAAGAAAGATTGTTACGAGACAGGCTGGTCGCTGGGATCTTGGATACTAAACTGAAAGACAGGTTGTTAAGAGAAAGTGACCTAACACTACAAAAAGCTATTCAGATTTGTAAAGCAGCAGAGTTAGCAACACAAGGCATGAGAGAAATTGAAGAAAAATCTACAGTGGACGCAATAAGGACGAAGAGAGGAATACAAACAGGAAAAAGAAAGGAACTGGCTACGGAGACTCATAGAAGAGAGGCTAGCAGGCAAGCAGAAAAGAAAGAAGAAAGAAAAGATATTAGAAAAATAGAAGGATGCTCACGCTGTGGTTACAGTCATGAAATAAGGAACTGTCCGGCTTATGGGAAAACGTGCATGAAGTGCAAGAAAGTAGGGCATTTTGCGAAGGCTTGTCGAGCAAGTACAAACAAATTAGTCAAGACAGTAAATAGAAGATCACAGTCAGAAGATCTGGAAGAGGTGTGCTTGGGTTCTGTAACTAGCCAGACATTGGAAACAGAAGAATGGAGTCAAAAGGTAATTTTTGTAGAACAGAAAAAAGGTATTGATTTTAAATTAGATACTGGTGCACAGTGTAATGTTTTGTCGAAAAAAGATTGTAACAAACTTGGTGTATACAGATTCGAAAATTCTAAATTAAAATTGTTGAATTATAATGGGGATACTATAAATACAGTAGGTCAGGTGACACTTAGATGCCAAGTAGGAAACAAATTAAAATACATAAATTTTCAGGTGAGTGAAAAAGACACAGTACCTATTTTGGGACTGCAGACTTTATTACAGTTAGATTTGATTAGGAGAGTGCCAATAACAAAAGGAGAAATTTATCAAATTTTGGCTAAAGATTTATTTTCCAAATACAAAGATGTTTTTGAAGGGTTAGGTGAAATAAAGGGTTATGAATACAAAATAACATTAAAAGAAAATTGGGTTGGTAAAATTGAGGCGAACAGACATGTGCCATTTAAATTAATGAAAAAGCTAAAATGTGAATTGTTAAATTTAGAAAAAATGGGAGTTATTTCAAAAATTGAAAAACCAACAGATTTTGTCAGTAGTTTGGTGATTGTGTCAAAACCTAATTCTTCAGATATAAGGATTTGTTTGGATCCTCAGTACTTAAATACACAAATTAAAAGAGAACAAATTCAAATTCCTACAGTTGAAGAAATAACAGCAAAATTAAATGGCAGTAAAATTTTCAGTACTTTAGATGCAAGTAAGGCTTTTTTCATGTTAAAATTATCAGATGATAGTAGAGAGTTAACTACATTTAATACACCTTATGGGAGATATCAGTTTAATAGATTGCCATTTGGATTGTCATCAAGTCCTGAAGTTTTTCATAGAGTTTATAAAAATATTTTCCAAGATATACAGGGTGTTGAAATATATATTGACGATTTATTGGTCCATGCAAAAACAGAATTAGAACATGATAGGATCCTAGAGGAAGTGTTAAAAAGAGCACAAGAAAATGGTATAAAATTTAATAAGGCAAAATGTAAATTTAATCAGACAGAAGTAAAATACTTAGGCCACATTCTTACACCTGATGGTATGAAGGTTGATAAAGGGAGAGTGAGAGCGATAGTAGAAATGAAAGAGCCTATTAGTCAAAAGGAATTGATGAGATTTTTAGGCATGATAAATTATGTTTCAAGATTTATTCCAAATGTATCAGAGATAACAGCTCCATTGAGAGAACTTATCAAAAAAGAGGTTCCATTTGTATGGGCACAAGCACAACAAAAAGCTTATGAGCAATTAAAAAGAATTTTAGTAGAACCCCCTGTTTTGGCATATTTTAACATTGATAAAAAAATAATTTTGAGTGTAGATGCATCGAAAGAAGGACTAGGTGCAGTATTGTTACAGGATGGTAAACCAATAGCATACGGTTCAAGGGCATTGACAAATAATGAAAAAAATTTTAGTCAGATAGAGAAGGAAAGTCTTGCTATACTATATGGATGTACCAAATTCCACCAATATCTTTATGGTCAACAGTTTCTAGTGGAAACAGACCATAAGCCATTAGTGTCAATTTTCTCAAAACCCCTCAATAAAAGTCCTGTAAGATTACAAAGAATCAGAATAAATTTACAGCCATATTCATTTGATTTAAAATTTAAACCTGGAAGAGAACTGCTAGTAGCTGATCATTTAAGTAGATCACATCTAATGGATAATTCCAAAACATATGATATAGACATAGAAGCACATGTTGCTATGATAGTTGACAGTATCAACATCACAGATAGGAAGCTTAAAGAGTTAGTGGAAGAAACTGGTATGGACAGTGTGATACAGAAAGTGTGCAAGTATGTGCGTGAAGGATGGCCAGAGAATAAATATGATATTGAAAGTGAGGCAAAAGTTTATCATACATATAGAGATGAGTTAGGCGAATGTGAAGGTTTATTAATGAAAGGAAGTCAGATAGTGATTCCACATAACAAAAGAAGAGAAATTTTAGGAAAAATACATTATGCTCATCTAGGTATAGAAAAATGTAAGCAGTTAGCTAGAAAATCAGTATTTTGGCCTAACATGAATAAAGAGATTGAAGATATGATTCAAAATTGTGACACATGTAAAAGTTTTCAAAATAATAATAAAAAAGAGTCAATGATTGCTAAAGAAGTACCAGAAAAACCATGGCAAATTTTGGCCACAGACATTTTTTTTCTTTATAGAATTCCATATTTGTTGGTAGTAGATTCATACAGTAAATATATTGAAATACAAGAATTAAAAAACTTGTCAGCTCAAAATACTATTGATAATTTGAAACAAATTTTTTCAAGATATGGAATACCTGAATTATTGTATTCAGATGCAGGTACCCAATTCACAGGACAGGAATTTAAAATTTTTAATGAAGCATGGAATTTTCAACATAAAATAGTTAGTCCAAAACACCACCAGAGTAATGGGTTAGCAGAAAGACACATTCAAACTGTTAAAAGAACATTAAAAAAGTTAATTTATGACAGAAAAGATATTTATTTGGGTCTTTTAATTTATAGAAACACGCCAATATCAGACACAGGTAAAACACCTACAGAATTATTATTCAATAGGAAAGTACGGAATGTTTTGCCTATGGCAGGAAAAAATGAGAAGTATGAAAGTAAAGAAAGTTTTAGAAAGGAGTTATTTAAAAGGCAAGAGAGACAGAGAATGTTTTACAATAAAGGTTCTAGAGAATTACCGGATTTGACAAAAGGAGACAGAGTGAAAATACAGTATGAAAATAATAGAAAACCTCATAGTAGTGGAATTGTAATAGAGAAGGGAGAAAATCCTAGATCTTATAAAATTAGAAATGAAAATGGGGAAATAATTACAAGGAACAGGAAAATGTTGATTAAAGGAGGTGTTTATAAAGAAAGGATTAATTATGAAGATTTAGAAGTAGGGATTGATACAGGAAGGAATGAAGACAAGGGACAAGAGAGTCAGGTCATTAATCCAAGTAAAGATATGGAGTGTATGCAGGATATTAGGAAGTCCATTGGGGACAGTAAAGGAAGTAGGGTAGAGAATGAAACTGCATATACTACAAGGACAGGGAGAAAAATTAAAACACCAAGTTACTTAGATGACTATGTTAAATCTTAATTATGTTTAGAAGATAAAGTAGTTTGTTGATTATGTTACAGTTATGTTTGTGAAATTATTAAGTCATGTAAAGTTTAAGCTACCTGATGTAAGTTACTTTTAATAAGATGTTTCTTAAGTTATAAGAAAGGAAGGATGTTGTATATGTATCCGAACATAATTATAATCAATATTATAATAGTACTCTGTGGTATGTGTATCCAAACATAATGTAGATTGAGGAGACTGCCCTGTGACATAGACTGGTTGGTTAACAATTAAAACATGTAAAGACTACACAATCTATTTTATTTAATACAAGATATAACATCCCCAAAAGAGGAGTGTTATGTTTTTAAGGCTCTTGTATGTTTGTGAGATTCTTTATTCCACCATAACTAAGACATACCGCCAAGCGGCCTAGCCGTGGAAAACAGAAGACAGTGCCCGATGGACATATCCAGGGGAGCTCGGGCGCCCCCGCTGTCTCCAGACTAGTCCCCCAATGATGGCGTCCAGTCGGCGTGTGTCTGTGGGTTGCCAGCGTGGAACCTCACCTCACTTCCTTCTCCTTTTCTTACCTTCACTCTCAACCATGGCAAGGAACAGAAGAAAAAAAGGCTGTACAGCGGCAGCACTCACTGTCATATAAGATGCACCTCTGTAACATCAGAGGTTTACACTCAAACCTTGATGCAATCTACCATCACCTAGAGATTGACATACCAGCGATTTTGGTCCCTTCGGAGACGCAGATCGGATGTCCGTCAGACGTGGCGTACCTTTTTTTTCCAGGGTTTACCCGAGAGCACAAGTTCAAACCACGAGCGGGTGTATGCATATCCGTCCGTGACGACATCTATTATTGGCAACCCCGAAACCTTGAAGATTCGATACTCAGCGCTCTGGGTCCTGGTGGACACAGGTCTGGATAAGATTATCTATGCTTGTATCTACCGGTCGCACAGCGGAGATCAGGAGACAACCGGGCTTACATAATACCTCACTTAGGCGGTTGATGAGGCTCAGCAACGTTATCCTTCTGCCCAACTGGTGATACTGGGGGATTTTAAAGCCCACAACCAGGAGAGGCTCCTACCGTACCAGTACACTGACCATGCGGGTCGAGAGGCGCGAAAGCTTGCGCTAGCATTAAATTTCACTCAGCTGGTCCAGGGGGCAACAAGTGTACCGGATGTTGATTCGCAAACAGCCAATTGCTTGGACCTTCTGCTGACAACAGATCCAGACCGTTAGCCGAATAGGGATCAAACTTGCTTCCTACCCAGCAGATGGTAAACCGTTTTGGTCCCTGGCTTATCGGTTGAATCTAACTTCTGCCGTCCCTCACTACCACCACTGCTGAAAACCGCCCACCGCCAACCGGTCGGTTGCTGGCCCACTACGCTGAGGAGTAAGCAAACTTGTCGTCCTTTCTTTTAACAAACTTTTTTTTGTGGAATCTTCGCGTTTGAAACCTGGTGGCCTGCACTCCCCTCCTCTCCGAGACGTGTATGCAAAAACGAGTATATCGGACATTTGCGTTCATCAAAAGGACGTACGCAGGGTGCTGAGAAGCCTTCGAATAACAAAAGGTGTTTGTGTGTAATTGCATGATCTGATTCCGTCTAGCCCGTTTCATCATCAAACTACAAGATATATACGGCGATGCGCCATCAGCATCGGTACAAAGTGGACATCCCGCCCATATGCACTAAACATTTTGGAAATACTTACTTTCATTATGCGTACAGCTAAGAATTGGCATTCCCTGCCGGAGTCTGTCTTGCCCGATAGCTACAACCTCGGGGTTTTTAAGTGATGAGTGAAGTTACTTCTAGGTAAGTGTGCTACACCGTCGACCACATCGTCGCTTACCATCAGGTTGGATAGTAGTCAAGCGCGAGCCTATCTATAATAACAAAAGTCAGCGATTTCTTTTCAACAACATTTAATAGTGCGTTCGGTTGGTCTGTACCTACCTAGCATTATTCTGGACCCTGGCTTATTTTTCCTAACAACTTGTGATAGTGCAATTGCAACTGCATTTTTCAGTTCACATTCTTAGGATAATCATTTCACAAGTGTGTTGTGATAGTCTATGACCTATGGTCTTGGTTTGTGTTAGGATATGTCTATGACAACGACGGTTGGTGTCTGTGACTTGTGGTGGTACCTGTGAACGGTTCAACTATGGTTGTTCTGGTAAATAAAACATAATTCAGCTTAAACAGTTTATTATTTACAACAAAGTGCCTTCAGCAATAAAAAGTAATACTTACAATCACACTATTTAATAAATAAAATCACTGTATAGTTTAAATATCGACATCGGTGTATATCACTAGAGTATCGATAAAAATATCGACAATTACCACTTCCCTATTTGTGTACGTGTAAGCCTTACCCTCCCTCACCTCCAACCTGCCCCCGTAAAGTGCGAAAGGGACAACTGCAGCTCAGGCTGATTTCACCTACAAAAACCTTGACGAAAAGACGTTTCGTATTCTGCGATTTTCTTCTTCAAAACTGGACTGATCCAAAAAAATTTTTTTTTTGTTAAATTCTTATCAATTTTGTCTGAATGTCGTCTGTACATGGAGGTAAAAACGGGCATTTTTTTCGGTTTTTGAATTGTCATATTTCTTTTAGTGATTATGTTTTTGAAAAAAGGAAAAGATAGGGGCACGTATTAATTAGACGCAGATTTTATGGGACAAAATCATTGCTCTAGAGGCCATTGTAAAACCATTGTACGTGCGCTTGTAGAATAAACATACACGAGTAGCTCTTGATTTGTGCGTATTCGTGCCGGAATTAGATTTAAGAAAATATTTATAATTGGTTTTTTTGAAAACCCGAAAAAAAATCACCGCGCCTAAATGAGAAAACGTATAAGCTCGCTGAAAACTCTATTCAGTCCATCTTGACGCTTGTAATAACCATAAAAAGTTTCAAAAGCATACATGCTTGCGTTATCGAATAATATATTTTATAAATATTTTCTTAAATCTAATTCCGGCACAAATACGCATAAATCAAGAGCTACTAGTGTGTGTTTATTCTACAGGCGCACGTACAATGGTTTTAGAGATACACGTTTCTGCAAAACGTTACCCCAGCAGGAAATGCAATATCTCGAAAACCTGATGACGCACAAGTTTTATTTTTGGCGCACATTTTCGCACAAATAAAAGCTCTCTGTCCATGCACAATATTTCTCATTCCGATCATTCGTTTAGAATTTTCCTGCTGGAACAACGTTACCCTAGCAGGAACCTATTTTTCCGCTTTTTCAAAAACGACGACACGCACTTATTTTTTAAGTGGCGCACATTCACAGCAGATTACGCACGAATTATACGTTCCACTCATATCTCTCTAGGAGTCACTTTCCAGTTGGGGTAACGTACTCTAGAGAATTGAAACTTGGTTACCAGCTGGGTAATTGTGTGCATACAAAGGGAATAATAAAAAAACAATGTTTTTTTACGATTTGAAATATTTTCCAAGCAATCGATTTTTATTAACATCTAGCGCCTTTCGAAATTATAATAGCAAAAACTTCGCAGGAAAATATATTCAATAATAATAATGTTTATTCAATCTTGAAATTAGTAAAATATACTAACAGGTCTTAAAGTGGGTACAACAATGTTAGGTGCCTGTACCACAGATTAATAAATAGTTCCTGTACTAGGTAATCCTGTATCACAGTTGCCAGGAGCTCAAACAATGTAATTGGAAGGACAAGGAATTTTTACCCGACTGCCAAAGGAGGGTAATGTGTTTATCAGTCTATGTATGTATGTATGTCTGTATGTATGTATGTATGTAAGTATGTATGTATGTATGTATGTATGTATGTATGTATGTTTGTTCCTATATGGCGTTCCAGAGACCAAACGCGTTGGCCGATTTTGATGATTCGTACGTCAATCGATGTGTCTTAACCCTGCGAGTGTCATAGGCTACATTAAAATTGGATAATAGAAAAATGGCGGATTTTGGGTGCCATATGCCCAAATTTTTTTTTTCTTCCAAGCCCTACGTGTGGGGTATCAAAATAAAGGGTTTTAAGAGGTGATTTCAAAAATATATAACACTTATATGTTCAAATGTATCTAATTCGAAAAAACTAACTAAAAATATATAAATAAAAAAACTTAATTCAAAAAATCAAAAAACCCGACTGCTTCAAAAGCGAACTAAAAAGTCGTAAACAAGGAAAAAATCATGCTGTGCAGGCGGAGGATACACCAGATTTTGGTCAGCCAGCCCGCGAATATGTATCCTCCGACTGCACAGCATGATTTTTTCCTTGTTAACGACTTTTTAGTTCGCTTTTGAAGCAGTCGGGTTTTTTGATTTTTTGAATTAAGTTTTTTTTTACAATATTTTCTTAACATCAGAAAGCTTACAGTCACTCAAAGGCCAATGGAGAGGGCTATGCTCGGCATTTCCTTGCGTGATCGAATCAGAAATGTAGAGATCCGTAAGAGAACCAATGTTACCGACACAGCTCGAAGAATTGCCAAACTTAAGTGGCAGTGGGCAGGGCACATTGCTCTCAGAACGGATGGCCGATGGGGCAGAAAGGTTCTGGAGTGGCGACCGCGAACCGGAAGACGATGCGTTGGAAGGCCTCCCACCAGGTGGACCGATGACCTCGTGAAGGTTGCGGGGATCCGCTGGTTGCGAGACGCACGGGACCGGTCAATGTGGCGACGCTTGGGGGAGGCCTATGTCCAGCAGTGGACGTCTTTCGGCTGATATGATGATGATGATGATGATTAGAATAGTGACAGAGATATATATTGATTTATTGATAATCTTAATTACTAAAACAGATTACAATTAAATTCTATTAATAATGATAAACATATGCAATTCCTAACTTAGCTTAAATAACGTTAAATTTATTGCTCTTAATTAATTACACACACGGACAACGAACTTTGAACGTCAGCAGATATTTGAGCTGGGTTAACCACTATTGCAAAATGTTTTCAAACCATCTTGCCAAAGTACGCATGGCGGCAAATTTCTTAAGACAGCAAGAAATCCAGGCGAAAGATCAGTGCAGGGACTTGTTCTTGTTGAGTCGGCATCACGTGTTAAACACGGAAGTCTGGCCCTGAGTGTGATGCTCTAGGCGCCCTAGTAATCGACAGAGTTGATGTATCTGAATTACGCTATCTTCCTTGCAGGGCATCCAGGATCTCCTGTTTTGTTACTAGGCTTTTTAAAGCGTGAACCAGTTGCACATTTTGGTATATCAGCTTTCTTCGCGCGTTCTGTCGTCGAGAGCCCTGTTTCACCACAATGACCACACGTTCAGTTAACGTCTCTGCACGTTTTTGCTGCATGACCATACTGTTGGCACTTGTAGCACCGAGTTACCAGTGTAAAATCAGGGATTTTACACTGGTAACTACAGGACAGGCAGTTCAAATAATAAAAAGTCTCGATTGAGCGATTAGGGCTTAACGTTTATCAGCTGGTACTTCAATAACGTAGTTGCAGGTCGACGCATCTCTCTTCCCAGATTTGTGGCTTAATTTTACTAAGGCCAGGAAGGATTCTAATGACATGTCTTCAAGCATGTCGGCTACATTTTGTTCGAAAATGCATCTGAAGACCTTATTTTTAGCCATGGAAGTCGTCACTCCTAAGACCACGATCCGGGGTTTGCGCTCGCTGGGTTCGTCGGCGGTAAGTCCTGAAGTAGAAAGCTGAACTGCTTACTTTACTTTATCAGCGTCATGTTTGGTCTCGGTGCTGATAATTACGCCTTCGTTTTTTGTTTTCCAGACACCACGAACATGCAGTTTTATTTGCTCCGGGCGTATGATCTTTTTCACGAGGTCTTTTGTTTCGTCACTCAATTCAATTTATCTTGGGAATAAATTGCAACCGAGCTTAAATTATTGGGGCAATCAAATTTATTTGCTCCTTGTTGTACCATTTCGGCAAAAGAAACTAAGTCCTGTATCGTCTTCTTGAGGTCCATTATGTGGTCTGACAGGTCTCGCTTTTCACTAAGGGATTCAACCGCGTTGTGCATTAGAAGAGATCTAGCTTTAAGCGACTGGTATAGTACTGCCATTTGTGAGGTACCGGATCCTATTTTACGGCAAAGGTTTGCTATTTTCATTTTCTGCTCTGAATTGAGTTTTCCATCCGCGGCAATAGAGCAGACTTCATTCAGATGCAGCTCAATAGAAGACATCTATTTTTGAATCTCGGGCGTGGTGATGATTTCAGGTGGCGCCTCCACAGGCGAAGCAAAGGAGAGCACTGGCCCCTTTGAATTCGAGGGTCTGTTTTCCATTTTATGCGTACACTAAATCACTTTTACTTGTTCATAGTTTGTAAATTAAATACACACATACTCAATGATTAAAGTTCGCTTTTTACCGGACGATGTTATGATTCTTATGTTATGCGGCAAAGCCAAAAGAAGACTATTGCGAATCTAAAGGAGGGTTATGATTCTTACCCGACTACGACGAAGCCAAAAGGAGTATTATTATTTTGAACCGGGTTCTATGGATGTATCGTACCTCTGCAGGAGAACCAAGGTTACCGAAATAGCCCGAAGAATTGCCAAACTTAAGTAGCAGTGGGCAGGGCACATTGCACGCAGAACGGATGGCCGTTGGGGCCAAAAAGTTCTGGAGTGGCAACCGCGTACCAGAAGACGCAGCGTTGGAAAGCCAAGACAATTCTTGAGGTTTAGTTTATCCTAAGTTATCTGCATTGTGTACATAATTCGCCTGTTCAAATTTAAGAAGTTATAAGTATGTTTTTATAGGAAACATCGTTACGGCAGAAAAAGCAAGAAATTGTATTTTAATTTATTTTAGAATTATTTATGTTTTTATTAATAAATTCAGGATTATCTACAGAACTTGGCACCCATTTAGGTCTCAATTCTTTTGTCGGCGAAGTCATCAACCAAGCATATTCTTAATTTTGAACTAGGCTCCCATTTTTAACCCCCGCCGGAAAAAGAGGGGTGTTATAAGTTTCACGTGTGTTGCTGTGTATCTGTGTATCTGTGTGTCTGTCTGTGGCATCATAGCGCCTAAACGGATGAACCGATTTCGATTTAGTTTTTTTTGTTTGAAAGGTAATTTTGTCGAGAGTGTTCTTAGCTATGTTTGAATAAAATCGGTTCAGCCGTTCAAAAGTTATGGGCATTTTATCGCAAGATAAATGTGTCGGGGGTTTTTAAATTGTGAAATTTTACTTGTCAAATGTATGTTTTTGATGAGATACATTTAATATTACATGTTTACTCCACGACGCGGTGCCTCACAAGCGGCACACTCTGCCAGCGTATGCCACGCCGTGTCCGCAGTCGACGCAGTGATGACTCTGGGCGTCCGGCTGCCTGTTTATGCAACACAGGTACTTCCTGAAGTCACCAAGCCCCGAGTCCCGTACTGGCCGGACTTTGCCTCGATGGTGATGAGGCCGGCGGTAAGGCGTGAAAGCCTATTCTGCCATTTCGCCACCAGGACCACGCGGTGCTAATACCGACGCAACTGCATATGTCACTGCATCGGCCCTTCACCCCGCGCTTCCTTGCGCCATCGGTTCAGTGACGCCAGTACGCAAGCCGCCTCGTAGGAGATCGTGCGATACCCTCTGATGACTCTGGCAGCCATAGCTCTTGCAGCTTCCGCAGAACATCGATGCTACCGGCCGTCAGGACAGCCGCCCAGATCGGGGACCCACACAGGGCTCGGGCCCCCCAGATTGGGAAGCAGCGTTGACAGCGCCCCAGCCGCGCTCAAAAACTTGGGCGCTAGCCGCCGGAATTGAGGGCAGAAATCTTACCGGCTGTCGAGCACCAATCCTAGGTACTTCATGCTAGACTCGACAGTGATTCGAGCCCGTCCGACCACGATGTTGAGCATCGGGCTCTCGGGTTCAAAAAATATGTATTAGGTCTACACTCTACAGGCTGAATTAATTGTATAATCATCATATTCAAAATCAGAGTCCCAAAATGCAACCTCTTAGAATTGATCTGTATCAGTGGAATCAACTTCCACTAATTCTTCTGTCATTTGGCCAAACAAGGTTTTTATAATAGTATAGAGTCTGGCAAACGAAAGTAGAGACCGAAAAAGCGCGGCAAATTTAAAAATCTCGGCATAGCAACCCCAAAACTAGTATGAGATACTTGGAATAACCTAATTTGATACTTTAGAATTATTAATTTTACTTCGTCTGAATAAAAATACTATTGTTGCTTCAGGCAGGCAATACTTTAGATATTATGTGGTATATATATGTGATATATCAATCCGAATTAAAAAAAACAACAGTATTCTCTAATAATTTTGGTTTATTCACTACCATAATCAAAATCTGAATCTAATACTTCCATGTGTATAGATTCATTAGAGTCACTGGAATCACTGTTTCGTACATTAATCATGGAACTTTATAAATTATTTTTTGTAATTCTATCCTTTTCATTATATTTATTTTCAACATTGTATGACATGATCAGTCATTTTCTTCCACTCCGCTGCTAGCTATTTCACCCAAGTACTGGTTCAGGGTTCTTATCCTATCTTTCTACTCTAAATCCGTAAGTTTTTCAATAGTTTTTAATATCTCATTAACCCCTGCTACATCCTCCAGATCTTCTGTAAAAGACAAAAGTGTTAAAATTACAATGCAACTTTTATTATGGTATGATAAATAGCCATAATGCATTATTATGAAGGTGTTTAACTTATTATAAAATGAATGTGAATAATAATAGAGAAATAGTTTTTGCATCAATAGTAATTACGAATTAAAACAAAGTATCAAATTATTAGCGTCATACTACTTAAGAAATCTAACACCACACGTAAAACACCCTTGTTTTTGTTTGAATTCGGCATCTTTCTCTTGTTGTTTTTTTTTTTAAATTCAGACATCATGCGAAACAACATCTACCATAATCCACTTTTAATTGGTTTTATTCATTTTTCACTGAATAAATGCTATTATCAAGACCACAACAAACCAAAACAACACGCCATCTTGTTTTGGAAAACTGAGGTTGACATTAGTATAGCATTGCCATATAAAAAGTTTGCAAATAATTCGAGTGTCTACTTTCGTTTGCCAGACTAGTTTTATTTAGAACAAAAATCTCCCGAAAAATTCAACGATTTTCTATTTTATAGTTTTGCAACACTTGACAGAGTACGAGTACTTGGACAGTGTAGCCAGTTTAGGTGACTTTTCGCCATTTAGGCTACTCGGAATGGTGTTGGAGAGACCAATTTTTACGATCAGCGACTGGCCGCTATTTGGGCTACCTCGATAATAAAATTGGGTGAATTTAGGCGATTTTAAGATTTTATTTCAATACTCACTGAAGAACACTGAGCATGAATGGTATTAAAAATGCATTCAACGGAAAATAATGATTTAACCGATGTGATGGTAACAAACACAGGGGTGTTATAAATAAGTCTGTCGTGTGTGTCAGTGTATCTGTATGTCTGTCTATATAAAACATATCAGCATAGCAACCCTAAAACTAGCTTGAAATACCTGGAATAACCTAATATGATACTTTAGAATTATTTATTTTACTTCTTCGAATAAAAATACTGTAGGTATATATATCAAACTGAATTAAAAGAATTCTATAATAATTTTGGCTTATTCACACCACACGTAAACAATCTTGTTTTTGTTTCAGTTCGGCGTCTTTCTCCTGTTGTTTTTCTTGATATTTAGACATCATGCGAAACAACATCTCCCGTAATCCACTTTTAATTATTTTATTATTTTTTCACATAATAAATGCCAATATCAAGACTTTATCAAATAACCAACAACACGCCATCTTGTTTTGGAAAATTGAGGTTGACATTTAGCATTTCCATGATGGAATTGCTATACAAACTTTTTACATGGAAATTCCATGTAAAAAGTTTGCAAATTGTAAAATATGCACATTTATCAATATTAATAGTTGACTCGCCAACGCACTACCGCACAGGCCGACAGTCTGATAACAACTGATCGCCCCACCCCTCGGACCGGTATTTTTAACCGAGTGGCATATGCGCATGCGGTAACACTACAATACTGTTATCGGCTTGTAGCGCGATCTATTGATATCTACATTCACTACATTCCCTTCCTTGTTTTAACCAGTTGTATGTCACCAGAATTATAAATAAGATTTTTAGCAAATTCTTATTTGTATTAATAATTAATTGGCATCTCTGGCATAACAAAATGACAGCACAATAATATTTAAAAAATCATTAACTGATTTAATTTATTGTTTCCTTTTAACCTTTCTCTTCCTCTTCTATTCTATTTTCTGATTCTTATCTCGGCCTACTGATGAAGGTTACCCCTCACCATCAAATTACTCTAACGTTAGTTGAGAACTCATGTTATTAATAAGTTACCTGGAACCAATAAATTAATACACGAAATAGTCTCGCGCGCAGGCCCGACGACTTCGAGCCTCCCGAAGAAGCTGGCCTCCGAACAGACTCCAGCACCGTAGACCACACACGTACGCTGCGGCAGGCTAAGGACCTAAGAGTACAACCTGCCTTTCCACTCAGCGTTTGTGGACCACATGAAAGTCCTCGACTTGATCGAGACTTGGGCTGCACTGCAATCCCTACAACGGCGCAAAATTGACCACCGGTACATCGAGGTACCGAAGCGCCTGCACAAAAACGCCACTACGCTAGTTCCACCTTGCGACCTAGCCCCGAAACCCATCCCTCCGCAGCGAGGTGTAGAACAGGGAGACGCCACACCTCCGAAACCATCCATCGCTGCACTGGAGGACGTCTTCAAGGCTCCGGACCGGAGAGGGCCAGGCATCGACGTCAACGGCGAGCACATCACTCACCTTCGGTTCATCGATGATATAGCTGTCATGGCTGATACCATGGAGGACCCCAGTACATAAAAGTACCACTGCTGCTGACTTAACATGTCGGTTTCCTCCCGATGTTTTTCCTTCACCACCAGTAGGTATCTCTTTTTGGTCGCGTTCTTCATTACTGAAGGTTGCGTCCCTGAAAGGCCCTCAGGGCTTTATGCACGATGTTCTACCACTTAAATTGGTTCTCAGCTTCTCTTAGGGCGGTTGTAACAGAGAGTCCAGTGAGGGCGGTTACCTGGTCTGACCAGCGGTTAGGTGACCGGCCACGAGGTCTTTTTCTCGACGGGTAAATGTGACCAAAGTGGCTAGCAGCATACCGCAGCTGCGCTGGTGTAGTAGGTAGCAGAACGTGGTGAGTCTGTCTTTTATGCCTAGTTGATCAAGGATAGATTTGTTCGTTCTCTTGGCGGTGCATGGTATGCGGAGCATTCTTCGCCACCACGACATCTCAAAAGCTTCTATCTTTTTCCGTTCTATTGCCCGAATCGTCCACGACTCCGATCCGAAAAGGGATATCGAGAAACCAGTGTCCAGACTAGTCTCATCTTACCACATTGTTGACCTGTCTGTCCTGCCAAATATGTATCAGCTTACTTTCGCCGCTTTGGCCATTTGAGTCCTTCTCCTGATCTCTCTTTCGGTTCCTCCCCGGTCAGGAAGTAGCGATCCGAGGTATATAAACTCGCTGTCAAATTCTAGGTCCGCGAGTTCTTTCGTTCTAGAGAGTTGACCGGATATGTCCGTGAGCATGACTTTTGTCTTTGACTTATTAATCCAACCAGTCCACTCTCATATTCTTCTTTGTGAAACAGATCAGCTAGCTCCTTTTCTGAAGCCAGTAGGTATAATCTACTGCTAATACTTTCATTCTCTGATGACTGTCAATTTAATGACCAGTAGGCATAATCTACTGCTATTACTGTCATGCTCTGATGACTGTCAATTTAATGACCAGTAGCTATATTCTACTGCCTATCAATTTAATGACCAGTAGGTATATTCCACTGCTTGTCAATTAAATGACCAGTAGGTATATTCTACTGCCTGTCAATTGAATGACCAGTAGGTATATTCTACTATATGTCAATTTAATGACCAGTAGGTATATTCTACTGCCTGTCAATTGAATGACCAGTAGGTATATTCTACTGTATGTCAATTGAATGACCAGTAGGTATATTCTACTGTATGTAAATTGAATGACCAGTAGGTATATTCTACTGCCTGTCAATTTAATGACCAGTAGGTACATTCCACTGCTTGTCAATTAAATGACCAGTAGGTATATTCTACTGCCTGTCAATTGAATGACCAGTAGGTATATTCTACTGTATGTCAATTTAATGACCAGTGTACGGGTAAGGTACATTTAAATGATAAACTGATTTAATTGATAATTATGTATTGATTTAAACACCCGAAAAACTGATTTATAATCGACCCGCGGCGAATGAGTCAACCCAACAACGATGCTATGCAACTACTACTTTTTACTCTACTGTGCGATTTTATTCATTCGCTGCACGTCGATGTCAGCATAAAAATTATACTATTGATATGTACGGGTTTGCTCGTACAACCAGTACCTATATTCTACTGCTTGTCAATTAAATGACCAGTAGGTATACTCTACTGCAATTGTGTGCTCTTTGATTTATTATTTTAGCAATCGCTTTGCTCTCACACAACGGTCTATCTTGACCAGACCTCGGACAGGACTAAAAGCAATATCGCTCACCTACGGACTACTTGTGTTGCCTCAAGATATACCGATTTACGGCTACGACTACGCTTAACCACTGGTACGGTTGAACATACACTACGGCCGATAGACTGAATTACTCAAACTTCTACAGTTTGCTCATCAATCATCATTATCGAAATCAACATTGACTGCAACATGATTACGTGACCCACCATCATCTTTCTAAACCGTTAGTGTGTATACTTCTTAGTTCTAAACGCATCTATTTAAAGCTTTCAGTGTATAACGATCACCGATATCGAAAGGTTCCTCTAAGCCTTAGCAGTTATTGATCAGAAACCGTATCAGCTTAGATCATAATTACAACGCTCATGGCACGACTGCTGCAGCAGCTAGTGACACTCATGCCACCCATATCGTTATTACCTCAAGTGGTACGACCAACACACATCACTTCACATAGAGTCTACGACTTCTTCTTCTTCGTCGGTACACTCTTGGCAGAGCGGTCGTGGTCATCATGTAGCAGTGAGACTTCGGGTTGCCATAATTTGCCTAACGATGCGACGCCAACCATCTCTATCGGCTGTTATTCGTGTGTACTTATGCAATGGGCCACCCACTGCAGACTTAATCTGGTCGGTCCATCGCATGGGCGACCTGCCGCGCGCTCTCGGTCCTTCCACTCTACCCTGAACTACAAGCCGCTCGATAGAGTCGTTGCCTCGTCGGGACACGCCGCTTGGACTATAGCCGATAGACGCTGCCTGATACAGAGTTCTTGAAGGATGGATACATTAGTGCGAAACTCAGTCCACGACACTCCAAGCATTTTCTCCAGCACCACATTTCCAGAGCGTCTATTCATTTCCTCTCAGTTTATTTCAGCATCCAGGTCTCGACTGTGTATAGAAATATGGGGAACACAAGTATGAGCTGGGTTTTCGTGGCTTTGGTGATATTGTGATTCTAGGATGATTCATGATTCTATTCCTACGACTTCTAGGTTATTACAAAACCAATACAACGATAGTCTCCTTTGAGACCAGCTGCCCATAGCCCCCTCAACAACTCACAAGTGAATTGCATGTACGACTACAGACAAGTGCGTAAAGTGCGGTACCTAATAGCCACGGTATGTGCTCTCCAGCGCGGTGGAGGAACTCTCCTCACTGTTTTCTACGTTTACCTCGTAAGGAGCACTACTTAGAGGCATCCTTTGTATGCGATCGTGAGCGTATTTATTCGTTCTATTACTATTTAAAGATTTCAAAAGATAGCGATCGCGGGATCTACTACTATCATAATGTTACTTTGAAAGTAAACAAGTGAATTAAGATCTGAAGATGAAAATCGATCGATCGAGATCGTTGTAAATCGTCCCGCGACATAAGATCTGTTCTGAATACATGTAATTGACCAATGGTCAGTATTGGTTAAAGCAGCTATAATACTAACTCGCTCTGACACTTAAAATGACAGTTGTGCAGTCCTTCACAAGGGATATCTCATCCTTACTGAACAAAATGTTGAAACTATTACCGTCAGTAAGAAATTTATTACGTACTGGCTTTGTACTAGGTATGTCACAATTACCTAGTCTTAGTGCTTGGTATAACCACTACCAATTCAATGATCAACACAATTAACTCAAAACTTATCATTTAATTTGGAATTATCATTTTTTCTTGAATGAAGTACGGCATTGTTACTGTATTACTCAAAAATTATCAGCCAAGGCTAGCTAATAGCCACCAGTGATACCTTTGAACAACACTAAAACTTGACCAGTAATTAAGCCAACATTAATTATGATATGACATGGCCCATACTGTATACAAAACCAGAACTTTGAATAATAAGCACTTGTCCTGAGCCAAAACAAAATCAAAACGACTCACCAGATTGGCATAACATTCCACATTGTTTCCGTCATGTAGACGCGAAGCTGAAGGGCTTACTTCTACTGCATTCAGTTTTGGTGGGACCAAAACAATACGACGCCGACGGTGAAGTGTGCCACTGTTTGCGCATCGAACTCGGGTTTTACGAGGTTGAATTCCACAGCACTACTCAGCAAGTGCACTATTAATCGTATACATTTGATGCACTTCAAAAACTAACGCCACTGATTTTAACTGTCACTGTCATCACATTTCATTATTTATTTATTTTTTCGTTACAAAGTCTTCATGTTCCTTTTAGATAGGTTTTTGTTTTATAAGGAAATCAACTTTATTTCACTCTACGGTTTTCTCCTCATCGCCAATGTAAAATATGCACATTTATCAATATTAATAGTTGACTCGCCAACGCACTACCGCAAAGGCCGACAGTCTGATAACAACTGATCACCCCACCACTCGGACCGGTATTTATAACCGAGCGGCATATGCGCACGAGGTAACACTACAATACTGTTATCGGCTTGTAGCGCGATCTATTGATATCTACATACACTACACAAATAATTCGAGACTTTCGTTTGCCAATATTTTTTGTGTGATTGTATCTCAACGGTCGATAACATCTGCTTTATTTATTTAGAACGTAGAATCAAGATGTTGATGCGGGATCATAAGGTTTGGGCCTCTTAAATATTTACGTACTCTATATAGGAAAAATGTTCTAATAATGTTCGTTGACTTTTAGGCTACCTTGCATTATAATTAGGCCATTTTAGGCTTCTTGAGACGATATTTTAGACGACTTTGGGTTCGACAAATCTGGCAATACTGGTCAGAACTCGGATTACTTTAATGGCGGCGTTGTGAAATTGAATGTTCATTGTTGTGATTGTGATTCCTGCATTCTCTTCTCTTCATTTCATTGTTTCCTAACAAATTGCTCGTGTTGATTGACTACTAACAGGCGTCACAGCGACATTTTATTGTGGTGAGTTAATTTATCTGATATCTTTAATGAAATAATTGTTTACGGACGATCCAACTTATCCTTGTAACGTGGATTGGGTAAAAATAAAATTGTGTATTCGTATATTATGACATGTTGTTATCTGTTTTGCGTGTTAATTAAAATAACTTACAACTCGCGGTGATTCTCGTTTATAATTTTTCAAAAGCTACTGCTATGTCCTTCGCCCATCGTTCTCGGAACTAAAATAATAATAATAGTGGGTCTTTATCTCTACACTAGCTATGCCCGCGGCTTCGCCCACGACGACAATGAAAATTACCACACAAGATAACCAATTTTTCGATTCATCAGCTGTTATTTTGAGTTTTTCTTTGCTATTTTCTTTTTTAATTTACCCCTGTACTAGAGCCAACAAAATAAATAAAAATAATGAAATTGTTGTGTTTTAGCTAGACTAACAAACAGCAATTGATTTTTATTTGTAGATAAATGGATAGGCATCTTCAAATATGAAGAAAGAAAGTAGGGTAGGTGTTTTTCATAAATACATGAATTCATACCTTTTTTTGCTATCCTGTGATAAATGGCAAAATATAGTAGGTTCCACATGACATGTGTTTTGCTATATTAGGACGGATTTATTTTCTTTTTCCTATTCTTGACAGTTATAGCTTGAAAGGATTTTACAATATTGGCAAAAAAATTCAAAGCATTGATTGAAGCTCTTTGCGCTGTAGCATGGTGAGGGTGACAATTGGGTTCAGTAATTTTTTTTACGCATGTGCATTTTTTGTAGTTTAACGTCATACAGGCAACTATGGTATAACCATGGTATGACGTTAAACTACAAAAAATGTGTATATGCGTAAAAAATGTTATTGAAACAGTCACCCGCACCATGCTACAGCGCAAAGAGTGTAGACTGGATTTTTGCAGGGTTAGTTCGGACTACGTTCTAATAAAGTTTCTATTGCTAGTATGATATCAGTTCACAACAACAATTGTATTGTTTTGTTTCGACATGCTGTTCACAACTTCATCCACAACAACAATGATAATTAGCAATGTAACTTGAAATAGCTTCATGTATTAGGTGAAATGTCTGACATGGTCTGAAGATGCTTCCATGGTTTATTTATACCATAATTAATAACTTAATAATTTACAAATAGCCCGACTCTATGCAGTAAGCAACTTTACTGTTATCCAAAGGGCAAAGGGTCTTCGTAGGAATGGCGACTCGTATGCAAAAAAATACCACATGTATGCTGATAAAATTTGAGGCGTTCCCTCAATTTCCATTGGATCTTCTCATCAGATTCTGAATTGGTGACGATGGGACCAAAAGACAAGCAAAAAACTAATTTCTAAAATCGGTCCACAATTGAGGATGAAATTGGTGAAAATACATCGGAAAAAGATTGATTCAGAAATACCTCCTTTTTAGGGTTCCGTAGCCAAATGGCAAAAAACGGAACCCTTATAGATTCGTCATGTCTGTCTGTCTGTCTGTCTGTCCGTCCGTATGTCACAGCCACTTTTCTCCGAAACTATAAGAACTATGCTGTTGAAACTTGGTGAGTAGATGTATTCTGTGAACCGCATTAAGATTTTCACTCAAAAATAGAAAAAATACAATAAATTTTGGGGTCCCCATACTTGAAACTGAAACTAAATTATTTTTTTGCATCAAACCCATACGTGTGGGGTATCTATGGATAGGTCTTCAAAAATTATATTGAGGTTTCTAATATAATTTTTTTCTAAACTGAATAGTTTGCGCGAGAGACACTTCCAAAGTGGTAAAATGTGTCCCCCCCCCCTGTAACTTCTAAAATAAGAGAATGATAAAACTAAAAATAATATATGATGTAAACTACCACCGAAAATTGGTTTGAACGAGATCTAGTAAGTAGTTTTTTTTTTATACGTCATAAATCGTAAACCGCAAGTTACCAAGTACGGAACCCTACGTGCGCGAGTCCGACTCGCACTTGGCCGGTTTTTTTTAAAAGATGTGTAAAAACGTCACACAAGTTTTCAGTGGGGACATAACAAAAATATGTGCCGAAATGTATACAATATAGCCATTACTGTAGTAAACAAGGAAAACAATGTCGATAATGTTGAGAGTTGTTTCCTTGTCTACTGTAACGTTGTATTATTTGGGCATATAATTATTTGTGTTATGTTGTTATTAATGAGTTTTTTTTTCTCATTATTCTCGCCCATGGCGATAACGGGGACTGTTTGCCAATTGGTGACAAAGTTGGTGGTATTGGTAACAACAGGGAATGAACGTTTTAATAAAGGACAAATTTAACCAGGATTTCGTAATAGCTTGTATTACGAAATCCTGGTTATTTTTTTCCTTTCATTTCTTGGCCTTGAACATCGACGCCGAGTTTGCCAGCCCGTCGGTTTACTAAACGGTTTTATTGAGCTTGCCCTGTTTGTTTTTTTTATCAGTTACATTTTGAGAGGGTGCGATTGAATTGCATGACCTAATTCCGCCTAGCCAGTTCCATCATTCTAATTCAAGAAGTACGGCAATTTGGCATAGTAATATTCATATGCGTTTTGAGAATACTTTGATTGTACATACGGCCAAGGAGTAGAACTCCCTGCGTGGTGTTTTATCTTGTCTGTATCTTAAGGAAAAGATACGTAGGTAGTTTATATATAAACTACCTACCTTCACATATTTGTGGAAAATGTCGTAGTGGCCCAGTGGCTAAGACCTCGCCTCTCGTGCTTGAGGTTGTGGGTTCAAATCAGGGCAAGAACCAATGTGACTTTTTCAATTCATATGTACTTTCAAAGTTTATCTTGGACATCGCTGAGAACGGTGATGGAAACATCGTAAGGCAACCAGGACTTATAGTCAGTATTTGTAAAGGAGAATGCTCATCGATGTATGGAATCCCGTACCAAGCTGCATCAAAATCAAACTTTGTTTTTTATAGACTACACTGACCATGTTAACTCCTACAAAACATCTTTTTGAAAAAAACCGGGTTTTTTGCAGTTATTTCATAAAATCGAAAATAACCTAAAAACTAGGTCTATTTTGTTCGACACTATCAACGACGTATTTTATTATAGACACGTTATACATGAACGTTATAGTTATTTATTAAACAAAAGAAACCATTACTGGTTAGTAGATTCATCAAAAATCGATTCTATTGCATTCTACATCTTTATGACCGGCTGCTGTGAACGGCTAATTTAACCACAGATAAAATAATGATACCTAATATTTTATAAGTAAATTAAAAAAAAATTATAAGTAATTAAAAAAAAACTAGAATAGAATCTTATATTCTATTCTAGTTTTTTTTTAATTAATGTAGAATTGGAAACATATAATTTTTTTACAGTGATCATGACACTTTCAAAAATCAAGGTTACGGTAATCATTTATCATGTGAAACGGAACGTCATGTATAGAGAGTAAAACAATATCCATACTTTTAAACTCAAAAGTAAATTCCCTATTCAAAAATCAAATCCGCGACGCGTAATGTCGTAAAAAATTATGAAACTAATTACTATAAAATGTTGGTCTTGATGCGTGAGACTTTTTGGTACCACTTTTGGTCATTCTCCTTTGTGCTCCATTGGTGTAACTGCTGCTAGGCGTTCCAGTGCGAGGGTAAAACAAATAAATAATAAACAACTAGCTGAACCCCGTGGCTTCGCTTCCGTCATCTGGCTACCTACCTACACTACCGTACCCTACCCTACCTCCCTTTTTTTTCCAAATTGTACCCTATGTTTTCCCCAGGATGCCATCTACCTCCTTGTCAAAGAACAATGGCGAGATTTTAGCTGACTATAATTTGAGCGTCTGAAAGTGAGTTATATACGAAAGACGTTCTATTAATTCTCTATATTTTTTAAATATATTATTGGGCTGGTTCAAAACGGATAAAAAAAAAACATAATAAATAAAAAGTTATTTGATTTTTTAGTTAATTTCTTTAGCTTAGTGCTGCCATTATATATTTTATCTGCTAAGTGACAAGTAGTAACTATATTAATTAATAATATAATTAATGTATTTATTGCAGTAAATGAGTTAACAATACAGTTTATGTCTAAGTATAGATGTTCCTCGCAGGTAGGTAAGAATATTGTAGTGCAGTAGAAATAAATGAATTACTTTTAATTAATTATCAGCAAAAAGACTAGTATCCAAGTTTAAAAAATATAGCTTGGTTGTTGACGAGGACGACAACCTTTTGATAAACGTCAAAGTCGCTTAGTTTACATAAATATACTCTTTCCAAAGAGAATATTATACATTTCATGCTGAAATAACTAGGTAAGGGAAATGCTAATGCGATATTCCCCTTTTACTTCCACGAAATTGAATAATATTACCTATTAAACACATTATTAATAGTCACCCAGACATAACCTACAAAAGTTTATGACTGAATATCTATTATTCTCGACATTCTCGAACAAAAATTCTTGCACAAACTAATTCAGAACATCACCCTGAGTTAAACCAGATATTTTTCATTTAAAGACGTAGGAATTTAATCTCAGCTAAAAAAATGTATAGGCACCATGTATAGGCCGGTTCTTTCATTGCAATCCGTTCATTGGTTTAGTCGTGAAAAGGCAACAGACAGAGTTAGGTACTTTCGAATTTATAATATTAGTATGGATATGAAGAATGTTTATGGACTACCTCAAATTCATAGAAAGGTCTGTATAAGATAGCCTATAGTGATGACACTGCCCATTGTTTATCATTTCAACCGAAATACGTCCACTGTTGAAAAAAAATAGGCCTTCCTCAAGTGAAGTGTGTGAGAGTGATTCCGTTCAGTTACGAGATCACCAGTCTCATCTGGAGATGCCTGCGCTAGTTTCTCTAAGGCGTCTTTTCAATCGATCCCAATAAATGCTCGATCAGGTTGAGATCGGGAGTCGTAGCTGGCCATGACAAAACCCCGATATTGGCCTCAGAGAAAGTGCTTTTTAGGGTTCCGTACCCAAAGGGAGCGAGCAGTGGTGGCTCAGTGGTATCGGCCGCGACTTACAAGTTGTAGGTCATGGGTTCGAGCCCAGGCAGGCGCTTTACTTTGTGTAAATTATTTCTTCACCACTGCTCTCAAAACGGTGAAGGAAAACATCGTGAGGAAACCGGCATGTCCTAGAACCAAAAAATCGAAGACATGTGACATCCACCAACCCGCACTGGGCCCGCGTGGTGGATTACGGCCCATTCCCTCTCATAGAGAGGAGGCCTGTGTCCCAGCAGTGGGAACATTAATAGGCTGATGATGACCCAAAGGGTAAAAACGGACCCTTTTGCTAAGACTCCGCGGTCCGTCTGTCACAAGGCTGTATCTCATGAACCGTGATAGCTAAGCAGTTGAAATTTTCACAGATGATGTATTTCTGTTGCCACTATAACAACAAATACTAAAAACAAAATAAAATTAATATTCAAGTGTATTCTCCCATACAACAAACGTGATTTTTTGCGATAATGGTACGGAACCCTTCGTGCGTGAGTCCGACTCGCACTTGGCTGGTTTTTTGTGTGGAATCACGATTAACACAGAAATAAAAAAAAGCTGTGACAGAAGTGACGGGTAACGTCAATGCTTAGAATCGAATTGAGAACACATGTGACAGGATTTATGTAGCAAGTGATTTTTCAAGCACTTCACTTTTTCTGTCTACACACTTGAATTCAAAGCTAAAATTCTTCAAGATTCGTAAACATGTCAAGAATAAAATTTAGTGCTATACCTACTTCACAAATGCAGATGCTTACCTAATTTATTCTTTAACAAAATTCTAAATTACCTTAGGGAGGGTGGGCTAGTGTTGGAAGAAACTCTAGTCTTGGAGTCTTATTGAATAAAACTTGAGCTATTTTTGAAGACTTGAGTCCTGCCAAAAAGAACTCATGACTTGAGTCCTCTAAATCCATAGCTAGTACCTAGTTTAAAGTAAATAAAATAGCAATGAAAAAATTATTGATTTATTAGGTATGTAACTTTTTCATTATATTTATTATTTGTTTTTTTTTTTTTACTATATTCAGCCACGAAGACAGGCACATTGAAGCCCTTATAGTTTTATTACCCAATCGATTTCGTCATTTGATTTCACTTTTTTGCACGTGGTGGTACATAACTTAATGTACCTACTGGGAGAAGATGGTCTTACTTTATCCTCTTGGCATGACATGTTGATTATTTAATGTTATTTTAATACGGGAAACAAGCTATTAATAGATAATTTTAAAGTGACAACATACTCATACTCATTGATCATTGATTCGCGCTCGCTCGTAGCATACAGACGTGCTCGTTAGCAATATTTAATTAAAACAATTATAATAGTGACCTTCTTTATTGTATACATTTTTGCCTACTGTGTAGTTTTGTAAACATTATAATGAAAACTTAGAAACAGTGAAGTGACTATCAAATAAAATGGATAACAGTTCCTGTAATCCAAGCGGCCGAGTTCAAGCCTCCACCTCGCCAGCGAAGTCGACAACACAAATCCCAGCCCAATCAGATTTCTCGATTGAAGTCGCATCCACGCCCGACATACAAAGATGGATGTCAACTATAGAGCAGCACTTAAATGAGGTTTGCTCTATTGCCTCGGATGGCAAACTAAACTCTGAACAGAAACTGAAAATTTCTAACTTGTGTCGTAAAATAGGATCTGGCACCTCTCAGATGGCAGTCCTATACCAATCTCTGAAGCAGAAAGCAATCGTAGCACACGATATGATTGATGCCTTAAAAGAAAAGCGCAATTTGACGGAACACATCTCAGAGCTCAAGCAGACGATTAAGGACTCTGGCACTGCGGGTAATGTTTCATTTGCCGACATGGTGAAAAAGGGATCAAATGATTTCGTTCGACCTAACAATTTAAGCTCTGTGGTCATTTATCCTAGTGACAAACTCAAGTCCAGTGACGAAACAAAAGACATGGTAACAAAAATCATACGACCTGATCAAATGAAGCTGCATGTACGAGGTGTCCGCAAGACCAAAATTGGAGGTGTTATTATTAGCACAGAGACCAAGCAAGACGCCGAGAAAATCAAGAACGCCGTCCAGCTTTCTACATCTGGACTAACCGCCGATGAGCCCAACAAGCGCAAACCACGGATCGTGATTGTAGGAGTGCCGTCTTCCCTGGCTGAAACTGAAGTCTTTAGGTGCATTTACGAACAGAACATACCCGACAAGTTGCCAGAGATGTCCATGGAGTCCTTTTTGGCCTCTGTTAAATTAAGCCACAAATCTGGAAGGAAAGATGCGTCGAGCTGTAATTACGTTATTGAAATTCCAGCCAATATACGTAAAGCCCTAATTTCCACATCAAGGCTGTTTATAAATTGGACGTCCTGCCCTGTTAGGGACTTCACTCTGGTTACCAGATGCTACAAATGCCAATTATATGGTCATGCAGCAAAAACATGCAGAGAGGTCAACTCTGTGTGTGCTCACTGCGGTGAAGCTGGACACTCGGTGTCTGATTGCACTAAGAAAGCGGACTCATCGAAATGCGCAACTTGTTCGCGATTTAAAAAGCCCAACAATCACAAAACGGGAGACCCTGAGTGCCCTGCTAGGAAAATAGCGGAATACAGGCACATCAACTCTATCGACTATGAGGGCGTCTAGTACGTCATACTCAAGGTCACACGAGTTGAACGTCTGCGGCTGACACTGCAATGGCCTACTAACCATCAATTTGTTGCTGGCTAAGCTCATTAGTCTTTGGCTGCAAAAATTAAGTGCCTATGTTTTAATTTTGCAATGTTGACTTCACAATTCTGCTTAGCAATTATTTCTCAATCTTTAGTTATGTGTAATCAAAGTGCACTTTTTTGCAATATAGGTAAATAAGACATTAAGTAATATTATGACCTAGTAATTTAGTTTTATGTTTATAGTTTTAAGTAAATTAAAATTAATTTCCAAACTTATACAATCTTACCACTATTTTTAGACTTCATATATTATGTTAAATATTGTTAAAATTCTGTTGTCCTACGATAAGCATATTTTTAGAGCTCCTACAGCCTGTGATACAGGATTACCTAGTACAGGCATCTTACATTATTATACCTACATTAGTTATCTAAGATTTAAACTGTTTTTTACCTTTTTGTAATATCTGAATAAAGATTTATTTATTTATTTATACGTTCGTTTGTGTACCAAAATATATTTGCCTACCCCTCTTTCCGTCAACATTATCAAATTTTTTTTCGTCGTTATTACGATTGGTAGAAAAGTTTATAAATATCAATGTGAGTAATAAAACGACGACGAAAGGCGACTAACGAAAGATATTTACAAGGCAGACGTGAATGGAAACGCCGGGAGGGGACGCCCTAGAAAGACATACATAGACTTTATAGGTGATGTTCTTCAGAAAGGCCAAGTGCGCAGTACCCATAACCGGCGTGTGTGTATGACTAGATGTATGAATGTGTGTGAAGCAAAAGAAGTATGTAAGGATCGTAGCAGGTGGCGTTCTGTAGTTTCTGCCTATCCCCATGGGAAAAAGGCGTGAGTTTATGTATGTATGTGAGTAATCTATGCGTTCGTTGTGTAGACCCATAGTACAAACTAAGCTTAGTTGGCGCTGTGTAAATTATTCAGGAATACATATTTATTTTATGTATTACTAGCTGACCCCCGCGGCTTCGTTCCCGTCAAAACTATGGCCTATGTTACTCAGGAATAATGTAGCTTTCCATAGGTGAAAGAATTTTTTAAATCGGACCAGTAGTTTCGGAGCCTATTCGGTACAAACAAACAAACAAATCTTTCCTCTTTATAATATTGGTATAGATAAGTAGACGGTATTATGTGTGTGTTTTTTTTAGACGTTTTAACTCGCATTTTGATTCAGCAAATCGTCAGTTTTCAGGCGGATACTTTTATTGTGCGATTAGAGTAACTATTTAGTTACTGATTGAAAAATATGGATGACGATATAAAATCACCCAGTATTACCAATTATAATACACCAACTCAAGTTCATGACTCAGTCTAAATCAAAGAACTTATAAGACTCGAAAGGACTCAAAGGACTCGGGTGACATGTGACTAACGAGTCCTAGTCTTGAAGAGCTACTCAAATAATTTATTTGAGTTTTTATTTTTACTTCATTGAAGCAAAAAAAAAAGATTTTGTAAATAAGTAATTTATTTATATTTGTCTATACTGTGCAGTCGGAGGATACATACGCGCGAGCTGGCTGACCAAAACCAGATGTATCCTCCTCCTGCGCAGCATGATTTTATCCTTGTTTACGACTTTTTAGTTCGCTTTTGAAGCAGTCGGGTTTTTTGATTTTTTGATTTAACTTTTTTTATTTATAACTTTTTAGTTAAGTTTTTTTCGAATTAGATACATTTAAACATAATAAGTGTTATATATTTTTGAAATCACCTCTTAAAACCCTTTATTTTGATACCCCACACGAAGGGTTTGGAAGAAAAAACAATTTGGGCCCCCACAATATGGCGCCCAAAAGCCGCCATTTTTCTATTGTCCAATTTGAATGCTTATGACACTCGCAGGATTAAGACGAATCGATTGACGTATGAATCATCAAAATCGGCCAACGCGTTTGGTCTCTGGAACGCCATATAGAAAAAAACAAACATACATACATAGACTGATAAACACATTACCCTCCTTCGGCTGTCGGGTAAAAAACAGAGGCAAGTTTTTTAGGAAGCTACCTAAAGTTAGGGATCCGTGAAAACATTTTAGGATTATACAATTTGCGTCGCGATGGGTCAAGGGTTAAGAATATAATGTTTTTGAAGATAACGAGTACTGGCATTCTGATTGTTGAATTTTTGAGTAAGCATGTGGGCAATAATTTCGTGATTAAACTTAATTTTCATGAATGATACTTGATCATATAGAATAAGAAGGGTTGACAATCAATAATATACTTACATTTTGTTTTAAACTACCCGCTTTCACCTTAATAAAATAAATTGCTGAAGTTTATGGTCTTTATAATTTTATTTTAAATTAGGCTGTTTTAGCAATTCTAATGTTCAGGCATAATAGTTCTTTGACCTTCCACATGTTATTGTTTGAACTTTGAACCCCTGCTGCTCGTGATACAGGATCACCTAGTGCGGGCACCTTATATTGGTGTCCCTACATCATATCTACACCATAATAAAAAATATGAAACTTGACATAAATACCAACCTCGATAAACAATGTTATCATTAAAAATTTTTTGAAACTACGCCCCAAAACGACGATTAAAGGTGAACGCGCACCTAGACGCACCGCACTCGCCGCACGCGCCGCAGTCATCGCATTTTCTCTTGGCCCCGCGCCGAACGCGCCGCACGCATTTTATCCACTTCTGTATATCTTGAACTATATTTTCATACGGATACGCATCATGTTGCCGCGCCGCCCGCATCGCCCGCCGAGTCTGATGACGTCATCCGCACGCGCTGGTGGAATCCGTATACCTACAGCATTTTGCTGAAATGCGGCTCGTGCGGCGCGGATAGGTGCGCGAGGCTGCATACGATTTCATATAAAGATTTATAAAATGCGATGACTGCGGCGCGTGCGGCGAGTGCGGTGCGTCTAGGTGCGCGTTTACCTTTAGGTGGATCTACTGAACCGATTTAGACGAAATTTGGCATGGACATAGTTTGAGATCCTGGGAAAGACATAGGATAGTTTGTATTCCCTTGGGATGATAAAACACTTTTACGCGGGCGAAGCCGCGGGCGGAAGCTAGTTATAGATAAAAATTAAGTACTTATAATGTTAAGGGTGCCGTTCCTAAAAAAAGGAACCCTTATAGGATCACTTCGTTTTCTGTCTTGTGTGTCAAGACCTTTTTCTCAGGAACGCGTACCAAGACCAGAGTTTATGATATTAAGGCGGTACCCCGAGCAAAACGCCGCGCGAGCCGTTTTTTTTGTGCTGTTTTTAGGAGCTATCTACTCGTTATTTAAAAAGAAATATCAATTAATAAAAATACATTAAATTACTACATAATATTGATTCTAAAATGGTAGATTTAGTTTTTTTTTAAATGTTGTATATATTTCACTAATCTCCTTCCAAACAAACATAAAAATGAGAAATAATTATTGATATTATGCATCTCCTCGTAAAGTGTTCATTAATTATTTTTGTACTAACACTAATGGATAGACAATTTAATAAGGAACATTTTTGTAGTTTTTTTTTTTTTCAAAAGACCAAAATTCGATTTTATAAAGATTTTATTTTAAAATCTGGGCGTATTCACTACTGTAATTCATGCGCCACCAGTGCCGCTAGACCAATTGGAATGCTCATATCTCATACCGATTTTTTGGTCAGGGAACCGTCTTAATATCAGTACCTGGGCGACCGAGCTCTGCGCTCGGGTGAAAATAGAGAAAACGACTTTTTCTAAAAATTAAACCTAGCTAGATGGATTTATCGCCCCCGAATCCTGAAATTTCAACTGTCTAACTATCACGGTTCATGAGATCCAACCTGGTGATAGACGGACCGCGAAGTCTTAGTAATAGGGTCCCGTTATTACCCTTTGGGTACGAAACCCTAAAAAAGAAAATGTACTCCCATACTACTTTGTATGGAAAATCCGTTTTTTTTTTTGGGATTTTTGAACCCGTAGTAGAGTAATTTACACGGACACATTCTTCGTCACCAGTTACAAATTTGTGTGCATAACTTCAGCTCAATCAAACACCTGGAAATTAGTTAACTTTTTACTTACTAGATTTCCGTACACACAGCTACATTCACCAACATCATTAGAGATAAACAATGAAAGCACTGAACATTGCTGTAACGAAAAGATTTTTTTTTTTACTTTTTCAAGCACCTACATTTTATAAGTTAGTCGACTATTAGGTACTCGTAAATTTGTAAAGCCTACAACTGTCACAGTTTTCCTTTTAATTTCTTTATACTAAAGCTACTGCCGTGATTTTTTTCACATATCCAAAAACAACCACTTAACTGGCGGGGGGGTCGGAGTGTCCCCACACTTGACTCCAAAAATTTGCATTGCATTTGCATTTTAAAGCTTAATTTTACGCAAACGGATCCCTCAATCGAAAAATGGTTTTCACAGACCCATAAAATTGTTGGATGGCCACACCATGAGATAGACGAGAAAATTATATACAACCCCACTAAGTGTACAGGAGAAGAGAAAAAAAAAGTTTTTGTTTAACCACTTTGTCGGCGTGATTATGTACATATATCCATGCCAAATTATAGCTTTGTAGTATTAAGAGTCTCTGAGCTAAGCTGCAGACGGATGGACAGACAGACATGGCGAAACTATAATTACAACAACAAATTTCACAATGTTATGTCAAAATAAACAGTTATTACAAAATCCTTGTTGCTTGTTTGCAGATGTCTGCACCACCTGGGAGAGGACGCGCTCGTGGGCGCGCGGGAAGAGGCGGGGATAGTGCTGGGCCTGCCCCGCGCAGGCCTGGCGAACCGGGTCAGGGGCCTCAACAGCAAGGCCAGAGGCCTCCCCAGCAGCAAGGCCAGAGGCCGCCGCAGCCGCAACAGCCAGGGCCCCGACCTCAGCCACCATCAGCTTGGGGTGCACCCACACCGGCTGCTCCTGTCAGGGCTGGTGTTCCTGCACCGACTTCACAGGGAGGCAGGGCTGCACACAGGCCCACACCTACAACACACCAGGATCATCCTGGTGATGCTGATTATGTTCAGCAGCGCATGCGGGACATGCAAATTGGTGAGAAAAACTGTTTATGCAACACAGTCAACTTAACTTTTTTGGGACAGTCCCACCGCACTATTCTCAAACCACTGCAACTCCTGAAAGCCAGAATCAACAGTGGCGACCACTAGAAAAAGCGCCGAGGCAATGAAGATCGACGAAGTCCTTTAACTGTCTTGGATCCCGCAACGAAAAAATCAACTTAACTGTGCACTTTGCTGGAATGGGCCTCCACTCCCGCCTATCCGCGACTTTAGCGCCAGTAGCGAGAGTCAAATGTCAAAGTGACGTTACCCCACCAGAGGCCTTAGTGCGAGTTTTTTAACGTACTCACTCATGATAACGTAAACGATCTCTTACGTCAAAATGTAAACTAAAAAAGAGGTTTCTCCTTACCGTCCCCAGACGGCGCTTATCCAATTTCAATACAAATTGACGTTTACGTTAACGAGATTGAGCGTGAGTAGAAACTCGCACTGGCCTTAGTGCAGGTGTACACTTGCACAGTTAAGTCTACCAGGTTATATGTAAAAATTTGATGTTTAATTTGTTATTTATTTTATTTAAGCTGGAACTGCACAGCCCAGTGCTAGCGGTGAAGCAGCCGCCCCTGCGCCGATTGGACGCGGCTCTCATCGCGGTGGTGGACGAACTGTGCCCGAAAACATGACTGTTTTGAGAACTCGTCCGACTAATGTTGAAAATTCTAAGAAAGGTTTGTTTTTTTTTATTGCAAAGCGTCTATTTCTGCACAAATGTAACGTTTGAAGTATTAGTTTAGTTATTATGCTAGTATTATATTATCTATACTAGCTGTTCCCCGCGGCTTCGCTCCCGTGGGCAAACAAACAAACAAAAAAATCTTTCCTCTTTATAATATTGGTATAGATTTATCTGTGGTTTTAGAGCAGTGGTCCCAACAAATTTTTGTTGTGACCACTGCTGAGTTTTAATATTCTCAAAGCGTATTGGTATTTGTTCATCAATATTATTTTCGAATTAAATATTTTGTAATTTGCGGACAATAATAATTTGGCCATTTTCGCAAAAAGACTTTGCAAAACGCAATTTTCGCATAATGTCACTTCTGATTCGGAGTCTTCGGACACAGTAATTCTTTATTATTTCGACTTTAATATATTTTTATGAATAACGCCACCTAGTTAAAACTTGCGCAACTTGTGACCCCTGTGCAACTAAATCGTTGCTGAATGCTTAAAATTTTGAATGTAGATACAAAAAAAAATAACTTTATTGAAAAAAGTTGCAATATTTTGTTATTAAGTGTTTATGATTCTCAGCGGCTTTCATTATTTCAGTTTACATTTTTAATTTATTTTATCTTAAAATAAATGGAAGTTAATAAATAATGTTGTAAATACTGATATAATCAAATTATTATTATTTTTTATTCATAATTTGATATTAAAGTAAATCGCACTTTATGTGATATGACTTTTTGAGAATGTGTAATTTTGCTAGTGTGGCATACTGAGAAAAGAAATTTTGCGAATGTATGCGCCGATTCCTTTTAGCTCTTGCAGGCCACTGGTTAGGAACCTGTGAACTTTTTTCTGTAATTTAAATGATGTTTTTATTTAGTTTAGTACAGCAAACAATGGTAAGGTTGCAAAATACTTGATACAATTTACTTTATAGGTACTTCGGGAACTCCAATCGACCTGATAGCCAACTACTTCACGGTAAAAACAACACCCCAGTGGAGTTTGTACCAGTACCACGTGGATTTCTCCCCAGAGGAGGATAACACAGGCGTTCGCAAAGGCTTATTGCGCGTCCATCAAAACACCCTCGGAGGGTAAGTGTAGTATCACGTGTGTTGATACATTGCAAATTTTATGGACAGCAGACAAAACTAAAACTGTCATTACTTTGGCCCTAAATGTAGGTCCCAACGACACTTGTCCAATATTTGGATCTAGAAAATTGCGTTGGCGCCAACATTGGGGCGAGCGTTGGTAGTTGGCCAGTGTGTCGGTTTTTCCAAAGAAATCTGTGCCAACGTTTGTGATCCGTCCACACATTGGTGATTTGCGCAATCCGGTTGCAACACGCATCAAGTGCTTACGCACTGGTTCCGTGTTTTATTATGTGTCGTCATCGTCACCATCTTCTTTGACGTGGTTTTTTCTTTTTAATCAGTAACAAATATAAATTATAATATGCACTCAGTACTGTAAAAGCTCGTGGCTAAATAATAACAGCCGCATGGGTCGATCTTCAAGGTTAAGCAACGCTTGACGAGGTCGGTCCGTGGATGGGTGACCATTTCAACATACCGAGTTGCCTCCGTGCCTCGGAAAGCACGTTAAGCCGTTGGTCCCGGCTGTAATATGAAGATCTTTGACAGTCGTTACGAGTAGTCAGAAGCTTGAGATCTGACACCAGTCTAGCCACGGGGTACCGTGTTACCCAGTTACTGGGTTGTGGAGGTCAGATAGGCAGTCGCTCCATGTAAAACCCTGGTACTCAGCTGAATCCGGTTAGACTGGAAGCCGATCCCAACATAGTTGGGAAAAGGCTAGGCAGATGATGACTGTAAAAGCGCTTACTGCAATTTCCGTATCGGACTTCACATTGGCTCTGACGAGACAGAACTAATTTAATAATGTTTAATAGCGAACGTATGTACGCCTCACCAATTAACCGACCAACGTTGGTACGAGCGCGTTGGTTCTGAAATGATGTGCACTAGGTGGCGGCACTATGACATGAGGTCCAGGCACCTGCCAAGCGCTTATGTTTTCTGACATTAGTTAAATTGACGTCAACGTCATATTGCTGGCAAAATTTACGTTTTCCAAGTAAAGACGCCAAAGTGGCCGCAACTGGTTGCTTGAATTGTCCTGAAAACCCTCATTGCTATGCTTAAGGAATCTCCTCAAAAAATTCTCGTTGATAGTAATTTGTCATTATTATCAAGAATTAAAGGTACTCGTCTAGACACAAATTTTAAACAGTTAGCAACAGAAAAATGCAGTAAGCGGTATTAGTTTCTCGTATATTTTCTCATGGAAACATAAAAACACTTACCATTCATTTAAAAAACTCTCTTTAGTGCCAATAACTGGTAACCTTACCCTACTAGTATGAGTTACTACAGTTGCTAAGTGGTTGGTTATCCTAATTATTTTTTCACAACTATTTATTACTTTTTTAAGGTATTTATTTGATGGATCAGTACTGTATACTGTGAAGAGATTACATCCTGAACCGTTAGAGTTATACTCGGACAGGACTACTGATGGAGCACGTATGACGATGAAAATCAAGGTAAAGTTAAAATATGTCTAAATATATTCGTTTGTTAAGGTTGCACTAGTCGGATCATTCTTCCATACAAACGTAGTATGGCGATTACTCCACTGTGACGATGTACGTTCATAATAAAAAAATATATCAAATTGTCTCATCTTTATCTAGACCTGTATGGAAACAAAAAAGTTAAACAAGTAAAATTTCAAAATTTAAAAAACCCCCGACACATTTATCTTGCGAAAACACCCCGATTCAAACAGTAAAACGCCCATAACTTTTGAACGGCTTAACCGATTTTATTCAAACAAAGCTAAGAACACTCTCGCTAAATTCACCTTTCAAACAAAAAAAAAACTAAATCAAAATCGGTTCACCCGTTTAGGCGCTATGGTGCCACAGACAGACACACAGATACACATATACACAGATACACAGATGCACAGATACACAGCAACACAAGTGAAACTTATAACACCCCTTTTTTTCCGGCGGGGGTTAAAAAAAAGTTAGCTTCGTAAGTTTCATATTTCAACACAAATTTTAACGCATCTTTGGGCGGCAGTAAATACCATAAGAAGAAGGAAAATTGCGAAACAGCCACCGTACAGGGATAGATTAGTAGTTCAACAATTTTTTTTTTTTTTTGAAAATATACATTTAGTAGTTTTTTTCATGATATCCATATTCCCAAAGGTCTGTTATAAAATTTCGTGCGCTTGTTTTCGTCCTATACATAATCAATTTCGCTACAAATTTGCAAAAGTGCTAATTCGTACGCGAACTAGCTTTTTTCTGCTCATCACAGCATCTATCTCTTTCGCACGTGTTGCCGGATGAGATAGCATGCATTTTAACCCCGCGCACAAAATAGTTCGTGCCGTCGACTAGGGTAACCTTATATATTAATTATTTCTGAAATATTCAAATAAATAATATTTCTGCTTGGAGGCGACGCACAGCTTAGTTTTCTTGTTACAATTGTATATTTATTTTAGCAGTGTACGATTATTATGTTTTTTATTGTATGTGCGTCAATTCTTGGCGGAATAAATTCTGTAATTTAAAAAAAAAAAAAAAAAATTTATATGTTTATTTTCAGTTAACTTGTGCCGTAAGCCCAGGAGATTACCATTATATACAAGTCTTCAACATAATCATTCGGAAATGTTTCAACCTATTGAACTTGCAACTTATGGGCAGAGACTATTTTGATCCTATCGCTAAGGTATGTATTATTCAAGTCTTATAACACCTCGTGACATGTTTAAATAATGTTTTACAATGTTGGCAATAAATGTATATTTCTTTCTTCCCAATAAGTCACATGAAAACTGATCAATTAATTATTCAAAGGAATTTTATGACATTTAAATTTTTCTAGGTCGATATCCCGGATTTTAAACTACAAATTTGGCCCGGTTATAAAACCACCATTAACCAGTATGAAGATCGTCTGTTGATGGTAACTGAAATAACACACAAGGTAAGCATCTGCATGTTTTTTTTTTCTTTTTTTTATCTTGTATCATAAAATATCGGGATATATTATTTATTTATTTAATATAATATGCTTTATTGTACATCATATATGATACAATAGTAAAGAAAACTTAAAACTAAAACAATTACAAAGGGGGGCTTTATCGCATTCCGCGATCTCTTCCAGCTGGTCGAGCACGGCCTCTTGGATAGGCTTGAGTCACGCATTATACCACGGTTTTTGCTACCAAACTATGATAAAATGTGTTACTCAAGCCTGTACTCAAGGCACAGTAGGCCGTGCTCGCCCGGCAGGCATGGTATGGACAGTAATTGTCTGGACATAAAATGGGGCTGTCATTGGTGTGACAATAATAGTGTTAAATGCCTATATGTATTACAATAGATACAGTTAAATACATATGCTATGTAATATATACATAAAGGCGTACATAAAGCAATAAAAAAAGACGATAATCACAGTATTATTATGTGTCCTGCAGTGGGACAATTCAGGCTGAAAATAATAATAAAAAAAAACTTCAAGTTAAAAATTTGATTTTTTTTATAGGTGCTTCGTCTGGATACTGTGCTACAAATGCTGAACGAATATGCAAAAACAAGAGGCGACAGGTTCAAGAAACAATTTTTGGAAGATATTGTTGGTAAGTGTATCCTGGGTGTCTTGGGGCATGAGGATATTGAGGGCAAGTGGTCGTGGGGTCGCAACAGTCTGATGGAGGCCGCTAGCATTATCTGCCTAGCCTTTTCCCAATTGTTGTTGGGGTTGGATTCAGCTGAGTACCAGTGTTTTACATAGAGCGACTACCTATCTGACCTCCACAACCCAGTAACTGGGTAACACGATACCCCTTGGCAAGACTGGTGTCAGATCTCAAGCTTCTGACTACCCGTAACGACTGTCAAAGAACTTCAAATGACAGCCGGGAACAACCGACTTTCCGAGGCACGGAGGAAACTCGCTATGTTGAAATGGTCACCCATCCACGGACCGACCTCGGCAAGCGTTGCTTAACCTTGAAAATCGACCCGTGCGGCTGTTATTATTTAGCCACGAGCTCCTCTTTTTGATGGGGGACGCTAGCATCGCATGTATTTAACTGTATCCCGGGCCCTCGATTCATTGTAGCGGTAGGACTGTGGGGTTTTAGTTGGTTAGAGCCCACATAACTCTCCATTCCCCAGACGTTAGGTAGTCATGAGCAAAAACCAAATAAAAAAATGCTATCTACGTTCTGGAATATTAGGGAAGACAAGTTGGTCAATGGAGATTTTACACTATGACCAGTGTGAATCAGTGTCTTGTCTTGTCTATACAGACAATTATTTCCAGGTTTTATTTTTGTGTTTGGTATTACCTACATTATGTCATCGTTTTTGTCATAATTACATTACTTCTTTTTACCCGACTGCCGAAGGAGGGTGTTTAGGACCTAATTAAAGGTTTATAAAATGAGACTAAAGTGGACTGTAAAACACTTATATTATGGTTCTGAAGGACAGTATAATGTTGGAAATGACTTAGGACAAGTAATATGCGCGCGCGTCGTCGACCGTGCTCGGTGGAGGAGTGCGGTGCGGGCGGCCAGCCCGCTGCCGCGGTGTCGTCCCGCGCCGCGCCGCGCCTTGTCTATGATTCACGTCTTGTCTGCGTGAACAGAGGGTAATGTGTTTATCAGTCTATGTATGTATGTTTGTTCTTATATGGCGTTCCAGAGACCAAACACATTGGCCCGTTTGATGATTCGTCCGTCAATCGATTTGTTTTAACCCTGCGAGTGTCACTGGCTACATTAAAATTGGATGATAGAAAAATGGCTGATTTAGGACGAATAAAAAAAATTGGGCCCCCACGCCCAATTTTTTTTATTCGTCCTAACCCATTGTGGGGTATCAAAATAAAGGGTTTTAAGAGGTGATTTCAAAAATATATAATAGTTATATGTTTTAATGTACCTAATTCGAAAAAAAACTAACTAAAAAGTTATAAATCAAAAAAGTTTCGCTAGCTTTTGCCAGCGGCTTCGTCCGCGTGAAAAGTGTTTTCTTATCCGAAGGGATCACATACCGGGATGAAAGTAGCCTATTTGCTATTCCAGACTATAATTGATGTCTGTGCAAATTTCATCCTGATCCGAAGAAGCAACAAACACACACTCACAAACTTTCGCCTTTATAATATTATATATAGTGTGAAGTGTGATGTGATACTAAAGTAATAAGATATTAGAAGTTAGATAATATACTATGTCAACATGCTTAAATCGCCATTCAGATAACAGTCTAGCCACCCTTACCTATTAAGGCGCCGATTCCCTTGAGTAGCTGATTTTAAAATGAGAATCACGTCTAAACGGCTAGTCGTAATTTATTGGAAAATATATATGTTATATTAGACCATTTTCTTAATATTTTCATCTGAGCAAATTTTGAGTTTTATTCGTATAACATAGTGTAATTAATTTGTAAAGTTATGTCTAAAACGGACAAAAACACGACAATCACAACAAAACCGCTGGGCGTATTTTAATGAAATTGACACCATATCAAAGACAATTTAATTATATACATTTTGATCTGAAGCTTTTTTTTTTAAAGTCATAGAATAATAAGAAAAGTACAAAAAACTACTAAATTTCAGGTCGCGCGGGTGAGAAACGAGGGCGCGTTTTGTTCCCTCAAGGTCGTTGGCGTTAGTCGTCGTCTTAAGGCGCTGATTCCCTTGAGTAGCTGATTTTAAAATGAGAATCACGTCTAAACGGCTAGTCGTAATTTATTGGCAAAAATATATGTTATATTAGACCATTTTCTTAATAATTTCATCTGAGCAAATTTTGAGTTTTATTCGTATAACATAGTGTAATTAATTTGTAAAGTTATGTCTAAAACGGACAAAAACACGGCAATCACAACAAAACCTCTGGGCGTATTTTAATGAAATCGACACCATATCAAAGACAATTTAATTATCTACATTTTGATCTGAAGCTTTTTTTTTTAAAGTCATAGAATAATAAGAAAAGTACAAAAAACTACTAAATTTCGGGTCGCGCGGGTGAGAAACGAGGGCGCGTTTTGTTCCCTCAAGGTCGTTGGTGTTAGTCGTCGTCTTAACTAATAGGTAACAGTAGTTAACAATAAGTTGTTTTGTTAACATTAGTTAACAAAACAACTTATTGTTTTGATAACAAAAAAATGTTAATGTTACAATGTTAAGACGACGACTAACGCCAACGACCTTGAGGGAACAAAACGCGCACTCGTTTCACACCCGCGCGACCCAAAATTTAGTAGTTTTTTGTACTTTCCTTATTATTCTGTGACTTTAAAAAAAAAAGCCTCAGATCAAAATGTAGATAATTAAATTGTCTTTGATATTGTGTCGATTTAATTACAATACGCCCAGCGGTTTTGGTGCGATTGTCATGTTTTTGTCCGTTTTAGACATAACTTTACAAATTAATTACACTATGTTATACGAATAAAACTCAAAATTTGCTCAGATGAAATTATTGAAAAAATGGTCTTATATAACATATATTTTTTACAATAAATTACGACTAACCGTTTAGACGTGATTCTCATTTTAAAATCAGCTACTCAAGGGAATCGGCGCCTTAACATAAGTTAACAATAAGTAAAAATTCTTCGCTGAGAATCTTTATCTTATTTTTTGTGAAGCCCTTGAATGAGCTTCCTGTGTTTTATTACAAAAACCTAATATTTTTTTTTTGTATATTCTTTCCAGGAAAAATCGTGATGACGGACTACAATAAGAAGACTTATCGAGTTGATGATATTTCATGGCAGGACTCCCCCAGATCAACCTTTAAGATAAAGGATGAAAGTGTTTCCTATGTAGATTATTACAAAAAGGTATGTTTAAATTTAACGGTAGAAGCACACTTTAACAAACATAGTTTCGCAAGTAAATTATGTGGAAGTTATCCATTAGAGGGCAAGATGCCATTTATGGCATGTAACACTTAATTAAAATATAGTTGTCGGCATGTAACTTGGCAAGAGTCGTTTTTTAGGTCTCTTTGGTTACCAAGTGGGACGCGGGGAACGTTTAGCACCGTTCCGAGCGCGCAATTGGTTAGTCAGTTGACACTAGGATCGACTGACCAATCGCGTCGCGTATACGTTCCGTTCGCTCTATATGGTAGTAAGTCTAACTTATCCCAACTACGCCAAAACCTTGCCAAGTTACGTGCCGAAAACTATACTTCAAAACAAGCTCGCGTTAATCCGCTGTCGTCTCTTCTCTTCCGCAAACTAAACATTTACGCTCACGACGTTGCTCTGTGCAAGCACATTCGTTTTCTAGATGATCTTTCAGATGTCTATCATTGCCTCATAATTATCATCTCAGCCGGCAGACGACCAGTTTTGGACATAGGTCTTCCCCAAGTTAGCCACAACTACCGCTCCTGTGCGTCTCTCATCCAGCGGATTCCTGCAGCATTGACCAGATCATCACCACTTAATCGGAGGTCTTTTAACGCAACGTGTTCCAGTAGGTACGCAGGTGCCACTCCAGAAGTTTTCCGCCACCTCGACCATACGTTCTGTGAGCAATGTGCCTTGCCCACTGCCACCTAAGTTTGGCAAATCTTCGGGTTATGTCGGTAACCCTGGTTCTTCTGTGGATATGCTCATATCTGATTCAATCATGCGAGGAAACTCCAAGCATAGCCATTCCATTGCCCTTGGATTTTAAGCCTTCCGATGAAGCCAATTGTAAGATTTCCTCGTACTTTCAGAAATACAACATCCGAATCAATGATCTTGGCCAGCCTATGCTGATCTCTCGCTCCAAGCCCCGCGACATCCGCGCCGGTATGCCTGATCTGGTGTACTTGGTGCCCGAGCTGTGCCGCCAGACGGGCCTGACCGACGAGATGCGTGCCAACTTCAGACTCATGAAGGCCCTTGATGTGCACACCAAGATCGGACCTGATATACGTATCCAGAAACTGTTGGCCTTCAACCAACGGTTGACCAAATGTCAGGAAGTAGTAAAGGTAAGTGTGTAGATCTATTATTGTAATAGTTCTTTTCTTTTTTCTAAATATATTATGTACTAGCTGACCCCCGCGGCTTTGCTCCCGTCTACTGGCTGCCTAACTATCACCTACCTACCTACCCTACCTTACTCTACCTACCTACCAATTTGTTAAATAAAAATTAATACTGCAATACAAATGTAACCAACTTTTGTTTCTACCGGTGATCTAATTAAAATTTAGAACATAAAAGCTGCTATTGTGTCTTAACTATATTCTTTGATAGTTAGATATATTCTCTAGCAGCCTTTTTTGTAGGTAATAATGAGTACTTTCGTGCAGTACATAATTTTTATGTATCATCAATAGTTTTTTCAGGGCACGCCTTATAATGATTTTTATAGGAAAAATTTTGCTACTTTGGGTTATATTATTACAATTTTCATAAGGGTCTCTAATTTTTTGAAAATAAACTATAGTCTATGTCTACACTCAAGAATAATGTAGCTTTCTACTGGTGAAAGAATTTTCAAAATCGGTTCAGTAGATCCAGAGCTTACCCCTACCACCTCTCAATGTCACAAACTTTACCTCTTTAAAATATTAGTATAGATCTATTTATTTTATAATTTTATGTACATAGAGTATAGTATAGTATATAAAGACAAAATATAAAAAAATGTATGTTACAGTTTTAAACTGAATAGTTCCAAACTAAACATGTAATTTGCTTTTTTTTTAGGAAATGGGTACCTGGTCACTTACTCTGTCCCAGGAATTAGTTAAATTCAAGGGTCGCCAACTTCCTATGGAGAATATCGTGCAGGGCCAAAACCATAAGTTCCCAGCTGGTGACACTACCGAAGGCTGGACCAGGGACATGAGGTCGAAGCCTTTACTGGACATCGCGGAACTGCCTTCCTGGATTGTTATTACACCTGAGAGGCAGCGAGCGGACGCTGAATCTTTCGTTGGCTTGATTATGAAGACAGGTTCTGGTGTGGGTTTCAGGATGCCCCGACCTGAAATAGGTAAGTTAAACTGCCATCACAATTTATCATCACCTAAGTCAAAGTCAAAACGTTTATTGCGAACTAAGTGTATACAATTTTTAGCAAATTTTTCTGTGATAAAATGGTAATTAAGGAACTAGGAACTCGTGGCTTTTACACTGGACTGCGTCCTGCTATCCGTTCCCTACCCGCACCCTATGTACGAGTTGACCGGACCGCAGGACGCGGAACGCATCCAGTGTGACAAGGCCTTAAATAATGCCGCATTGGTCGATCTTCAAGGTAAAGCCATGCTTGCCGTGATTGGTCCCAGTCATTTGTAGATTTTTGGTAAGTAGTTGTTACGGATACTTTCGTTTTTAGGGTTCCGTACCCAAAGGGTAAAAACGGGATGCCGCTATAACAACAAATACTAAAAACAGAATAAACTAAACATTTAAGTGGGGCCTCCATACCACAACCGTGTTTTTTTTGCCGTTTTTGAGATAATGGTACGGAACCCTTCGTGCGCGAGTCCGACTCGCACTTGGCTGTTTTTTTTTATTTTGCATACATTTTCATGGCATGGCACTACACAAAATCCGTGACTGCAGACGTTTAACGTTTGTACTCTGTTTCAGTTACCATCAGAAGTGACGGTCCCATGGAGTACGCTAATGCCTGCGAGCACTCCATTGCTCGAATGAATCCGGCTATGATACTGTGCGTGTTGGCGCGCCAATTCGCAGACAGGTGAGTCTTTGAGTAACCCAAAAATTATATAGCTTTTGTAAAATCGATCAAGTCTACATGCAGTACTGCCGAATATGAGATCCTACCGAATATGTGCATAGTGTTGTTGGGTTTTTCCACCTAGAATATCTGAGAAGCAGTGTATCTGGATTTTGTGCCCGGTTGATAGCAAAAAGGCTAGCTATAACATGGAACTTAAACATAACTGTGCCCCTCTGTCTAAGGGCCGATTTCACCAATGACACTAATCGCGATTAGTTCCAACTAAACTCAGTTTATGCAATACAGCGTTCTGATTGGTAAGTTTCTCAGCGGTCTCAATCAATCAGAACGCTGTATTTGCATAAAGTGAGTTTAATTGAACTAACCGCGATTAGTTGGTGAAATCGGTCCTTAGTGCTCGTGCACACAGAGGTCCGCTTTATCGTATACGATTTTATTTGGTGCTGACGTTTGTAGTTGGATTAGCGAGTTTACACACAACAATATTCAATATTCTGAATCCAGTAAAATATAGCTATCTGACAAAATATACAGCAGTCCGTTTTAAAGGTCCACTTTATCGCATACTTTTTTATTCGGCGCTGACGTTTGTAGTTGTATGAGCGAGTTCACATACATGGCAGTATTCTGAATCCAGTAAAAAAATACCTATCCGACAAAATATACAGCGGTCCGTTAGTCCGCTTTATCTTATCCGTTTTTATTTTGCAATGGCGTAGGCACACACACAACAAAAATACTGATCTGTTTTATCTGACGTGCATCCTTGTAGAAAGTTGAATTGGATTCCAGTAGCGATGGATCTGTTAAAACGGTACTGTTAATGCGGTATGAACATCACCTCCAGTAGCGACGGATCCGTTAAAAGCGATCTTGGAAATACGGATAATCTGTGTGAACGTACCCTAACTCTTCGGCGAGGTGTGATGCTATGTATGTATGTTGTAATATTTTTCACGTTTATTAAATTTTGTGTCTATTCCAGGTACGAGGCAATTAAGAAGAAGTGCACGGTCGACCGTGCCGTGCCCACGCAAGTTGTATGTGCCCGCAACATGACTTCAAAGTCTGCTATGTCAATTGCTACAAAAGTGGCCATTCAAATCAATTGCAAGGTAAGCATTATTCGCGAGAATTTACTATTATATTTAGTGCCTATTTTTAACCAACGAAAAAAAGGGGAAGTTCTCAATTCAACATGTATATTTTTATGTATAACTGCGTGGTAACTTTTTATAGAGTTCCGATTTCAAAAATAGTAATTTGCCCACTGAATTTTCAATTGTTAACCGATTGTGTTGAAATTAAATAAACTAAAAAGTGGTTTATTGTTGCTTTTTAATTCGTTATTTACTTGTAATTTTTTTTTCATGTAACATTAGAAATTGACAAAATCCCTTTTACAGCACATTCAATCAATGTTGACTTCTATTACGTTAGTGAAATGGCAGAGCAGTGATGACCCAGTGGTAACGGCTCTGACTTACGTGTTGTAGGTCGTGAGTTCGAACTCAGGCATGCGCTTTACTTTGTGTAAATTATATCATCACCACTGTTCTTAAAACGGTGAAGAAAATGGTGAAAACGGTGTCTCAGAAGCAAAAATTCGAAGGCATGTGACTTCCACCAACCACACTGAGCGCCAACCGCGTGGTGGATTCAGTCCCATTACCTCTCTCACAGAGAGGATGCCTGTGTCCCAGCAGTGGGAACATTATAAGGCTGATGATGAGTGAAATGACAAATGGCAGCTGTAGTAAAAAGTTGGTATTGGTAACAGGTTTCTGCTTGTTATGCTATTCTTATGTTTACGAAATAGAATTCAATATCAGTTGAACGGACTGTACAAAGGGATTGTTTAAATTTCTAAAGTTATTTCAAGAGCATAGACAAGGTCACGGGGTCTCATTGCTAAGAAAGAATATTTGGTTCAAATAAATCTCACTAGATGACGCGACATGTACACACAATTCAATAGAATTGTGTTAAAAATTAACATTATCTGGAATTGAACATAAATATTGTATGTTCTTGTTTAATTAACTCTCCTAAGTACAAAATTATGGAATATTGGGCTCTTAATTCACATTTCAAAGATTATTTGAAAGGATCATTTAAAATTGATGCCATAGATGGCGCATTTTTAAATTTCTGAGGCATTCAACTCGATTGTTAAAATTTTCATTTTAACACATATTGGTGCAAAAAAACTGTAACAACGTGCAAAAAAATACTATAAAACGAACATTCACTGAATTTAAAGAAAAATATATTTATGAACCTCGTAAACCCTTTTACTTGCAAGGCGCTGCTAACACCATCTATTGCCGTGAAACGGGATCAAACGCGATTGATGTACTCACAAAAATAACAAGATTAAGCAGATGAAAAACGCTAGTTACGTCGGCACGGTTTTTTTGTATGGGATGAGGCATCTGTATGCTAGTATTATATTATCTGTGACAAGGTTATAAATAGAAATCTATTAACACAACAACATGGGTATAATTCATAACAGTGAGCTCCAAACTATCGCTTTTACACAGATAATATAATACTAGCATACAGATGCCTCATCCGATACAAAGAAACCGTGCCGACGTAACTAGCGTTTTCCATCTGATTATACCGATTATTTTTTGTAAATCGATCGCGTTCGGTTCCGTTCCACGGCTATATAGATAGATCACCATCTACATCCGTGGAATGGAACGGAATGGAAACGAACGCGATCGATGTACAAAAAATAATCAGTATAGAACGTCGGCACGGTTTCTTTGTATGGGATGAGACACCACTGCCTTTTAAAACATTAAGTCTGTATCTCGGGACTCTGTAGCTACATACTTTTTTTTTCTTATTAATGGCAATTTGTCGAAGACAATTCGTGCCAGTGCCGAGTAGTGAAGACTGATTTAATAACACCAAAAGTTATTTTTTTCCAATGTCTTTGTAAGGCCCCAATAAAATGGAGGTAGTTTTATTGGCAGCTTCTACGGAGTTTAGTCGACCAAGTGCACAAACTCATGTTCTACCGCTGTGTTTTACTTGCCCACACTCATGCACATTCACTAACATTATAAGAATAAAAAAAAACTTAATTAAAAAAATCAAAAAACCCGACTGCTTCAAAAGTTTTTTTATTTATAACTTTTTAGTTAGTTTTTTTTGAATTAGATACATTTAAACATATAAGTGTTATATATTTTTGATACCCCACACGATGGGTTTGGTAGAAAAAAAAAAATTGGGCCCCCACAATATGGCACTCAAAATCCGCCATTTTTATATTGTCAAATTTTAATGTAGCCTATGACACTCGCAGGCGCATCGATTGACGTATGAATCATCAAAATCGTCCAACTCGTTTGGTCTCTGGAACGCCATATAGGAACAAACATACATACATACATAGACTGATAAACACATCACCCTCCTTCGGCAGTCGGGTAAAAAACCACAATTTTCACACTATTAATATTCAATTTAACACAAATTTAAGAAAATAAAACAGAGAAGCAACATAGACGCCATCACGTTCCCGCCCAAAACCTCCTACATACATTTATGATTTGACAATTTCCAGCTCGGCGGTGCCCCGTGGAGGGTAGAGATCCCCCTCACGAGTATCATGGTGATAGGCTACGACGTGTGCCACGACACGCGCTCCAAGGAGAAGAGCTTCGGCGGCTTCGTGGCCACGCTGGACCGCTACCTCACGCGCTACTACTCCGCCGTCAACTCGCACACCTCCGGCGAAGAAATGAGCGCACACATGGGCTTCAACATCGGTTCAGCCCTGCGCAGATATCGAGAAGTCAATGGTAATGTATTTCTGATTGTTATTCTGTACTAGCTAGTGGCCGCGACTTCGTCTGCATAGCGTTAGTACTTCGTATAGACTATTTTTTATAGGAGATTAGGATAAAGGAGCTCGTGGCTAAATAATAACAGCCGCACGGGTCGATGTTCAAGGTTAAGCAACGCTTGCCGAGGTCGGTCCGTGGATGGGTGGTCAACATAGCGAGTTTTCTCCGTGCCTCGGAAAGCACGTTAAGCCGTTGGTCCCGGCTGTCATTTGAAGATCTTTGACAGTCGTTACGGGTAGTCAGAAGCTTGAGATCTGAAACCAGTCTTGCCAAGAGGTATCGTGTTACCCAGTTACTGGTTGTGGAGGTCAGATAGGCAGTCGCTCCATGTAAAACACGGGTACTCAGCTGAATCCGGTAAGACTGGAAGCCGACCCCAACAACAATTGGGAAAAGGCTAGGCAGATGATGATGATAAACTTTTTTTATATCGCGCGATTATATAATAGGTATGTAGGCCTACCGGAGACCTACCTGCCTGGTAGTATTAGTTCACCGTACAAACTTCCACCACCTTATGGATGATTTACGGGATAAAACCTATGTATTTCCCCAGGTCTCAAATTACCTCTATACTAAATTTCATCTAAATCGGTTCAGCGGTTTAAGCGTGAAAAGGTAACAAGACAATTACTTCCGCATTAATAATATTAGTATGGATTGTATACAACAAGTTCAAATATAATGTTAGTATTTTCTTTAGGTTTTTGTAGTGATTTACGGAATATTTGTGTTTTTTCCACGCAAATACAGTTATTCCAAAGTTTACAGTCGGCTGTCCCCATGGCTCCTATAGTTTTTTTTTTTTTTCATCTTGGTCTAATTTTTGTCACTTTTTGAAATAACAGAACTCCAAAAATATCATTTACAAGCTTCTGCCAGCGGTTTCGCCCGCGATAATTATCCTAAGGGAATGTATTCCCAGGATAAAAAGTATCCTATGTGCTATTCCAAACTATAATCTATCTCTGTGCCAAATTTCATCCGGATCCGTCCAGCCGTTTGATCGAGAAGAAGTAACGAACTTACAAACACACACACAGTTACAAACTTTCGCCTTTATAATATTAGTGTGATTAACAAACGCTTATTACTTTTACATTTAAAATCTCGAAGTGAGGAATTATACTTTCTGTATAACATTTTAAGAATTATTTTATCTTGCAGGTGGTAACTTGCCACAACGCATATTCATCTATCGTGACGGCGTGGGTGACGGACAGATTCCGTATGTCCACGGACACGAGGTAAGTCAAATATTCCTTATATATTTGTAGGGTTCTAGAGAAGAGCAGTGGTGGTGGCCCAGACAGGCAGGCGCTTTATTTTGTGTAAATTATTTCATCACTCACTGCTCTCAAAACGGTGAAGGAAAACATCATGAGGAAACGGGCATGTCTTAGAACCAAAAATTCGAAGACATGTGACATCCACCAATCCGCACTGGGCCCGCGTGGTGGATTACGGCCCATACCATCTCACAGAGAGGAGGCCTGTGTCCCAGCAGTAGGAACATTAATAGGCTGATAAAGAAGTGATATGAAATTCTAGCTAGAATCAATTTTTATCGAATTTTGCCATACAAACGTTTAATGGCCTAATTGAATTTAATGATTTGACATTAAATTTAAACGGTTTTCCCTTTCTAGGTGAAAGAGATCAGAAAGAAATTATCAGAGATTTACGGCGAGATGGAGTACAAGCTGGCCTTCATAATCGTTTCGAAGCGCATCAACACGCGCATATTCCTGGACATCGGGCGCGGCGGACAGAACCCGCGCCCCGGCACCGTCATCGACGACGTCGTCACACAGCCCGAGAGGTTAGTTGTACACACATATACCGCCCGGCACGTAAGTTGCCAAGGTTTTGGCGTAGTGGAGGCACAGATAATATAATACAGGTCCCGTCACGTAAAAAGAACGCTGGCCTTGAATCTGCGCAGTGAGCGATTTATCGATCTAACTGGTGGTAGGAAGGGGGCGCGACGGGGGAATGCTCCGCCAGTGTTTCTTTGCGCGCACGCTATTGGTTCGTCAGTAGACCCATGCTTCCCGCGCTGAGAACACGTTTCGTTTGCTCCCAAAATACAGTCACACACACAATTTTCTTTGCAAGACGAAAGGTTTTAAAAATGAAGGAAAGATAATTGATTTATTGTTTTATGAAGAAAGAAGTTGAGAAAGGAGCAGTTGATAATTTATAATGATAAGATATTTCTAAATTTTATAGTAGTAAGATCGAAATAAAAAAAAATGGTCAAGTAAACATTAACTAATCTAAATCCAACCTCTTCCAAAGTACTAAGTAGCTAGTAAGTACCTATTATGATTCTACAATTAAACAATTTCTCTTATATTATAAAATAATAGCCTAGTATTTTAGAACGCGACTGTACCCATGCGCAGACACATCCCCTCCACTACCGCTCAGCGTTCTTTTTACGTGACGGGACCTGTACTAGCATACAGATGCCTCATCCCATACAAAGAAACCGTGCCGACGTAACTAGCGTTTTTCGTCTGACTAATCTTGTTATTTTTGTAAGTACATCAATCGCGTTCGATCCCGTTTCACGGCAATAGATGGTGTTAGCAGCGACTTCCAAGTAAAAGGGTTTACTAAGTTCGTGAATATTTTTTTCTTTAAACACAGTGAAGGTTCATTTTATAGTATTTTTTTTGCACGTTTTTACAGTTTTTTTTGGCACCAAAATGTGTTACAATGCAAATTTTACCAATAGGGTGTAATGCCTCAGAAATTTAAAAATGCGCCATCTATTGGCATCAATTTTAAATGATCCGTTCAAATAATCTTTGTAATGTGAATTAAGAGGCCAATATTCCATTTTTTTTTTACTTAAGAGAGTTGATTAAACAAGAACATTTTTATGTTCAATTCCAGAAAATGTTAATTTTACACACAATTCTATTGAATTGTGTGGACATGTCGCGCCATCTAGTGAGATTTATTTGAACCAAATTTTCTTTCTTAGCAATGTGACCCCGTGGTGGAGGTAAGTTCGCGCATATTCCGCGAACTGATCAACCACCATATAGAGCGAACGAAACGTGGACGCGACGCGATTGTTCAGTCGATCCTTGTGTCAACTGACCAACCAATCGCGCGCTCAGAACGGTCCTAAACGTTCTGCCCGCCCCGCTTCATTACCAAAGATAACTAAAAAACGACTTCTGCTCATCTGACGATTCTTGCCAACTTTCGTGCCGAGGATTATACTGCTGTCCTCTCCTCAAGCTAGCTTCAAGCTATGTCCTTATCTGACAAAATCATATTTTGTGTTATAGATGTCACCGGATAATAGCAAACCCTAACCCCCGGTTTCTCAACACTCAACTATCGAGCTGTTAATCTACGAATAATCGCCGGTTATCTGCTGTGATTGGCTGTTGAAAATGCATTCAACCAATCACAGCAGATAACGCGTGCTTGAGAATATGTCACCTTGATTTTGCGATAATTTAGCGTTGAGAAACCCGGCCTAAGTTTATAAAAAATCGCTAGATATTGTAAACTCTTTTTTCAATAAGGCTCGGGTATATATTTTCAATAAATACCCAAATTTTTTTGCAGGAATTAGGTATCAATCAAAAAACGGTTTATGCAAAAAACAACAACCAAAAAGAAAACAGCCATTCAGTAGATTTTTGACCGCTTAATGCGACAAAATGTACAGAACGGCTGTTTTTAGGGTCCCGTAGCCAAATGGCAAAAAACGTAACCCTTATAGATTCGTCATGTCTGTCTGTCTGTCTGTCCGTCCGTATGTCACAGCCACTTTATTCCGAAACTATAAGAACTATGCTGTTGAAACTTGGTGAGTAGATGTATTCTGTGAACCGCATTAAGATTTTCACTCAAAAATAGAAAAAAAAACAATAAATTTTGGGGGTTCCCATACTTGAAACTGAAACTAAACTATATTTTTTCCATCAAACCCATACGTGTGGGGTATCTATGGATAGGTCTTCAAAAATGATATTGAGGTTTCTAATATAATTTTTTTCTAAACTGAACAGTTTGCGCGAGAGACACTTCCAAAGTGGCAAAATGTTTGTGTCCCCCCTGTAACTTCTAAAATAGGAGAATGATAAAACTAAAAAAAAAATATGATGTACATTACCATGTAAACTACCAGCGAAAATTGGTTTGAACGAGATGTAGTAAGTAGTTTTTTTTTAATACGTCATAAATCGTAAACCGCAATTTACCAAGTACGGAACCCTTCGTGCGCGAGTCCGACTCGCACTTGGCCGTTTTTTTTTTTTTTTTAATTAACCCGATATTTAAGAGCGGACTCTAGTCAACAGGAATTTGAAAAATAGGTATTTGAAGAAACTATTGCCGTCGCGTCACCTCCAACCTCTCCCCGTAAAGTGCGAAAGGGACAACTGCAGCTCAGGCTGATTTTACCTACAAAAACTTTGACTAAAAGACGTTTCGTATTCTGCTGTTTTCTCCATGAAAACTGGTCTGATCTAAAAAATTCTTATATCAAAATTTAGAGGAAAAGTATATCTATGCTCCTATCATTTCCTTTTTTGTTAAAAACTTATGAATTTTGTCTGAAAGTCTTCTGAACATGGCGGTAAAAACGGGATTTTTTTTCGGATTTTTGGATTGTCATATTTCTTTTTGTGATTATGTTGTGGAAAAAAGAAAATGATACAGGCACGTATTAATTAGACCTAGATTTTATGGAAAAAATCATTGCTCTAGAGGCATTATCCACGAAGAAAACAGCAGAATGTGTTTGTATGGAGAAAGTCTCACTAGAGTCCCCTCTTAAGCTTAATTGTGGGTGTCTGCAATAATCTTGTGACTTAGATAAAAAAGGCGTAGAAATTAAAATTTGATGTTGTTTATAAGTCATATATAGTTATTTATTTATAATAAGCACACCAACAGCACTGTCACTTATATAAGAGAGAGTTCCTGCAGCCTTATTGCGTAATTAATTCGTAAACAGCAATAGAGTTTAAAAAATCGACCAATCACATGCGAGATGAAAGACGCGATGTGGCTTTCCGTCGCAATAAGTCCCTTTTCAAACGCCCGGGTTGCCGGGTGGCCGGTACCGGGTATCTGGCGGCGAAGTATAGCCATGTATGGTAGCTTTCACACGTACCATACATGGCTATACCACAGATAATATAATACTAGCATACAGATGCCTCATCCCATACAAAGAAACCGTGCCGACTTAACTAGCGTTTTTCATCTGATTAATCTTGTTATTTTTGTAAGTACATCAATCGCGTTCGATCCCGTTTCACAACAATAGATGGTGTTAGCAACGACTTGCAAGTTAAAGGCTTTACTAGGTTTGTGAATATTGTTTTCTTTAAATACAGTACAATATTTCATAATTTTGTACTGAGGAGAGTTGATTAAACAAGAACATGCAATTTTTATGTTCAATTCCAGAAAATGTTAATTTTACACACATTCTATTGAATTGAGTGTACATGTCGCGCCATCTAGTAAGATTTATTTGAACCAAATTTTGTTTCTTAGCAATGAGACCCCGTGGCTATACATTCGCCGCCGGTTACCCGGCAACCGAGGCGTGTGAAAAGGGACTAAGGCTGGGTGTCAAAAATAGGCTTCACCCTCATATTATGATATTTTGACGCTGATAATGAGAAACTGTGGACAGATTTGCATCTCAATAACAACTTCGATCTATGCTCGGGTGTCATCTGTGTTTTAATTGAAAATTATATTATGTTAAACGATCTTATCACGCATTTTTGTCATTATTTTATAAGCATTGTATGTATGCTTAACAAAATTATGTTTTACTTCACAGATACGACTTTTACCTCGTCTCACAAAACGTGAGAGAAGGCACGATTTCCCCTACTTCCTACAACGTCATCGAGGACACCACGGGGCTTAGCCCCGATCGGGTAATTTATATTTTTGTGTTTATCAACTGACCTATGAATATGAATGTGGATTGATGAAGAGGGAGGGGAAGGCCAAAGAAAAGATGGTTGGACTGTGTGAGGAGTGATACGAAGGAAAAGGGAGTCAGTGATGGCGTGACGGTTAGCAAAACAAAACTTGTTGCGCCGACCCCAAGTAACATGGAAAAAGGCCATGAAGATGATGATGATTTAATATTAACCAACTTTTAGCTTACTTAGACCCTTTAAACTGTCTTATCGTAATGCTTTTTAACCCCCGCCGGAAAAAGAAGGGGTGTTATAAGTTTCACGTGTGTTGCTGTGTATCTGTGTGTCTGTCTGTGGCATCATAGCGCCTAAACGGATGAACCGATTTCGATTTAGTTTTTTTTGTTTGAAAGGTAATTTTGTCGAGAGTGTTCTTAGCTATGTTTGAATAAAATCGGTTCAGCCGTTCAAAAGTTATGGACATTTTACTGTTTGAATCGGGGTGTTTTCGCAAGATAAATGCGTCGGGGGTTTTTGAAATTGTGAAATTTTACTTGTCGCAAGATAAATGGGTCGGGGGTTTTTTAAATTGTGAAATTTTGCTTGTCATGTAACCATTGCACGAAAATAGATATTTAGAACGGCTGAAAAAGGATAAAGGCTTTAGAATACAATTGAATTACAATTTTGGCGCACGGTTGGTGCAGTGGTTGAGCGATTGACTGCTGCGCTGCGTATCGCGGGTTCGATTCCCGCACGGAACAAATATTTGTATGACCTAGAGATAGTTGTTCCGGCTCTGGGTGTTGTGTATGTGAGTTTATATGTTTGTAAACGCACCCACGATACAGGAAGAAATTCCTAGTGTGAAGCAACGTTTTTAAAATAAATAAATAAAATAAAAATTAGAATAAAACTGCCTCGTTGATCTAGTGGTTGCAAGCGCCTGCGCATGAGCATGAGTTCCATGAGTGTGACGTCACGACGTGCTACACTTTATACAGCAAAGTGACGTCACAACCCCCCACTCCTGAACTTTGATGCGCTTTATCTCTGTCATTTTTTATGTATTTGATAAAGCTAAAAATATGTGTCCAATATTATTTGATAATCTCACTGACAGAATAAATAGAATTATAATTTTTCTAGCCAGGAAACATCCCTATTCAAAATTACTTACGGTTTTTGCTTAGCCCTTCAAAATATTTTTATAGTATGAAAATTAATCAACTCTTTTTGATTACAGATGCAGTGGTTGACCTATAAGTTGACCCACTTGTATTTTAACTGCTCAGCTCAGGTGCGAGTTCCAGCTGTTTGCCAGTACGCGCATAAACTGGCTTTCCTGGCGGCGAACAGTCTACACAGCCAGCCTCACTACACCCTTAGCGACACTTTGTACTTCCTGTAGACGATTTTGTCTCAGAAGTATTTTAATTTTTATACATGTACTCCAAAAGTCCAAACTTGGACACAGTCAATGTTTCTTAGATTCAGTTCATAACGAGGCGAGATGTTGCACGCGCTTTTTATTGGGTCTGGACCTATGAAATTGAAGTTTTATTCAACGGTTTTCATATCCGGCTACATTATACTTTGTACTTCCTGTATACCATTTAAAGCAGGAGTTTTTTTTTTTTTACTCCAAACTTGATGAACACAGTCAATGTTTCCTAGACCAAGGCGAAAAGCGCTTTTTATTTTTACATATGAAATTGCCGTTTTATTAAATGGCCTACTTTGAACTGTGATAACTTAAGGTCCGTGTCCCGGCTGTATGCGAGTATGCACTTGCGTGCTTACTGGTATAAAGCTTAGCAGGAATGTAATTTTGTACTTGCATGCCCCATTTCCTATAGATAATTTTATCTCAGGAGTATTTTTTTTTACATGTCATGTACTCCAAACTTGGTGAACTTGTATACGAACGAAATATGCGTTGATGTTTTAATCTTTTTCGTTCAACTTGCTTCTGCGGGTGGCCACGTGGTATTAGGATATCAAAGTTCAATATCATAGGCCGCCCAAAGCCGTAGCTGAGTTCTTGTAGCATCTGCATTCAGCTTCACGTCTCGGTGTAAACCACAGAACATATATATATACCCTGGCCTTTTTACTCTGTGCCAAAATGTCTCTATTGTTTAAAACATATCTCATGGTTAGAGGCTGTTTGGCTTGGATATTATTACTTGTGATAATTAAAATGGAAGACTTTAAAAAAAAAACGGAACTGGCCAGTGTTTATGGTCGCTATGTGACCAACATCTGGCCAAGGGTTTTGAGGCATTTGCCTTGAGTTAGAAGTATTGGAGCCTATAAGGGAAACTCGAAATTTGAATCTTAATTTGCTCGAATTTCCAGACGGTTATAATACTCACAACGGATCTTTGTGTCTCTGAATTGCTGCAAGAGGCTGCGCAGTAGCTATTTTTGTGTCAATATTGAAAGTGAAAATAGCATTGTATAACTGTGTCTTTCACTCGCATACGTTTGTCGCATCATCCTATCTCGCTTACTCTATGCAGTTAATCTGTTTCGTGCGCAATAGTTGACAGAGCCAAATTCAGAGCCACAAAGATCCGATGTGAATATTATATTTGACGCCAAGAATAAACGATTTTGAAGTACATGATTTTTTGTATAGGTTAGTTACGCTTAATAAGGCTCTGCAGTCCATGCTATTGGATTGATTACCTCATTATGCCATGTTTTTTGGATCGAAGTTCCTCAACGTCTTGCGGTGGGAGTTGCCTGGTTGAAATCGTCACGTAACGGAAAAGCGTTATGCGACGTTCGATTCCGTCCGTTTCGTCTTACTTGTTTACATCTTGTGTTAGAGAAATGTAGTTATTGTCTATAGACAACGCTTTTTAACTTGAATGTTATTCACGGAAATGTATAAAATAACTGAAGCATTTCCCGCGGTTTCGCTTCCGTCAACTGCCTACCCTACTACTCTACGCTATCTATCTACTCTACCCTAGCTACCCTAACCTACCTACTCTACGCTAGCTACCCTAACCTACCTACTCTACGCTACGTATCCTACGCTAGCTACCCTAACCTACCTACTCTACGCTACGTATCCTACGCTAGCTACCCTAACCTACCTACTTACCTACTCTATACTACCTATCCTACGCTACCTACCCTACCCTTCCTACCCTTCCTACCTAACATTTTTTTTCTTTCATGAGAACCTTCTGACAATAAAAAACACAACAAAAAGAGAATTAGCGAAATCGGTTCAGCCGTTCACGCGTGATGCCCGTGACGAAGGGAAATAAGGCTTCATTTTTCTATATAAAGATATCAACGAACAAAATATCCTTCTCAAACAACATTCGGAGTTGAAGAAAAGACGTGAGGAGCTTCGTTCCTGACGGCACAGGTGTTGTTTTTGTTTTGTATTAAGTAGCGCTGTTAGTTATTTAATGTTAACTACTATATATGTGCTAGTCACCTGACATACCACCGAGCAACAGTAGTGAGTTGGTAGGCAGAGGGCGCAGTTCCATTGAGAGCTATAAGATAGTAGCTAGGAACTATTTCGTAGTTGAACTACAGTTTAATTTACATGGTTAGACAGAAACGGCAGTATACTAGTATTCTGGAGCCTTACCGTGACTGGTCTAAAGTAACATGATTCAACTGTGAAAGACAGACAACAGTGCTATTTGTCTTGTATTGATCCGTCTCTCTCTCAAGGTAGAACCATGATATAGCAGTCCACAGCTGGACATAAGCCTCTCCAATAACACGCGATTTTTGTCAGCTCTCTTCCAGCTGCGAAGATCGTCGTTCCCATCTAGCCTGAGTCTGTCTTACCTTACGTTTACCCATTCGTGGTCTCCACTCAAGAACACTTCTACCTCAACAGTATATGGCCAGTTCTGCCGGTTCACCTCGTTAAGGATTCGATTCCTCAGAGAGATTGTAAGCATAGCCTTTAAGAGCACACTAGCCAATAGCTTGCCATTGTGACCGCGTCGGCTTACATTTTTTAGTTTCTATCTCACTGATTTGACCGCCATTGGTTAATTCCAACTATCTAAAAGATCATAATTCACTAAAGTCACCGCCAGATAACAAACAAAAAAAAGTCGTTAGCACCTGTCTACCAATGAATTAAAATATTTCAAAAATATACGAAAAATATATAAAGGCAGTGTCGCTAACACGATCAAAACAAACGTATCGAGGTAAAGGGCGTCCTTGACCCTTTCAATTGGCATTCAGTAATGAGTTAGTATCTCATAAATGCGTGGCCCTATTTACATGATTGAAACGGATAAAAATAGTTCTACGCTTTAACTTTAATTTGATTCAAAAATTATCAAAATATCTCAATAAACAAAAAATCATGTTTTCAAGTAACGTAATTATACTTGTTGATTATCTGGCGGAGACTATTTAATACTAGCTGTCCCCCGCGGCCCACCTACCACCCTACTACACCTACCCACCTACTCTACACTACCAACCTACTCTACCCTACCTACCAACTCACCTACCCTACACTGCCAACCTACCCTACCCTACCCTACTTACCCATCTACCCTACTTACCCATCTACCCTACTCTACCCTTCCTACCCTACCCTACATACATGATTATTGCGTAACTTAAACCGTTTGCGCAGCGCACGCAACGGAAGCTCTCAAAATCATCATTTATGCTCCGCTCCTATTGGTCGTAGCGTGATGTTATATAACCTATAACCTTCTTCGATAAATGGGCTATCCAACACAAAAGGAATTGTTCAATTCCAACCAGTAGTTCCTGAGATTAGTGCGTTCAAACAAACAAACTCTTCAGCTTTATAATATTAGTTTAGATATATAGCTCTCAGTGGAACTGCACCCTTACGTCTACTGGTTTAGTATGTGAGGTTGAGCTCAAACTATATTAAGTAACATATTTTTGATAAAGATGAATTGAAACATTCTTGGAATGTATCTAAATTTTACCATTTAGAAATGCCAAAGGCATATTCTTATTTACGATGTTGTAGTGCCATATTCGGCACTGGCTATCGCTTAAAACCAGCACTTGTTGCTCAGTCTCGCACACATAGCCCAGCATTATGCTGAGAGATTGCCATTTATTTTAATTTTTAAATCAATGTGTTTTTATTTTTTTTTACTTTTAAATGTTGTCATATGCCACTTGTTGGCCTAAAAATCAATTTTAAGCTTTTAACCTTTGATATTGAACGTGCTTAATCGCCTAATTTTAACAAATGAATTGAATTTGCAACAATGTTATTATGTAAGTTTGTTTGTCATATTATTTTTGGCAATAATTTTTAAATTGTATTATAAGTTTTAGATTTAAGCTATTTTTAATGCATAATCATGTTAATGTTACTCTACTCTGGACATTCCTTTCCTTTTCCGAAGAAAAAGACGTCCGACCGAATAGCGGATCCCTGTTAATATGAAAGGATTTTCCGATAAAAATTGTATTCATATTTTACGTAATTTTTAAAAGACTTTACACTTATCCAACATTAGTAGATCTGATTATAAATGTGTAACTATTGTTAGCATGATTATTGTTCATCGTTTCTCCCAACTGTTTGCTGGTCCTGACGACATGACAGAGTTCTGTTCATGTTCAAATTTCGCTAACCAACTCGTGGGGAAAACGGTGAATGTAAAGATTAAAAAAAAATGTGTATTAGTAAAGAGTAGCGGTGTTATGGACCAAATGATTAATACCGCATTATTCATAATGCCCAGACAGTTTGAAAAATGCCCAATGTGATTAGGCAATATGCTAAAACTATTGAAATAATTAAATTTGCCGGGCTTTCTGAATAATGCACATCACTTATTGGGCCGGGTAATCAAAAGAAAGATGTGTTTTTTAATTAATAGAATAGGTAAGTACGATTAAGGTGGGAACAAATTATCGGACGCGGCTGACGGACGCGACTTACAGCCGCGGCTGATATGTGTGCACAGCCGTATGGGACGCGGCTGCCAGATCTCTATCAGAAGTCCGAACGCCCAAGGTCACGTCCGCGACTTACGTCCGATAGTTTGCACAATGTAATGTACATTCATTACCTAGATACTCTTTAAGTCGCGTCCGTAAGCCGCGTCCGATAATTTGTTTCCAGCTTTACTATTAAAGTCGTCGACCGAACCGAACCTATCCGAGTCGGCTTGCCATAAGCGCCCGAGCTTGGTACGCTCGCTCTTGGACTAAAATTTTACATAATTATCGAATTGCCCAATCGTTACGTAGCAATAGTCATAATGCCCAGACAAAGTGATAAATATAGAAGTTATCAGTATTCATTACATTGCCTGATTTGACTTGTTTCATAATGCACGGGCATTATACATAGTGCACTGATTGATCACTTGGTCCATGACAGTGGTATATAAATTAGCCTTTAGTGTCCTCGAAATCATGTACTCTTACAACTTTTTTTACTTAATACATCTTTATGTATAGATGATTATTGTTTTATTTATCAAACACTACCCGTGCCCCCTGAGCTAAGTTTGCGAAGGTATCTAGAACTTTTTTTTTTTTCATCTGCTATCAGTCATTCCTGACTTTGATCAGATGTGTGGAAAGATGCATCACATTTTCATAGAATCAGGACCAGTGTCCAAATTCTACTTAATCAGGCAGCACAATATCAGCTTTTTTGAGTCTCTTAGTATGATTTGGCATCAATAGCGATCGTGAAAGTGGATTGGGATGGTTGGTTAATCGTGTCATGCTCTGCCGCAGAGCCACCATATTAGAAACCGATCTATTATATCTTAAAATGATGTACGCCAAACGTACATAATGTACGTAAACCGTTATAGCTGTACGTGCATTAGGTAATGATAAAATAGACATTGATTGTGGCTCTGCTGCAGAGCATACTCTCTAGCAGAGCCACACATAACATGTACTCAGGCAAGTTAAACGATACTATTTTTTGATGAAAACTGTTGTACGAATAGTGTTTATTGCGTACGTGTTGCAAAATATCATTTTTAGACAGTGGTTTTATTTATTTTAACTTTACTAAAATGTTCATAGAAAGCGCTAGGTTATTTTGTGTACCTATTGTCAACGAGACCTCTAGAGGACACCACCTGGGGTGTCTTTTCTCCTTAATGAAGTTCTAAACTAATCATATACATTTACCGTAGTCGGCAGTGGTGTAATTATCAAAAAAAAATTGTGGACGATACCCCAGCGGTGTCGTAGACAATACATAGGTTATTTTAGGTCAGCAAAATATTTCCTAGACAATCTGCCTTTCTATTAAATTAAAAATATAATAAAATAAGATAGACAATGTTTATTTCACAAAAGAAAACAGTCCATTACTTTGCCTTAAATTCTACATTAATAGCTAGTTTTACATACAAAATATAAATAAATAACTAATAATAAATAAAAATATATATAATTAACTACCGATTTACCCGAATATCATGAAACTGAACATAACCGGTGAAATGAGAGTGTACCAAGGTGAAATGTACACATCTGCGTGCCCCTTTAGAGCGTACTGGCGTGATGTTATGTTATGAAATGGTAGAAACCGTACACAGACATGCGATTGCAGTAATCCCGAGAGGTTTGCCTGTATTTATTGAAGAGTGCTGTTGTATATCTCCGAAGTTCTTCACCAGATCTTCACCAAATGAATATGGGACCAATTTCGAAACATGGTCTTTAAAACAAAAATTTTTTTTTTTTTAAATCGGTCCATGATTGACGTAGATATCGGGCAACAGAACCTCCTCCCTTTTGGCAAGACGGTTAAAATAAGACTCAATGGAAGCAAGAACATTAAAATTAAAGAACATAAAGATGCACTTCATTTTGTGTCGTGATTTTAGGGTTCCTTTTGAACACTCACAAATGATGTTACTAAAGAACCGCCCTTTGTACCGAGTCTAAAATCTTTGCAAAGCATAAAAAGTACAACCAATACGTCAAAATCTATATATATAAAAGAAAGTCGTGTTAGTTACTTCACTTATAACTCAAGAACGGCTGAATCGATTTAGCTGAAAATTGGCAGAGAGGTAGCTTAGAACCAGGAGAAGGACATAGGGTAGGGTAGGGTAGGGTAGTGTAGGGTAGTGTAGTGTAGGGTAGGGTAGTGTAGGGTAGGGTAGTGTAGGGTCGGGTAGTGTAGGGTAGGGTAGCGTAGGGTAGTGTAGGGTAGGGTAGGGTAGGGTAGGGTAGTGTAGGGTCGGGTAGGGTAGTGTAGGGTAGGGTAGGGTAGTGTAGGGTAGGGTAGGGTAGTGTAGGGTCGGGTAGGGTAGGGTCGGGTAGGTAGGGTAGATAAATGTTTGGTCTTTTTATGGCAAAACAAAGTTTGCTGGGTCAGCTAGTACTTCCATAAAATAGTATTAGTTGCTTTATGGATTATGACATGTGTGCCCCCGTATGACAATGTTGTGCGAGATATTCACCTAAATCCATTCTATGTATACTATTGGACCGAATCAAAACGATTTTCTTATGAAAACTATATTTAAGAAAATCAAGCTACTTATACATTCTTTTTTTTATAATCTTTAGGCTCGCGTTTGACCACTATCTCGCCTGATGATAAGCGATGATGTGGTCTACGGTGAAGCACGCTTGCCTAGAAGAAACCTATTCACTCTTGACTTAAATACCCCAAGGACTCCGGAAGGGAGATCCTCTCCTTAGCTGTGCGCACAATGAAAGTATTAGCAAAACGCTTTGTGCGTATGGGAGGGATATCCACCATGTACCGATGGCACATGGCCATACGTCTTGTACTCCGATGATGGAAAGGGCTAGGTGGAATCAAGTTGTGCAGTAAAAAACTGACAGGCTGGCAACTAGGCGTCGATGTTCAAGGCTCTGGAGCTTTGAGACGCCACCATTGCATCGTTGCCAATAAGACTTTTGGCCCGTCTGTCAATCGACACAATTGCATCAAGCTGGTATTTGGCAGATCCATCCCAGAGGTGAGAGCAGTACTCCATGCATGACCAAACTTGCGCTTTATACAAGTTGAACAGCTGTTTTGGAGTGAAGTACCGTCTCACCTTTGCAAAAATCCCCAACTGTTTTGCAGCTAACTGAGCTCTCGCCTCAATGAATGTACCGAAGTTGAGGGTCGATGTCAACGTAACACCAATAAGTTCTAGAAGGTCCATTAACGGCACAGTTACACTACGGAAAGATGGAGCCGGGTGGAATTGGCTCTTCTAGCGGAAAAAAGACACGCCTGGGTCTTAGCAGCTTTGGAACTGACTAGATTGTCATCACCCTATTCGGAGACCGCCTTCAAAGACAGGTTCAAGCGTTCAACCATGGTTTCCCGGAGAGACCGAACCTGAGGCCCAGCAGCCCGAATTATATTGATAAGTATCAGGAAAATCCTTTATTTTTATATGTTCCAGTACCTATGTAAAAAACCACATCAGTTCCAGTAACCCAGATGATTTCGGCAAGTCAAACTATTTATATGTGGTTAAAAAAAGTTGGATTAATAATATGTTTAAGCCAAAAGAAATAATCACTGATGACTCAAGTGGAGCATGCGTAAAGGTTTTTACCACTTTTAAATCAACTAAGGAATATGCTAGTTACCACTTTTAAATCAACTAAGGAATATGTTAGTCACAGTTTTTAGGTCCTTGAAGGGAAGACCGAAATTATTTCAACACTAGCTGTGCCCGCGACTTCGTTCGCGTGGTTGTCGAGAGCAAAACAACGTCGTTTAGATAAGAGTATATCACCTTTTTGATGATTTAGATAAGAGTCCTGACTTTGGTATAGTTGATTACGTTAATGCTTCTCTATATACTATGTTAGCGGTGGAATTACCCGGAGCATATACAAAAAGGTTGTTTGGGTTGCTAACACGTGATAGAGAAACATAGAGTTGGCCGTGTGAAAAACAATCAAAAGTAAGGTCTACACCCGCAACGGATAACGTCTGGCCTTGGGCTTTATTAATAGTCATAGCGTAACAGAGGCTTACAGGAAATTGCACACGTTTGAAAGTAAACGGAAAATTATTGGGGATAATGGGTATCCTGGGAATGAAAACAACATCACCGGAGCCGCAACCTGTTAAGATTTCGGCTTCGATGACATTTCGTTTGGAGATTTGTTACTCTCAACCGAGTTCCATTGCATAGTTTTGGTGGGCTTAAATTTCTGAGTAGAATGATTGGTACTCCGACTTTTAAATAAATTTTGTGTGCTGGAAGACCTGGTGTATTTAGAGAGTCTAAAAACTCTACTGGATAGTGGGTGGCATCTCCTTCTTCTAAAACCGTGTTAATAGATAAATATTCCCTACTTTCTCCAGAAACATGTACCAATATTTGAGAATTTATTGCTGCTGCTTGGTCGTTGCGAGGTGCCAAAATAGCTCGTTGGCATAGCCAAGCAGCGTCATGGTTCGAGATCTCTGATGGATCTCCGTATACAGAGGAAATGAGTTCCTGCTGTGAGGCAACAGAAGAACACAGGCTTTCGACTAAAGTTACTTTACCTCCTTCTTGAGTCGGGTATGTGCCGTTACCAATTTGAAGTAGTAAATTTGAGAAAACCTGCGCGTTTGCGTCACCTCCCAAATATGCTCGCATATTAAAGCTCAAATTAGTTAATATGACACTACGCCATAAAATAGAGCTCTTTAAACAGGCACCTATTTCATCGGCCCTCGTTCCTCTGGGTATTATAGGGAGTGTCTGCCTGAAGTCTCCACAGAATAGCACCGTTAAGCCTCCCATCGGTCGGTCATTTTGTCTTATATCTCGCAACGTTCTATCTACAGCTTCCACAGCTTTACGATTTGCCATCGTACACTCGTCCCAAACGATAAGGGCGCAATCGCGTAAAACCCTTGCTTTATCACTATTGCGAGACACGTTGCAAACAGGGTTTTCTGTGCGGTCCAAGTCGATTGGTATTTTAAATGTTGTATGTGCAGTTTTTCCTCCTGGTAATAAAGTGGCAGCTATTCCTGAGGAAGCGACGGCAAGGGCAATTTTGTTTTGGCTCCTTATTTGAGCCAAGATAACTTTAGTGAGGAAAGTTTTACCTGTTCCACCAGGTGCATCTAAAAACAGCATTTCTCCTAATGAATGTTCTACACTACAGCATACTCTATCAAAGATTTGACGTTGTTCTGACGTCAAATTTGAACAGCCATTTCGCAATATTTCTGCTAACTCTTCGGGGTTGTAATTTATTTCAGATGTATACTCCCTATTAATTCGTTCCCCACCAACTGTCGGTGTCGGCAAGCCGTATTGACTGAGGGGGTTCCCTCCTATACTTGTAACTATATCTTGTATAGCCAGCAAAGCCCTATTATGGCAGCTTTCACGTACTTGGTCAGAAGTTTCACTATTTATATTTTGCTGTCTCAAAAAATCTTCGGCAAACGCGTCTTTATATTTTTGCCACAACTGCCCAGCGTCCGATAGGCCACAAAATGTCAACAAAATGGCAAATAAATGGCGCAAACGATGTGGACTATCACTGACGCATGCTTCGGCTAAAGCATCATCCCAATGCTGATCGCCATCTAATAAATGCCGTGCGCGGCAAGCAGCTTGAAATGTGGGATATTCTATATCGTCCACTTTGCGGAGCTCAGCAAAAGAAGTAGGTCCTCGCACTGTGTGAAGAAGAAGGCGTAAATAATAACACTCTGCATTATTTGGGTGCACCGTGTATACTCTTCCAATCACGTGTTCTTTAAAAATGCCGGACTCGCCTTCTACAGCAGTTCCACGTCTCCTGCGATTAAAAACACCTTGCTGCTTGTTATAAGTATAATAATGTGGCACTTCATTGTACAACAGAGACTTAGCGAAATTGTCTCTTTCGCAAAGGCGAAAGAATGCGAGCAAGGTGGTTTGTCTTGGGTTGTTCATTCTTTCTGCCACATTTTCTGGCTGAAAGTAAACTCGCTGCCCGCCTTCCAGGTGCACGTCAAGATGGATGACTGGCGGATACCTTTCATGAATAGGGAAACTCAAAATGCGCCAAACTGCCTCCGAAGAGCTTATGTATCGGCCAGATTGATACCTTGTCACTTCATCAAATTGGTTGTTATTTCTTAGTGCTATCATGGCTTGATCACTACCTTTATTAACATATTTACATATATATTTTATAGATTCGACGCTATTACAAATTTCAACATTAATGTGTGCTTGAAAAGCGTTTGACAAAACTGGAGAATACGGTACCACCCAACTATTATTTAGAATTATTTCTTGTCCACGGAATCTGACAGTAGCTGTGAAACCACCTTGTGACGGTGATCTTCGCCGGTATTGCGGATACCCATTTTCCCCAGCCATAGTTAGTTCTTTCAGTGCTCTGGGGTATTTTTTTGAGCATTGACCATCTTTCATGCACGGTGATTCCCTGTTTAAGAGGCCACATGGCCCGTGAACCATATGTGTTTTTACTATGTCATGCAAAATCGGATCTGCATTATAGTCCGGAAATTCTGCACTTATGACACTGTCTATAGCATCGGGACGAATTTTTTCTTCCAGCCACAGAAGAATGTGCGCGTGGGGTAAACCACGCTTTTGCCACTCGACGCTATACATAAAACAAAGAGTTGAACCGAAAACTTTCTCCTTTGTAAGTAGATTAATCAAGACTTTGAGTTTTAAATGAAAAATCCTAGCAATAATGTCATGTCTGTCGTATGACGCCTGTCCTGTGAGAAGTGCCTGGCAAATCTCCGTCCACTTTGGATTTGTTGTAAATGTTATAAAAAGGTCCGGCCGGCCGTATTTACGGACGTAACAAAAAGCATCTTGCGTTCGTTCGTGCATATACCGCGGACCGCCTGTGAAACTGGATGGCAAAATAACCAATCGACCCAAGTTTTCGACGTTATTATCTGATTGCATGGCGTCCCGCAAGTGCACGTATTCTTCAGCGCGTAACCGTCGCTGGTTAGTGCGAATATACACTAAACGTTCAGTTTCTATTTTTGCGTACATGTCCACAATAAATTGGCTGAACAAACCACGAAATCGTTGCAAATATACGAAACTGTTTTGCCTTATTTGTAAAAGGTAGGAATAGTATTGTTGAGCAGATATTTTTTTTTGATAATTAGTGACTCTCGTAGTAGGGTTCACTTGGTACAGCCCAAAATTGTACCCATCTTTACCATGACAATAGATTAGTGGATATTGCAGGGCGTCGTAAGCTCGGTGGGTTTCCAAAATGCGTTGAAGGCGATCGTCGCGTGTACGCAACACGATATCACGTCTCTCACACTCCTGGTCGACTAAAACAACTGCAACTTCATCTGCGACGGGTGCATTGTGTCTTCCACGGTGTTCACCCACAGGACGTCTATCGGCACTTATAACAATTTTGAAATCATTGCTGCCTTGTGGAATTGACTCCAATGCAGCTTTGAATTCACGAACGTACTGGTTAACGCGATGCAGCAATTCTTGAAGTTGACCCAAAAGCTCAGCATTGAGCTGGGGAAAATTGTGATTTCTAACATTGAGCTGTTGCGTGTAATCGGATACAAAATAAATTTGGAGAAATTTGGGTTCATTTTCTGGCAGCAAAGATCCAATAAGGTGATAAACTTGACCTTGTACTTTGAAGGTTGGCATGAACGGTCCTTCCGTTATTTGTTTTGCCCCAAAGGAAGTCATTTGGAAAGCACTGTTATATAAACGAATATTATCCAAAAAACGGTTCGACTGGGGATGATCGCCATTCAGGAGACTTATAAGTAAGTGTGGTGGATCTTGGAAATTTGGAAGAACAATTTTTCCATTTGAGCAGCACATTCCATCTGTCTCTTTCCTCCATTTCAAAGCATGACAAAAATTACAAATTTCTCTCATGTCACCCACGAAAGTAAAGCCAGCATAATTAATTCTAGACGAATATGTGAACCCTGATTTTTCCCTATTGTCCCAAGGTAATAAAATATTTGCATCGTCATTTTCCATGGACTCATCAGCTCCGCTATTTGTTTCTCTATTCATATGGTATCGAGCTCGTTCTATTTCTAGGCGAGATTGACGTTGTTCTGCTGTTTCTGCTCGTCTTAGTTCATCTATTCTTTCCCTTTCAGATGCAAGATAACTTTCATTGTTTCTTTGTACACCTACATAGTTATGTCTAGCTATTTCTAATCGTTCTTCTCTTTGGGAGAGAGATTCAGACTCGCGCGAGAGAGCGTGTCGCTCTCGGTCAGATGACAGACGTGCTTGGCGTTCCTCGATACTCTCTTGAGAACGCAAAGTCGCGGTCCGAGTTCTTTGCGAACTTAAGCGCGACTCCCTTTCTGTGAAAGTCTCTGACTCGCGTGAGAGAGACTGGCGCTCCCGATCAGCAGACAGCCGAACTTCGCGTTCCTGGATATTCTCTTGAGAACGCAAAGTCGCGGTCCGAGTTCTTTGCGAACTTAAGCGCGACTCCCTTTCTGTGAATGTCTCTGACTCACGTGAGAGAGAGTGGCGCTCCCGATCAGCAGACAGCCGAACTTCGCGTTCCTGGATATTCTCTTGAGAACGCAAAGTCGCGGTCCGAGTTCTTTGCGAACTTAAGCGCGACTCCCTTTCTGTGAATGTCTCTGACTCACGTGAGAGAGAGTGGCGCTCCCGATCAGCAGACAGCCGGTCTTCGCGTTCCTGGATACTCTCTTGAGACCGCAAAGTCGCGGTCCGTGTTCTTTGTGAACTTAAACGTGACTCCCTTTCGGTGAACGTTTCCGATTCACGTGAAAGAGCGATGTGCTCTCGGTTAGCAGATAACCGTGCTTCACGATCTTCTTCCGATTCCTGAGACCTACAAAGTCTCATCCTTTTCGCATTTCGGCTACGCAGCGAAAGGTTAGTTTTTTTTCTTTGAGGCATTTTCAAGGAAAATTAAAGCAATAAACAAAACTAACAACACTTATGACTGAATAGCCTACAAACTTAAAAGAACGGTGCGTCGAACAGTCTAGTGTGACAACGTATCGTCTGTTCGTGGTCGTGACTCAACGAATTGGCAACACTAACTTACTGTATAACGATTGGCACTATTGGATTCAAACTACGAAGTAAATCAAATACAATCTTAACTTCGTACTTCAAACCAATGACCAAAGTTGACCAAACGAAACCAATAAGATAAGCAAATACTTTTTTTTCGACCAATTTAGAAAATCGATAAACCAAGCAACCAAAGAACTTTTACGACACACGCAAGAACTTTTAAGACACCTAACGAAACCCAATTTGCCTAGTAAACACGGTGGACGTCATCCTCGCGCGGAAAATCTTAACACCGCGATTCAGAAAATGACGTCATTTGCACAACGCCATCTATCGGATTTAGATTTCAACTATCAACATTAGTTCTATTTTTAGTCTTAAGAAGATGTCGTTGCAAGTACTATACTTAATTGCGTAACGTAATATTTTACTTCTTGAACTCACTAAATTAATCATATCTTTTGATAGAGTGAACCGATTTCGATGAAACAAAAACTAAGTTAAACCTCAAGTTGCGTATAATTTTTGTATATAAACATTGTCAGCATTGAATTCGTAGATTTTACGTGATGTGCGCACAAACAAACAGACAAACAGACAAACAGACAAAAATTTCAAAAATGATGGAAATGGGTTCTGTTACTTATCTTTTCACACGCTGGCTATTTTTTGTTTCAATTTCTTCAATGTACAAAAATGACTTTTCTACAGATTTATTATATGTATAGATGTTACTTATTATATAGATTCGTCTCATTTCATAAAATGCTTGTATGGGCTACAGTGTTTCAAGTTGGTAAACGTACGGCAAAATCACGGCCGTAGTATATATAACGAAATTAAAAGGAAAACTATCAGAACTAAGTAAGCTTTACAAGTTTACTACCGCCACTATAGCTGACCTTTTCTTCAATACAGCATTGTGCAAAGCATTCTTCTCGATCTCTTCTGTAAACCTTGTTCCTTCCGTCGTTACCATACAGCATAATTTTACACTCATCAGAAAAGAGGACTTTGTTCCACTGGGGGTATGACCAATTTAGGTGCTCACGGGTAAACTTAAGTCGGGCTCTTCGATGGTTTGCAGTTAATTTCGGCCCATTTGCTGGCTTGTGTGGTATCAGTCCACGTTCCTTCAACTTTCTTCTAATTGTAGAGTCACTTACAGCCACCCTACGTACGACATGAAGCTGCTGCTGCAGTTAAAAAGCATTAAGGCGTCGATTTCGTAAAGAAGTTGTTAGAATAAATCGATCATCTCGCTGAGAAGTGACCCGATTCCTGCCAGATCCTGAACGGCGCGTGAACAAACCAGACTCCCGATAGCGTTTGTAGACTCTATGAACAGACGACAGGCTTAGATGCAATCTTTCAGCCACAACACGCTAACTAAGTCCAGAATCCAGCAATGCCACCACTTGGGCGGATTCTGCGGGCGAAGTATCCATATGTTTTAGAAAAAACTTTTTCAGACGTCCGAAACTCAAGTACACACACAGTATACAGAACGTGAAATGCACTTCACTACAGTTTTCAAAGGTGAAATGTACTTCAACTCTAAACACACATTTGTCTCAAAACAGTGAATCATTTCATTTATAGGATAAACAAATGAAATTCTAATTTTGAATTTTCGCTTATCACTGTAATGGCCAAACTGCCAGCTGTACAATCATGTGATTTTTTTTTATGGAATGAAAACTCTTTTGTCTTAAATTAGGACAGAAACCATAAAAACAGAAGTGTTTCGATTTTTCTGATGAGAAGTGTATTTTGCTGACCTAATAATCTATGTATTGTTAACGACACCGCTGGGGTATCGTCCACATTTTTTTTTTTGGTAACTACACCACTGCCGACTACGGTAAATGTATATGATTAGTTTAGAACTTTATTAAGGAGAAAAGACACCCCAGGTGGTGTCGTCTAGAGGTCTCGTTGACAATAGGTACACAAAATAACCTAGCGCTTTCTATGAAAATTTTAGTAAAGTTAAAATAAATAAAACCACTGTCTAAAAATGATATTTTGCAACACGTACGCAATAAACACTATTCGTACAACAGTTTTCATCAAAAAATAGTATCGTTTAACTTGCCTGAGTACATGTTATGTGTGGCTCTGCTAGAGAGTATGCTCTGCAGCAGAGCCACAATCAATGTCTATTTTATCATTACCTAATGCACGTACAGCTATAACGGTTTACGTACATTATGTACGTTTGGCGTACATCATTTTAAGATATAATAGATCGGTTTCTAACATGGTGGCTCTGCGGCAGAGCATGACACGGTTAATCTGTCTTTGTAATTCTCCAGATAGCGTTTCGCTTCTTCTAGGATTGTTGGGATTTCCAGGTGCTCATGTATTTCTGAGTTGCGAGCATACCAAGGCGCCGCAGCTAGGACCCTCAGGATACTGTTTTGACTCCTTGAATGCACATGATGTTTGATTTGCTTGCAGAAGACCATATTTGAATCCCATATGTCCATATTGGTTTTATGATGGAACAATAAACTCTAAGTTTGTTACTCAGGGTGAGTGATGATTGTGTACCAAGTACCAGAGCAAGTTCTTGAATCGGACGTTTATTTCTGTTCTTTTTTTCTTTAGGTGATCCTTCCATGTCAACCTACGATCCAAGTAGAATCCCAGGTACTTCACACATGGCGACTGTGGTAGAGTGTCCTGACCCAATGTGACCGGCGGGCTTATTACGTAAGGAACAGCAAGTAGCAATAATTGTACAATTATTGCGCGATCAATTTAGTGACTGGCTACTGAGGCCTTTAAGTCAAGTCTTTTTTTTTGACAGTCACTTTTAACAGAAGCTATTTATCTGTCTGATGTTTTATAAAATGTATCGTTGGATGAATTAACCAGCTTATGAAAGAGCAATACTTCGTGGAGGCTATTTTTTACAATAGTCAATTGATTACTATTTAGCTCCAATATTCCGATAAATTAATTTTCGCAGATGTAAAGTATTTGTGTAAAGTAATTAGGGCAGGGAAAATTTGATATTTGCATTTATTTACATAAATGTCAATGTGTAAAATCAATTAAAATTTCTTCGAATTGTCGATTGTTTTAAGAAATCGAATCGATAACGCATTAGAACATCACTTAATAGACTACATTATCTCGTATTTGAGCTATGAAACGTAAAAGATTTTTCAAATTTAATTTAGACATTGGCAGAATAGTCGACATCGGTGTTTCTTATATTATAAAAATATATAATAGAAGATACTTATGCGGACTTATCACATTCTCATGTGTTTGTAAGTATTTAGTTAAGCTTCGCTGAGGTAGCCAACACTACAGTATAAAAAAATCCTTCACTTTACCGTGATCACTTCTGTTTCAATGATTCAACAAATAGTCCAGTTGCGTAGACATTAGAGACTCAAACAACACCAATTTGTCATTTACATTTACAATATTCACTAGGAATTGTTATTTCAATATTTACTTTTATATTATTATTCTAATTTGCGGATAATTAAAGTAGCCATAAAATAACACACGAAAAAATCCGCCAAAAACTCAAAAACTTCTGTACCTACTCAGCCATCAGCGAGCGATTGGCAATCGACCAACAACAAGGGAAAAAGTAATCGCAATTTGACAGCCACATTTGCTCGCCGATCGCTGTCGCTCTGCTGACAAAAACCATACGTAATACGAAATTATCGCGATCACCTTGCGATAAATGCACATTTCAGTTAACAGATTTTTATTGTAAGCAGTGCTGTCGTAAAATTATTATGGTGTGGCTATAGCTCATATATAATGCGGATTCGCGATTGAAGAGCAATTATTTCGCAAAAATAAGCCTTCCAATTTTTTGACGTAAAGCGATATTCGCGCGATGATTGTACAATCTCTGCGCAAATATTGTTAATTGCTGTTTCATACGTAATAAGCCTGCCGGGCGCAATTTCCGTGTCTGAGTGCAAAGGTGATGTGATGCGATTTTGGTGCACTTGCCTTTATACGCCATTTGTTAAGCCAGTCATGAGTCCTGTCAAGTTGATTTTGCAGCATGCTGCTTGCTATGTTGGCATCCTGATTACAGGCCAGGAATGCGGCATCATCAGCATAGGTTGCTACAAATACGTCAGGGCATTGAGGGAGGTCGCTAGTAAATATATTATATAAAACTTTTTAACAAAAAATCAAACCGACTTCCAGAACAAAAAACTACAAAGCTTAAAATAAATTTCATTTCCGAAGTGGGTGTCTTTTGTACCCATTGTTTTCAGTTTTTCGACACCGACTTCGGAAAAGAAATTTATTTTAAGCTTTGTAGTTTTTTGTTCTGGAAGTCGGTTTGATTTTTTGTTAAAAAGTTTTTATTTTTCTCTTTTTGTTTTTAGTTTTGGTAGGTACCTCCAATTAACATGATTATCATTTACAGCCAAAGCACATCTCGTGGCGATTCAAATAAGCCCAAACACGACTAGGATACATTGTTTTATTTTAGAGTTTCAGTGCCTACCTGCCGGCTTCATCATCAGATCAGTTCGATGGTGCCATTTTCATCAGTATCATTTATTTATAAGTATTTGCTTCATAGTCGGGATATCTTATGCCCGTGACATACTTATCATTTTAGAGTTCCAGTGGCCATCTGTGGTCTTCTTTATTAGTTCCACTTCACCAAATGAGACTTTCTGAGTGTAAATGATTGCATTGTTGATGAAAATACCAAAATCGCTATATGTTTGCCTATAATATTTGAAGAGTTCCCTCGATTTCTCTAGGATTCCATCATCAGATCCTGACCTGATGACTATGGGACCAACTAGGAAGTATACCCTTTCAAACAAAAGAAGAATTTTTGAATTCGGTCCAGGCGTCTTTGAGTAATCGGGGAACATACATAAAAAAGAAAAAAAAAAAAAGATTCCGACGAATTGAGAACCTCCTCCTTTTTTTGAAGTCGGTTAAAAATTGGGCCCAGGACGGAGCCCTGGGGTACCCCTGCTAGCGAGCATGGGCGTACCCAAGACTTTTGTGACAAGACATGATAAATTATGTCATATCTTACAATTTGTCTTATATGCTAGCACGGGTCAAACATGTGACATATTTTAAAGGCGCAACATGCCTTTCTTGTTGCTGCCCGGCGAGCACAGCCTACTGTGACATGGCTTGAGTCACACATTTCATCGCAGTTTGGGCGATAACGCCATTTTGTCCTAAATAATAGCACCGGCGGCGTGAGAAAATTTACTGACGTTTGTTTGGGACTCATTGGGTCTTAATTGCTAATACGGGCGCACCCATTTTGTCACAAATGTCACATTTGGAAGATGATTTAGAAAAATTTATCACTTTCGTTCGGAGGTGGCGATAAAATTTTACAGTTGAAAATAAATATATTTGCCTTCTAATTACTGCAACAAATGGCAATAAATTCATTTTGTGTGTATGGTGATCAATGCTTATTAATTAATTGACATGTTTCAGGATTATTAATTAATTGCATATTATTAATTTTCATTATTGTAATTTCTTTTTTTATATTTAGTTTTTTTTTTTATTATAATTTTCATATACACCATATTCTTCTTACTTTCTACATTTTTAAATGTTTCTTAAATAAAATCCCCCAAAAAACATTTTAAATATAAAAAATACGGGCCCACCGGTATTGGTCCAAGCTATTATATTTTTTTGTAAATCTTTCTAACAAACACTTAATATGTTATCAAACAAACAAAGAAAAATAAAGTGTGCATAAGTCTATGGTCGTGGGTCAAATATTAATTTATTCCCAAAAAAATTAAAAAGTTGTTTGGCTGTATGAACGGCATACTTTTTTACGTATTATTTTATTTGGTCGTCTATTCAAATTATGTCGCACTATGAAGTCAACAACAAGAAAAGCAAGTCGCGACTGCACACTATGTCACATGGTTGTCCCGTGCTAGCATATAAGACAAATTGTAAGACATGACATATTCGATCGTATTCGATCATAACTTGTCATGACCGTAGTTCAAGTCGAAAACCAAGCAATATAAAAAAAAAAAAACTTATAATTCATGTTGGGATGCTGCTAACGTGGGGGTAGCAAAGGGGGGGGGGCTAAATTTTGGTTATTTTTTGCCTAGGACATACCGTTTTCGAGATATTATTTTTACAAATATAGAGCGTTTTATGCAAAATAAAATAAGATACGGAGGCCCATAATTCGGAAACAGTGCGTCGTAGGGCTTTGCTTCTCAGAACATAAATGGTTTTTATGGCCAAGGTTAAACCGATACTGCAATAAAATTGGAAAATTTCCGAAAAAGAAAAAAATAAACGTCAAGAAGTTATGCCACAAGTCAAGAAAATATCTCACGCCGCCGTGCTAGCATTTAAGACAAAACGAGTTTATCGCCCAAACTGTGATTAAAAGTGTGACTTAAGCAATGTCACAGTAGGCCATGCTCGCCGGGCTGCAAGGCACCTGGTGAGAGAGGATCTAGCGTCTCGTACCTTTACTTGAAATTGCCTGTCACTAAGGTATGATTTCATCAGCATGTAAAATGAATGGGGCAGGAGCAACTTTATCTTGCACAGTAGTCCTTTATGCCATACACGATCAAAGGCTTGTTGAACGTCAAGGAAGGCTGCCGAGCAATACTTCTTCTTTTCCTAGGCATTGTCTTATGGTGCGGTAGACTCGGTGTACCTGTTCAACGGTGGAGTGTTGCTCGCGAAATCCGAATTGGTGATCAGGTACTACTTGGTTTTCTTTTAGGTGAGGTTTCAGCCTGTTCAAGACAACTCTTTCCCATAGCTTCGATAGTACCGGAGTAAGGCTAATAGGGCGGTAAGATGAGACTTCATTTTCCGGCTTTCCAGGCTTAGGGATCATTACGATTTGTGATATTTTCCAGAGAGCAGGGACATAAGAGCATCTGAGAGAGGCATTGATAAGGATAGTAAGAAAGACTAATCCCTTTCTTGGCAGCTCCTTAAGAACTTTCGGAGTAATCAGATCGAATCCGGGTGCTTTTTTGGAGTTCATCCTAGATATCAATCTAGATAGTTCCCGTGGGGATGTTGGTGGCAGAGGGGTACATAGTTGCAAGTCCTGGTTAAGAATGGCATCTATTTCAGGATAATCAGGAACTTCAGATTCATTCGGCCTGAAGACATTGGCAAGGTGAGTGGCGAAAGCTTTACATTTATCCTGATCCGAACGAGCCCATGAATTATCTGATCTGATGGGGGGGAAGCGTTGCTGAGGTTGTGCTAGATTCTTAGTTGCTTTCCAAAGGGAGTGTATTCCTTTAGCTTCAGGTGTTATTCTCTCTAGCCTGTGTTGAAGAGCATCATTCTTAGTTTCCTTAAGAAGGTCTTTGAGTTCCTTAATGGCACGGTTAAGACGGGTTTTGTCCTGTTCATTATGTGATGACTGCCATATTCTGCGAAATCGTCTCTTCTCAGCGATTTTTCTTCGGACTTCGTTCGGGGTAGGTGTACTATGAGCAGAATATTTTAACTCAGGGGTGCTGATCCACGCTGCCACTTGTAAAAGATTGGAGAAGTACAAGCACGCGTCGTCTACGTCTTCAGGGGACTTTAGAGGCACGTTGAGGTTAATGTTATCTTCAAGGTACTCTTTAAAGTTATCCCAATCGGTTTTGCAGTTGTAGAGCATGTCGTTATTTGGGTTACATTTTGCGGTCGTTTTACTCAATCTTAATATGATTGGGGTGTGGTCTGAAGACCCGTCTAGGCTAGATTCTATTTGGGTCAATTTGTGGCATATGTTTTTTGTGACAAAGAAGTCAAGGAGGTCAGGTATTTTATTAACATCCGTAGGCCAGTATGTAGGTTCACCTGTGGACAGAGTTGACAAGTTATTTGCATCAATACATTTTTTGAGTTCACGGCCCCTGGTTACGGTGAGTCTAGAACCCCAATCCGTATGTTTGGTGTTCCAGTCACCACCTGCTATAAATCTGTTGCCTTGCCTCTTAAAGAACTCTGTAAACATTTCCTCATTGATTTTGTGTCTAGGAGGGCAATATACCGCCGAAATGTTAATAAGACCCGAACCATCTTCTACTCTTATAGCCGTGGATTGTAGGTGTTCTGTCACAAAAGGTTCCAGTAGGCAGTGTTTGATGGTGTTTTTTATTACAATAGCACTGCCTCCGTGTGCTCGACCGTCCGGATGAGAGGTAAGGTACACGCAGAACCCTGGGATGCGTATATCACTTCTTACGGTTGTGTGTGATTCTGATATCAGGCATATATCGACCTTGTTTACTTTTAGGAAAACTTCTAGCTCACCTGTGTTGGGTGCAATGCCATTGATGTTCCAGGCTGCTATGAATAGGGAAGTCATTTTGTAAGTTTGGCGACGAGGCTGGTGATTAGACCCACTAGGGAGCCTATTTGTTGGATTAAGAGGTCCATCTTTTCACTCTGTTTCATTAGAATATAATGTAGTGTCTGATTCTGTTGTTGGTGTGTTTGTGGTAGGTCATGGGTAGAGTTTGGTCCGGATAGAGCTTCTGCATACGATTTCTCATGCGTGTTTGTTGCGGCTCGTATGTTGAAAGTAGATGTTGTAAGTGAAGCGGCCGAGGCGTTTGCAGTAGTTTGGGTATACACCCTTTCTCGTGGGGTGCGGCTTTTGTTTCTCCGAGCTAAAATCTCTTTGTAGACCTCACAGCCTTTATAGTTGGCTGGGTGATCGCAAGAACATAGTGCGCATTTGGCTGGTGTGGTTCTGTCTTTTTTTGTGCATTCTGTAGTTTTGTGACCTTCTCCGCATTTGACACATCTGTGAGGTCTTATGCAATTGTTCTTAAAGTGAAATCTAAGAACAATTGCACAAAGACCTTATACTTCTTACTACTAGACTGTGCACTATGGCGCAAAAAACGGTCCGCTTGAGAGGGCTCCCGTTGGTAGTGTGTCTCTTTCTAATGAGGTGACCATGACCAAACATAACACGGGACAAATTGATTGTAAAAACAATAGTGTAAGTATCCCGATATATGTATTTATGCTACCTAACTACGCTAAACCTACCAAATTCAAGGAAAAAAAAAAATTGTGTGTATATTTTTTTGGAATCTACATCACTTACCGTATGGTGTCGTAAAGAATTTCAACATCCCATGTTTTTCCATTGGTGTCGTAAGAGGCGCCTAAAGGACAAACCAGAGAATGGGCAGCAGCGTTCTCTGTGCATTTGTAACAACCATACTGGGGTCGCCAACCCGCCTGCATAGCACTCCCCATGAATAGCACAAATAAAACATAGCCCCTAGTGCCCGGCAGCCTGCCTACCCTCGACTACAGTAGCGATCTAGATTAAGGTATGCCAAGGGGTGCAAAGAATCCCGGACGAGATCCGGCTACCCCAACAAATACCGACGACAGGACCTGGCAACGTACAACACGCGCACACTCCGGACTCTGGACCGACGATAAGATCACTGAACTCGAAGAGGAATTGAGCAGTTTACGATGGAGTATTATAGGGTTATCTGAAGTTCGAAGAGGGGGGGGGGGGGGGGGCTCGATAATCCTCAAATCCCAAGTCTGCATAAGTCTTGTTCTTTAAGACCCATCGTATAGATAGAAACAAAAAGCTCTCTGATCTTACTCTCAACCTTCATAGAGAGGCGTGAGATGATCCTGCAGTCTTCAGACGATGCTTTGAAATACCCCAAAGGATCTCAATGATTTCATATATTGTCCAGTTGCGTAGACAGTTGAAAAACAAAACTTCACCAATTTTATTCCACTAGCAATCAATTTGCGAATAATATTACCAGCCGCTGAATTTTACTCGAACAAAACCCGCCAAAAACTCCGCAAACCTGGTGGTCCTACTTTTAGTATTACCAGGCCCAAACATTTAAAAGTACTACTCTTACTCAGTATTAATTAATTATTTTTTAAATACAATGAATTGATTAATTATAGGAACTGTAAAAATATTTAAACACGTTTCAAAGTTTCATAGACCTTGAAACGTATTTAAATATATTTTTTTATTCGTTCGTTTTGGTATACCATAAAAGAGAAAATATAAAATTTTCTACCATTTCTACCAAACCCAATGATTAGTTGAGCTAGCAAGATGTCAGACAAGGACACACTACCAACGGGAAACCTCTCACCAGGACCGTTTTTGGTTACTACCGCTTATAAGGAAATAGCTTACCCTAGGTTTATGATAATAGATTTCATTTTAGCTAAACAAATATTTTTGGTACACAGTCTAGTAGTAAGAAATACGTATAAGGTCTAGGTCATGAGTATCTAGAACTGCCTGTATAAAAGGTATCAACCATAGACTACTATTAGTATCAACAGACTATTAGAGATACTACGCATCTGGGGCCTTAAGGTGAACGCGCACCTAGACGCACCGCACTCGCCGCACGCGCCGCAATCATCGCATTTTATAAATCTTTATAATATGAAATCGTATTCAGCCTCGCGCACCTATCCGCGCCGCACGCGCCGCATTTCAGCAAAATGCTGTAGGTATACGGATTCCACAAGCGCGTCGGATGACGTCATCAGACTCGGCGGGCGGCGCGGCAACATGATACAATGCGTGCGGCGCGGATAGCGCGGGGTCAAGAGAAAATGCGATGACAGCGGCGAGTGCGGTGCGTCTAGGTGCGCGTTCACCTTTACTCTGACGTGTCAAAACTGTCATGTTTCCACTGTGAGAGAGAGAGCTATACAGGACGAAGAGCACTAGAATTTCACATGATGGATTATTCGGTTTAAGTTGTTTTACTGTCGGAAATTAAGTTTTTAATACGTAGGTAGTTAGGCTTGCAGCAATGGTAAATCAGTAGGATAGCAATAAATAAGAAATACCTATCGCTGTTTAATAATATTCGTATAACAACACAGAAGTTAGGTACTTAGAATTCTCTGTATATAAGTGTATAGTCTATGCTTACAATATAGAAACATAATTATTGAACTGCCTACCTATCCACGTCAATAATAAGGGTATTATAGGCCTTGGGCAACGATAGGTATTTTTTTTTCTAAATCTGTACATAGGTACACAGTTTGTTTTAAAATTATAGTTAAAGAACTGTTGTTATTACTATTCCGACTTAAATAAACTTAAGTGCATGATTATACATATAAACAGCTTAATACCATTGACAACTTAATTTGGCCTGGTTATACGCGGAGTTTTAGTATGGAAAAGTAATGAAAGCTAATTTCTTATAAAATACAACACTTAGGTATCTGAATGTTTGATCGCTATAACTTCTTTAGGAGTAGTAATTTTTGTATAAATTTGGGAAGAAATCACAGAGTTTTTAATAGGGAAATCTTGAAATAAAAATTTAACACCGTGACTACCGCCACCCCACCAATGGCATAGTATATCTCTTAAACTACTGGAGTACTAGTTGAGAATTCTGGGTATCAATTTTATCTTGCAGGGTAGTAATTTTCTATGTAGGTTTGAGGAAAGTCGCAGGCTCCTCCAACTTGGAATCAACATTCAAAGTCGTGGTCCTGCTGAACGAGCGAGCGAAAGTTATCATCGTTAATCTCTCGATAAATAAAAATGATTAAGTTCTGTTTTTTTTACGAAATGGATCACATGTATGGGTAGTAATTATTTGTATACTTAGAATAGCTGTAGCATGCCCCCGTTTTCGGGGCTCATGGTGGTCCTGCTGAATGGAGCGTGACTCCCGTAGGACCACCTTCAAAGTCGATTTTCTCGAAAACTACTAAGGTACCAATTCTGTTGTTCGAGTACTTATTGGTACCAATTGAGTAGTAATTATTTACCAAATATGGAAGTGATTGCCGTCGGGGTCCTGCGGTAGTCACGGACATGTAATATGCTCGTTTCGAACTGCTTGCTGGTCCTGCTCCAGATTAGTTGCCACTAGTAGTCAAGATATCGGACGACGAAGTTGTGTGTGTTGTGGTGTGGGATCTTTGATTTGATTTTACTCAATTATTTTATGAGCTCGTGGCTAAATAATAACAGCCGCACAGGTCAATCATCAAGGTTAAGCAACGCTTGCCAAGGTCGGCCCGTGGATGGGTGACCATTTCAACATACCGAGTTTCCTCCGTGCCTCGGAAAGCACGTTAAGCCGTTGGTCCCGGCTGTCATTTGAGGATCTTTGACAGTCGTTACGAGTAGTCAGAAGCTTGAGATCTGACACCAGTCTAGCGAAGGGGTACCGGTGTTACCCAGTTACTGGGTTGTGAAGGTCAGATAGGCAGTCGCTCCATGTAAAACACTGGTACTCAGCTGAATCCGGTTAGACTGGAAGCCGACCCCAACATAGTTGGGAAAAGGCTAGGCAGATTGATTGATTTTATGATCCAAATTAAGAAGAAAACAAGTAAAATTTCACAATTTAAAAAACCCCCGACATATCTTGCGAAAACACCCCAATTAAAACAGTAAAATGCCCATAACTTTTAACCGGCTGAACCGATTTTATTCAAACATAGCTAAGAACACTCTCGACAAAATTACCTTTCAAACATAAAAAAACTCAATCAAAATCGGTTCATCCGTTTAGGCGCTATGATGCCACAGATAGCTACACAGACACACAGATACACAGCAACACACGTGAAACTTATAACACCCCTCTTTTTCCGGCGGGGGTTAAAAAATAATGTCCGTGACTATAGGTCTACCAGAATCTCATGGCAATTTTTTTTTTTTTTTAATTGTGGTTTTCATATGGCAATGTCAATTGTCACCTATCAAATCAAAGTACTTGATGTGTCAACCGCTGCTGAATTTTTTTGATATTATCTTGAAAATTTGTTATTTTAGTGAAAATGACGAAAAACCCACTTCGATCTCAAGCGAGACATATTGTTTTCAATGTGTATCATAAAATAAAGGAAGAAGAAGGCGTAAATCAAACTCAATCTTTGATTTTAAAGAGCGTCGTAGAGTGGACCGGTAAGTTGGACTGACTTGTTTTGATACTTTTAGTTTATTTAATATTTTTCTTACTTAATTTTTATTTCTTTCCATTACTATCATATGGTAAATCTATAATAGGTCAGGGCACATCGAACGATGGCCGGAAGGAAATGGCAACAGTAATGTAACTGTTACTAATTCTTCGACAAGATATTGATTTTAACGGAGATTGAGAATCTTTGACGTAAGAAAAATATTAATTAATAATCTGCGCCCTGCAGTGGGACGTGTATATAGACGGGCGTTTTTGGCGGGATTTTGTCGAGTGAAGTTCAGTGGCTGTTAATATTATTTGCAAATTGATTCCTAGTGGATATTGTGGTAGATTATTGGTGTAGTTTTGTGTCTCAACTGTCTACGCAACTGGACAATTTGTAAAATCATTGACAGAAGCGATCTCGGGATAGTGGAGCGGAGTATTTTATTGTAGTATTGACTGCCTCTGCAAAGCTTACTGGGAAGACTGACTCGATACAATTTGCTGCCAAATACTCCAAAAATCATTAGAATCTGTTACATCCGCATTCTAATGCAAACTAAAGAATAAATATAAGATCCAAAACTCTTTCCAAAGACGTGGCTAAAAGGTCCTAGCAACCAAGCCATAAAACTTACATAAAATAGTGTATATAGACTGATGATGAATGACTATAAGTAACATGATACATTTTGTTAGAGTTTACAGACTTTATACATAAAGAGAATGGTTTTGAATATGTTAAATGCCAATGAAAAAGAACCATTTTGATGGAGAGAGATGACATAAAACTACAAAGATACAAGTTTTTGAAATGCCAGTGGAGTTCATGGAATCGTATTCTAGTTTTCTAGTTCTGAATGAGGTTTTAAGTTATTAGTATGATTTAAATGCTAAATAATAAATTAGTACATAAATTAATATTCAATTGATTTATTTTTCCTATGTTAAGAACACGATGTATAACAACATTATTCATACACATACCTATAATACTCACAGTGGATCTTTGTGTCTCGGAATTGGTTGCAAGACCCCGCGCAGTAGCTATTTTTGTGTCAATGTTGAAGGTGAAGATAGCATTGTATAACTGTCTCTTTCACTCGCTTATGTATGTCACATAAGCTTACGGAGTTTCTTGTGCATTCTTCGCCATAACAAGCTACTTTCCGAATGCACGGTAGAATCAACTTTTATTCCATGTAAATTTAAATTGTGACATTCAAAAGTGCCGCTTGGTGGCCCAGTTGAAATAAATATCTTTTGTCTTTTTTGTCATCGTCCTATCTCGCTTACTCTATGCAGTATACTCGATGACAAACTGTTTCTTACGCAATGGTTGGCAGGATCAAGTTCAAAGACACAAAGATCCGTTGTGACTACTATAATATAGGTACCTCATGTTTATTAATACTAAAGACATAAATAAAAATTAAACAGTATCAAGATCGTTTAATCCAATTTCCCCAGTATTGCACACAACAAATTTTTATTTCCACAATTGCCATGAGATTCCGGTAGACCTATACCATGCCATAACGGCAGTCAGGTAAAAAGTAAAGATTGTACTTAAAGGCCTCCGTAGCCGGGCCAATATATTTTCCAAAAATAAACAAGGTGACTCTGAATCTGAAAGCCTGTCACCTGACAGTGACATGATCACATGACACTCATGACACTGACAGCATTGAGAGCAGTTTGATTTGAAAGTTTTGAAACACAATTTTCAAAACGTTTGTGTTGTGTTTGTAGCGGTTGAAAATTATTATAAAATATTAACGCAACGCAATAGAGTAACAGAAAAAATAATCCAAATAGCACAAAGGTAAATAGTTAACGAGCGGTAATTATTATAAATTGTAAATTGTTTTAGGGCTAGGCTATATAAATTACATGAATTATTGGATGAGTCATTTTACCGGTTACATTTTGAAAGCGTGTTTACTAAATTATCATTTAAACAACTAACAGTGTTCTTATTGTTATAAATACATCATTTTCATACAAAAAACACTACTTTTGCATCGCTTTGACTATAGTAAGTAAACAAGTGTCTTTAATTGTTTTTGTAAGTGTTTACCACAAAGTATCTTGAAAAAGTTTGCTTGACCTCTTCGGGTGAACCTCAAATACAGGTTTGAGAATCCAATTTGATAATTTTAACATGTCTAGTCACAAGTTCTGTTTATTTCATGTTCAGGAGTAGCATCTTCACAGGGTTATTGTATTTTTATTGTGAACTAAAAAAATATGAAAAATAGGTTGATTTAAACTTACTGTTTGTAGATCTTTAACAGTCATTGTGGTATTAGATTAGAAGGCAAAAAATCACCAGTCTTGCTAATGTGTATTGTGGTTGCTGGATTTTGGAGGTCAGATAGGCAGTTGCTCCATGTAAAATATTGGTATTCAGCTGCATCCAGTTATAACTCTCGGCATGTAACTTGGTAAGAGTCGTTAGATGTACACAAGTTGTTTTTTAGGTCTCTTTGGTTACCAAGCAGGATGCGGGGCATGTTTAGCACCGTTTCGAGCATGCAATTGGTTAGTCATTGACACAAGGATCTAATGATCAATTGCGTCGCGTCCACGTTCCATTCGCTCTATATGGTGGTTGGACTGTTCATGCTCTATGGGCAAACTTACCCCCACTACCCCAAAACCTTTCCAAGCTACATGCCGGGGACTATAAACTGGAAGCTGTCCCCAACATATAACCAGATTGATTTTATGGTTTATCAATAAAACTAACATTACACATATACAAACAAATGGTCTTTCACGCAGCTATTTATTTAATAATTAATGTACACACACATTATAAACAGACAAGAAGAAGGAACAGAAAAATAGGTACAATGGTGATGCTTATATCTTAACAAATATCTACCAGGATACCTGTGAAAGGAGACTTCAAAAAGTGCCCATGTGTATAGGGCAGGGATGGCAAACCTATGGCACGCGTGCCTGTGGTTGCAATCAACAAACAAAAATTGAGCACTCTAAAATGAGGTTATTTGGCATGTAGGTAATTTGCAACATCATGAATGACACCAATTCCAACTTTTATTTAAATACAACATAAAATTAGTAAGTAAATATTAGGATTGCTGTAAGAATATCTGGGTGCAAATAAAGAATTGATTAATTCATAGCATTTAGAGTTTTATATTTTTATATTAATTCTTTGGTGGCACTTCATTGTGACATAAAAAAATATATAGTTTAAATGGCACGTTTTCTAATAAAGGTTAGCGATCCCTGGTATACGGTAAACAATTATCAATATGATAGAATCTAATCCTATAGAACAATATGATAGCTATATTACTATTGCAGATGCCGTCTGTATACACATTCTCTCGCAGTGACAATGAGATCATGCAAGAGTTACTGCAGGTGTTCAGCTCCGGGCGCGGCACGGCTCGGGAACAGTGCAGTATGCAAGCGGAACTGCTGGTTGAACCAGTTGGCTGGGACGCGCTGTGGAAACTGTCTAAAACTTTCTGCAAGAAGATGGGTATGTTCTATGTTACAACACAGTTAAAATAAGTGCACATAGACTGTCATGGTCCCCAGACGCGCGGCAAATTCGAAGATTTGCCTCATCAGTTAACAATTTTCGACCTTGCCTAAGATCCCACCGGCGCATTTTCGGCAGTTTGGTGATAGTAGGGGGACTTGGGAGTCCTGTCACAAATTCCACGCGTTCCAGAGACCAAACGCGTTGGCCGATTTTGATGATTCGTACGTCACCCTGCGAGTGTCATAGGCTACATTAAAATTGGAAAATAGAAAAATTTCTTGCTTTTGGGCGCCATATTGTGGGGGCCCAATTATTTTTTTTATTCCAATCACGTCGTGTGGGGTATCAAAATAAAGGGTTTTAAGAGGCAATTTCAAAAATATAAAACACTGATATGTTTAAATGTACCTAACTCGAAAAAAAACTAACTAAAAAGTTATAAATAACTAGCTGTTGCCCGCGGCTTCGCTTCCGTGGGCCACCCCACAGGACCCGTTTTCGGGATTAAAAAATAGCCTATGTCACTCAGGAATAATGTAGCTTTCTATTGGTGAAAGAATTTTTAAAATCGGTCCAGTACTTTTAGAGCCTATTCGGTACAAACAAACAAACAAACAAAAAAATCTTTCCTCTTTATAATATTGGTATAGAAAAATACCCAAATTGGTCCAGGCGTTGTTGAGTTATGCGCTTACCGACACATTTTGCGATTCATTTTTATATTATAGAAGATTATTTTCTACTTTTTAGTTTGGTTTTCTATAAAAGCGTGTTTTTGAACTATTATTTATTTTAAGTTGGGATAAAGCGAGTATTTGATATTTTACAGAAGTAAGATTCCCCTGCATCGCCTACGTAGCAGTCACTTCTGTGGACTTTGAGAACCTGTCCGCATGCGTGGACGTGCTCAGCGTACAACACGAGTCCGTCTCACTACCGGAGAACATTGTCGATGTACCGCTGATTGAACTCTGGCCTACTATGAAGCAAAGGGAACAGTGCATCAACGTTGCTACTACTGCGGAGTTTATTGATTTGTTAAGGTAATTCTTATGTGTAACGAATGAAGCTTTCATAAACTCAAGATGCCTTGGGTTTCCAATTGAAAATTCTTAGTAGCACCTGGACATTTTTGAGTTTGTTTGCCCTTCCTAATCCCTCTCTCACAGTCTCACTGCTGCCAATCGTGACTCTAATTGTACCTGACGTCACACGAATCCTGCATCGGGTCATCATATCAGCCGAAAGACGTCCACTGCTGGACATAGGCCTCCCCCAAGCGTCGCTACATTGATCGGTCCCGTGCATCTCGTAACCAGCGGATCCCCGCAACCTTCACCAGGTCATCGGTCCACCTGGTGGGAGGCCTTCCAACGCAACGTCTTCCGGTTCGCGGTCGCCATTCCAGAACCTTTCTGCCGCATCGGCCATCCGTTCCGGGAGCAATGTGCCCTGCCCACTGCCACTTAAGTTTGGCAATTCTTCGGGCAATCAAAGTTATTTGCGCGACTTGCATTTATATACGACTAGCTGCCAACTGCGTGGTATGCCTGGCTGGAGACTATAGTTAAGTCTCCACAGGATAGCACGGTGAAGCCGTAGCCAATCACTTGGATTGACCTGCGAGACGCCCCTAAAAAAAACCCAGTGGCATTAGCACTTGCTCCAATATCCTTCTAATATGTCATACTGAGCTATATTACTAAGTTTAATCAAAATCCGTTCAGTAGTTTACGCGTGAAAGAGTGACAAACATCCATCACTGTCACACCTATAATATTAGTTGGATGAGTACAGCAGCGTAACAAAAACAATTGGGCAGCAGCACACCAGGAACATCACTCATCCGATCCAAAGATTCGCACTCTTCTATGCGGTATGAACACAGATATAAATCTAACTAGATGACGCGATTATAATTATGTAATTCGCGTGTCAAAAAACGGAGTAAAATTACGATCAATGATCGTACTTTGAGCTTGTCATTTAGCATTATCGGCACCGGCGATCTACCGAAATCTAGAAAAATGCCTAATTAAGCCATATTGAGCTGTAAAGACTGTAGAACTGACTGACTGACTGTAGACTGTTGGCCGAGGCATTGGAAATGTTTTTTTTTTCATTGGTAAGTAAATTTGTTATTAAATTGTGTGTGAAAAAGTCACACGCTTGGTTTTCATACAGATGGAGGGACTTGCGTTATCTAGTCAGATTTATGTCTGTGGGTATGAAGATCTTTCCACCCTGTTCGTCATACCTATAGCCTTATTATAATGAACAAAAATATACCTGCCCACTCTTCTTAAATACTAATTCATTCATACACATATTATATGCAAGGATCGTAGCAGGTGGCGTTCGTAGTTTCTGCCTACCCCCATGGGAAAATAAGGCGTGAGTTTATGTACGTCATCATCCTTTTAATATTGCCACTGCCGGACACAGTTCGCCTCTGTGAGAGAGGGAATGGGTCTTAATTTACCACGCGGACCCAGCGCGGGTTGGTGGATGATACATGTCTTCGAATTTCTGGTTCTAGGATTTTCCTCACGGTTCCTTCACCGTTTTTATGTATGTATTTACTTCCAGATTCTACTACAACGATATCTGGATGCCCTGGGACGATGCAGACGACAAGGTCCTCTTACCGAACACAATAGAAGAACGCATGCAGCTCTGGTCCGACATGCACAACGGCACCATACCGAACTGTGTGGCTCGCTCCATCACCTTGCTCCGGAACAGCGCTATCTATGCACATGAGAAGCTGAGGCAGCTGGACTCCTCGCTGTGTGAGGGGGATCTGGCGAATGATGATGGTGAGTGTTGTGTCTTTATTATTCGTTGTGGTTTTAATAGGAGCTGTGGTGGTCCAGTGGTATAGGCCGCGACTTAAAGTTGTAGGTCGTGGGTTCGAACCCAGGCAGGCGCTTTACTTTGTGTAAATTATTTCTTCACCACTGCTCTCAAAATGGTGAAGGAAAACATCGTGAGGTAATCGGCATATCTTAGAACCTTAAATTCGAAGACATGTGACATCCACCAATTTGCACTGGGCCTACGTGGTGGTTTACGGCCCATTCCCTCTCACAGAGAGGAGGCCTGTGTCCCAGCAGTGGGAACATTAATAGGCTGATGATGTGATGTGATGTGATAATAGGAGCTTCAAGGTAAACAACTTCCCTGTCTAATGAGTCATATATGACTCACGTGATTGTTATTGTGTCTGCTATGAGGACAGTGAATACCGAGGTCGGTTCGTGGATGTATGACCGGTCCACCTAGTGGAAGCCTTACGGTTCGTGGTTGCCACTCCAGAACCGTTGGATGGCTTCCCTCTAGTAGCTGGACCCAGCCCCCGCCGGAATCCGATGGATGTGAGACGCACAGGAATGCACATTTAGCAATGACTATCAAAGGTCTACAAATGAGAATTTGTAGACCTTTGATAGTCATTGCGGATAGCTAGAAACTAGAAAATCTGAGTTCAGTCTTGCCAAGAGGTATCGTGTTACCCAGCTACTGGGTTATGGACATCAGATAGGCAGTCGCTTCGTGTAAAATATTTGTTTCTGTCTAAACAGCTGTACACCGACACAATTTAATCGGGAAAAGGCTCAGCAGATTTAATAAACCTTTAAACTTATTAAACCCCGACGGAAAAGAGGGGTGTTATAAGTTTGACGGATGTACCTGTGTGTTTATAGCTCCTTAACGGATGAACCGATTTTGATTTAGTTTTTTTTTTGTTTGAAAGGTGACATTATCGGGAGTGTTCTTAGCTATGTTTGATGCATATCAGTTCAGCCTTTCAAAAGCTATGGGCGTTTAACTGTTTGAACTAGATATTTGCGCAAGATATCGTATCGGGGATATATTTTTTTTTTTATTTTACTTGTTCATTTCAGATTCCCTTCTACCACCAAATTACATATCACTGTATGCAGAAATGAACGCACGTTTGGACGGTTTAATGTCCAAGTGGACTTTGTACGAGAACTCGCTCATAAGGGAACCGTATCTCGCCAGGGAACGAGCCAAGTGGCAGAAGAATAAAAGCAAGAAAAATGTAAGTATTCATGTTTAAAAATCCGGCTTCACTTTTTTCACGCAGAATCTGTTTTATCGGATCCATTTTTTCGTAGAAAAAAAATGTTCTACAGGATCTACTTACACACATGTCTGTCATACTCTCTCTCGCATATCTCTCTAACATAATTATGTCATTACCGAAAAAAAAACAGTCCTGGCAGGCGAGCACGGCCTGCTGTTACAGGCTTGAGTCACTCATTTTTAATCACAGTTTGGGAGCAAAAACCGTGCTAAATGCGTGACTCAAGCCTATCACAGAGGCCGTGCTCGCCCGGTTGTAAACAGTTTCTGTGTGAATCAGGACTTAGATGAGTGTAGCCAACCCACAGATATAAATCTAACTACATGACACGATTGTATGTACTTCGCGTGCCAAAAAACGGAGTAAAGTTACAATCAATGATCGTAATCTGAGCTTTTCATTTAGCATTATCGGCACCGGAAATCCACCGAAATATGGAAAAATGCCTCTATATGCCATATTGAGCTGTAAAGACGGTATAGAAAAAGTTGGCCGAGGCATTGGAAATGTTTTCTTTCATTAGTATTTTAATTTGTTTTTAAATTTTGTGTGAACAAGTAAAAGGAGATTGCCCATACACAGGCCCCTTATGAGGTATTGTGTCTGCAATTTCAATATTATACAAAAATAGGATTTATATTTTGTGTTATTTTCTATCCGTGTCCTTTACTGTATATGTACAGACAACAACAGATCAGGTTCCTTCACTTGGACATTTGTATGCACCTTATTGCATTGTAATCCGTTACAAAATTGGCATTCGCCATTCTAAATTTAAAAAATCCCCGACCCATTTATCTTGCGAAAACACCCCGATTCAAACAGTAAAACGCCCATAACTTTTGAACGGCTGAACCGATTTTATTCAAACATAGCTAAGAACACTATCGACAAAATCATCTTTCAAACAAAAAAAAAACTAAAACAAAATCGAAAACAATATAATTATCACGGGAAAGGTGAATGGCAGATTTTGTACCGCATACTTTTTCTGTTGTTCGGTTATAGAATTTGTACCACTTATTGTGTCAACTAAGCCATTTATTTGCATGTAAGTTTACTATTTTTAAAACTTCGGATTAATTAATAACATCAATCTAAAGATTTTAATATATAAACGTTATAAAATCGTACGCTAAACGCAGTTATGTTATTAGAAATTGCCTTACGTAAAATAACACAAATATTGAATTGATAATTAATTACTTAGAAATAGATATAACATTAAATATAATCAAACTCATCATTATCAAACGGTTGCAGTCCGCTGCTGGATATAGGTATCTCCTAATGCCCTGAGTAGGTACGATCCGCACCTCAATCTACCTACTTAATGGTAAGTTAAACACTACAAAGATAGCATCAAATAATTTACATAACACATAATGCAACATTTACCTATATGTAACAATCTACATTGGTACACTAGTACATAACCTTAAAAAATAAAACTGGTTATAACATTTACGTCCCAAGTTTAAAAAATCTAAGAATTTAAAAAGGGATTATCTATCATATTAACTACCAAATAAAACAAAAAATATCCCAAAACACAAAATTTATATTAGCGGTACGAAACTCCCATACAAGCCTGCCGTTCTCCTTTAACGCGATGATTTCGATTGTTTGTTTACCTATTTCGCCCGACGTTTCGGCCGTGTTGCAACGACCGTGGTCCCGGGTAGACTGGTGTCTCGGTGTACTGGCTCCGTTGGGGCAGAAAATTCTTCCTCTACCCTCACTTTTCTACACACTACACTGACCGTGTCCTTATTCTGTAAGTTTGCCGACTGCACAAAACGAGGTAATGATTTTTTGTTTTTTGATTTGTTGTTTTTTTATTGTTTTCAATTATGAGACGCGAAAGTTTTAAAGTTAATAAAACAAAATCGGTTCATTCGTTTAGGCGCTATGATGCCACAGACAGACACACATATACACAGCAACACACGTGAAACTTATAACACCCCTCTTTTTCCGGCGTGGGTTAAAAAGCGGCACGCTTGGTTTTCATACAGATGGAGGGACTTGCGTTATATAATTAGATTTATGTATGTGAGCCAAACATACAGTTCTGCGATTGGTGAGGCCGATGTCCAGTAGTGAACTGGTTTAGCCTGATGATGATCATGACTTAAAATGATAATAATCGCCAGGCGCATGCTGTTATAATCAAGTCTCTAATTCGCAAAACTGCTGTAAAATCAAATGCTATCAAACAACATCCGTTGGTTGAGTAAAATAACATTATTACTACGTCGAATATTATAAAGGCGTAAGTTTTGACATTAGAATAAATTGAAAAGGAAATCAGTAAGGAGTGGTGTTGTGGCTGCTTTTTCAACTGTTTATTTTCTCGTCATTTTCTCATGTTGAGACAGATGTCTGCTTTAGGCAAAACCTGTATCATACCGATCACACCCTTTGTTGGATAACGAAATACAGTGAAAACCGTTTATAGCGACTTCGCTTAAAACGACGTACTGGATATCACGACGGAATATAAATGTCCCGTTTAAGGACCTATGTGCAATTGTGTACGTTTATAACGACTGTCGGCTACAACGGCGGCATTCGAACGGTCCCTTCAACGTCGTTTTTAACCCCCGCCGGATAAAGAGGGGTGTTATAAGTTTCACTTGTGTTGCTGTGTATCTGTGTATCTGTCTGTGGCATCATAGCGCCTAAACGGATGAACCTATTCTGATTTAGTTTTTTTTACCCGACTGCCGAAGGAGGGTAATGTGTTTATCAGTCTATGTATGTTTGTTCGTATATGGCGTTCAAGAGACCAAACGCGTTGGCCGATTTTGATGATTCATACATCAATTTATTTGTCTTAACTCTGCGAGTGTCATAGGCTACATTTAAATTAGACAATAGAAAAATTGCGGAATTTGGGCCCCATATCGTGGAGGCCCAAATTTTTTTTTGCTTCCAAACCCATCGTGTGGGGTATCAAAATAAAGGGTTTTAAGAGGTGATTTCAAAAATATATAACACTTATATGTCTAAATGTATCTAATTCGAAAAAAACTTAACTAAAAAGTTATAAATCAAAAAAGTTAAATCAAAAAACCCGACTATTAGCAGTCGGATTTTTTGATTTAACTTTTTTTATTGAAAGGTTATTTTGTCGAGAGTGTTCTTAGCTATATTTGAATAAAATGGGTTCAGCCGTTCAAAAGTTATGGGCGTTTTACTGTTTGAATCGGGGTGTTTTCTCAAGATAAATGTGTCGGGGGTTTTTGAAATTTTGAAATTTTACTTGTAAACGGATTTGACTGTACTCATGAATGAATATTAAGATTCGACACCTGTACATTTTTCGTATTTCTCAATAAAATTTTACAACGTTTTTGGGTATTCCTTGTGTGATAAGAATATTTATTTTTTATAACACAACTAGCGACTTTTCTTCGCACGTTTTTTACAACTTCAATAAAAATCAAGATTTTTTTACTCAATGCAAGTTAAACAATTGCTGGGTTATACACATGAATAAACCTTCCGGAATAAATGCTAGCTAAATAGCTAGGACTGAGTATATTCATGTAAACTTCAAAAATATGAATTTATTTAGCTAAGCATGCATTGTCAACCACACCAAACGTGTATGCAAAATGCCAGCTCGGTTAGGGAAAACTTTTTGAAAATTCCATTGTTAGATTTGACCCAGTCGAATATGTTTTAATACTATGCATATAAATTTCGAGCCCGGTCTATATGGCGACGCTAGGGGGAGGCCTATGTTCAGCTGTGGACATCTTTCGGCTGAAATTATGATGTTAATTTTCACTTCTGGTTTCCAGGTAGTAGCCCTCTGGGAAGGCGGTTCAATATTCGAGTTCGGCGAGATATCGAAGTTCTTAGCCTCACACCTGACCAGCGAGTACCACCTCAGCATGATGCGGTCTGCTGACGATGCCCTGACCCTGGAGCCTGAGGAGCTGGTGGTCTGTGGTCATAGCCATCAGGTGCCAGAGGTGCCCCTGTCTAACATCAATATCACTAGTTTTAATGGTACAGTACACAGTTTTGTTTCTTTGCATATACTGTTCTATTACTGAGTAAGCCCGACATAGTCCGTCCGAAGCATTGCCAAACTTAAGGTAACACAAGTCAATCATTCTTCCATACAAGCGTAGTCTGGCGATTACTCCATTGTTTGACAATGTACGTTCAAAATAAAAAATGATATCAATTTGTCTCATCATTATTTATATCTCTAGCCCTATATGGAAACAAAAAAGCAAAAAAAAAAAGTTTCGACGCTCATAACTTTCATATTTATCCATATTTCAACACTAATTTTAACGCATCTTTGGGCGCAAATAAATACTATAAGAAGAAGGAAAATTGCAAAACGGCTTCCATACAGGGATAGATTAGTAGTTCAACAATGCAAATAATTTGATTTTGAAAATATACATTTAGTAGTTTTTTCATGATATCTAGACTCCCAAAGGCCTGTTTATAAAATTTCGCGCGCTCGTTTTCGTCCTAAATCATCATCCATTTCGGTACAAACTTGCAAAAGTGCTAATTTCTTACGCGAACTAGCTTCTTACTGCTCATCACAGCATCTATCTCTTTCGCACGTGTTGTTGGATATGATAGCATGCATTTTAACCCCGCGCACAAAATAGTTCGAGCCGTCGACTAGAGCATCCTTAAGTGGCAGTGCGCAGGGCACATTGCTCGCAGAACGGATAGTTGATCTTGTCGAAAAGTTCTGGAGTGACGACTGCGTACCGAAAGACGCAGCGTTGGAGCCTTCCAACGCTGCGCCTTTTCCTCCCACCAAATGGACCGATGACCTTTTTACTGTCTATTCAACCAATTTTGACTTCAGTTGTGTTGTGTGAGCAGTGGTGGCCCAGTGGTATCGGCCGCGACTTACAAGATGTAGGTCGTGGGTTCGAGCCCAGGCAGGCGCTTTACTTTGTGTAAATTATTTCTTCACCACTGCTCTCAAAACGGTGAAGGAAAACATCGTGAGGAAACCGGCATGTCCTAGAGCCAAAAATTCGAAGACATGTGACATCCACCAACCCGCACTGGGCCCGCGTGGTGGATTACGGCCCATTCCCTCTCACAGAGTGGAGGCCTGTGTCCCAGCAGTGGGAACATTAATAGGCTGATGATGTGTGTTGGTGATATGACAAATGGCAGCTGTAGTAAACAGTTGGTTTTGGTAATAACAGGTTTATGCTTGTTATCATCCTTGACCTGGTAAAGGTTGCAGAAATCCGCTGGATGCGAGACGCACGGGATCAGTTAATGTTCAGTAAAGAGCTTCTTTCGGTTGAAATGATGATGTCATCCTTATTTTAACGGAATAGAACTTAAAATCGTTTGAACGATCTGTAAAAATGGTCGTAAAATGTCTAATTTTCTATGTTTCGTTACAGACGCTACTCTCGAAGCGTCAGACATGCGTTCTTGTCTGCTCATGTTATCGGAAGAATGTCGGCTCCGCCAGCTCAGGTTGCTGTGCACCTCGGTCAACACGGTCATTGTGATGAAGTCTGGGAGACTACACATCTTTGGCTGCATTATACAGGATCAGTCGAGTAGTTCACAGGTAGGTTGAATCTTCTTTCATAACTATTCGTCATGTACCCAAGAGCATATATGTACGTATCCCAAAAAAAAAAAACAGAAACCTAGTCTTGTTAATATTTATACAGTATACTGTATAAAAGCGGTTGCTACTGCAATTCACAATTATAACAGTACCACGGGGTCCCAGCGCTAACAAAGAAAATTTGGTTCTAATAAATGTCACTAGATGGCGCGATATGCATCGATTTGTTATTGAATTGTGTGTTAAATTAACATTTTCTAGAATTGATCATAAAAGTGTATGTTTCTTTTTTAATTAACTCTTCTAAGCACAAAATTATGGAATATTGGGCTCTTAATTAAATATAAAGATTATTTGAAGGTATCATTTAAAATTGATTCCAATAGATGGTGCAGTTTTAAATATCTGTGGCATGCCATTCGATTTTTTTTATTTGTATTGTAACGTTTGGTACAGTGAAATGTGCAAAAAAAACTGTAAAACAAATCGTCACTGTATTTAAAGAAAAAAATTGTCACAAATCCAGAAAACCCTTTAAAAAAAAATTGCATGCATTTTAAACCTACAACAATTAAAATTATAAAAAAAACGTCAAATATCAAAATAAAATTGAAAAATAAGTAGAGAGTAAAATAATTAAATAAACACAATAAATAACAAGTTAATAAACATCAAACACAACGCTTTAAAGTCACAAAAAAATATCAAAAAGAACATCACATCATCAGCCTATTAATGTTCCCACTGCTGGGACACAGGCCTCCTCTCTGTGAGAGGGAATGGGCCGTAATCCACCACGCGGGCCCAGTGCGGGTTGGTGGATGTCACATATCTTCGAATTTTTGGTTCTAGGACATGCCGGTTTCCTCACGATGTTTTCCTTCACCGTTTTTTGAGAGCAGTGGTGAAGAAATAATTTACACAAAGTAAAGCGCCTGCTTGGGCTCGAACCCACGACCTACAACTTGTAAGTCGCGGCCGATACCACTGGGCCACCACTGCCAAAAAGAACATGTCATGTTAAATAAAATTTAAAATATTAATAAAAAACCATTAAAAAAAAAGACAAGTTAAATTAAAATATTATAAACCTCCAGCTGACCCCCGCGGCTTCGCTCCCGTCAAGTGGCTATCTATCTACCTACCCTATCTACCCTACCTACACCACCTACCCTACCTACACTAACTACCCTACAGCTTTATAATATTAGTTTAGATGTTGATAAAACTCCTTTGCAAATGAACAAATTTGATTAGGTACCATAAAAAAAAGGTTATAGTGAGTCAATCTCAAAAGATAGACATATGCAGTCTTATTACAAAAAACTTAATAAACCTTGGTTTAAACCTGTCCTATCAAGTCCAGGCTTATCTGCAAAACCATGGTCTAAATTTGTCCGTATTACAAAACTTAAAAAAACCCTGGTCTTCTTAGTACCGTCATGAACCATTGTCAATATATCAACCACAGAATAAAACAAATATCATTTGTTCACCATAATATCGTTCAATTGCAACGTTCCGTATCCCCAGAAAAGAAAACTTTTTGATAATACAATAAGAATTAAATGATGTTTAGGAGTGTTAAAATATTGACACTTTGTTATTTTGCATGTATATAAACATTAGTTATTTTATCGATTGCAGTTTTGTTTAGGTTTAAGCACATTACTTAAATTCGTATTAATTACTAATAATACATCTACGTACGTGTAACGAAACGTAACATTCTCGCGCGTTACATGAAACCATAACAATAAACAAAACCATCGATCGTTGAACAAAGTTCATTAGGCTTTGGATTTTTAAGTTCTCCAAGTCTCTATTATAACAATTGCCTCTTTGTTATTAATGTGTTAATATATTAAGTGTTGTGATGGACCAACAAAAAAAAATCATCTGAGAATTGGAGTACAGAGGAAAAAGTAATATCCTCAATATCAATTAAATACACCATGTTAATATCCATTTTCGGGTAAAAACAACACAACACAATGAAAAAGATTCTATAACCAAAAAGAAAAACTTTGACAGATACGACTTAGACCATCGTTAAACTAGGGGCCTCCGAGGTTTAGCGTTAGACCATGATATGGTCCATGGTTTATCACTAAACCATTATTTGTAATATAATTTTTATTTAAACCGTGGTTTATAGAGACTTAAACCTGGGTTTTTAGTTAAACCGCTTTTTGCAATAAGACTGATGTTGTCGCGGTCTTTTATTTAAAACTTAAAGAGGAACAATTCTATCATACATGATATTTGCAACGGCAGCTCCTTTCCATTTATGCTGCGCTCCTATTGGTCGTAGCGTGATGTTATATAGCCTTCCTAACCTTCCTAATCTTCCTCGATAAATGGACTATCCAACACAAAAACATTTTTTCAATTCCAACCAGTAGTTCCTGAGATTAGCGCGTTCATACAAATAAACAAATAAAAACTCTTCAGCTAAATATTAGTATAGATTAAAATTCATTCAAGTTACATTATCATTAAAACCGAATTGGCTTGGATGGAAACTGTTGACAATGGCGTCTAGTACATATCGACTTACCAACCGGTCTGAGATCTTAATTTTACATAGCAATATAATTTTATGTTTCAGAGTGACTTCGCACAAGGTATTGTAGCGATGTCAGGAGCGAAGATTCTCATAGAAGACTGCACGTTCGACAACTTTTACTCCGGTATTGTCGTTCATAAAGGCGCACAGGTAAAACGTTTAAACATTAATAATGGCTGTAAACGAATATATGACCATCGTCTTAGGTTCGAATTTGCGGGTTCGGCAAAGTTTTATTGGGGTCATCTGGGCCCGTCTGAACTTTCTCAGTAGCGGCCTAGACTCCGTATTTATATTCGGTTGATGGCCTTATACTCGTCCTATTAAATGAAAGAAAGAAAGAAAAATATGTATTTGTGACTGGCACAGGAGACACGAGATAAGCAAAAAAGAAACAAAAATAAAAATAAATAACCCCGCGCAAGACCAAAAAGGCTCCTATCTCAGCATGAGACTTAAGCTGGAAACAAATTATCGGACGCAGCTTACGGACGCGACTGACAGCCGCGACTTATAGAGTATCTAGGTAATGAATGTACATTACATTGTGCAAACTATCGGACGTAAGTCGCGGACGTGACCTTGGGCGTTCGGACGTCTGATAGAGATCTGGCAGCCGCGTCCCATACGACTTTGCACACATATCAGTCGCGGCTGTAAGTCGCGTCCGTCAGCCGCGTCCGATAATTTGTTCCCAGCTTTATTCATGTCTGGCGCAATGTGATACATGATATTTATTTCGGTTTGAACAAACACAAAACATAGAAAATTTATATTAAAAAAAACAGATTACTCTATACGAATATTATAAAGAGGTAAAGTTTGTGAGGTTGTAGGGGGTAATCTCTGGATCTACTGAACCGATTTCGATGAAATTCGGCATGGATATAGTTTGAGACCCTGGGAAGGACATAGGATACAGTTACAGAGTTACAGATACAGTATACAGTTTGTATTCTCTTGGGATGATAAAACACTTTTTACACGGGCGAGACCGCGGGCATAATCTAGTGATTTATAAACGACTAGCTTCTACCAGCGGCTGCGCTCGCGTAAATGTTGAAAATTAACCCAATGGTATATATTCCCGGGAAAAAAGTATCATATGTGCTATTCCAGACTATAATCTATATCTGTGCCAAGTTTCATCCAGATCCGTTCAGTAGTCTTTGAGTGAAAAAGTAACAAATATACAAACACACATACACACTCACAAATTTAGCCATTATAATATTAATAGGAAGTAGGACTACTATGTTTGCACACTTTATTCTATAAGTACCTGGGCAACCGAGCTCTGCTCCGGTGAAAATAGAGTAAACTACGTTTTCTAAAAATGAAACCTAGCTACAGGTCTAGCGCCTGACTGTGTCAGTTCCTGAGGTATGGGAGCGGTACGGGAGGGGTGTGTTTACGAAACGTCAAACGACGCGTAACTTCAGTTGGGCGTCAGGCTTGCTGTCGTCAACACGTGTTAATTGGACAGGACGCTTCAAGTAAAACGCACACGGTATTCGCAACCAAAAATGAGTCCTCCAATAAGGTCTCAAACTAAACAAGTTGTTTATAAAGTGTACGAATATTTTTAAACAAAAAAAAATATCCCAATTCTGCTGAGTTTAAAGATGACATCTCTCGATTCTTGAACTACCTATTTATAATATTTACCTACAAATTTGTACCCTTGGTAGGCGAGTCCGACTCGAACATGTCCGCTTTTTTTTTTAATTGTCACTCGCCGAAATATTAATCAATTTGACTTAGGTACACTCTCGTAAGTATCATAAGCATATCGTAAGAGATATCTGCATTAAAATGTATCACGTGTATAGCGAGACAGTAAGGAAACGTCATGTCACGTCACTTGTCACCCCTCCCGTACCGCTCCCATACCTCAGGAACTGACACAGTTAGGCGCTAGACCTGTAGATCAGATCGATTTATCGCCACCGAAACCCCCTACTAAATTTCATGAAAATCGTTGGAGCCGTTTCCGAGATTAAGATTATATATATACAAGAATTGCTCGTTTAAAGGTATATACTACTTGATGTTATGTACTCAATTTATCTAATATCACTTGCAGGTGGAGCTAAGGAACTGTAAAATCCGGAACTGCGGCGTCGGCATACAAATGTACTCGGGCTCGCAAGTGGAACTGACGGAAACTACTATCGAAAACTGCAGCGAGCATTCCATACGGTGTGAGATCGACATGAAGCTAGAAACAATCGCGGAGAAACATGCGGGTGTCAATGGGTGAGTATTTTTTTTTTTTTGACAAAAGACAAAAGATATATATTTCAACTGGGCCACCAAGCGGCACTTTTGAATGTCACAATTTAAATTTACATGGAATAAAAGTTGATTCTACCGTGCATTCGGAAAGTAGCTTGTTATGGAGAAGAATGCACAAGAAACTCCATACTTTTTAAATTTACATGGAATAAAAGTTGATTCTACCGTGCATTCGGAAAGTAGCTTGTTATGGAGAAGAATGCACAAGAAACTCCATACTTTTTAAATTTACATGGAATAAAAGTTGATTCTACCGTGCATTCGGAAAGTAGCTTGGTATGGAGAAGAATGCCCAAGAAACTCCATACTTTTTAAATTTACATGGAATAAAAGTTGATTTTAATTTTCATTGTTTTTGTTTAGGATTTAATATTATTATTTTCCTTCTTACTTTGTACATTTTTATCATCATCATCTGCCTAGCCTTTTGCCAACTATATTGGGGTCGGCTTCCAGTCTAAACGGATTTAGTTGAGTACCAGTGTTTTACATGGAGCGACTGCCTATCTGACCTCCATACCTCTTAGTCCGCTAGGCTGGTGTCAGATCTCAGGCTTCTGACTACCCGTAACGACTTTTAAAGATCTTCAAATGACAGCCGGGACTTAACATGCTGTCCGAGGCACGGAAGAAACTCTCTATGTAAAGATGGTCACCCATCCACGGAACTACTTCGGCAAGCGTTGCTTAACCTTGAAGATCGATTATATTCATATCAAGATTTTTGAGAGATTCATCATATTCAAGTATCAAGACTAAGGTCGTTTGTTCAGAGGCACCGTATTCCATTACCGATTTGCCATCACGATTTTTAACACACGGCACACTGCAGACGGTCTGTCGTCTTTCGTCGGTCTGCAACGACACTGCAGTGCACTTGTATTGTTCTATAAGCGCGTGAGTGACGAACCACGCGTGAGCCGTGCGGTGCAGTGTGTCGTGTCGTCAACAAGCTCATACTTGTTTTGTACAGCCGCTAAATCGTCACTGCAAAAAAGTCGTGATGACATCGACGACATAGACTATAAACCGTTTTTAAACCGAGTCGCGTGTGGTACGGGGCACATACGGCAAAATGATCACTTTAGGCAATCAAAAATAAAATTTTCCACTTTAATATAAGGCCTAAAATTGCTTGTATTCTTCGAGTCAAGTACTTAGTCCATCGTGCTAGCCATAAATATAATTTGTTATGTTTATAATAAAGGCACCCGAGACTCCGATAGATAAGCGTTGTACAGTCAAGTGTACGGCTATTTGCATTCGAAACTCGAAAGCGTTATAATGTGTTATTTTCGTTCACAACGTAAAAACATCTAAATATTTATTATGGACATAGAAGTCACAGCCCTCACATGTATGTTTATCAGTGACATTTTTATTTTTACCCGACTGCCGAAGGAGGGTAATGTGTTTATCAGTCTATGTATGTATGTATGTAAGTATGGATGTATGTATGTATCGATGCGTCTTAACCCTGCGAGTGTCATAGGCTACATTAAAATTGGATAATAGAAAAATGGCGGATTTTGGGTGCCATATTGTGGGAGCCCAAATTTTTTTTTTCTTCCAAACCCATCTTGTGGGGTATCAAAATAAAGGATTTTAAGAGGTGATTTCAAAAATAAATAACACTTATATGTTTAAATGTATCTAATTAAAAAAAAACTAACTAAAAAGGCATAAATAAAAAAAACTTAATTCAAAAAATCAAAAAACCCGACTGCTTCAAAAGCGAACTAAAAAGTCGTAAACAAGGAAAAAATCATGCTGTGCAGGCGGAGAATACACCAGATTTTGGTCAGCCAGCCCGCGAATATGTATCCTCCGACTGCACAGCATGATTTTTTCCTTGTTTACGACTTTTTAGTTCGCTTTTGAAGCAGTCGGGTTTTTTTGATTTTTTGAATTAAGTTTTTTTTACTCTGGTTATACACTATATGCAATAATAAATGACGATTTTATTCCACTCCTACTTTTCATAAATAAAAATATATTGCTTAGACTTTCAAAAAAAGTTTCGCTTAGTACCGCTTTATGTCCTAGATATTTACACTTGTGCGTCTGTTGACTACTAATAATGTGAATTCCAGAATCTCAAACAAACTCATTGTGGCACTAGACCCTTTTTTTCACTGGTTAATTTTTAGGTCCTGAGTGGATCAAGTCACTCGGAATTCAATATTAAATATAAAAATTAATTACGAAGAAACAGTGGATGATCATGACGACGTGATAGTTATTACTACGTAACTGTTTACAACATAATTTATGTATGATTTATAATTACCTGCTTTAAGAGGGGACTCTAGTGAGATTTTCTCCATACAAACACATTCTGCTGTTTTCTTCGTGGATAATGCCTCTAGAGCAATGATTTTTTTCCATAAAATCTAGGTCTAATTAATACGTCCCTGTATCATTTCGTTTTTTCCAAAACATAATCACAAAAAGAAATATGACAATCCAAAAATCCGAAAAAATGCCCGTTTTTACCGCCATGTTCAGAAGACTTTCAGACAAAATTTATAAGTTTTTAACAAAAAAGGAAATGATAGGAGCATATAAGATATACTTTTCCTCTAAATTTTGATATAAGAATTTTTTAGATCAGACCAGTTTTCATGAAGAAAACAGCAGAATACGAAACGTCTTTTAGTCAAAGTTTTTGTAGGTAAAATCAGCCTGAGCTGCAGTTGTCCCTTTCGCACTTTACGGGGTGAGGTTGGAGGTGACGCGACGGCAATAGTTTCTTCAAATACCTATTTTTCAAATTCCTGTTGACTAGAGTCCGCTCTTAAGTAAAATATACAAAATTTTATATTCACAACTATTTTATTTCTAGCTATAGGTAGATGTCAGAAACATATGTAGGCATAAATGCACATATTAATTCACATTTTGACCTCCTAAAGTGGTAATTTTTACCGACCACATTTTGTCGTGTCGTGTGTAGCGTCGCTAACAAACAGCCGAAATCTAGACTTATAATATTTATTCAATCGTTAACCTCTTGTTTCAGAGTGGATGGTTTACTAGTGAACAACAACTGCAAGATTGGAACCGGCAACCTACAGAAGGAAGTACTGGTGGTCGAACAAGACATCAGTATATGAAGCTATGATAAACATGCAGACGAGTATTGGTATTTATATATCTGTCAGTCATAATAATATGAAATAACTTTATTATACATATAAGTCGGTTCAAACTTGATGGCGGCTCGAAAGACTCTGCTTGTCGCTGCGCAGTAGCAATTTCATGTAGGGTTGAGAGGTGGGGTACTGCGCAGCAAGTAGCAATCTTTACAACCGCCATTATGTTTGATTAGAGCTGTACCTAATTTTAATGTTTTGATAACATTTTTTTTTAAAATAATTATCTACATTTCTGTCATTGTCACTAAACAACAAAACTTCTCTGAATATGATTTAAATTTTATATTTTACCTTATTTCTTTACCAAAGGTTTTTTATTTTAATATCTGTAAAAGGTTTATAAAATCAATATCGACAAATGTCATTGGTAAAGATGTTTACATTAAACAAAATTACACAAAAAATCTACAATAATTGCATCTGTGCTGTATTTCATGTCTGTATTCGAAGAATTTGAGACAATTATCAAATTTTAGAACAAAAAACTATGTCGTTAATAGCAAAGTTCAAATTCTATTGCAACCCATACTTTTTAGGGCCTTTTTAATGTTCACTTAAAAATCAACTTTAAATACACAACGCTATAGTCGATACTAGAATTGGTGGCGATGGAATGAAATTCTCTCGAACTATTTGAAGTATAATCAATATACAATGATGTTCTTACCCATTTGTTGATTTGTGATGAGAAGTTTTTTTTTGTTTTTAAATTTATTTTTGTTTTTATGTCATGTGTTCAGTAAATTTTAATTTCACTTTTCTGTCTTTTCAATTACATTTTTAAATATTCTTAAAAACAAATTTCCAAAAACCCATTTAGAAATATAAAAAAATGATTTAAGTTATAATTATGAATAAAGGCCATAATACAATTTTATTCCGTGAGAAGTTTGGAAAAATTATAGCATGTTCAAAATTATGAGTTTCTAAGGTATTTTTATAAGGCGAACATATGACCTAGCGCTACTTTTTGATCGTTTTAATCCCGTGGAGGGTCTATCCGGTGCATGAAACAGTATCGAATTGTAAAGAATAAAATTAAAAAATAATAAAAACATATTCACAAAAAATTAAAAAATAAACCGACCTCCAAAGCAGAACACTAAAAAGTGCAAAAATAACTTTCGTTTCGGAAGTCAGTGTTGCAGATATAACAAGAGATTTTTAGAGTTCCGTACCCAAAGGGTAAAAACGGGACCCTATTACTAATACTCCGCGGTCCGTCTGTCACCAGGCTTTATCTCATGAACCGTGATAGTATTTCTGTTGACGCTACAATAACAAATATTATATAATGAAGTATTTCTGTTGACGCTACAATAACAAATATTATATATATTTAAGTGGGGCTACCATAGAACAAACTTGTTTTTTTTTCCGTTTTTTACGATAATAGTACGGAACCTACTCGCACTTGGCCGGTTTTTTAATTTTATCTTTACAAATCGATACCTACTGTTTCATGCACCGAATCGCCTCTCCACGTGACAAAAACGACCAAAATGTAATGGTATATAGTTTGTATAAAACAAAATAAGGTGTACAAATATTCTCTGTGAATTTTTTATATATAAAGCAATAATATAAGTTATAGTGTATTTGATTCAGCAGCTTTAACTAACTCGGGTAAAAAGTGCCTTTTTATGTTAACCTAGAATGTATTAAGTTTAGTTGGAATCTCTACCATTTTATGTTTTGATGTTTCAATAAAATAGTTTAAGAATATAATATTCTGTGTTTTTATTTACTAGCTGAAATATTCCCGGGAACATATTCCCGGGATAATTGATTCCTATGTGCTATTCCAGACTATAATCTATCTCTGTGCTAAATTTCATCCAGATCCGTTCAGTAGTTTTTGCGTGTAGTACAAACACACACAGTCACGAACTTTCGCCTTTTGTTCAATGAATCTGTCTAGCCTTTTAGCAACTATTCGGCCGACTAGGTCGACTTATAGTCTAACCGGATACAGCTGAGTGCCAGTATTTTACATGGAGCGACTGCCTATCTGGCCACCACATCCCAGTAACTGGGTTTATAGTTATAGTCATCTTTTCGCGAGGCTCTATGTGTAGGCACGGTGTCTTACCGCTAACTAGGAAAATTTTGTTCTAATAAATGTTACTAAATGGCGCGATATGAATCGACTAGCTATTGAATTGTGTGTAAAATTAACATTTTCTAGAATTGATCATTAAAATTTTATGTTCTTTTTTAAACAACTCTCATAAGCACAAAATTGAGGAATATTGGGCTCTTAATTCACATTTCAAAGATTATTTGAACGAATCCTTTAAAACAGATTCCAATAGATGGCGCCGTTTTAAATTTCTGAGGCATGCCACTCGTTTTTTTTTTATTTGTATTGTAACATTTTGGTACAGTGAAACTCTAAAAACGTTCAAAAAAATACCATAAAAATCTTTTCTGTACTTAAAGCCTTTTACTTGCAAGTCGCTGCTAACACCATCTTCAGCCGTGGAACGGAAACGAACGCGGTCGAAATACTTATAAAAATAATCAGCTTAATCAGACGAAAAACGCTAGTTACGTCGGTCGACACGGTTTCTTTGTATGGGATGAGGCATCTGTGTCATCTGTGTTTCAGAGAGATACTTGTCCAGCGCAAAAACCAGCGTGGATGAAGTTCGTTCCTTGAGAGAGGCTATGGTGAGGCGAACAGATTTGACCTTAAGCCTTGTCTCCCAGTGGGGTGATGAAAATCTGGTCTCCTTTAACGCCACCAAAACACAAGCGTGCCTTTTTACCGCTAAAAGGAGACTTTTCGATCTTACTCCTACTTTCCGGGGTGCGTCTGTTCCTGTGACTGATCGGCTCGAGCTCCTAGGCATGGAGTTGACATCCAGTCTCAACTTCGGCGCATCCATTGAGTACAAAGCCCAAATTGCGGCCAAAAAACTGGGCATCCTAAATAGAGTGAAGCGATACTTCACGCCTGGACAGCTTTTAACCCTATACAAAGCGCAAGTCCGATCCTGCATGGAGTATTTTTTTTTTTTTTTTTATATATTATAGGCTCGCGCTTGACCACTATCTCACCTGATGGTAAGCGATGATGTGGTCGACGGTGAAGCACGCTTGCCTAGAAGTAACCTATTCACTCTTGACTTAAAGACTCCTAGATTGTAGCTATCAGGAAACACAGACTCCGGCAGGGAATTCCACTCCTTAGCTGTACGCATAATGAAAGTATTTCCAAAACGTTTAGTGCGTATGGGTGGTATGTCTACCATGTAGCGATGGCGCATCGCCGTACGTCTTGTAGTCCGATGATGAAACGGGCTTGGTGGAATTAGATCATGCAATTCCATCGCACACTCCCCGAAATGCAACCGATAAAAGACCGACAAGCTGGCAACTCGGCGACGATGTTCAAGGCTCTGGAGCTTTGACTTAACCAGTGCCTCATCGCCGATGAGCCTTTTGGCCCGCTTTTCGATCGACTCTAGTGCATCAAGCTGGTATTTGGCGGATCCGTCCCAGAGATGAGAACAGTACTCCATGCATGATCGAACTTGCGCTTGATACAAGCTGAGCAGCTGTTCTGGCGTGAAGTACCTTCTAACCTTTGCAAGGATCCCCAGCTTTTTGGCAGCCAGCTGAGCCTTTGCCTCAATGTATGGGCCGAAATTGAGAGTCGATGTCAACGTAACGCCAAGAAGCTCAAGATGGTCAGTTATTGGCACGGTCACATCTCGGAAAGTTGGAGCCGGTTGAAATTGGCTCTATTTAGCGGAAAAAAGACACGCCTGGGTTTTAGCAGCATTAAACCTGACCAGATTGGCATCGCCCCATTCGGAGACTGCCTGCAAGGACTGGTTCAAGCGCTCCACCATGGCCTCCCGCAGAGACTGGATCTGAGGTCCGGTAGCTCGAGCGTTGGACATGTATCTCTCAGCAACAGTGCTGTCGTCTGCATACCCAAAGGTTTTAGCAGATCGTTAATATGCAGCAAGAATAAAGTTGCTGAGAGTACCGACCCCTGAGGGACCCCGGCATTGATATCCAATTGGTCCGACGAGCAGCCATCGATAACCACTCGAATGGACCGATCTCTCAGGAAGTCTGCAATCCAATCACACAGACCACCGGGCAAACCGAATGAAGGAAGCTTACCAATAAGGCTTTCGTGCCAGACCCTATCAAAAGCCTTCGAGATGTCGAGGGAGACGGCAAGCGCTTCCCCGTGCTTCTCGATGGCCTCACTCCAGATGTGAATGGCATACGCTAGAAGATCCCCAGTAGACCGATTTCGGCGGAAGCCGTATTGGCGGTCACTAAGGATATCGTTAGCTTCTAGGTATGCCAGGAGCTTTATATTAAGTACACGTTCCATACTCTTACAGAGTATGGAGGTTACAGATATGGGTCTGTAGTTGGCCGGGTCAGCTCGACTGCCCTTCTTGGGCACGGGCTGTACGTTAGCTTGCTTCCAAGCATTCGGCACTTTTCCAGCCTCATACGAAAGGCGGAATAGGCGTGTCAAGATCGGAGAAAGTTCAGGCGCACAGGTTCTAAGAACAATTGCTGGAATGCCATCAGGGCCGCTAGCCTTGTTCACGTCGAGGTGGCTCAGCACCCTACGGACGTCCTTTTGGTGGATACGAATGTCCGACATACTCGTCTCGCATCCATCAGGAGAAGGAGGGGGCTGCGCGTCACCAGGATTCAGGCGTGAAGATTCCGCAAAAAGAGAGGCAAATAAATTTGCCTTCTCCTCAGCGGAGTGTGCCAGCGACCCATCGGGTTTCAGCAGTGGTGGTAGTGAGGGACGGCAAAAGTTCGACTCGACCGACTTAGCCAGGGACCAAAACGCTTTACTTCCTGCTGGGTAAGAAGCAAGTTTGGCCCCTATTCGGCCAATGTGATCGAACCGAGCCCTTCGCAACACCAGCTTGAAGGACTTGGCAGCCCTGTTGAAGGCCTTCTTCTTCCGAGCCACGTCACTCGCCTTGCGCGATCGAGCTTCGACCCAAGCCAGGTACGCCTCATGTTTAAGCGCGTCAGCGCGCCTACATTCGGCGCCAAACCATGGCCGGTCAAGGCTGGACATTGTTACGTCAGAGAACGGAATGTAGTACTCCATTCCCTGACGCAACACATCGGTCACGGCGTCTGCGCACGACGATGGATCAGTCGAAAAAAAGCAAGTAGGCTGCCAAGGATAGCATGCGAAGAATGATCGCATACCATCCCAATCTGCCGACCTGTACCGCCAAACCCGCCGGGTGCCTCTTGGGCTGGGATCGGGCGGGGAATAGACGGACACAGACTTCACCAGACAGTGGTCGGAACTACCCAAAGGTGAAGCTATCGACACAGAGTATCTGTCCGGATCTGTTGTCAGCAGAAGGTCCAAGCAATTCGTTGTGTGCGAATCAACATCCGGTACCCTCGTTGCCCCCTGGACCAGCTGGGTGAGGTTTAGCGCAAGCGCAAGCTTACGCATCTCCCGTCCAGCATGGTCAGTGCACTGGTATGGGAAGAGCCACTCCTGGTGGTGGGCATTAAAGTCCCCCAGTAACACTAATTGGGCGGAAGGGTACCGCTGCTGTGCCGCATCAGCCGCCTCACTGAGGTACTCTGTGAGCCTGGATGTCTCCTGATCTCCACTGTGCGAACGGTAGACACAGGCGTAGATAACTTTATCCAAACCTGTGTCCACCAGAGCCCAGAGCGTTGAGAATCTGGAGTCCTCAAGGTTACGCGAAAAGAGCGCTGGTTTCTCTGCCTCCAGATGGTAGTGGACTGCAGTGATATTTGAGTGCAGACCTCGAATATTAGTGAGGTGCACTTTGTGGGGGAGGGGGTGCAGCCGCTGTTTATCTCCAGTATTCTTTTTCCTTTTCATCATATAAAAGAGCGAATGGAGTAGAGGAGTAGGAAGTGAGACGAGGTATCACGCTGCTAACCTACAGACACGCACTGAAAGGACAGCATCATTGGGGCACTAGTCTGGAGACTGCGGGGACGCCCGAGCCCCCCCGGAATGTCCATCGGGCCCTCCCGTCTGTTCGCCAACCAGCACGATGGTGCATTCCGGGACTTTTCGACAGTTGGCGGGGCAGCCTTTCATGTGTGGCTGGCACACTACTTGGGCCCCCAACTACCTGCGGTCGGCCAGCGGTGCACCGTGCCTCGGATCCCGCTACCCTCCGCGACCAGTTTCCCGATACATCCCTAACAGCGCGCGTCAGACTGATCAGCCTGCAGTGGAACAGCTATCTCGACCCAACTCCTCTAGTTGGCTACACCGAGCATCGTACCGGAACACGGCTAGGCCGCTTGGCGGTACGTCTTTGCCCGGTGGGTGGTCACAAGCCTTCGGCCGAAGCCTACCACCAGTTAGTGTCACCTGATTTGCACCACCCGGGGACGTGTAGGGAATCAAAAAAAGGGGTACACACCTACGGACGTGGGTGACTCGGCCCCCATTTTGCCCCCGTATTGCAGCCACCTTTGGGATGGCTCAGCAAAGTATCAGCTTGCCGCGCTTGACTCGGTGGAACGCAGAGCCAAGAGGCTCATCGGCGACGTTGAACTGGTGGATGCCAAGCTTAATAGCTTGGCTCATCGCCGCAAGGTTGCCTGCTTGTCGGTCTTCTACAGACTGTACCAGGCCCCTCAGAAAGTATTGCGAAAAAAAGTTTTTATATATGGGAGACTGGCCAGTTATAATGTTTTTCGAAAATATGATTATTTATAAGTAAAAATAAGTAAGTTCCAATTTCAAAATTTCCCTCCACATTTTTTGCGAGTTAATTCAAAGTATTGTGTCTCACTGAAATATGGATCTGCGCCGGGAACATTTTAGAGCTATGATTTTATACGATTTCAAGTGTCGCCTGAAACCGGATGAATCGTACGATAGACTTCAAATGGCATTCATGGATGAAGGCCCTTCCAAGGCAACCGTGTATCGTTGGTATAACGAATTCAAGCGCGGTCGACCAACTTTGGGGGATGACGAAAGAAGCGGTCGCCCTTTGACGGCTGTTACCGAAGAAAACGTGCTAGCAGTGAAAAATTTAATCCAAGACAATAGGCGAATTACATATCAGGAGATTCAACACATATTGAAGATTGGATCGGGAAGCGTTCACGAGATTCTACACAGCCATCTTCGCGTGAGGAGGATAGTATCACGCTGGGTGCCGCACAACCTCACCGATGCTCAGAAGCAGGCCCGGGTGGAATGGTGCCGTGATATGCTTAACAAATTTGAAGCAGGCTCGTCTCGGCGTGTTTACGACATCGTTACAGGTGATGAGTCCTGGATTTATCAATACGACCCAGAAACCAAGCGCCAGTCGACTGTTTGGGTGTTTCAAAATGAGCCAACGCCTACCAAAGTGAAGCGATCTAGAAGCGGGGGTAAGATTTTGATCGCTAGCTTTTTTAATTTGACTGGCCACTTGGTATCAATTCCCTTACGGGATCAAAGAAGCATTAATGCCGAATGGTATACTACCAAATGTTTGCCAGAAGTTTTCTCTGTTATAAGCAACAAGCGACCAAACACAGGGCTCCGCGGGCTACTGCTCCACCACGACAATGCACCTGCGCACACCGCACTCAAAACGAGGGACTTCCTGGACAGCACGCCAGTCAAACTCCTGGGTCACCCTCCTTACAGCCCTGATCTAGCACCGTGTGACTTCTTTTTATTCCCAAAAATAAAAAATCAGCTCAAAGGGATACAATTTTCGTCGCCGGAAGATGCGCTGGCTGCGTTCGAGCAGGCTGTAAACGAGGTGTCTGCGGCGGACTGGAAAAAGTGTTTTGAAAACTGGTTTAGGCGCATGAATCTTTGTATAGAGGCTGGTGGAAAGTACTTTGAAAAGATTTAATAAAAATATATGTACGTATAGAACAATTTTTTTTAGTTTCGCAAAACTTTCTGAGTGTCCCACGTACTTCGGTGAGTGTGCTCAAGAGCTCCACGACCTCATCCCACCAGCCCCCTTCTACCATCGGACATCTAGACGCACTGCAAGTTACCATCCTTACCTTGTTGCCATTCCACTAATTCGCACCAAGCGCTTCCAAACATCCTTCATAATGCGCACAGCGAATGAATGGAACTCACTACCTGCGTCTGTTTTTCCGAACGCATTCAACCCGAATCTCTTCAAAGTTAGAGTGAACAGGCTTCTTCTGGGTAAGCTCACTCCATCGTAGACTCTGTCTCTGTCACCTCTGACCTAGACTAGAGTCAAGAGCAAACCCATCATAAATTAAAAAAAAATCTATATGCAAGTATTATATTATCTGTGGTGTGGATAAGCATGTGTGTGGGTGGTTGTTTACACTGCGGCGTTAATGCCACACAAATTAAAGCTGTGTAAGTGTACGCACAGGGCACGCACATATGGCGCCGCGCGCAAAGATGAGATGAAATATCTATAACATGATACCCCTTGGCCAGATTTGTTACCTGGCTTCTGACTAACCGTAATTTTGTCGTAATTTTGTCACGGCATTTGGAGATCTTTGCCAGTCGGGCAAAGATCTCCAAATGCCGGGACAAATTTCACTGTTTCGATATCCTTGGTGTGCGTTTCGATGGCTAATCCACGGCGTTTTTTTTTTTGTCAAAGATTTGGTTAAAAAGTTTTAAAGGTTTGAACGAGGCCGCGCCATTGAAACGCGTTGAACCGCGTGGCCACGGAGATCTTTAAAACTAACCGTTGCAGAGACCTGAAATTTAGGTACATAACAGAATGAATTTGTAAAAATTTTGAAAAATTATAGAAAAAAATCCTAGGTGTATATTTTAGGAGCTGTAACACTAAAACTCCATGGCCGCGCCATTGAAACGGTGAAAAACACGTTATCGCCGATATCTCGCTGAAAAAGCATCGCAGAGGTCTGAAGTTTTTTGTAATATTTATGATTTGAATATGTCAAAATACACAAAAATATCCTAGGTTTATATTTCAGTAGCTGTAAGACCAAAACCCTATGGCCGCGCCATTGAAACGGTGATAAATACGTTATCGCCGATATCTGGCTGAAAAAGCATCGCAGAGGTCTGAAGTTTTTTGTAATACTTAGATTTGAATTTGTAAAAATATGTAAAATACACAAAAATATCCTAGGTTTATATTTCAGTAGCTGTAAGACCAAAACCCTATGGCCGCGCCATTGAAACGGTGAAAACACGTTATCGTCGATATCTCCCTGTTAAAGCATCGCAGACGTCTGAAGTTTTATAAACGTAAAGAACGTGAAGTTTGATAAATGTTTTTGTAACATAACGTTTCATTTTAATTTAATTTAGAATCCTTGAGATATAATTTCTAATTCTTGCAGGTGAAAAGTTTTCTGTAAACAATAAGTCATGGTCACCCTATCGGAACATTCAAAACGTATTGAAGGTTTTAAAATTATGAAAAAAAAATACTTTTTTGCCTATTATCTGTAATTCTACATATTAATAGGTGTTGTTTACAAAAAAAGATCTCGCTAATATAATCTTTCTTCGATAGATAAACACAACATTTTTCTATGCTTTACCACACCACAGCTCCTGAAATATAAACCTAGGATGGAAGTGGCCGATTTTGATGATTCATACGTCAATCGATTCGTCTTAACCCTGTGAGTGTCATAGGCTACATTAAAATTGGACAATAGAAAAATGGCGGATTTTGGCCGCCTTAAAGTGGGGGCCCAAATTATTTTTTTCTTCTAAACCCATCATGCGGGGTATCAAAATAAAGGGTTTTAAGAGGTGATTTCAAAAATATATAACACATATGTTTAAATGTATCCAATTCGAAAAAACTTAACTAAAAAGCTATAAATAAAAAAGTTAAATCAGAAAATTAAAAAACCCGACTGCTTCAAAAGCGAACTCAACAGTCGTAAACAAGGAAAAAATCATGCTGTGCAGGCGGAGGATACACCAGATTTCGGTCAGCCAGCCCGCGAATATGTATCCTCCGACTGCACAGCATGATTTTTTCCTTGTTTACGACTTTTGAGTTCGCTTTTGAAGCAGTCGGGTTTTTTTGGAAAGGTTGGTTGCATTTATAACTACTTATAAAAAATATCCAATTAATATTTACCAAATCTAGTCTTCCAGACTGGCTTCTTTCTGTAATTCCTACTATGTTAAAAACTTATCCGTAAATTTAGTAAAAACATATTAAAAATTCCAAGTCTCGCAAAAAAAAAATGCTCGCAAATTTAGCACGCTTAAAATCATTTGAAGCATATCCCATGCGTGCTTAATTGGGTTGTGGTCTGGCGATTGAGCAGGTCTCGGCAGAACATTGATGCGAATATCAGCAAGAGTGTGTGTTACGACTCTATCCGTGTGTGGACGTGCATTAGTCGAAAATTCGAAACAAATCACCCAACCGCGTCGCAAAGGGATGATCACGTCTGAAATAATCCTCTCCGCATAAATCTGAGCATTGAGATTGCCGCTGATCTAAATGAGATCGGTTCTTCCACCGATCCAAACTTTAATTGCTCCCCATTAATATGAATGAACTGCCTGACAAAATTTCAAACGTTCTTGACGTCCAGAGGACCTCCAAACTCGAGTACGTCTTGTATCCGGCCTCATACCGAAAAGAGATTCATCGGAAAAGCAAACACAACGCCTGTCTTCTGTCTCCAAATTTCTGGGCTGCTATAGATGGAACTTTCAGCGGCCTTCGAGAACGCAGACCCACTTCAAGCCTGAAGAGCTGTGGAGCCTCATAGCCAACAGCATGGCCGTCATGTTACGATTCCGTCGAGCAGAATGTTGGATGTACCGGCCCTTCTGCGAGTGGTGATGCGAGATCGCCCTTCATGTCGCTCGATCACTCTATCTGTGATACGATAGCGTGTCCAGTGGCGGCTTATGAGACTTATCTGTGTAGTCACAAAGTAAGTAGGTAAACGGCGGCGCGCCGCAGACATAGAGGCCACTGCGAACAAAGAGCCATTTTGCACGCACACATTGATAATACGATTTTACAGGGATTCTCAGGCAATATTGGACAGAGCTCAGTCGCGGTCGACGAAAATATTTTTCAGTTAATAATTTGTAAATCCTGTGCCATATTTTTAAATAATGATATTCTACTCTACAACTTTTTTTTTATACACAACAGAGGTTATTTTTTTTACTTACTAAAAAATTAAAATAAACTTCCTTGTTTTAAAAATAGTAACAACTATTTTGAATTAATTTATATTTTGAGATCTCACTCATAATTTACAGGGGAACCTATACGGAAAACCTAAGCCCTACGGAATACTCGATCTCTCTGTCTTCTTCGTCGAACTTGGCGTCTTTTTCACATTTAAGTTTTTATCGAGCTTGGTACCTTTTCACATTTTTATGTTTTTGGTGGGATCATTATTACACCATTGTAAGGTACGTCTTGGTACTCTCCAATCTTCGTCGTAGTGGCGTCGTGATCTTGAGAGTCTCTAAGTCAAGAGTGAATAAGTTATTTCTAGGCAAGCGTGCATCATAATCGACCACATCATTGCTTACCATCAGGTGAGATAGTGGCCAATCGCGAGCCTGTCAACAAAAAAATAATAGACGACTTTTTGTCTTGAAAATGATTCATCATCATCATCATCTGCCTGCCCTTGTCCCATGTTATTTGTGGTCGGCGCAACACGTTTTCTTCTTCCATACCGTCCTGTCCCCCGTCACGCCATCACTGACGCCCTTTTCTTTCATATCACTCCTCACACAGTCCATCCATCTTTTCTTTGGCCGTCCCCTCCCTCTCCATCCATCCACATTTATATTCATAGCTCTTTTAGTAATATGCGTTGTCTTGAAAATAATTAATACCATTAAAATTTATTCCCTAATAACTACGCAATTTAATCGATTTTAATTCACAATTTTAATAAAATGGATCAAATTCGTGAAATTGCATTCTTTTGTTTTGTGATTATTTACGACTTCCATTGTTATTAAAAAATGAAAAATAAATAACTAGGTACCTATAGGTTGGATAAATCTTGGTGGCCCAGACCTCGTTACTCATGCTTGAGTTCGGGTTAAAATTTGGCAAGCACAATGGTGTTCACATTGGTGAATGCACCAATTTCTCAAAACCTAGGACCGAGTTGAAAGTAATATTTTTATGAGTGATAAACCTTAGTAAAAGCAATCTATTTGTACCAGACAGAGGTTCTACTTCGAGCTAGAAAAAAAAATAAACAAAATATTAGTGATTTTGGTAAAACATGGTTTTTCGTGAAATCTATTATAGTTTTGATTACATTAATACGGGATAATTTTCTCCTTGAATTGCTTCATAAACCTGCAATACGAATAAAGCTCAATTATGTACCTACCTTTTTTAAGTTTTTTTTTGGTCTTTTTGGCTTCAAGGTTACGAAAACTTAACGATTTTGTTAAAAATCAATCACACAAAAATTGACACATGGGAGTTCTACTCGTGCATTTGTAATAAACTATTAAGTAGAAATAGCCAATAAAAAGCCGATGTCACTTTTTTTGGGTCTATAAAACACTGTGGGTCGGTATCTAAAGGTCCGTGGCTAACTTTTGCCGCACGTATCTTCACGGTTAAGCAACTCTTGCCGAGGTCATGGTGTATGGGTCACCGTCCGTTACATACCGTCTAACATAAGATCTGGACTATCATTCGAATATCTTTGATAGACAGGGATTCACTGAGGAGCTGCTTCCAGTCCACTCTGTATTCGGTTCTTCTCAGAACAGTGGTTACATCGAGTCCAGTTAGGTATTGCCTTGATTTGTTCTGACCAGCATGTAGGTTAGAACGGCCGCGCAGTCTTTACCATGCACTTTTCCCATTACAACCGAGTTTCTCAGATGTCAATAGTGTAGTTATTTGAAGAGTTTTTGTAATACTCTTTAATGGGGTCAAACCCCTTACCTTGCCGAATTCACTTACGCAATTGGGCTGCCGATAACGTATCTGTCAGTAGATTGGCCTACTACATACATAAACTCACGCCCTTTTCCCATGAGGGTAGGCAGAAACTATAGAAAATCACTTGCTACGATCCTTACATACTTTTCTGCTTTATTTACGTTAATACATCTAGTCTTACGCGCACGCTGGTTATGAGTTCTGCGCACCTGGTCTTTCAGAAGAACGTCACCCGCCAAAAGGCGATGGAGCGTAGCGTATTGGGTGTTAAGCTCAGCGACCGAATACGTAATACTACGATACGCTCCAAAACAGGAATCGCCGATGCTGGCAGCAAGTCTGCTGGGCTGAAGTGGAATTAAGCGAGACATATAAGCAGAATGCATAACGATAGATGGGCCAAAATCGTCACGCAGTGGGTGCCGGAAGATGGGCGTCGTCGCGTGGGTGGAGGAAACGCTGGCGTGATGACTTAGAGGCGTTTACGGAAGATTGGCAGTAGATGGCAAAAAATCGAGAAGAGTGGAAAGCTATGGGGGAGACCTTTGCCCAGCAGGAGAATAATATAGAATGAAAAAGGTCTGCCTTGTAAATACCTTTTGTTAGTCGCCTTTCATTCATCCTCTTAACATGGCCAAACCGTCTTAGCATATCTACTCTTTTCAATTTTTGTCACTGCATCTTCTTTTAAACCACAACGTTGTCTTAGTACATCATGCCTCAATCTATCATTTAAAGTTACACCACACATACTTCACAAGGAATGCATTCTACTGCATTAATCCTGCTTTGCCATTCCCAACCTTCACTTCCATACATAAGTGTAAGCACGCACCAGCACGCCGTTGTGAACAGCGAGTGGAGCCTCTTTAGACATGGACTGGCTGGTCACAACCGCATGTATAGCACCATTCACTTTATTTCCTGCATTCACTCTCCTTCAATCTTTCCATCCCTTGTGAACATACTTCCCAAATATACAAACTCGTTCACTTGCTCCACACTCTTATTATTTATTATTATCTATAGATACCAATATTATAAAGAGAAAATATTGTTTTGTTTGTTTGTACCGAATAGGCTCCGAAACTACTCGACCGATTTAAAAAATTCTTTCACCTATAGAAAGCTACATTATTCCCGAGTAACGTAGGCTATAATTTTGAAGCGAGTGAAGCCACGGGGGTCAGCTAGTTATTTATAACCGGCGTGCGTGTATGAACGTGAGTGAAGCAAAAGAAGTATGTAAGGATCGTAGCAGGTGGTGTTCTGTAGTTTCTGCCTTCCCCCATGGAAAAAAGGCGTGAGTTGATGTATTATTGTTGTAAATGTTTATATATTATCTGCGGATGTCGGGCCATATTGAACTAATATTAAAATATGAGAAGAAACTCGCAGATCGTCATACGGTAACCGACTGCCGCGATATAAAGACGTGTTCTTAATTTCTTGATCGTGTGTGAAAAATTGATAAAAAATGAAGCTAGCACCTTTTGACGTGACCAATGAAAACTATCATTTGGGACATTTGGCTATGGATAGCCTAAGGGCTCGACCTAATGCTGTATGCCAGGTTGGTGTGATTTTTACCGACTTCAAAAAAAAGGAGGAAATCAATTCGACACGTATTTATTGTATGTAACATTGTTGGAACTGCACAATATTCACTTATGTTACTCTATGTGGGCTTCTAAACACGGGTGCCATATTGCATAAGTCTATGTATGTATGTTTGTTTGTATGTATGTATTTTTGTCCACACATTTCTCCGAAACTAATTATTGGATCGTGATATTTTTTTGTGTTGGATCTAGTATCTTTCTACTTAGGGAATAGTATAAGTTTTATCAAAATCGGTCCATCATTTATCAAGATATGGAGCATACAACCGAACTCCTTAACTACAAACAGCACGAATGTGTGAATTATTTACTATATAGACATGTTAAGAACATGTGTGCCAAATTTCATAAGTGTATGTATATTTGTGTGTATGTTTGTCCACGCATTTCTCCGAAAGTACTTATCGGATCGTGATCATTCTTTTATTTGATTATGTATCTCTCAACTTAGGCAACAATGCAAGTTTCATCAAAGTCGGTTCAGCAGTTGTCAAGATAATAGAACATATAACTGAACTCCAGCATGAATGTGTAAATTAAATTAATATAGGTATTTTGTCAATCCTATGAATACCTTACAATAGAACTTGCTCACTTTTTGGTGATAGGGTACTAAATTTAATATGGACCAAAAAATGAGTAAAACTATACATAATAACTTTCTCTAATTCCGTATTATAAGTATCGAAAACAGATAATATTGCTGTCAAAACATGAAAACATAACTTTAAATGTTTAACGGCTCTTTTGAGCATAAAAACATGATTTGACTAGCCTAAATTGCATAGATTTAGTACAAAAATAAACAGAAAAATATATTATTTTGGCTCCTATCTCGAAAACTAATAACAATTAGTGAATCTTATGCAGACGATTTTTGTGCACAATTGAACAAGGAAAAAACTTGCTCTGAACACAAATTACAAAAAAAAAAAAACGAGAATTAAGCATAAAACAGATTGTGGGCCCTCTGACAGCCCATTTCTTTTTTCTCCTAGGGGATTTTAATGGACTTTTCAGGCAACATTACTCTACTACCATAATCAATATAATTCCGGTGAAAGTTTTTTTTTAAGCTTTGCCCCACACTAGTAATTTCTTCCTGTATCGTGTGTGCATTTACAAATATTTAAACTCACACACACAAGACACCCGGATCCGGAACAACTATCTGTACTGTAGGCCATACAGATATTTGTTCCGTGCGAGAATCGAACCCGCGACACGCAGCGCAGCAGCCGATAGCTTAACCACTACGCCAGCCGTGTCATCAAAGTACTTGACTAGTGTTTTTTTCGCAGCACATGTCTTTATTGCCTGGACTATTAGTAGTACTATAATTAAAGATTCAATTGCGTAATCTTCATTTCCCGTTTAAGTTAATTTGCAGTTCTGTGACAAACAAGAAAATTTATCGTAAATTTATAATTCTATTGTTAAAACAATATAGTTAGCAATTCCATTGTTCAAACAATATAAGCAATTCTATTCGTCTGTCTGTAACATTGCATTTTTTTTAATTTCCTTGCGGTCTAAGTCGCAGGTAACAACTAGTTACATTAAAGGTTTATTCCCATCTCGGCACCTGTCCATCTCGGCACCCATGAATTTATTTATCTTGTCTACGAAAAATTCCCATCTCGGCACTCCCTCATGAATCATTTTAAGGCACACAAAACGAAACGAAAACACAGTAGTAAGTAAATAGGTACTTTTTTTTCTGTGTACGTTTTTTAGTTTTGAGTCAATTTGATTTACTCACTATACTGATACAGTGAATCCATTTTTTGATGACTGTGTACTTAGCAACGACTAATGACCGAGTGCCGAGATAGGAAATTTTCGTAGGCATCATAAATACATTCATGGGTGCCGAGATGGGAAGGTGCCGAGATGGGACTAAACCACATTAAATGGGGTGTTAAGGGGTCAAAAATTCTCGCCAAATGCCACCGACTCAAGTTCAAATCACTGCTAAGTTTTAAAGTTGGTAGTAGAATTATTCGCGAACCACGTCATTTGACGGCCGCCATTATATTGTCAGAAAAAAAAAAAAACATACCGTACCGTACGCACGTGCCGATCCAGTCAAAATTTCTGTACTGTATATATTGTTAACTATGATTCGTAAAAATGTAGATTGTTCGTATTTGAAAATACCAATAGTAGATTATTAACCAAGGGGATAAAGCAGTGTCTTCAGTCGCGGATGACGATTTAAATCGCGAGCGTAACGACTCAAGGTTTACTCCCGAGCGTAGCGAGGGTGTTAAAAACTTCAATCACGAGCGAAGCGAGGGATTTAAGACGAGTCCTGAGTGTAGCGAGGGATTTAAGTTCACCCAAGACTAAGACAGCTTTATCACCGAGGAAAATACTCTACTTTTCGTACCATTTGCGAAAAAATTAACACAATAATAATATGAGATAAGCATTTATTAAAAATAATGACAATTAAAATTAAAATAGACTTAACGTTTATGTATTTGAAGAAAACAAAAACGTGGCAAATTACTAGACTAATATTTTTTTCTTGGAAAAGCAAAGGCATCAAGCTCATACGGCCTCGTCGGTTTCCGTAATTTTATTTAATAATCATAACTGCATAATACCAGGCCCCTCAGAAAGTATTGCGAAAAAAAGTTTTTATATATGGGAGACTGGCCAGTTATAATGTTTTTCGAAAATATGATTATTTATAAGTAAAAATAAGTAAGTTCCAATTTCAAAATTTCCCTCCACATTTTTTGCGAGTTAATTCAAAGTATTGTGTCTCACTGAAATATGGATCTGCGCCGGGAACATTTTAGAGCTATGATTTTATACGATTTCAAGTGTCGCCTGAAACCGGATGAATCGTACGATAGACTTCAAATGGCATTCATGGATGAAGGCCCTTCCAAGGCAACCGTGTATCGTTGGTATAACGAATTCAAGCGCGGTCGACCAACTTTGGGGGATGACGAAAGAAGCGGTCGCCCTTTGACGGCTGTTACCGAAGAAAACGTGCTAGCAGTGAAAAATTTAATCCAAGACAATAGGCGAATTACATATCAGGAGATTCAACACATATTGAAGATTGGATCGGGAAGCGTTCACGAGATTCTACACAGCCATCTTCGCGTGAGGAGGATAGTATCACGCTGGGTGCCGCACAACCTCACCGATGCAGCGATGCTCAGAAGCAGGCCCGGGTGGAATGGTGCCGTGATATGCTTAACAAATTTGAAGCAGGCTCGTCTCGGCGTGTTTACGACATCGTTACAGGTGATGAGTCCTGGATTTATCAATACGACCCAGAAACCAAGCGCCAGTCGACTGTTTGGGTGTTTTAAAATGAGCCAACGCCTACCAAAGTGAAGCGATCTAGAAGCGGGGGTAAGATTTTGATCGCTAGCTTTTTTAATTTGACTGGCCACTTGGTATCAATTCCCTTACGGGATCAAAGAAGCATTAATGCCGAATGGTATACTACCAAATGTTTGCCAGAAGTTTTCTCTGTTATAAGCAACAAGCGACCAAACACAGGGCTCCGCGGGCTACTGCTCCACCACGACAATGCACCTGCGCACACCGCACTCAAAACGAGGGACTTCCTGGACAGCACGCCAGTCAAACTCCTGGGTCACCCTCCTTACAGCCCTGATCTAGCACCGTGTGACTTCTTTTTATTCCCAAAAATAAAAAATCAGCTCAAAGGGATACAATTTTCGTCGCCGGAAGATGCGCTGGCTGCGTTCGAGCAGGCTGTAAACGAGGTGTCTGCGGCGGACTGGAAAAAGTGTTTTGAAAACTGGTTTAGGCGCATGAATCTTTGTATAGAGGCTGGTGGAAAGTACTTTGAAAAGATTTAATAAAAATATATGTACGTATAGAACAATTTTTTTTAGTTTCGCAAAACTTTCTGAGTGTCCCACGTAAATGCGTATTCCTTTTCTCAAAAAGATGTATAATGCTTTATATACAAACTCAATGGTGAATACACATCTGTGTACATTCCAAATTTAAATCTATTTCTCCCCCTAGAGGATGAATGAAATTCAGGACAATTTCCTTTCCCTGTTTTTAACAGATTAAAAATGACTATTGTTATGTTCGCTTTTTGTGGCATAGAATGTCACTTTTTTGAGCAAGTAGTACGAAAAAGAAACATTAGTTCTAATTATGACCTCAAATTTATGACTTTTTTTATCAGTCCGTTGGCGTCAGTCCTTTGTCTGATATTGCCCCACAGGACTGACGTTTTATCAGGATACCAATGTTTTTTTTCCTCTAAAGGCGCTTGACCACTTTTTCACCTGATGGTAAGCGATACTGCTGCGATTTTACTTAAGATCACTATTATTTGAACTGTTACCGTGTGTAAGCGTTTTTTTCACTTATTTCAGTTTAAGCCATCATGCCTTAAATAGCCTTTTGGGCTTTAAATATTAAATTAAGTAAAAACCGTAACTAATTAATTTACACATAACTATTTTTTGTAACTTTTTATATTAGTGTTTTGTTTTTAAATATTAATAAAACTTGAATTATTTTAAGGTTTTTCTGTTCATTAAAAGTTTTTTTTTATTTAGACAACTATTTGCCGAATGTGAATAATAGACACTATTATTCGGTATTCGAAGAATAACAAAAAAAAAACGGGTTATGCCGAATACATATAATAGCGAGTATTCGCGGCATCTCATTTTTTACCCGACTGCCGAAGGAGGGTAATGTGTTTTTAACTTTGTTATGTTTTTATTTATTGGAAGTCTGTTGTATTTTTTTGTAAAAACGTTTTATTCCTTAACAAGTTATGTCACTTTCCCACAGCTTGACGCAGCCACTGGAGAAAGCGAGACAAACGCCTCAGTCCTCGCCCGCTCCATGCAGCTAGCCAGATGTTTCAGAAAGTTAGGTGCGAAGCCTGGAGATGTCCTGGCTTTGGGCGGGAAGAACCACCTGGATCTGCTCATACCGCACTATGCAGCACTCATGAATGGCATACCTATTGCAGGAGTGGACCCGCTGTTTAAAAAAAGTAAGTATTTATCTATTGCTAGTCGGATTGGACAGCTATACAAGTAAAATTTCAATATTTAAGAACCCCCTACATATTTATCTTGCGAAAACACCCCGATTCAAACAGTAAAACACCCATAACTTTTGAACGGCTGACCCGATTTAATTCAAACATAGCTAAGAACACTCTCGCCAAATTCACCTTTCAAACAAAAAAAACTAAATCAAAATCGGTTCATCCGTTTAGGCGCTATGATGCCACAGACAGACACACAGATACACAGCAACACACGTGAAACTTATAACACCCCTCTTTTTCCGGCGGGGGTTAAAAATACGTCATGTAAGCACAGAGAATCTTATAAATCATGTAAGTTAAACTTGATGCTTACGAATGATACTCGTTGTTATAGTGCAGGGGTCACTATTATTATATTACTCTATTTTTACCTGACTGCCGAAGGATGATAATGTGTTTATCAGTCTTTGTATGTATGTATGTTTGTTCCTATATGGCGTTCTAGAGACCAAACGCGTTGGCCGATTTTGATGATTCTTACGTCAATCGATTCGTCTTAACCCTGCGAGTGTCACTGGCTAACACTAACTGAACACATTATACATAAGATTGAACAAATAAATGATCTTATCTTATAATTGAAAATAAAAAATGGCGGATTTTGGGCGCCATATTGTGGGGTTTCTTCCATTCCCATCGTTTGTGGTATCAAAATAAAGAGTTTTAAGAGGTGATTTCAGAAATATAAATGTTTAAATGTACCTACGTCGAAAAAATAATGTTAATCTTTAATAAATAAAAAAATTATTAAGAAAATCAAAAAACCTGACTGCTTATGACGCGAACTAAAAAGACGTAAAAAAGAAAAATAATTTTGTTTATTGTTATTGTTCCTATATGGCATTCTAGAGACCAAACGCGTTGGCCGATTTTGATGATTCTTACGTCAATCGATTCGTCTTAACCGTGCGAGTGTCACTGGCTACATTAAAATTGCAAAATAGAAAAATGGGGGATTTTGCATATTGTGGGAGCCGATTTTTTTTTCTTTCGATCCCATCGTGTGGGGTATCAAAATGAAGGGTTTTAGAGGTGATTACAAAAATATAAAATACTTATATGTTTCAATGTACCTAATTCTAAAATGAATAACTAAAAAGTTGTAATTAAAAAATATATTTAAAAATAACAAAAAACCCGACTGCTTAAAAATCCAACTAAAAAGACGTAAACAAGAAGAAAAACATGCTGTGCAGTCGGAGGATACATCTGGTTTTGGTCAGCCAGCTCGCGTATATGTATCCTCCGACTGCACAGCATGATTTTCTTCTTGTTTACGTCTTTTTAGTTGGCTTTTTAAGCAGTCGAATTTTTTGTTATTTTTAAATATATTTTTTCAGGGGTCCATTTCTTAAAAATAATATGCCTGTCGCGATCCGTAAGGCCAACTACCCACCTCCCTCCGCTCCCCGGTGGATAAACTAAGGGGAATTATAAAACGATCGAATAAAAAAACACTTTGCGACTGATGATGAGATACTGTTTTAATAACTAGAGCGGTATGAATTTAAGTAAGCGAAAAATTAACTAAAATAACTTCGAATATTGATTAATAATAAAAACCAGAAGCTTACAAAAAGTGGGTTGTATTTATTTATTTATATCAGACATAATTCCAGAAACCCAAAATAAAATTAATGCATAATTAAAATAGTCAAAATCTCATTAAAAGTAAGTAATAATTAAAATGGTCCAATAAATATAAAAATGTCAGAAATGTATAAAACAACGTCAAATGTAAAATTGCTAATTGTAGAATGTTATAAAATGTCAAAATAATAAAAAAAAAATGATATAAATTGTAAAATAAAATAATAATAGTTATTGCAAAAAATAATCAGAAAAAAAATGAAATGAATGAAATTAATCCATTTCAGGGGGGTAACCACAAGCTCTTAGAGTAAGGTTATTTTGAGATCGAGTAAGTGACAGATGTATACAAGTCAGATACATCTGTCCCTTACTCGATCTCAAAATAACCTTACTCTAAGAGCTTGTGGTCACCCCCCAGATATTAAAATTCTAGCCGTGCGAATAAATTACTAAGTGAGCGTATAGAAATGCGCGGGCGTTCGGGTGTACTTATGCGTATCCGTGTTTTTAACGAATTAATAATAAAATGTTTTTGTGTTGTGTTGTTATGTTAAATGTTTTTAAACTTAGGTTACTTTAGACCCTGCAGACAGAAAAAGAAGCCGAGAGAGGAGAATATGTCTTACTCTTTACATAAACTCAAGTCTGTCTTGCCTAAGGCGTTATCTCAAAAGTGAAATGGAAAAAAGGATATAGTGTTGTTTATTTTTTCTTTTGTCTTTGTCACTTACATACACATAGGCCGGGTTTCTCACCTCTAAATTATCGCAAAATTAATTTGACAAATTGTCAAACACGCGTTATCTGCTGTTATTGCCTGTATAAAAGTCATTCAACCAATCACAGCAGATAATGCGTGCTGATTTGATTGTTAGTCTGACACCCAGACCCAGGGTGTCAGATCAAATCAGTTACTAATCCAAAACTATTGTTCACAGCCGAAATACAAAAACTGTTTGAAATATGCTCGCCAAGAATAGCCTTCTGCCAGAAAGATCTCCTGGATACCTACCAGGCTGTGAAGGAAGAACAGGGTCTGAACACGGAAATCATCTGCTTTGATGAGGGAGAACACTCCCTAGCCAGTTTCATCGATAAGTATGATGATAAGGAGAACCAAGAAGAATTTTTGTAAGAGTTTTGTTGTTTTGATGCCAAGAAACATTTGAAAGCACTCCCGTGCCTGGACAGCATTTGTTCCAGCTCCCATACATAGTTGCTCAATGTCCTTTACCTAAATTATCTCTTCCAGGCCTGTAATAATCGATCAGAACAAGAACTATGCTTGGCTGATCAGCACTGGGGGCACAACTGGCGTCGTCAAGCTGGCTGCCTTCACCCACAGGTCCTCTTTGAAGAAACTTGAGATGTTAAAAATATTTTCTTCTGATTCACAACTGTAAGTACATAACTTCGTCTCTGCGATTTTCTTATGCATGAGAATGTCAGATTCTTTGGGGCAGGTACTGTGAGGATGGTGTGCCTCTTACCCCCAGTTTCCCAGCTCAAAATTATCGGAGAATTAATGTGATAAATTGTCAAGCACGCGTTTTCTGCTGTGATTGGCTGTTGAAAATTCATACAACCAATCACAGTAGATAACGCGTGCTTGACAATTTGTCACATTAATTCTCCGATAATTTTGAGGTGAGAAACTCAGAGAGTATCTCACCTCAAAATCGCAATTGAGTATTGTTATTTAAATTTATAAAGCTGGGAAACTGGGGGTTAGGGACCGAAATCTTAATGTAGATGGAGTTTGCAGGTTTTTTTTTGAGCAAGCATATTTGAGACGAAAAGTTGATAGGATAGCTGAGTAATTTGCTGAGAACATCGAGAATACTTATATCTGAAAAGTTACAGCTAGGAGTCCTTTGGTCAGGGATCCACTTTCCGATTTCCAAATAACTACGACACTTAACGTGCAGTGCCGTTCATTTTGTAGGGTGCAGCTTGACGCAAAATGTCATAAATAGTTCAAAAAAATATCTCTACTCCTCCATTATTCTTTTCTGATTAATTTCGCTGTGGGGTACAACACAGTTAAATTCCACTACCTATGCCACTGATTCCGGCTTTCAGGAGTTGCAGTATTTTGGGAATAGTGCGGTTTATTATAGAATAGGGCGGTATCAAAAATACTTTAATAATGACTTTAAACTTTCTCTAAATCGAAGTTTTCATAATCAGCAGATTTGGTAAGGTATGCTGATAATGCCATCCAGCCGATATCACATTGAAAGCATCCTATGGCATGCAATCCTGATTATTGTGTGCTGTTTTCTCTTTGATTGTAAAATCTGCCTTGTTTTCTCGTCTTTCAATATATATATCACTAGCTGACCCAGCTGACGTTGTTTTGCCATAAAAGTAACAAAACACCAAACATTTTTTTTTTAATTCATTGTACTTTTATCCTATCTACCCTACCTACCTACCTATCCTACCCTACCTACCAACCCTAAAAAAAACCACCCCGGTATTCCGTCTCACATCTACACCGAGGAACCCTACCCTACCCTACCTACCTATTTAACCTACCCTACCTACCTACCCTATCCAACCTACCATGTTTTTTTTTGTTTTTTAACCTTCCCTGTATTCTGGCGAACATAACAAAAAAATAATTATTCAAATCGGTCCAGCCTTTTTTGAGTTTTAGCGAGACCAACGAACAGCAATTGATTTTTATATACATAGATTATGTTCCTCTTGCAGGCCCAAAGGTGAAAACAAGATGGCTCTGGATATAGCCCCCGTGCAGGGGTTGTCATCTTTCGTCAGCCCGATAACTTTTCCCCTGCTGTGTCTGACGAAGCTGCAGACTTCAAACCCCCTGACAACAGAACACATCATTGATCTTATCAATGAATATAGAGTAAGTTTTCGATATCTTATTTTCCTTTTTCGTCTGGATGCGACTTGCGAGACGCACAGGACCGATCGAAGTGGCACTTGGCGTCTTTCGGTTGATATGATGATGACAAAGTTTTCTTATTATTTAGGGCCGTACCATAATCATCTGGAAGGAGAAGTTGAAGATACAAAGATACAAGGAGATTTTTTAGGAAATTAGGTATCAATCAAAGACATGATTAACGTGTTTTTTTACTCGACTGCCGAAGGAGGGTAATGTGTTTATCAGTCTATGTATTTATGTATGTTTGTTCCTATGTGGCGTTCTAGAGACCAAACGCGTTGGCCGATTTTGATGATTTTTACGTCAATCGATTCGTCTTAACCCTGCCTGTGTCACTGGCTACATTAAAATGGAAAAATGGCTGCTTTTGGGCGCCATGTTGTGAGGTCCAATTTTTTTTCTTTCAACTGACACTGACTACTATAATTGAAAATAAAAAATGGCGGATTTTGGGCGCCATATTGTGGGGTTTCTTCCATTCCCATCGTTTGTGGTATCAAAATAAAGGGTTTTAAGAGGTGATTTCAGAAATATATATGTATAAATGTACCTAGTTACGTCGAAAAAATAATATTAACCAAAATATTATAAATAAAAAAATATTAAGAAAATCAAAAAACCTGACTGCTTATGAAGCGAAATAAAAAGACGTAAAAAGAAAAATCATGCTGTGCAGTCGGAAGATACATCTGGTCTTGGTCAGGCAGCTCGCGAATAAGTATCCTCCGACTGCATAGCATTATTTTCTTCTTGTTTACATTTTTTAATTGCGCTTTTTAAGTAGTCAGGCTTTTTGATTTTTTTAATTAACTATTTCTTTTATGAGGTTTTTTTTTCATAAATTGTGTCATGATACCTGGTATAAATTTGGATGGTGGTGAAAAATTCAGGCAGTATGTCTGGAATCTGGATGTATGATGACCAATGAAACGATGGAAGTTCTGTGTGAAAAGATGTATGTATGGCTAACAAGTAAAATTTCCCAATTTGAAAAACCCCCAACACATTTATCTTGCGAAAACACCCCGATTCAAACAGTAAAATGCCCATAACTGAACGGCTGAACCAATTTTATTCAAACATAGCTAAGAACACTCTCGATAAAATTACCTTTCAAACAAAAAAAAAACTAAATCGAAATCGGTTCATCCGTTTAGGCGCTATAATGCCACAGACAGACACACAGATACACAGCAACACACGTGAAACTTATAACAACCCTCTTTTTCCGGCGGGGGTTAAAAAGGGACTGTATCTAGAATGTTGCTGTGCCCGATAGGGTACATAATTGTTTCTGTAACTTATATTTACCACCTGTATGTACAATAAATTTAATTTGAATTTGAAGGGTTACAGTTGTATTGATATGATGACTAATAGCGATGCATGGAAGAAGTAGACATTTTCCGCCGACCCCAAATTAATTGGGATACGGACAAGAGCAGTTAAGGTTGCCCTAGTCCAGGGATGGCGAACCTATGGCACGCGTGCCTGTGGTGGCACCCGACAAAATAATTTGGGCACGCTAAAATTAGGTTATTTAGAATCTAGGTAATTTGCAACAGCAGAAATGACACCAACTCCTACTTTTATTTAAATACAGCATAAAACTGTAAAAAAATATTAGGATTGCTGTAAGAATTTCTGGGTGCAAATAAAGAATAATAAATAAATAGTTCATTATAGCATTTAGAGTTTTATTTTTTGGCAAATAAGACGAAGTCACAAATTTTTGGTGGCTCTTCATTGTCACTTAAAAAAATATGTAATTTAAATTTCACGTTTTCTAATAAAGGTTCGCCATCCCTGCCCTAGTCGATCATTCTTCCATACAAACGTAGTCTGGCGATAACTCCACTGTCTGACGGTGTACGTACAAGATAAATGATATCAATTTGTCTCATCATTATCTAGCCCTGTATGGACACAAAAAAAGTAAAAAGTAATAATATTTGAATGTTATGAGCGTCGAAAGTTCCATATTTCAACACTAATTTTAGCGCATCTTTGGACGGAAGAAGAAGAAGGAAAATTGCAAAGCAGTCACCATACAGGGATAGATTAGTTGTTCAACAATGCAAATAATTTTATTTTGAACAGATACATGTAGTGATTTTTTCATGATATCCATATTCCCAAAGTTCTGTTTATAAAATTTGACGCACTCGTTTTCGTCCTAAATCATCATCCATTTCACTACAAATTTGCAAAAGTGTGTATTCGTACGCGAACTAGCTTCTTACTGCTTATCACAGCATCTATCTCTTTCGGACGTGTTGTCGGTTAAGATAGCATGTATTTTAACCCCGCGCAAAAAAGTAGGTCGTGCCGTCGACTAGGGCAGACTTAAGGCGGTACCCCGAGCAAAACGCCGCGCAAGCTGTTTTTTGTGCTGTTTTTATGAGCTATCTACTCGTTACTTAAAAAGAAATATCAATTAATAAAAATACATTAAATTTCTACATAATATTGATTCTAAAATGGTAGATTTAGTTTTTTTTAAATGTTGTATTTATTTCTCCTTCCAAAAAAACATAAAAAAGGGAAATAATTAATGATATTATGCATCTCCTCGTAAAGTGTTCATTAGTTATTTTCTGTACTAACACTAATGGATAGACAATTTAATAACGAACATTTATGTAGTTTTTTTTTTCAAAAGAACAAAATTCGATTTTATAAAGATTTTATTCTAAAATCTGGGCGTATTCACTGCTGTAATTCATGCGCCACCAGTGCCGCTAGACCAATAGGAATGCTCATATCTCATGCCGATTTTTTGGTCAGGGTACCGTCTTAAAGTGCTATATAGCACATGTTTCAAAAAAAATATTATTCTTTCAATCTTTTAGCCAATCGCTACTTTCCTGGGTCCTGCAACAGCGAATGGTTTGATCAAGAACGAGAAGAAATGCGACTTCACTTGCTTCGAACGCATCATGCTGTCAGGAGGAAAGATACACAGGGATCTACGTCTGGAGTTAAGAGTAAGTATATAGTAACTCCCATTGCAGAGTAAATGCGGTAGACCATTGCTGTGCCTGTGTTTTAATGAAACTAGTGCGGGACAGTTCTTTTGGTAATAGTTAGTGAACAGTATATGTTCCTTTCCTTTTTGAATTGTGTAAAATTGTTGTGAGAATTGTTGGACTGCGGAGAGAGAATCTATGTGCGGATCCTTGCGGGGAAGCAAGCAGCGAATTTTTTTAATTTTTGTGATATTGGTATCTCTGGATCCTCAGTCTTAACATATGGAAAGTGATGGATGAGGTCTACGATGGAGCAATCCAGCCCAGATGATGCTGGTTCACTTTGAGACTGACGGGCTATACGAAGTACAGAACACAGATGTGGGCAAAGAGTTCAACACTTGTAACAGCAGTTGTGCGCATAATACTAATGTTTCTTTTCTATGACTGAATTCATGGTATCACTTCTATGGAAGTCGCATCGCCCCCGTGAGGGGTCGAGGCGAGCGGTCCCGCAGCTAAGCTCCCAGCCCGCAGGAGCCATACCGGGGCTCGCAAACACGAGCTTGTCGCTGTGGTGTTCCAGTGAATCTAACAACAAGTGAGTGCGGATAAAGCGCCTAGTCGCTTTGCCTTAGCAAATCCGCACTCACTATATTGGTAGCATGTAATTCTTGGTATAGTTCTCGCCAAACTTTTTATAATTGCGTAAATGAATTCGGCAAGACCCGAGATGCGATACGAAAGACGCGATGTGGATTTCCGTCTATGTGATTCGTCGATTGATGGCAGTCAAACCATTTATCTTGCCAAATTCACTTACGTAATTAGGCTGCTGAAGTTTGCTTTCCGATGCGTAAGGCACGTTTCGGCAAATTGCCAAGCATGTTTGAAAAAAAGTATGTTATTTTTTTTTTTATAGAAAAGGGTGCGGCCAGGAATCCCCATAGTGGAAATGTACGGACAGACTGAGAATTTGGGTCGAGTCTTCGTTGGGGCCCCAGATGGACCCATTGGTAATTGTGGCAAGATCACACCTGCACTACCAGAGGTCAAGGTTGGTATCAAAGAACTATAAGTGTAGTATAAGTGTACTTGATGTCGTGATGCCTCAGTGGTTTTAAAGCTTCGCCTCCCATAATCCTTGCTTAAGTTTACGCTAGTAGATCATTCTTCCATACAAACGTAGTCTGATGATTACGCCACTATTTGACGATGTATCGTTCAAAATAAAAAATGTTATCAATTTGTTTCATCATTATCTAGCCCTGTATGGAAACAAAAAAGGAAAAAACAATAAGTGAGAGTTATGAGCGTCGAAAGTCCATATTTCAACACTAAGTTTAACGCATCTTTGGGCGGAAATAAATACCATAAGAAGAAGGAAAATTGCAAAACAGCCCTACAGCCACCATACAGGGATAGATTAGTAGTTCAACAATGCAAATAATTTTATTTTTAACCGACTTCAAAAAAAGGAGGAGGTTCTCAATTCGTCGGAATCTTTTTTTTTTTTTTTTATGTATGTTCCCCGATTACGCAAATACGCCTGAACCGATTTCAAAAAATCTTCTTTTATTTGAAAGGGTATACTTCCTAGTTGGTCCCATAGTCATCAGGTCAGGATCTGATGATGGAATCCTAGAGAAATCGAGGGAACTCCTCGAATATTATAGGCAAACATATAGCGATTTTGGTATTTTCATCAACAATGCAATCATTTGCACTCAAAAAGTATCATTTGGTGAAGTAGAACTGATGAAGAAGACCACAGATGGGCACTGGAACTCCTAAATGCTAAGTATGTCACGGGCATAAGATATCTCGACTATAATGAAGCAAATACTTATAAATAAATGGTACTGATTAAAATGGCACCATCGAACTGATCTGATGATGAACCCGGAAAGAAGGCACTGGAAATCTCAAATAAAACAAAGTATCCTAATCGTGTTTGGGCTTATTGGAATCGCCATGAGATGAACTTTGGCTATAAATTATAATCATGTTAATTAGAGGTACCTACCAAAACTAAAAATAGAAAAATAAAAACTTTTTAACAAAAAATCAAACCCGACTTCCAGAACAAAAAACTACAAAGCAAAAAATAAATTTCTTTTCCGAAGTCGGTGTCGAAAAACGGAAAACAATGGGTAAAATAGACACCGACTTCGGAAAAGAAATTTATTTTTTGCTTTGTAGTTTTTTGTTCTGGAAGTCGGTTTGATTTTTTGTTAAAAAGTTTTTATTTTTCTATTTTTAGTTTTTAAAATATACATTCAGCAGTTTTTTCATGATATCTAGACTCCCAAAGGTCTGTTTATGAAATTTCGAGCGCTCGTTTTCGTTCTAAATCATCATCCATTTCGCTACAATCTTGCAAAAGCGCTAATTCGCATCTTACTGCTCATCACAGCATCTATTTCATTTGCACGTGTTGTCGGATGAGATAGCATGCATTTTAACACCGCGCACAAAACAGTTCGTACCGTCGACTAGGGCAACCTTAAGGTCAAAGGTTCTAATCCAAATACAAATACAAAATACAAAATATTTATTTCTGTACCAACTAGTATACATTAGTTTATGATTGGAGCCTCCTTTTAAGCATGATGACGCCTGTGTTAGGAGACTCCGCTCTTCCACAGCTTTGGATGTTTGTACAACTTACGAAATTATTGAGTTACATTTTTCATTATTACAAAACAGTATAATTATTTTTATCGAGTGCGTGTTGTGTGCTATAATGCCATTTAAACATAGTACAATAAATATAAATTCAAACACGCTTGCTCGCTCGTTAGACAGAATAAATGTTAGGTGTGCGGAGTGTGTGATGCGTGTGGGGTGTGCAGTAAGGTGTGTTGAGTGTACGTGGTGTGGGTTGTGTTAGGTGTGTGGAGTGTGTGCGATATGTGGGATGTGATTGCGTGGTGTGGATGTGTGTATGAGGAATGGTGTACGTGTGAGTGTGGCAGTGCAAGTAATAATTTCCACTTAAAAATAATTCAATATCTGCATATGTGCGTGATGTTAACCATTCTACGTGGGACACTCAGAAAGTTTTGCGAAACTAAAAAAAATTGTTCTATACGTACATATATTTTTATTAAATCTTTTCAAAGTACTTTCCACCAGCCTCTATACAAAGATTCATGCGCCTAAACCAGTTTTCAAAACACTTTTTCCAGTCCGCCGCAGACACCTCGTTTACAGCCTGCTCGAACGCAGCCAGCGCATCTTCCGGCGACGAAAATTGTATCCCTTTGAGCTGATTTTTTATTTTTGGGAATAAAAAGAAGTCACACGGTGCTAGATCAGGGCTGTAAGGAGGGTGACCCAGGAGTTTGACTGGCGTGCTGTCCAGGAAGTCCCTCGTTTTGAGTGCGGTGTGCGCAGGTGCATTGTCGTGGTGGAGCAGTAGCCCGCGGAGCCCTGTGTTTGGTCGCTTGTTGCTTATAACAGAGAAAACTTCTGGCAAACATTTGGTAGTATACCATTCGGCATTAATGCTTCTTTGATCCCGTAAGGGAATTGATACCAAGTGGCCAGTCAAATTAAAAAAGCTAGCGATCAAAATCTTACCCCCGCTTCTAGATCGCTTCACTTTGGTAGGCGTTGGCTCATTTTGAAACACCCAAACAGTCGACTGGCGCTTGGTTTCTGGGTCGTATTGATAAATCCAGGACTCATCACCTGTAACGATGTCGTAAACACGCCGAGACGAGCCTGCTTCAAATTTGTTAAGCATATCACGGCACCATTCCACCCGGGCCTGCTTCTGAGCATCGGTGAGGTTGTGCGGCACCCAGCGTGATACTATCCTCCTCACGCGAAGATGGCTGTGTAGAATCTCGTGAACGCTTCCCGATCCAATCTTCAATATGTGTTGAATCTCCTGATATGTAATTCGCCTATTGTCTTGGATTAAATTTTTCACTGCTAGCACGTTTTCTTCGGTAACAGCCGTCAAAGGGCGACCGCTTCTTTCGTCATCCCCCAAAGTTGGTCGACCGCGCTTGAATTCGTTATACCAACGATACACGGTTGCCTTGGAAGGGCCTTCATCCATGAATGCCATTTGAAGTCTATCGTACGATTCATCCGGTTTCAGGCGACACTTGAAATCGTATAAAATCATAGCTCTAAAATGTTCCCGGCGCAGATCCATATTTCAGTGAGACACAATACTTTGAATCAACTCGCAAAAAATGTGGAGGGAAATTTTGAAATTGGAACTTACTTATTTTTACTTATAAATAATCATATTTTCGAAAAACATTATAACTGGCCAGTCTCCCATATATAAAAACTTTTTTTCGCAATACTTTCTGAGGGGCCTGGTATTAGCATTTTCTTACTCTTATAAAGATGTTTAGTGTATATGTATATCCAACTTGCACGTTTTGATTGGAACTCACGAGTTCACGACTTCAAGCATGAGAGCCACTTTTTCAATTAATATGTCTGTCAATATTGAATATCGACAGACATTTATCTTGGTCTGAACTGACAATATCAGAGGAAAAAATCTAAGTCTGAAATTGCCTACCCACCTTGAGCTAGCGTGATGATTAATGCGCGTGCCTTCTCTGTATAAGAAGATCCCTTTTCCCTGCAGTTTGAGTAACAGGCTTGTAATATTATAATTACTATAGTTGTCGGCACGTAAATTGGCAAGAGACGTTAGAAGCGCACAAGTCGCGTTTTAAGGTCTCTGTGGTTACCAAGCGGGACGCGGAGAACGTTTAGCACCGTTCCGAGCACGCGATTGGTTGGTCAGTCAACACAAGGATCGACTAACCAATCGCGTCGCGTCCACGTTCCGTTCGCTCTATATAGTGGTTGGTCAGTTCACACACTATGCGCGAACTTACTACCCGCTACGCAAAAACATTGCCAAGTTACATGCCGGGGACTATACTAAATGATAAATGAATGATAAATGATTTTATTTCTGTAAGTTGGTTTGTACAAACACTTTTACATGTCGATCATATTTTTTAAAACTAGATGAGATCGGCGTTTCCTATCTGACTACTCTGAGAAGAAAGGCCGAAACAAACTCAGAGGTCACAGTCTCTTTTAAAATCTTGACAAAAACTTGGTTATATCATGTGAAGACCATGTAGACATGTCTGAAATGGTATTTTGAGGAAAGAACCAGCCAGATTGAGTGGACCTGTCCAGTCAGTGCACGCATTTGTCAATAACCGAGCAGCTCAACTCAGAATTTACGGAGCTTAACGATTCGACGAACAATACCAAAGAAAGGACATTCGGGTAGGCCGCATAAACTACTCAAACTGCCAGACCATGAGTAAAAACTAACTAAGTTATAATAAAAAACAAAAATCCACATAGTCTTCACATTCACAATAATAAAAAATAAAAAAAATATAATACTTTAAAAAGTAAATATTCTTGTCATTGCAAGAAAACAAAAAAAAATATCAAAATTAAAAACAAAATTCACGGTGCAAAATATAAAAAATCAAAATTAATTGGAGCAGCTCAATCCCAAGCCTTTTTGTCCTCAACGTAATCTTTAATAGTATAAAACGCTTTCTGACACAACTTACGTTTAATGAATGATTTGAATTTATTAAGACTTAGATCTTGTACGTGGCTTGGAAGCTTATTATAAAAGCGTACACATTGACATCTAAACGAGCCACCTATCTTCTTGAGCCTTGTTGTAGGTACTACAAATTTGTGTTTGTTCCTAGTATTTATGTTATGGATATCACTGTATTTTTTTAACAATTTTATATTTTTATGAGCATATAAAAGATTTTCATAAATATACTGAGAGGGCACAGTCATTACATTAATCTCCTTAAATTTCTCTCTGAGAGAGTGCCTCGGGCTTAATTTATATATTGATCGAACAGCTCTTTTCTGCAAAACAAAGATATTCTGGATGTCGGCGGCATTTCCCCACAACAGAATACCGTACGACATTACACTATGAAAATAGCTAAAGTATACTAAACGGGCTGTCTCTACTGCTATTAAAAACATTTATTTATTTGGAAACTCAACAGCTCATTACTAATTTACATGAATAGATGGTTCACCTCACTGTCAATGAACAGCCCAGTGCAGTTGTATCAACGTTACTAGCATCTTAGTAATTAGTAAACACACACACACTGCACAGTGACAGCGAGATGATGACAATTATCTCTTAAGCCAATAACAGAATTTCTCGGCATGAATAAAGCTAGGTTAGGTTATGTTACATCACATAACAACAACAACATTAACATTACAGTGCTTTAGAAATTAAAACAGGACCAAATAAAGCATCTTAATTGTATGATGGTTTTTCAGATTGTCGATGTAGAGACGGGCAGGGAAATTACAGAACCAAACGTGCCTGGAGAAATATGGACAAAGGGAGCTTACTTTGCTGTGAGTTTTTTTTTTTTTTTTAACGAAGGGTTTATAGCAAAGGGTTATCTTTAGGGTACGCTATATATGTTTTAAAGCCTCATGTGCTATGACGGAGTATATGCCTTCAGCCGGGCAATAGACTCTGGGCTGTTACAAAAAAAAATCCAATTGTAAAAACCCAATAACACTTGACTCGACCCGGGTATAAAACCTAGGACTTCATGCACAGCATCGGCAATTTCAGCATTCGGTTGTATGCTCCGTATCTTGAAAACTGCTGGACCGATTTTGATGAAAATTACACTATTCTCTAAGTTGCAATTTCAGCATTCGGTTGTATGCTCCGTATCTTAAAAACTGCTGGACCGATTTTGACGAAACTTACACTATTCTCTAAGTTGAAAGATAACTCAATCCAACAAAAAATAATGGTCACGATCCGATAAGTAGTTTCGGAGAAATGCGTGGACAAACATACATACAAACATACATATTATATCCTTAAGAAATTTGGCACGCGTGTTTAGAAGCCCACATAGAGACACATATGTGAATAGTGTGTTCCAAAAATATTACATACATACGTATAGAATTGATTACCCCTATCCTTTTTTTTGAAGTCGATAATAAATGATCTTTTTAACCGATAGGCGTCCACTATTGGGCACGGGAGACACACCCTCTCCAAGTGGCGCCACATCGACCAGTCTTGTGCTACTCGCATCCAACAGGCAGCCTTCATTCCTCTCCAATATTATCCTTAAATTTTCAGGAATACTACAACAACCCTGAAGAAACTGCAGCTTCTTTCACAGAGGACGGCTGGTACAAGACAGGAGACATGCTGTACAGAGATGAGGAGGGGTACTTCTTCTTCGTCGAGAGGCTCAAGATGCTGATCAAATACAGGTTGTACCATGTAAGTGAAGAAGTATACGATGCTTTTCTTGAAAGTACTTTTAGATCCGTTACATTAACTGGTTATATTATCCTATTTCTATTATAAATGCTAAAGTTTGTGAGGATGAATGTTTATTTCTCTTTCACGCAAAAACTTTACTTCATGGAACTTTACAGTCTTCTTCTTTCGTGTCCATTAAGGTTGAACTAGTCGACCGCGCGAACTATTTTGTGCGCGGGGTTAAAATGCATCCCATCTTATCCGACAACATGTGCGAAAGAAATAGATGCTGTGATGAGCAGTAAGAAGCTAGTTCGTGTACGAATTAGCACTAATAAAAATAATATTTTTTTACAGTTTTATGTTGTATTTAAATAAAATTGGGTCACCAAACTCAGGGGGCCTCAGAAAACCTAAAACTTAACTAGCAAAAAATGTTACCTCCTTCGGAATATAAATAAAAATAAAGAAAACAAAGCAATCCCCAACATGTTTCGAATGTCAGTTTGAAACTTGTGGTAGATTTTGCCATTAGCACCTGTGTGGAATTACAGATTTTTTCGCAACGTTCCAGGTTTTTTTTTTCGTAAATAGCATCAAATGTTGGGATCTGCTGTCAACATTCACTAGGGAATCGGGCAGCACTCTAAAAAGATTAAATCTGACTAGATGGTACCTTAGGATCAATACGATGTCTCGGTCAATCTATCGGACGGCGGACCCTGACAAACTTCTTTTCTTTTTGCGTTCCCTTTTTTCACAAATATTTTATAGTTATTGCATGTCATTGATGAGTGCTGGATTTGCCACGTAGCAGGTGTAGCAAACGCATGGACCCCCCCTTTGGGTAGCCCTAGCACATGAGTAGATAAACGGAACAGAGATAAAGCTTCATACAACCGCGCGAATCGGTTGCACCACTACAAGCACGCGGATGCATGAGTGCGTGACCACTGGCCGCTTGTCGCGTACGCGGCGTGACTGGAAAAAACCGGTTTACATTGGCACATCCAGTGGACAATCTCAGGGTCTGTGCATCGCACGTTGTTTGTTTTGTTAGTTGCAAGTTTGAATATTTTAATGTAAAAACGTTGTATTTTATTATTAATAATGGTTGTCTATTGTACCGTGTGTATGAATAATACTTGAATAAACACATTACCCTCCTTCGGCAGTCGGGTAAAAAATATCCCAAGAAGTACAATAGTTAAGTAAATATTGGATTGGTAAAACTAAGATTGGATAAACGATTAAAAAATTAAATTATAAAAAAAAAAATGTTTAAGTAATTTGTAAAGTATTCTATCATATATTATCTATATATATAAGAGAAAGTCGTGTTAGTTAGACTATTTATAACTCAAGAACGGCTGAACCGATTTGGCTGAAAATTGGTGGGGAGGTAGCTTAGAACCAGTAGACAGACCAGTAGGATAGGGCGTAGGGTAGGTAGGGTAGGGTAGTTAGGGTAGGGAAGGAAGGGTAGGGTAGGTAGGGTAGAAAGGGTAGGGTAGGTAGGGTAAGTAGTGAACGGTAGGAGAGGTAGGGTAAGTTAGGGTAGGGTAGGTAGGGTACAGTAGGTAGAGTAGGGTAGGGTAGGTAGGGTAGATGAATGTTTGGTATTTTTATGGCAAAACAAAGTTTGCCGGGTCAGCTAGTAAATAATAAAACTATTTAACAAATGTTTTGTTTTTGATTTCACCTACTGTGACAACCCTACCAAAATAGGTAACAATTTAACACGTTCTTAGGAATCTTTGTCTCTGTTCCGTTTATCTACTCATGTGGCCCTAGCTTGGACGCACAAAACAATAAGCTTTGGTATCTATTATATCAAAGCAATATTGTGTATCACACAGCAGTAGTGTCTTAAAATTTTTCAAGCACGAGCTTTGCGCGCTCTTGCACCAAGTTTCTTTAAAAAAAAAGTCAACTTGTCTGCATCAGTTAACAAAATATTACCTATTTCTGTATGAAATGATGAAAGAAACCCAGCCTATCTGAGGCTGGGATCTAAATTATTTGAACTCGCTTCGCTCGCTCTTACATTTTAATGGGGCTTGGTTAGCGAATTTTGTGCATAAGTCGACTAAGTAACTTCTATTTCGTTCAGAATACGTAAAAGAAAACCTAACCAAATTGCAAACAAATTCAAGTCCGCTTTACTCTTTCATCTAAGGTAAAAATTTAAACCTGACACAAACCAACTTCTTCCAAGGAACCAGCAGTACCTCTCCATAGTAGGATTTGCCACACTTGCTTAATCGGGAACCGTCTGTAGAATGAATATACTTGGCTGGAAAAGAGCTGATGATAAAGTAGCTTTGCACCAGAAAGTACTTATATTTAGACTTGATCTAACCTAAACAGTTCAGTTAGGGCCTCAGTTTATTTTTTGCACCATGGTTTACCTAGCTACGCCTCTGCCGATCAAAATCTAACTGTTATAGTCAACTGCAGTGTCGCAATATATTTATATTTGAACTTGTTGTCTGACTGCTTCATCGACCACATAGCCAGACGCCTAATAATTGATTTGATACATCAAAACAGAGGCCATTATAATATTTATTTATGACGTTGAAGAGTTTACGGCTCACAGAAGTGGTCGCTATTAGTCGAAATTGTCGAGTGGCGACCTGCAGCCTAATTGTGTAAGTGAATTCGGCAAAGGAAACAATCTGTTTCTTTCCCAAAAACGACTTTTCGTATTGCAAAAAGTCGTTTTTGGGAAATAAACAGCTTGTTTCCTTTGCCGAATTTACTTACACAATTAGACTGCTGTATAACCTATATACGTGTATGATCTTTTAGTCATAATATGTGTTGACAGACATCGCTCTCCTGTTATTAGGCGTCTAGGGGCTGTGTGGGCGCTGGACGGCTAGACTCCTGTATCTGTTCTGTGGCTAGACTGCTTACTTAATGTCTTTTCACTTAGTTTTCTTATCTAAATGATTTATGACGTATTTTTTTGATTTTATGGGTCATTAGGGTAATGTTGATTACGAATTCATTATTATTTGTTTCAATCGCGTTTTAAAATTCGATTAACGTAATTTGCATTTAGGTAATGATAGTGCAGTGTGCCTTACTTAGTATAAAAAGATACAAAATGCAGGATAGTATAAATACGGAATGGCGTATGTTCACTATTTTCACGTGTGAAAATCCTCATCACAGATTACTGATATGTAGATCCTCATGGATAGCCTTCACAATATTGGGAGCGGAGTTATCTGTCAGACTCCTTTTTTTATTTTCGGGCGGAAACCTTTAAAAGGCGCCTGGGCTTTTGGGAAAAGACCGGGGAATGTGAGATTTTTACCTAACTGTAACCACCCCGGTGATCCACTAGCAAATAAATCGCTCCGTGACTTCTTAAAAGACCACCCTGGATCCCTCTCTCTGCAACACTTGTTAACATTCGTTGGAAGAGTGTTGGGAATTCAACCCAACATTCGGGCGGCCGCGGCCGGAGCGCGCCGTCAACGCGGCACACACGTCTGTGTAACCAACACGGCACTGATGTGTGAGTGCGCAGCGCGACGCGGCGTCTGCGACGCTACCACGGACTTCACCGCGACAGTCTCACGTAACACCTCTTCCTATACTCTAATTGTTTGTCCGGTTCAGTTTAATGTTAGGCTATAAAACCAACTGCCTTTTCATACTGTCCACTCATAATTTCACCCACGAGATAACAAAGAGTAAAGAAGCGATTCCCCTGAGCCTCACGGCAACACGTGATCACTGTGTCTTTTCAGGAGTCAAATCAATCTGAGCGCCCGCGACCTCAGAGATCTCTCTGACCCGTACCTACTGACTAACCTTCACGTTAGGCGTTCCCTAGTACTACCATACTTACCCAAATTTTTACTTCAATCTCTTCAGATCATGCCCCCGGAGCTCGAGGCAGTGATTCGTGAGCATCCTGACGTGTTAGACGTCAGTGTCACCAGCGTGCCTCATGAGGATGATGGAGAGCATCCCGTCGCCTGCGTCATGAAGAGGACAGGCTCCAAGGTTACCGCAGCGGACATTAAGGAGATGGTTGCTAGTACGTGTCTATTTGCACCTTTTATTGCTAGCGATAAAGGTACTAACAGAACAGCCAGGATACCTGGAACCGATTCCCACGTGGGGCACAGTGTCATTGAGTTTTTCCATTCGGGATTTTTATGTAGCAGCCCGGTTTTCAAGTAGTGATACCCCGTTTTTAATAGATTATTGTTTTTAGTATTGTAATGAATTGTTATTTTGGGTAGGCATTATACTTTTATTTATTTTTTGTATTTTTTTATGGATTATTTTTTTTTTGGTATTTTGATGAATAATTATTATTAGTGTTTTTTTTAAATAATTGGAATTTAATTTGATGTATTAGTTATTGTGTAAGCTGTTATAATTGTGGGTATGTATAATTTGGCATTTAGGCTAGTTAAGGGTATTTATTGGGGGTGGGTTGGGTATTTATCAAGTGATTTGTTATGATAAGTGCAGTAAGAAAGGGGGCGGGCTGAAAATCAGCGTTGACCAGCGTAGTGTCCATGCTGCATACTGGTCAGCATCGGCTGAGCCCGCTCCTTTTGCCATACTGGAAATACCGTGCTTTAAAGCTATCTTGTGTTTTGTTTATGCTGTTACATTCCTTAGTGGCAATAAATGTTTTCTTTCTTTCTTTCTTTTTCGGTATAGGTAGTTCTCGCAAAACTTCTTGCACCCCCCCTCCTGTGTTCTATGTTAGGGGTTTTGGTTTCCGCACTTAGTCCTTCAGTAGGTGGACCATGGCGGCCGTTTGGTGGTTATTCCAACCAGCCCACCTCCCTCTAGAAGTTAATTAGAGCTCCTGGTTTTCTCAGAACATCTGTGTAAGATCTGGGTGAGCCGAGGGTTTGTGTTCGTATCTGGGTGACACCTGTGCATTCAAAGAGAACGTGCGCGACGGTTTTCTCAGACTCCGTGCATGCTCTGCACAGGGGACTGTCGTTATGCCTATTGTGTGGAAGTGTTTGATAAGTCAGCAGTGTCCCGTGATGGTACCCACCACCAGGCGCCCCCCCCTCCCCCTACAGTTGGCTACAATGGCTGCGCAGTAGTAAATCTCATAATATATTTATTTTTTTACAAAATAATATATCCGACTTCCAAATAAAAACACTACAAAGTGAAAAATAACTTCAGTTTCGACAGTAGGTGTTCCTGTTTTCGTTTCTTCATTTTTAGACACCGACTTTCGAAATTGAAGTTGTTTTTCACTTTGTAGAGTTTTTATTGGAAAGTCGGTTGTATTGTTTTGTAAAAAAAGGGTTTTTATTTTTAAATTTTTAGTGGTGCCCACAGTGACGCCAGAATCGATCCCGATCGACCCGAATAACATGTAACTTGAACATAAATTGTATTTTATTAACATATATACAATTGAAAATTCTAAAAACAAAAATAAACCTATATACAAATACAAAAGGGAGACGGAAAAGACCTCATTGTGCATCAGAAAATTCGAACATTATGCATTATTATTACATTATTATTATTACTTGAACATAAACTGTGGAATATGCGTACAGCTAAGGAGTGGAATTCCCTGCCGGAGTCTGTGTTTCCCGATAGCTACAATCTAGGGGTCTTTATGTCAAGAGTGAATAGGTTTTTTCGAGGCAAGGCTTCACCGTCGACCACATCATCGCTTACCATCAGGTGAGATAGTGGTCAAACGCAAGCCTATTAAGGATAAAAAAAAATAAGAATGTACCAGGATGAACTGACCCATCTGAAGACTTATGTTGTATATCTCCGAAGTTCTTTTTCAACTCCGAATTAACCACCACCACCACGACCATTTCGGAATTAACGTCAAACGACTCCACTCCCGCCCACCCGCGCGACGCCCCGCGTTCGCCTTGTAGCAAATAGCGAGTCGAACGTCACAGTGACACTGAAATTTCGGGTGCTAAGTTAGATTGACCGAGCTATAGATACCCTTTACAAACTGTCTTTATGATATTTGTATAAATAATTTATAATGTTTTTTTTTTACCAGATAAGCTGTCAGACTCTCAAAGACTACGAGGCGGTGTGATATTCATGGATCAGCTTCCTATGACCTCTTCAGGGAAAATCGCTCGGGGAGAGCTACGCAAATTGGTGTTGACACTTCATAGAGAATAGATGACAAAAAGATTGTAACTAGTGATTACTGTAGCTTTCTTTGAGTTCTTGAATTAATAGTTCATATCATCATCATCATCAGCCTTTTTAGTGTTCCCACCGCTGGGACACAGGCCTCCTCTGTGTGAGAGGGAATGGGCCGTAATACACCACCCAGGCCCAGTGCGGGTTGGTGGATGTCACATGTCTTCGAACTTTTGGTTCTAGGACATGCCGGTTTTCTCACGATGTTTGAAATGAAATAATTTACACAAAGTAAAGCGCCTGCATGGGTTTGATCCCAAGACCTTCAACTTATAAGCCGCGGTCGATACCACTAGGCCACCACTGCACTCTGGTTCGTAGTTAGCAGTGAATAGTTCACTGTTACGAAATCTATGATTTAGGTACACAGTGGCGGTCGTAAAAATATAAGCGAAGCCAGCTTCAGCATAGCAGTTTCTTTTTCGATTAATGAGAGCAGTGGTGGTCCAGTGGTATCGACTGTAGGTCGATAGATACTCGTGGGTTCGAATCCAGCCAGGCGCTTTACTTTGTGTAAATTATTTCATCATCACTGCTCTCAAAACGGTGAAGGAAAACATCGTGAGGAAACCGGCATGTCCTGGTACCAAAAATTCGAGGACATGACACGTCATGACATCCACCAACCCGCATCCCAGTGCCCATTCGCGTGATGGAATACGGCCCATTTCCTCTCACAGAGAGGAGGCCTGTGGCCCAGCAGTGGGAACAATAACAGACTGAAGATGATGTCGATTTATATAATAAAAGATAAGACAAAAATAAGAGAATGCAGGATGCAAAGACAAGTGAAACGAACTGTTAAATTTTGGCTCCCTATTGTTTTATTTTGCAGGCGGGTACGCCACTAGGTCAACTACAAATTAAGCCTAAACAGAGCTGAAAGGCAATCGTCTTTTAGGAGGCAGGCGAGGCTTATTCTATTTTTTTTAACCTTTCTTGCGCACTGAACGGGAATCCTGATACTCGTAACACTTTTTATTTATTTATTTAAACTTCATGTACAATAGTGGTACATAGGCGGACTTAATGCCACAAGGCATTCTCTACCAGTCAACCTTTGGGTTATAAAGGACAACGTTGTGAATGGGTACAAAATAATATTTAAAAAAACAACTTGTATACGAAAATGTATATCACATCACATCATCAGCCTATTAATGTTCCCACTGCTGGGACACAGGAATCCTCTCTTTGTGAGAGGGAATGGGCCGTAATCCACCACGCGGGCCCAGTGCGGATTGGTGGATGTCACATGTCTTCGAATTTTTGGTTCTAGGACATGCCGGTTTCCTCACGATGTTTTCCTTCACCGTTTTGAGAGCAGTGGTGAAGAAATAATTTACACAAAGTAAAGCGCCTGCCTGGGCTCGAACCCACGACCTACAACTTGTAAGTCGCACCCGATAAAAAAAAAAAAAATGTACATACACATAATAATAAACATAAACAAATAAAATAGACTAATATATACCAATAAAAAATAAATAAACGAGAAACCTATTAATAATTAATATGACTAGACTTCTACCTCTAAATGAGAGCTATTTAGTCTGACTCAAATAGTGGTCACGAACCTTTCTTTTAAAAGTAAAGAACAATGGCAGGTGCCCATACATTGTTTTAGCTGAGATTAAATTCCTACATCTTTAAATGAAAAATATCTGGTTCAACTCAGGGTGATGTTCTGAATTAGTTTGTGCAAGAATTTTTATTCGAGAATGTCGAGAATAATAGATATTCAGTCATAAACTTTTGTAGGTTATGTCTGGGTGACTTTTAATAATGTGTTTAATAGGTAATATTATTCAATTTCGTGGCAGTAAAAGGGGAATATCGCATTAGCATTTCCCTTACCTAGTTATTTCAGCATGAAATGTATAATATTCTCTTTGGAAAGAGTATATTTATTTAAACTAAGCGACTTTGACGTTTATCAAAAGGTCGTCGTCCTCGTCAACAACCAAGCTATATTTTTTAAACCTGGATACTAGTCTTTTTGCCAATCATTAATTAAAAGTAATTAATTTATTTCTACTACACTACAATATTCTTACCTACCTGCGAGGAACATCTATACTTAGACATAAACTGTATTGTTAACTCATTTACTGCAATAAATACATTAATTATATTATTAATTAATATAGTTACTACTTGTCACTTAGCAGATAAAATATATAATGGCAACACTAAGCTAAAGAAATTAACTAAAAAATCAAATAGCTTTTTATTTATTATGATTTTTTTTTATCCGTTTTGAACCAGCCCAATAATATATTTTAAAAATGTAGACAATTAATAGAACGTCTTTCGTATATAACTCACTTTCAGACGCTCAAATTATAGTCAGCTAAAATCTCGCCATTGTTCTTTGCTTTCAGCGTTTTTAATGCCAAAGGGTAGCGCGTTCCAGAGTTTTATTGTTGACACAGCGTATGAATTGGACATAAAACCGGTGCGGTGTGAAGGAATTTGGAGAATAGATTTACTATGACCCTTGATAAAACCAAACTGCACTTCCAGAATTAAATAGTGTTATGGGACTATGCTTACCTAAAAAGATAAGACAAATGTCGAAGAAAGTACCAAAGTTATCCAAATTATTGTATGATTTATGATGAAGTTTCAATGTTATAGGGGATAGATTGTGTTGACATTTTTATGTTACTAGCATTATAATTACAAATTATGTCAGTATTGATCTTATTGTTATTTTATGCCAAAATGTAATGTACCAATATTTTATTAAGCTAATAAATTAATTATTTTTATTAATTTTATATTTATTAATTGTTCCTGGTGCGTAATGGGCTTACGGCCAGTGTTACTGAAAATTTCCATTTTCGTTCTATAATTTGTTTTTTGCTCCTTTGGCGAACCAGGCAGTGGCGTAGCTAGGTGCAAAATGACATTGGTTTGGTCTGTGTTATGCACAAGGGTAGATTAGAAGAGTTAATAATAAAAAGTAATTAGCTCAATATGAGAATCCAATTATATTGAATACTAGCTGCGCCACGCGGCTTCGCTCGCATCAACTGGCTACCTACCTACGTACATGAATGTTGCGTTACTTTAACCGCTTACGCAGCGCACGCAACGGAAGCTCTCAAAAAGGAATATTTTTGCCCGTTTTTGCAACATTTTTCGATTATGCTCTGCTCCTATTAGTCGTAGCGTGATTTTATATAGCCTTTATCCTTCCTCGATAAATGGGCTATTCAACACAAAAACCAGTAGTTCCTGATATTAGCGAGTTCAAACAATCAAACTCTTCAGCTTTATAATTTACAGGCTGACCCCCGCGGCTTCGCTCCCGTCAAAATTGTAGCCAATTTTACTCGGGAATAATGTAGCTTTCCATAGGTGAAAGAATTTTTTAAAACGGTCCAGTAGTTTCAGAGCCTATTCGGCACAAACAAACAAACAAAAAAATATTTCCTCTTTATAATCTATATCTATATGTATATATACCTATACCAATATTATAAAGAGGAAAGATTTTTTTGTTTGTTTGTACCGAATAGTCTCCGAAACTAATGGACCGATTTCAAAAATTCTTTCACCGTTGGGAAGCTACACTATTCCCGGTTGATATAGGCTTCTTTTTATCCCTGTATTCCTACGGAAACGGGAACTACGCGGGTGAAACCGCGAGGCGTCCGCTAGTATTGTAAAATTTATAATATTAGCAGGGGCGTAGCTACCGCCGTATCTGCCGTATCAATTATACGGGGCCCCGGGCTACGGGGGCCCCCGACGTGCGTAAGCAAAAATTAATAAATACCTCCTAATTTTTTTTTCGTCTATCAGTCTTGTCACTATTGTCCATAGGGGCAGAAACTTTAGAAAAACTAAAGTCATCATCAGCTATAAATGATTTAATAAATCAGTTTGCCGAAAAAAAGGCAAGGAGAGTGTATATTTAATTTGAAATGCTTGTAAAAATTTTGGAAAATTGACAAGATGAATAAATATCGCTTTTAATGATGAGAAATCTTTACCCTTCATAAGGGCCCCCAAACAAATTTTTATACGGGGCCCCGCCAAGGCACGCTACGCCACTGAATATTAGTATAGATTTACAATGCGATAATCTACTTGGCCTTTCAAATTCTCTGTAATCCTATTTCACTTACGAACCACTTTGTAACTGTTCCATTTGGTGAAAGAGAATTCAAAGACACTATACTTGCGATAAATTCACAAATTTTTAGGATTCCGTACCCGTAGTGTCCGAACGGAGCCCTATTGCTGTCACTCACGTGTCCGTCTGTCTGTCCGTCTCTGTCACACAGTTTCACAGCCAAACGGCTAGCTACAATCTTCAAATTTCTCCAGAAGCTTCTTGTTGACCCAATGCCATAAAATTGTCAACAAATATTTGTAATGTATTTAAGGGGTTAGGTAATTATTTTTTTCGCGAGATATAGCAAAGGGGGGTCGAAAAAAAAAACTTAAAAATGTGGCAAAACTTGGGGGAGGTCTATGTCCAGCAGTGGACGTCTTTCGGCTGATATGATGAACTACAACTCTCTATAACGCCAGAAAATGCGCAGTCCCTTCTGTATCACTAAGGGCCGATTTCACAAATGAAAATAATCGCGATTAGTTCAATTAAACTCAGTTTATGCAAATACAGCGTTCTGATTGGTAGTTTCTCAGCGGTCTCAACCAATCAGAACGCTGTATTTGCATAAACTGAGTTTAGTTGAACTAATCGCGATTAGTTTCATTGGTGAAATCGGCATTAAAGAGTTTACACTGTATTTAGTTTAAGTATAACATTACTGCAGTTCACCGATCGTTACTCATACGAAAAGGTAAAATGGGTTTAGGCACAAAGTTAACTTTACCGTTGGAAAACTGTTGTCTGTAAGATATTGAGAAGATATATACCTACGTAAGAAATAAAGGAAAATGGATATATTACAGTAATTCATCCGGCTCGAAGGACCAAAAATGGTAAAGCGGTTTGAGTAACCTCATAAAACTTTGTGCTTATTATACTTTTTGAACTATATTAGAAGGATGGCCGGTAAATGCTCGCTTGCGGCTTTCTGCTTATTCACGTTGCACATAACACTGCACCATAGTTTTATAACCGCCAAGCAGGTAATAGACAGTTTATAAAGTTCTCTGCAATCTAACTAATTGGATGGTTCAGTCTTCAGCCATGTGGCATGAAGAGCTGGCGTTGAGATACAAAGTTCTTTCACGGTAAAGGCGTACATAGCACGGGAAGAAATTAGTATAATAGTATAAGTAAGGCCTATAAGTAACTATTTCCCTAATAGGTTAGATCGCCCGCAATGTCAAATGCGTTTGTCAATATATTTGTTCATTGGTTTATGACATATTACAAGAGATGGCGCCACCTAAAATGTTTTAATCACTAACCTTCTTGATTCAGTTGTCTTCAGAAATCCAAAAAACTTTTTACAAAAAAATACAACCGACTTCCACTTTGTAGTGTTTTTATTTGGAAGTTGGTTGTATTTTTTTGTAAAAGTTTTTTATTTTTTCACTTTTTAGTTGTGGTACATAATGGACCAGTTCTATAGTAAGTGATGCCAGAATAGATTATCCCAGTAACATGAAACTTGAACAAAACCGGTGGAATGAGAGTATACCAGGGTGAACTTTATTTATACCTACGTACCCCTTTAGAGAAATGGTGTAAACAATAAACAGTCATGCGATTGCAGCTATCCTGATTGGTTTGCCGTTATTTATTGAAGAGTTCTGTTGTATAACTAGATGGGACCACACGACAAGCACCAGCTTTCAAATACAAAAAGAATCATCAAAATCGGTTCATCTAGTAAAGAGTTCTGAGGTAACTAACACACATAAAAAAACAATATACAGTCGAATTGATAAACTCCTTTTTTTTTAAGTCGGTTAAAAAATGAAACTCAAAAATTATCTTCGGAAACTATATATTTACAAAGCAAACATCTTTGTAAAGAACAATTTTCTTAATGTATGTGGTGTGCACATCTAATTTCGCGTAATAAAAAGCCTTTGACAACTGCAGGCTTGAGTTTTTTTTAACTAAAACTTATGCTTTGACAGCCTCGTGAAGTCCCGAACGAAACACCGAACTCACTTTATCTTGATCGCCACTAAAGTCTATTAAGGTTACACTAGTCGAAAATTCTTCCATACAAACGTAGTCTAGAGATTACTCCACTGTTTGACGATGTACGTTCAAAATAAAAAATGATATCAATTTGTCTCATCATTATCTAGTCCTGTATGGAAACAAAAATGTAAAAAAAAAATATATTTGAAAGTTATGAGCGTCGAAAGTTCCATATTTCAACACTAATTTTAACGCATCTTTGGGCGGAACTAAATACCATAAGAAGAAGGAAATTTGCAAAATGGCCTCCATACAGGGATAGATTTGTAATTTAACAATGCAAATAATTTTATTTTGAAAATATACATCTAGTAGTTTTTTCATGATATCTAGACTCCCAAAGGTCTGTTTATAAAAAATCGCGTGCTCGTTTTCGTCCTAAATCATCATCCATTTCGCTACAAACTTGCAAAAGCGCTAATTCGTACACGAACTATCTTCTTACTGCTCATCACAGCATCTATTTCTTTCGCACGTGTTGTCAGATAAGATAGCATACATTTTTACCCCGCGCACAAAATAGTTCGTGCCGTCGACTAGTTCAACCTTAAGTTCAAACCTAGACCTCACTAAATATTCTCATCTTCTAACTCATCCACCTTCATATAATATTCCGTTGATTTTGCAGGCGATGAAGACCTTGACGTATGAGCATCTTCATCAAGAAGATTAGCAGAAGAGCTTCCTGCTGTAAAATTCTTCTGCCTTCGAGATTTATCATAGGCTCCCATTTCAGCTTTATACAAAATTTTGTTAATATGGTACTGGGCTGTTGACCGAGCGCTTGTACACCTTATCTTCTTTAGCTTCATGGCTACAAGCTCGCCGAATGTGAAGTATTCGTCTCTCTCTGGTCTCTCTTCTGTTTTATGTTCGTTTGGTTTTGTTATAATTATTTTGTCTCTGACTGCCGGTTTCTTTATCTTTAGTTCCCGCAGAAGTGATTTGCTGTTTTGATCCTCTCGGTCTTGATCCACTGCAACAAAAGTAGGACTTTGCGTGTTCTGAAAAAGAAATAAAGTCATTGGTTGCTAATTTTTGAAGATTTAAAAAAATAAGATCAATAATAAAACATAAAAATCAATAATATAAATAATAAGCAATATAAAAAGTTTTTAAAATATAGATAAATGGGTACCTATAAGTATATAGGTACCCATTTATCTATATTTTAAAATAGGGTAGATACATTTTAGGGTTCCGTACACAAAGGGTAAAATAAAAATTTAAGTGTAACACATACAGTAGTAGTAACCCATACAACAAACGTGATTTGTTTGCCGTTTTTTTTGCGATAATGATATGGAACCCTTCGTGCGCGAGTCCGACTCGCACTTGGCCCGTTTTTTTGACACTTCCCCCTAAATTACTTAAGTACTGATTTCGTGGTAAATAATTATGTTTGTCAACATTGTATCTGTAACACAAAGATGTTTTCAATTTGTTTTGTACTTATGAACTAACATCATTTTGTTTATAAATACGTCCCGTCAAAATTATAGCTTATGTTACTCGGGAATAATGTAGCTTTCCATAGGTGAAAGAATTTTTAAATACGTCCAGCCATTTCAGAGATTAGCCGGAACAAACGGACAGACAGACAAAAATTGTAAAAAAATGTATTTTGGTGTATGTACTGTATATATATTCATATAGGATGGTGACATCGATTATTATTGTGCGGCGCGCTAATCGGTCTATCACCACTATATCCGGCTTATTGGCAACAATAGTCCTATCAGTGATGATAGACCGATCCCAGTACAACGTGACATGGTCATTTTCGAGAACTGGGTCGGGCACATACTTGTAATACGGTACCTCAGAATCCACTAGATTGTACTTCAAAGCAAGTTGCTGGTGAATAATCCTGGCCACTTGGTTATGCCTGTGTAAGTACTCGCCGTTAGCCAGACGAGAACAACCAGAGATAATATGTCTGATGGATTCACCCGGACGGTGGCATGCCCGAATCACGTCAACCGTTCCATTAATATTATTATACTATATGTATAGATTTGTTGAACAGCTGTTTTTGCTTCGTTACGTTCATACTACTTAAGCTTGGCAATAATCTTACCGATACCCCTTTAGGCTTAACAAAATTCGCGCGAATTTTTCAGTACTATTTCCGCAGGATTTTTTTTCCGCAATGCGTGCAGCTTCATACAATTCCATAGGTCGCAGAATGGGCAGAAAAAAATTAGCGCTAATAAAAATCGCAGTGCGTGCTTAGCCTTAGAAACGACAACCACTAAAAGGAAAACAGTTCTCTTCTGTACTGGCTCACAAACTTTCTCAATTTCCTTTCAACAGTGCTGACATCTATCATCCGTCGCGTTTGCTATTTCGAGCTAAGATTCTTGTTTTCGGACTCGCGCACGAAGGGTTCCGTACCATTATCGCAAAAAACAGCAAAAAAACACATTTGTTGTATGGGAGCCCCACTTAAATATTTATTTTATTCTGTTTTTAGTATTTGTTGTTATAGCGGCAACAGAAATACATCATCTGTGAAAATTGTTTTCAATTAGCTATCACAGTTCATGAGATACAGCCTGGTGACAGACAGACAGACGTACCGCAGAATCTTAGTAATAGGGTCCTTGAAACTAGAAGTACTTGTCGTATTCTGTACGGGACGGACGTGATCGTCCAAGACCGACAGGCAATCGGGAGGTTGTAAGGCTCCTGCTTGAACGCGTTGACGCCCCTTGCACCTATTGTTCAGTTGTCATCTGGTAACTACGGACCTTGGAGACACTTGAAGGCTGCCAAGTATGTTGAGGTGAAAACGTGATGTCCAGGTTAAATAAAAAACTATTTGTTCATGGCCAGAAGCGACGTTCCTTCATGGTCCTCGATGCGCAATGATGCGTGGAAATACTTTAAGTGAAATAATGGCTACGAAATGTTCACGCGCCTGCGCACTATTAAAGAAGCGAACTCGACCGCGACGAGGACCACAACATTCCGACCGCAAAAACTTTATTTCTAAGAAAAATATACCTTATGACTCGTAGCTTAAAACTGACAGGAACTACCCTTCCACTGGACCGATTCTGGTGAAACTTGCACCTTCGGATAGGTCTCGAGGAGACCTTCCCTCCGGTCTTTGATTCAGGTCCCTAGCCCCTACCATCAGGGAGTTCTCGTAAGGAGAACGTCAAAGAAAGGGAATTCCCGCCAGTTTGAAGCTTTACAATCGAGTTTCTCCTAAAACTAGACATGTTAGCTCTAGGGTACCAGCGAGGGACTTGGAGCCCTCCTACTGGACCGTTGACACACATAAGTGTTACAGTTATATTCAAAACATTCAGGCGTACAGCCGCGAAATGGTGCGAGAAGTTAGCTTATGCCCCTGATCTTGGCACATAAACTCGATTCCTACTCAGACCGCTGGGTGGATTTTCAAGTTACATTCACACCCGGGTAGCCCTCGTGATGGGCTATCCCAAGGTAGAAGTCCGGTAGCTACATGTCCAATCCCCGATGAGCTATCGTTTGTTACAAGTTTGTTTACATAGCGAATCCATGTAACCTCGCACCATATCAGGTCGCTTAACTCCTCAACCACCAGAGCTAAGCTCCTTCCGGAAGTGTGGTTGGGTAGCTGGAAAACTAGGCTGTCTGACGGCGGTACCCTGATGGGTGTACCACCAGCCTTTCCGCAGCTTAAGGTGCCGGGAAGCGGCCGAATACTAAATTTTACGTCGTCTCACAGCTTTAATGTGTCTGTGTGCGTTATATACACCTATATATTAGTTTTGTGTCATGACTGAGTCTAGGCGCCCGCCTGTGGGTCCACGAAGGTAATGCTTCAGACAGCATATCTATAACTGACCAGGCACCAAGTGTCCCTGGACGTAGTGACCCGTCGGCAGACGCATAGAAACGTCCATGCCGGCATACACAGACACATCACTTCAAGCAAGTGATGACTATGTACTAGAATTACACAGGTGCTATCTATTTATAGGGCCTAGACAAAATTCTAGGTCACCTAGAAGCGCTAAATGGCTTGTATCGAATTTTCCAAACACTTACTTGAGTAAAATGTATGTATATTTCCCTTTTTAGAGTGAAAATGCACTATGACTGGCCATGTACTGCTATTATGTATAATTTCTCAGTCATGGTATCCAGCCATCCTATCTAGAACACCTAGGTGGTGTTTCCTAACAAAACAATTACGTGTAAGGAAATAATCTGATTGGTAGGTGAATATAATACCTATAGCACTACTTGATACCCTGCCAATTTTGGGGGGTCTAAAATAAGTAAACAAAATATTTTTATTTCCTTAAAACTATACATTTATCATATATCTAAGGTACCTTATGTATAACTCTAACACATAAGCGCTATATGCGCACTCTAAACTATGTAAAAGCCCCTAAAACATGAGTTTAAAGTTATCAAAATTCTACAATAACTGGTTTTAGTATAAATATAAGGTGCCGCCCTCTTACAGGTCATTGTGAACTAAACGCTCGTTGAGGACGGTTGAGTTTACGGAGTTAAATACTTGTTTCTTTCCGTAATAACATAGTCAGTATGCATATTAATGCTTCTAATTTATTGTTATTAGACTATATAACTCTATTATATACTGATAGACACATAAAATATAATTTTAGTGTCTCAAAAACATGAACAAAATTAGTTACGGGCTTTACTATAAAAGGTTTTTTCACCTACCGACATCGCTTACAAATTAAAAAGAATTTTTTCAACGCGCGCAAAAGCTAGGTCCAGAGGACAACATAATGACAGGTTCATAGTTATGAGCCCCGGTGCTGCACCCGCGGGCTAGGAACAAGGTTCCGGCACCGCTCGCCCCACCCCCTAACGGGGGTGGCGCGACATCCAATGGAGACATCGCTTAGTATGCGATGGCGCTCTGGGGTGAGCAGACGTGTGTCTGTCAATACTATTTATTTTTTATATATGACTACCTATGTAAATGGTGACGTATCGTCGCGAACATCTCTCCCGCCGTGCAGTGTCGCGTCGACTCGATGCTACGTTGGCGCGGCGCTGCATCAGCATTGTGAGCGGCGCACGTCGGCAGCGCTCGTGACCTCGACGCTCTGCGACACGTCGCTCAGCTCTCGCCGCCGGAACTCTGCTGCGCTCACTTTGGCAAGGGAATGAGCTTCTTCACCGGACGCTTTAGAGTGCCGCCAGTGGTGCGCACCTCAGCGGTCCGGACTTCTCCATCAGGGCCAGGGTATATGGCCTCAATGCGGCCTCGCGGCCACGTGTTGCGAGGCAGCTGCCCGTCCGCGATGAGGACGGGGTCGCCCACCAGCAGGCCAGGCCCGCGGCTATGGGGCTCCCGCCGGTTTTGGAGCTCCGGCAGGTATTCTCGCACCCACCGGCGCCAGAACATGTCGGCCAGGATTTGTGACCGACGCCACATCTTTTTGTGGTCGATGTCTTGCTCGGTGAACACGCCGGGGTTTGGGAGTCTAGCCGACCCACCAAGTAGGAAGTGGTTCGGCGTGATAGACTCGTCGTCATCGCCGTCGACTGATACATGTGTCAGCGGGCGGCTATTTACCGTGTACTCTGCCTCACAAATCAGTGTGGACAACACCTCTTCGTGTGGGTGTTTCTCTGTGAGTACGGTATACAATGCGTTTTTTACGCAGCGAACTAGACGCTCCCATGCGCCTCCCATAAAGGGCGCTGATGGGGTGATGAAGCGCCAAGTGATGCCTCGGCGACTGGCCTCCTCTCGGAAGGCCTCTCGTAGCTCTCGATCGGCACCGTGCATGTTGGTGCCGTTGTCTGAGTGGATCTCAGTTGGACATCCTCTGCGGGCGGCGAAACGGCGCAGCGCTAATATTGCGCTGTCTGCGCTGAGGCTGGCGGCGATCTCGAGGTGGACAGCTCTTGTGGTGAGGCATGTAAACAGTGCTACATATCTCTTGTGATGCTGGCGACCCACGGTGACAGATAGCGGGCCGAAGTAGTCTAGCCCGGTGTACGTGAACGGCCTTTGGTGATGAGCCAGGCGCGTTCGTGGGTGGTCGCCGGTCGCTGGCACAGGTGCTTGTGCCTTACGAATACGGCACTGAAGACATTGTGCCAGTACTTTCTTGGTGGTGGGACGCATCCTTACGACCCAATAATGCTGCCGTACTTCATTTATTGTGAGTTCAGTCCCACTATGTAGTAAGCTGCGGTGTGTCCAGTCTATATAGAGCTGGGTTATATGATGGTCGCCATGTAATATTGGCGGTCGCCTTACATCTTCTGTGACCTCGTCAGTGGCGGCTATACGGCTTCTAATACGTAGTAGGCCATCTACTACTTCTATTTGCAGCGCGTGTAGCGGACTATTTTTGTCCACTATTTCATGTGCATGCAATCTAGCTATTTCTTGAGCGAACGATTGCTGCTGTGCAACTTGTACGAGTATTTTCTCGGCTTTTTGAAGAAAGCTCGCATCTATGTACTGCTTTCGGACTTCTGGCGCTATGTATGACGGCTTGGTTGCTGCAGTCGCTGTCTTCTTTTTCTTTCGCCAGTCCGTGTCCTCCTCAGCGTTTTTCCGGGTTCTTTTGTAGAACGTTTTCTCTGTCCTTTGTTTACAGAGATGTATAAAACGTAGGACGGTAGCAGTCGCACGTAATAGCCGCTCCCATCTCGAAAAGTTGACGGGATTAGGTATAGCTTCTATGAGCTTCGAAGTGTATGTATGTCTGTCTGTTATTTTCTCCAAAACAGATTTTCTTTTTCTGTGACAGTGAGCGTTCTTTCCTCTCCTGTCTCTTCTGTGATTGGAGGTTTTTCTGATGGCCATGAAGAAGGGTCTTCATACAAAAAACTTGGGCCACAGAACCACTCGTGTTGTGAGTCAAACCTCGGCGGCACGTCACGAGTCGCTATATCTGCGATGTTCAACTTCGTGGATATCCATCGCCAATCCTCCACTTTGCTACCTTCTTCTATGGCAGCTATGCGATGAGCTACGAAAGCTTTATAGGTTCGTGCTCCTTTTCTAATCCACGACAAGACTGTTTTGCTGTCTGTCCAATACGTGACCGACGATGGATTGTTGTCGTGTTCACGTTTCACAGCTGCAGCCAGACGGGTTCCCATCACCGCTGCCTGCAGCTCGAGGCGCGGTATCGATTGTAGCTTTAATGGAGCTACTCTCGCCTTGGCCATGACTAGGCTCACCTTCTGTGTGCCTACTGCTGTGGTGGCTCGCCAATACACAGCTGCTGCGTATGCCAACTCGCTTGCGTCGGTAAATACATGTATTTGTATTTCTGTGGCATCACTATAACCAGGATAACATCTTGGTATGCTGATGCCCTTGAGCTGCCGCAGGTTTTCGATCCAACTTCTCCACTGAGATGCCAGGTCAGCGTCTAATAGCTGGTCCCAATCGACGCCTCGCCTCCAAGCTTCTTGCAATATTTGTTTAGCTCGAATCGTAACAGGCGAGGCTAGTCCTAGGGGGTCGTATAACGACATGACAATTTTGAGAGCCTCTCTTTTTGTAGGGGCCTCCTTTTCTAAAATTCCTGGCGGCAGTCTCGCAAGCGTTAGGTTGAAACCTAGCGTATCTTCACTAGGTCTCCAAATCAGGCCGAGTATTTTCTCTGCGCCTGCTGTATCTCCGATGTTCACAACCTCAGTGCAGGTTTGTGACGGATCGATATTTTCTATCAGGCGCTTACTGTTTGATACCCATTTTGTTAGGTCAAACTTCGCCTGTTGGTGTATTTTCTTCACCATTGTCGCGACTTCTGTCGCTTCTTCGACTGTTTTATAGCTGTCCAGATAATCGTCCATATAATGGCTCTCTACTATAGCTTTCACTGCTACTGGATGCTGTTCGATGTGCTTTCTTGCGTTCCAATTTTTCGCAAAGATAGCGGTGCACGGCGAGCTTGCCGCGCCGAAAATGATGGACGTCATACGATATTCTTCTGGGGCTCCATCTCTTCTGTTGCCTCTCCATAGGTAGCGAAGTGAGTCTCGGTCTTCACTTCGTACTTTTACTTGCATGAACATCTCGGCTATGTCTCCGGAGATGGCCACGCAGTGTCTACGAAATCTCATCATGACGCCGGGCAGCGACTGCAGCAAGTCTGGTCCAGTTAGCAGGAAGTCGTTGAGTGACTTTCCTCTCGATTTTGCGGCGGCATCATGTACTATTCGAATTTTCTCTGGCTTCATGGGGTTGAAGACATCGAAATGAGGCAGGTACCAGGTTTTTCCTGGCGTGCTTGACTTGGGAGCCTTCTCAGCATATCCCTTTTCTATCAGGGAGTCCATCTGTTGTGTGTATTTCACACGAAGAGCGGGGTTTTTATCCAGCTTCTTCTCTATGGAGACTAGCCTTTTGAGTGCTGTCTCGTAACTATCGGGCATCTCTATTTTCTCGTCCCGCCATAACATAGCGGTTTCTATGTGCCCATTTCCTAACTGTCTTGTGTGACGGTTCAGTATATCTTCTGCCCTCTTCTGGGGGTCAGAAGCTGGTTGTCGTGGATTGATAGCCAACGACTCGATAGCGAAGAATTCACGGAGCTGCTCGTTCAGTTCCGCATCTTGCCTTGCGTCAACGGACTGACACCCGTTGACATAGTGCACCTGCTGGCCCAGTGTTCTGGTGTGCGCGCCGTGCAATGTCCAGCCCATCATGGTTTTCGACGCGATGGGTTGGCTTCTAGGTCCTCTGCGGACTTCAGTGGCCAACAACAAATGCCAGTTGTCTTGGCCGACGAGTATCTTTGGCACTCCAGCAGGATACGTAAACTGCGACGTCAAGTCTCGAAGGTGCCTACAGCGGGTTACGTCTTCTTGACTGACTGCCTGTGGTGACAGGTTGAGCTTCGAAATGGTGCGCGCCTTGAAGGGCACCCTATCTCTCATACGACTTGTGAGAGTGACGATGACGGTTATACGTCTCGATAAGGGAGTGTCGATCATGGTGTTTCCAATAGCACCGATCTTCAGAGGGTCGATTGGGCCCACTGCTCCCACTCGCTGAGCGATTGCTTCGTCGATCAGCGAAACGGTGGATCCGTCGTCAAGGAGTGCGTATGTGTCTGCCTCTCCCGCCGGTCCTATTACCCGGACCGGTATCATCTTCAGGAAAGCTTGACTCGATTCAGTTCGCGAACTGGCCACCGTCTCCTGAGACTCCTTCTTCTCTTCTGGAACAGCAGGCTTCCTTGTCCTGTCTGTTTGAGGCTTCTTACCCCTATGAAGAAGTCGATGGTGCGTGGCTGTACACCCCTTATGATCACACTGCTTCTTGTTGCAAGTGTGTCCAGCACGACGTTGTCTTAGGCAGCGATAGCACAAGTTGTAATTCTTGGCTAGCTCCCATCTTTTGTCACTTGCTGCGTCTCTGAACCTTTGGCAGTCAGACGCGTAGTGACCACTTTTGTCGCAAATTCGACATTTGTTTACCGGCTTGTCGGTAGCTGTATGCGTCCGTTGTATGACGCGTTTTCCCGCTAGAGAATCCGTTTCCTTAATGTTCTCAGGCGGGGCGAATGCACTGCAGAAGTGAGCTTGCTCGGTTATGAAGTCGCTGAAGAGTGACAGGTCCGGCAGCGACTGGTACTTTTCCGTGTACGTTCTGTACCATTGTACACGCAGAGAATTGGGTAGCTTCTCAGTTAGCTGGCGCACCAGCTCGGCATTGAGCAGATAGTGCCCCTTCTTGAGAGCTCGCAGAGTGACAACTCCGCTTCTGACTCGACTTACAAAGGTGCAGATGTCCTTGGGCGACTCGCTGCATTTTGGTAGCCCTCTAAGTCGGTCCGTTTCGGCCTGAGCTATTGAGTCAGGACGTCCAAACTGTAGTTCCAATTCTCTCATGATCTCATCCGGCTTTGCGTTCCCGATGAGCTCTGAGCTCACTGTCTCCAGTGCGCGACCACGCAAGCTCCTTCTGAGTCTTGCCGTGTTTTCTATGTCGCTGAAGTAGGCATGAGTTGCCTCGTAAATGGCTCGAAAAGATAGCCATTCTGTATGAGCTCCACCGAAATTCGGCAGAGTCATGATAACCTGCGACGCCGATCGGTTAGGCGTCCATGGTTCGATTTTTCTGTCGGCTAGCGACGCTATAGCGGATGTCAGCTCCGTTAGAAAAGGACGGAGTGACTCTTTCGCTTCTATTTGCCTTGGCGGCTCCACGTTGGACGGCTCTGTCCTAGGTGGTTCGATGTTAGACTTCACTTGTGGGTGTTCTATATGGTCGATATGTTTCCGGGAGTCCGCTATAGCGTCGACGGCCGCAGCTGGGGTCCAATCGTCATTGTCCCCTTTGGCGGCGTCATTCTCCCTCAACGGTGTGGGCTCTGGCGCCTCTTCGAGCCACGAACGGACATACTCTTCATTAGAATTTCTGTCATCCATATATTCATCCTCAGAAGCTTCTTCTTCTGCTTTTTGAAGTGCTAACTTAGCGAGTTCCAACTTTATTTTCAATAAGTCTTCACGAGCTCTTGAAATTTTCTTACGTGACCGGGTCGACTTGCTAGTTGACGGCGGTCCAGTATGTTCGATACGGGCGTCACCCCGGGTAGCCATTACTTTTCCTTGAACAAAGGTCTTATCCTGGATCCTTTGTTTTCTACCAGAAGGCTTCAGTGTTTTTTCTGAAGAATCTTCTGATTTCGATGCCTTCCTGCGTGTGCTTGGTTCCTGTGGTTCCTCCTCCACATGTGTGGGCGTGTTGTCACCTATCTGTGACGTTGGTGGGCTTCTGACTGGTATGGACTTTTCTGTCCCTTCAGTAGTAGACGGTGAGCGTGGGGGCAGCTGATGTTGTACGCCCGCACCTGGACGCTCAATGGGGACTGTCCATGATTCAGGCCTCTTGTCCTGGGATCTGGTAGTCGGCATCCTGATTGGTTCAAAATTTCAGTTTGAATACGCCAAGTCCAAGTCCAATCTTCAACTTGTCTTCAAAACGTTGGCTCGAAACGGCTGAGTCCAATTCTAGACTTCTTCAAAATGTCAGTTCGAATCGGCTGAGTCCAACTCTAGACTTCAACACGAACTGGTTGACATCTATTTTCGAGCTTCAAAACGGCTATGTCCAAACTTAATTTTTTCTTGAAAACTGCTAAGTGGTAACTCTGGGTTAAGTCCGATTTCAGTCGTCGGCTTGAAGAGGGTTCGCTTCCTTTTTCAAACTTCGAAAAGTATCTCCAAACTCCGGGTTAGTTTAAACTCCGGGTTATATCCGACCCTCTTAACTCCAGGTTATTCTTCAAACTATAAGTCGCTAGTCAGTCTTCAAAACTATAAGTTCCAAATCAGCTTCAAACTTCAATGTTGATACGTAAACAAGTTCACTATAAGACTTTCAACACAAAATGGGTAAGCACATGAGCATATGTTTTCACTGTACTTACTGTTGTCTAAGTGTCAACTTGTCCAGCAGCCTCCAAGGTTGAGCAGCCGGTCTGGTACCAATCACTGAACTGTTGATCCAACTCTTGACGTTAGTAGTCACTTCAGACTCCAGATATCCAGGTTTGAAACTCCAGACTTCGATCGAGAGCTTCTATCTCGATAACGACTATTTGTTTTTAAACAAATTCTAAGTCGAAAATAAGCCTTCAGCTATAACGCTTCAGGAAATTTCAGCAACTATTTTTTCATTCTATTTTATAGAACAAGTCGCCCACACGACTATTCAATATGCTTCTGTGTGTAAGCCTCTTCTTGGATAACGCTTCAGCGATAATCCTTCAGCCGTAACCCTTCAGGAATTCTATGAACGTCGTATGTTCGTTCTATCTCCTAAACGAGCTCCCAACACGCTGTTTGAAAACTCCGATTATGAGTTTCCTAGCGATAACTCTTCAGGCTATGCTATATTCCTTCAGGATACAGTTTCTGTGTAATCTTCGATTACTGTGAATTCTCAGTAAGCAGGTTACACAACAGAAACAGCTCAAAAAACCGTCTTTTCGCGACGGTAATCACACGGGAACGGTTAGCTTCTCAGGAAGCCGGTAGAACCACAGAAATAGCTCAGGAATGGCTGCTGTGTCCCAGCAAAATGGTTGTCTTCCAGGTAGTCCACGCGTGGGCCTAATCCACTCGTGCACTCTTCACGACTGTAGTCGCTCTGGAAGTTTCTACTATGAGACGATAGTACGTTGCGCCTTTTGACGACGCTAATCACCCAGTAATACGGTTGCTGACCAGTAACTGGGTTATCTCACCCAGGAAACGGGTTTCTATCGTCCCAGAGTGTACGCTATGTTTTTGACTGTTAAAGAAACATGATCTTAACCCTGGCACTTGTAAGGTTTACGAGATGGAACGTCAGTATTCTTATTTCCCTGGAACTTTTCTCACGAACGCAACGCTTAGTACCCCAGTTGGCACATTTGTGTGGTGTGTAATCTTACCAGATTTATATTGAGGGTACCTTGAGATATTTGAGCATCAGTTTTCTTTGTTCTCACGAATGTTCACAGGCGTGAGCGTCAGTTTTCTTTGTTCTCAGGTACTAGTTTTCACAGGAACGATACGTTTTGACATTACCCAAGAAACAGGAATGTAACCTCAGTATATAAGGTCACTTTACATCAGGCTTGTTTGTTCTCAAGGCAGCGTTCGTGTCCCCAGGGCATCAGGCTTCTTTTTTCACAGGAATGGGACATCAGTTTTCTTTGTTCTCGGGAACAAGGCTCTTCCTTGGCCTATATTTTCACAGCGTCCGGGACATCAGTTTTCTTTGTTCCCTCGAACAAGGCTCTTCGTTGGCCTATATCTTCACAGCGTCCGCTGGTCTGGTATGTTTCCCAGAAAATTCGGCTCGACAGGACCAGCAAATGTACGGGACGGACGTGATCGTCCAAGACCGACAGGCAATCGGGAGGTTGTAAGGCTCCTGCTTGAACGCGTTGACGCCCCTTGCACCTATTGTTCAGTTGTCATCTGGTAACTACGGACCTTGGAGACACTTGAAGGCTGCCAAGTATGTTGAGGTGAAAACGTGATGTCCAGGTTAAATAAAAAACTATTTGTTCATGGCCAGAAGCGACGTTCCTTCATGGTCCTCGATGCGCAATGATGCGTGGAAATACTTTAAGTGAAATAATGGCTACGAAATGTTCACGCGCCTGCGCACTATTAAAGAAGCGAACTCGACCGCGACGAGGACCACAACATTCCGACCGCAAAAACTTTATTTCTAAGAAAAATATACCTTATGACTCGTAGCTTAAAACTGACAGGAACTACCCTTCCACTGGACCGATTCTGGTGAAACTTGCACCTTCGGATAGGTCTCGAGGAGACCTTCCCTCCGGTCTTTGATTCAGGTCCCTAGCCCCTACCATCAGGGAGTTCTCGTAAGGAGAACGTCAAAGAAAGGGAATTCCCGCCAGTTTGAAGCTTTACAATCGAGTTTCTCCTAAAACTAGACATGTTAGCTCTAGGGTACCAGCGAGGGACTTGGAGCCCTCCTACTGGACCGTTGACACACATAAGTGTTACAGTTATATTCAAAACATTCAGGCGTACAGCCGCGAAATGGTGCGAGAAGTTAGCTTATGCCCCTGATCTTGGCACATAAACTCGATTCCTACTCAGACCGCTGGGTGGATTTTCAAGTTACATTCACACCCGGGTAGCCCTCGTGATGGGCTATCCCAAGGTAGAAGTCCGGTAGCTACATGTCCAATCCCCGATGAGCTATCGTTTGTTACAAGTTTGTTTACATAGCGAATCCATGTAACCTCGCACCATATCAGGTCGCTTAACTCCTCAACCACCAGAGCTAAGCTCCTTCCGGAAGTGTGGTTGGGTAGCTGGAAAACTAGGCTGTCTGACGGCGGTACCCTGATGGGTGTACCACCAGCCTTTCCGCAGCTTAAGGTGCCGGGAAGCGGCCGAATACTAAATTTTACGTCGTCTCACAGCTTTAATGTGTCTGTGTGCGTTATATACACCTATATATTAGTTTTGTGTCATGACTGAGTCTAGGCGCCCGCCTGTGGGTCCACGAAGGTAATGCTTCAGACAGCATATCTATAACTGACCAGGCACCAAGTGTCCCTGGACGTAGTGACCCGTCGGCAGACGCATAGAAACGTCCATGCCGGCATACACAGACACATCACTTCAAGCAAGTGATGTCTATGTACTAGAATTACACAGGTGCTATCTATTTATAGGGCCTAGACAAAATTCTAGGTCACCTAGAAGCGCTAAATGGCTTGTATCGAATTTTCCAAACACTTACTTGAGTAAAATGTATGTATATTTCCCTTTTTAGAGTGAAAATGCACTATGACTGGCCATGTACTGCTATTATGTATAATTTCTCAGTCATGGTATCCAGCCATCCTATCTAGAACACCTAGGTGGTGTTTCCTAACAAAACAATTACGTGTAAGGAAATAATCTGATTGGTAGGTGAATATAATACCTATAGCACTACTTGATACCCTGCCAATTTTGGGGGGTCTAAAATAAGTAAACAAAATATTTTTATTTCCTTAAAACTATACATTTATCATATATCTAAGGTACCTTATGTATAACTCTAACACATAAGCGCTATATGCGCACTCTAAACTATGTAAAAGCCCCTAAAACATGAGTTTAAAGTTATCAAAATTCTACAATAACTGGTTTTAGTATAAATATAAGGTGCCGCCCTCTTACAGGTCATTGTGAACTAAACGCTCGTTGAGGACGGTTGAGTTTACGGAGTTAAATACTTGTTTCTTTCCGTAATAACATAGTCAGTATGCATATTAATGCTTCTAATTTATTGTTATTAGACTATATAACTCTATTATATACTGATAGACACATAAAATATAATTTTAGTGTCTCAAAAACATGAACAAAATTAGTTACGGGCTTTACTATAAAAGGTTTTTTCACCTACCGACATCGCTTAGTATGCGATGGCGCTCTGGGGTGAGCAGACGTGTGTCTGTCAATACTATTTATTTTTTACATATGACTACCTATGTAAATGGTGACGTATCGTCGCGAACATAATATTCTAAAGACCTAAAGTGGGACTATATGCCAAACTTGTCCTTTTCGCTACACCTTGTGTAAGTAAGAGAAGGATATATATCAGAGGCCTTAGTGCGAGTTTTTACTCACTCTCACTCGTGATAACGTAAATGAGATGAACATCTGAGATGAACATCCTCTTTTTTTGTATACATTTTGACATAAGATCGTTTACGTTTCACGAGTGAGCGTTTGTAAAAACTCGCACTAAGGCCTCTGTTTACGACATAATACGGTTAAAATACTCGTCATGACTCATCGAGCTCTAGCAGCCTAATCACGTAAGTGAATTCGGCAAAGCAAAGGGTTTGAACCCGTGAAAGAGTATTATTTTATATTATTATTTCTCTTTAAATAATTAGGAATTGCCAAAAAATATTGGACGCTTTCATTGGTGAAGCTTTTCGAAAAATTATTGGACTCTTTCGAAAAGCTGGATCTGGGGGACACAGATCCTAGCTTTTTGAAGGCGGGCGCTCATCGTGCTCCTTGAGTCAACAGTTGAGGGGCAAGTTGTTTTACATGCTTTTTTATATCAGCGTATTTGCTACGGCAAAACGGGCGCGCGCTATTAAAGCAAGCGCGTGACTGTTATCTCGCAGCTGCTACTTTATCGTTGGACTCGTCAGACAGACAGCATACTCTTTACGGCTGGTTTTATAGTTACGCGTTTCGGCAGCGCCGTTGGAACGCGCGCTGTTCGCCGTTCGTGCGCGAAGATGGTTTTCCGCAAAGCGATTACGCCGGAAACTATTTACTATTAGAAATGCAATAATTGTTCACAGAACGAACGAGATATGAACCTACTTAGACATATAGCATACCCAGACCCAACGGTAAATTAATTTTATTATTATTAGACAATTATTATGTTGAGGTAAGCGGAAGCGGCAAGTCGACAACCCTTACGAGCTGAGTCAAACAACTCCAGACAGCGACGGAGATACGCGTTAGAAGAGAGCGGCAAAGTTTAGGGGAATATCACGGTATTCACTGAGCGCTTATGCTGATTGCACTTTGTTGCTTACTAGCAAGGGTCTCTATTTCAAAGAATTGTTGCGAGAAGTGAATCTTCTGTACTTGTACTATTATTTATTCTGTGGCGCCGTAAGATATTTGTTTACAAAATGAAACACGACTGTCTCACACACAGAACAGAAAAAACGTGTCTTCTCTGTTCTGTGGTCTCACAGCATCAGTAGCGGAACGCGCGGTACTAATCTCGATTCATAGTGCACAGCTGTTCAAGCGCGCGCTGTCCAGCAGCGCGCTGCCCAGCGGTGCGTCTAGAAGCGTGTCTATAAAACGGTAAAACCAGCCTATATGAATATTACATCGCGTTTATGAATGTATTATTATTTACTCACCGTTTCAGGTAAAGAAGTTGACTCGAGAGTTTTACCAAAATTTAAAAAATCGCTGTACACCGAAATGTGTTTTTGTTTTAAATGTTGCTTTAAATTCGTAACAGTCGTTTTATACGATAACATTCGATGACAGTTATTACACATAGCAGTTTTGGTGCCATCCATGGACTTCTCAAAGAAGTTCCATATCGGTAAATCACTAGGACTTCTTTTAGACATTTTTGTCCGTTAAACACACACTACATTAAACAACAACACAATCTCTCAATCAATCGTCTGTAAATACACAATTATAGTCAATATTGCGTGTCCTATTAGCTATCACTGTTTTCAATAAAAAGCACGACGCAAAATAGCGTAGGTACGCGGTGCCAACGATTACGCGCGCGACCTATAAACCGGTAACAATCGCTAGCGTGCGACGACTGGCTGGCGCCGCGCGCCGCACCCTGCGTGGCCCCTGGTTTGCTACATGCGATGTGCGAGCGCGACGGACATAGATGACAGAGAGAGAGAGAGTGCGATATAATAAAGCAAATAGCAACAAGTGAGAGCCACGATTATAATATATCAGCCTTTGGTCACGATAACATTTGCTTATTTTGATATATTATGATATATATGTTTAAATAAGCACAGTGCTCTAAGTTGCTTTATGAAAATTATATTAACCACCACAGTCTCGTCAAGACGTATCTAATGATTTCTTAATTAGTTATATAAATCTGATGCAGAACATTTTCTTCTATGTTTTGTTTATCTCGTGTGTTTTATTTTTAATTACCCGACTGCCGAAGGAGGGTAATGTGTTTATCAGTCTATGTATGTATGTATGTATGTATGTCAGTATGTATGTATGTATGTATGTATGTTTGTTCCTATGTGGCGTTCCAGAGACCAAACGCGTTGGCCGATTTTGATGATTCGTACGTCAATCGATGCGTCTTAACCCTGCGAGTGTCATAGGCTACATTAAAATTGGATAATAGAAAAATGGCGGATTTTGGGTGCCATATTGTGGGGACCCAATTTTTTTTTTCGTCCCAACCCATCGTGTGGGGTATCAAAATAAAGGGTTTTAAGAGGTGATTTCAAAAATATATAACACTTATATATTTAAATGTATCTAATTCGAAAAAAACTAACTAAAAAGTTATAAATAAAAAAACTTAATTAAAAAAATCAAAAAACCCGACTGCTTCAAAAGCGAACTAAAAAGACGTAAACAAGGAAAAAATCATGCTGTGCAGGCGGAGGATATACCAGATTTTGGACAGCCATCCCGCGAATATGTATCCTCCGACGGCACAGCATGATTTTTTCCTTGTTTACGTCTTTTTAGTTCGCTTTTGAAGCAGTCGGGTTTTTTGATTTTTTTAATTAAGTTTTTTGTATTTAGTATTGTGCCTTATTCTTGTTAGTTTCGTCACAGATAATATAATTACTGTTATACCTATTTTGTTTTAGTTTTTTGTAATAGGTACGCCTTAGACGTGGCCTTTATGCTTAAATAAATAAATGATATTTGTAGGTATCTGCATACAAGAACAAGATACGCGCGAAACACTCTTTCCTTGCAGTCGGGTAAGAAAGAACGAGTGCAAACTGTGCGATAATTTATTCACAAACAGCAAAACATGAATCGGCCGGCGAACCGCATTTCTCGCTCGCGACCACTCGATAAAGTGAGACAGCGATATACAAGCTATCCGAGTGTGAAAGAAAGAGAAGATGTTTGGGCAGACAGACGTTCTAGTTTATTGACATGTTTATAAAAGTTTTCTTTTTAATTTTCCTCGCGCTTGACTACTAGGTATCTTACCTGATGGTAACGATCATGTGGTCAAAGGTGAAGCACGCTTGCCTATAAGTAAACCATTCACTCATGGCTTAAAGAACACTAGATTGTACAGTCGAGAGGCAGTAGTGATGTAGGTACCTACATCACTACTGCCTCTCGAAGAAGATCGGGAAACTGCAAATACGTTCAAACTTGGCCCATCAATTTGTTACCAATGATGCAATATCTTGTCAAAATAATTATTAAAACTCAAATTTTCAGACAACGTGACCCATGTTTCATTGGGAAATTTAGAATGTTTTGGACGACGATAATTGTGTTTTTTTAAAGTGGGCCATCCTGGGAGCCGGGCCATCATCGGTGTCACTACCATTCAAAAAACACAAAACCTATTTAGTCTAATATGATAAAACGCCTAGTATAAAACAACAAACAAAATTTCAGATATAGGTATACATTTTAACATTGTCTAATTATTAATAAGTTGTGAAATGTATATCTTTGTTAGTTGTCTCTTGCTGCCCATTTCTATCTCCTGCAGATAAAAAAAAGTCTAAAGTAGGTAACCTAACACGAAGGAGATCACGGTAGCTGAGTTCGCTCTCTTTACTCGCTCACTTCAGCTCCCGTCATCTACTTCGAACCTAACCTATCCGTGTCGGGGTGCCCTAAACTCCTGAGCTCGCTTCGCTCGTTCTTGGACTGCTTCATTCAATTCAATATAACCCATACGAGTCGGACTGCTTTGAATTGAGGTGTTAACCATAAAGATGGTATCAATATTATATATTTTAAACGATTGGCCTAATAATTTTCGATTAAATAAACGTTATATCCAATAACGTTATACGAAATAACTTTTAGAGTATATTATGTTACATCTAAAGAAATTATATCAACAGCATTGAGGTAATAATGTACTACGCACATTTTTTCCTCTTTTGGTTTTTTCTTTGCGCCAGTCAGTTTAAAAAATGGAAAACTTTAAGTATCGCGTTATTTACGAGTACGAGTTCCATCGTGGCACCAGTGCTGCAGAAACGGCTCGAAGGATTAATGATGTGTATGACGACGGTGCAACGTTTTCGTTCTGGAAATTTCGAACTTCAGAACAAGCCCCGTGGACGGCCGGAGACCAAAGTTGATAATGAGCATTGAAGGCTATCGTGGAAGCGGATCCATCGCAAACCACGTCCGAGTTAGCTGCAGGCTGCGGTGATAGTGATTAAACTGTTTTAATCCACCTGAAGCTAATTGGGATGGTGAAAAAGCTTGAAAAGTGGGTACCTCATGAATTGAGTGCAGCAAACCGACAAACGCGCGTCGACTGCTGCTTAACATTACTCAACCGGCACAATAATGAAGAGCTTTTAAATCGAATCATTACCTGTGATGAAAAGAGGATCCTGTACGATAATCGGAAATGCTCATCGCAATGGCTGAACCCTGGCGGACCAGCCAAATTCCGCCCCAAGCGAAAATTGACTATAAAAAAATTACTTGTGAGCGTTTCGTGGACTAGTGCCGGTGTAGTTCACTACAGCTTTCTTAAATCTGGCCAGACGATTACGGCGGATGTCTTTTATCAGAAACTGCAAACCATGATGGAAAAGCTAGCTGCTAAACAGCCGAGGCTGGTCAATCGCTCTAAGCCACTGCTGCTTCAGGGCAACGCTAGACCATACACTGCTCAACAGACGGCCACCAAATTAGAGGAGCTTCAATTGGAATGTCTAAGAAAGCTATACTCTAAGTGTGTTCCGCGAAACGAAAAGCACACATTCACCTTAAGCGCCGTGGTGCAACCTTCTGCCCTACGCTTACGCTGTTGCGGTCACAATCAGACAAGGATAAACCGGGAGACAAAGTAACTTATACGACGATTGGAAAATTCCAGGGTCCAAAGTCCCGGTTCAACCACCGGGGACCTTCATCGGAAGAACCTGCCGACAACCTTTGATCGTCGTCAACTCTGCAGGTCGTCCTCTTGCTGGCGGCTGGCGCGTAGTCCTCGGCCTTCCACGTCACCGTGACCGCTTCTGCTGCCAGGCCAGGATAGTACTTAGCGCCTACCTCCATTTAAAAAGAAAGAAAATTTATAGGAAACGGCTTTTTGTACCTGCGACCCTTTTTAGGGTTCCGTAGCCAAATGGCAAAAAACGGAACCCTTATAGATTCGTCATGTCTGTCTGTCTGTCTGTCTGTCTGTCCGTCCGTATGTCACAGCCACTTTTTTCCGAAACTATAAGAACTATGCTGTTGAAAATTGGTAAAAAAAATTGGTTCAACCACCGGGGACCTTCATCGGAAGAACCTGCCGACAACCTTTGATCGTCGTCAACTCTGCAGGTCGTCCTCTTGCTGGCGGCTGGCGCGTAGTCCTCGGCCTTCCACGTCACCGTGACCGCTTCTGCTGCCAGGCCAGGATAGTACTTAGCGCCTACCTCCATTTAAAAAGAAAGAAAATTTATAGGAAACGGCTTTTTGTACCTGCGACCCTTTTTAGGGTTCCGTAGCCAAATGGCAAAAAACGGAACCCTTATAGATTCGTCATGTCTGTCTGTCTGTCTGTCTGTCTGTCCGTCCGTATGTCACAGCCACTTTTTTCCGAAACTATAAGAACTATGCTGTTGAAAATTGGTAACTAGATGTATTCTGTGAACCGCATTAAGACACAACAAATAAAAATAAAACAACAAATTTTGGGGGTTCCCATACTTGAAACTAAAACTAAAAATATTTTTTTTCATCAAACTCATAGGTGTGGGATATCTATGGATAGGTCTTCAAAAATAATATTGAGGTTTTTAATATAATTTTTTTCTAAACTGAATAGTTTGCGCAAGAGACTCTTCCACAGTGGTAAAATGTGTTCCCCCCCCCCCCCCTCCCCCCTGTAACTTCTAAATAAGAGAATGATAAAACTTAAAAAAAATTTATGATGTACATTACTATGTAAACTGCCAGCGAAAATTGGTTTGAACGAGATCTAGTCAGTAGTTTTTTTTTAATACGTCATAAATCGTAAACCGCAGTTTACCAAGTACGGAACCCTTCGTGCGCGAGTCCGACTCGCACTTGGCCGGTTTTTTTTTATTAAATTTTATGTTGATAGTGCAGCTTATTATTTATCTCTCTATTAGATAGCTAACACGCAAACGCTTCACTGGCCGATTCAGTCGATTTCAGGTGCGTGGTGTCGGGTATAAACCCGTATGTATGTTTATGTTAGTAGTAGTTTATGTTTGTATGTATGTATGTTTGTTCCTATGTGGCGTTCCAGAGACCAAACGCGTTGGCCGATTTTGATGATTCGTACGTCAATCGATGCGTCTTAACCCTGCGAGTGTCATAGGCTACATTAAAATTGGATAATAGAAAAATGGCGGATTTTGGGTGCCATATTGTGGCGGCCCAAATTTTTTTTTTCTTCCAAACCCATCGTGTGGGGTATCAAAATAAAGGGTTTTAAGAGGTGATTTCAAAAATATATAACACTTATATGTTTAAATGTATCTAATTCGAAAAAACGAACTAAAAAGTTATAAATAAAAAAACTTAATTCAAAAAATCAAAAAAACCCGACTGCTTCAAAAGCGAACTAAAAAGTCGTAAACAAGGAAAAAATCATGCTGTGCAGGCGGAGGATACACTAGATTTTGGTCAGCCAGCCGGCGAATATGTATCCTCCGACTGCACAGCATGATTTTTTCCTTGTTTACGACTTTTTAGTTCGCTTTTGAAGCAGTCGGGTTTTTTGATTTTTTGAATTAAGTTTTTTCAAATTCCTGTTGACTAGAGTCCGCTCTTAAGGGGCAAGCTATTCCTTTCCAGAACCAAATGAGCATTACTACCCAAGATTGTGACAGCAGAGCCAGAATCTAAAAGTCCTGAAACTGTAAGACCATTCGTCTGAACAGAAACGTAAGGTTGGTCACCGTGATCACGTTTATTACCGAGAACTGCGTTGATGTTATACTATTCGAAAAAGGGCCTACATGCGCTTTAGTGCCGTAAAACGGTTACTTTCTAAAGCATACTCCTTAGTAACGGCTAGGTTACAAGGTTTGAAAAAAATATATATTTATTATTGATTCATGTACATAATTTGGAACTCAAGGTTTTTTCGTGTAACTAATAGTTTTGCTTTAAAAAAATAATTATCAGCACGAGATTTTTTCGCAACTTTTGGAAACTCCTCCAAAACGACTTGGATGTTTAAAAATATTTTTAGATAGACAGATTGGTGTTTAGAGGTTCTTTAGATGGTACTACGCTTTTTTCAATCAATCAATATTTTGCAAAGAAAGTCCTGCAAAGTAAGGTCCAATGTATATATTCTGGCTCTCTACGGGGGCGAAGCCAGTCGCGCGTTAGCATTGGTACGGGAGGGCTGTGTCGCTCGCTGCTCCGTCGCGCTTACGTCCGACTAAGCGTATTCGCATGTGTTAGTGCAAATATTTACTTAGTTTGTGTATTAGTGTGCGTTCACAGACTAGCTCGCTCGCCGCAGCGCAGAGGAACCTTCGTAATCGTGCGCGTGGACGCTTTATTTTTATTTATTTGTGGACTACTTTTTTTATGTGAATTTGTAAATACTTTTTATTTATATTGTGCATTGCGTAAATAAATTATAATGAAAAACACTTGGAATTCTAAAGGCTAAGAAAATGCATCTGGTTAAATAAGTAAAAAAAAAATAAGTAGGTATGTACTTAACATACCTACTTATTGTTTTTTTTTTTTTTTTAAAGTTGCCCCACACTAGGAATTTCTTCCTGTATCGTGGGTGCGTTTACAAACATATAAACTCACATACACAACACCCAGAGCCGGAACAACTATCTGTAGGTCATACAAATATTTGTTCCGTGCGGGAATCGAACCCGCGACACGCAGCGCAGCAGTCAATCGCTCAACCACTGCGCCAACCGTGCGCCAAAATTATTATATCTTATTTATACTCTATTCGCTGGGAGAAAAAGTAAACAAACCATAAAAAGATTTTACAGTGTCTCCTTTGCTGTCACTAAAATCTAAAGTAAAATAAATATCATGCGGAGATTTTTATTTCATTAAACAACCAAATACCTACGTGCACACTTTTCAAACAGTTAAACTACCTATATTTTTTTATTTATAGCTCCATTTGAAATAACATTAGAAATTTCTACAACCCTTTTACAGTCCGTTCAACCAATTTTGAGTTCTATCCCGTAAGTATAAGGATAGCATAAAAAGCATAAACCTGTTACCAAAACTAACTGTTTACTACGGCTGCCATTTGTATCACCAACGCAATAGAATACAAATTCGATTGAACGAGCTGTAAAATGGGCTTATTTATTTGTCTAATGTTATCTCAAATGGAGTATAGCTGTATTTACAACATTATCTATTTTTAATGTTTAAACATAACGTATATGACATACGTAACATAAACGACATAAAAAACCGGCCAAGTGCGAGTCGGACTCGCGCACGAAGGGTTCCGTACCACTATCGCAAAAAACGGCAAAAAAATCACGTTTGTTGTATGGGAGCCTCACTTAAATATTTATTTTATTATGTTTTTAGTATTTGTTGTTTTTGCTTCAACATAAATACATCATCTGTGAAAATTTCAACTGTCTAGCTATCACGGTTCATGAGATACAGCCTGGTGACAGACAGACAGACAGACAGACGGACCGCGGATTCTTAGTAATAGGGTCCCGTTTTTACTCTTTGGGTACGGAACCCTAAAAAGCATTATCTCGAAAGCCTGCAGTTCGCAAGTATAACAAATTAAAGAGTGCTACAAAAGTAACCATTTTGCGATGTAATCCAAACATCCATACAAATTTTAAAAAGTCGGATTGTAACGTTTGGTTGTGTACAACAAGTTTTTTCCCTCGGCAAATAGGGTATAAGTACTTCTTTAGCTTTTATTATCTGATGTAGAATTTATTGTATATCAAAATAGTTAGACATCTCAACCATTTTATTTCATACTAGCTGACCCGGCAAACTTTGTTTTGCCATAAAAATACCAAACATTTATCTACCTTACCTTACACTACCTACCCTACACTACCCTACCCTACCCTACCCTACACTACCTTCCCTACCCTACCATACACTACCCTACCCTACACTACCTTCCCTACCCTACGCTACACTACCCTACCCTACACTACCCTACCCTATCCTACACTTCCCTACCCTACACTACCCTACCCTACACTACCCTACACTACCCTACACTACCCTACACTACCCTACACTACCCTACACTACCCTACACTACCCTACACTACCCTACACTACCCTACACTACCCTACACTACCCTACATTACCCTACACTACCCTACACTACCCTACACTACCCTACACTACCCTACACTACCCTACACTACCCTACACTACCCTACACTACCCTACACTACCCTACACTACCCTACACTACCCTACACTACCCTACACCACCCTACACTACCCTACACTACCCTACACTACCCTACACTACCCTACACTACCCTACACTACCCTACACTACCCTACACTACCCTACACTACCCTACACTACCCTACACTACCCTACACTACCCTACACTACCCTACACTACCCTACACTACCCTACACTACCCTACACTACCCTACACTACCCTACACTACCCTACACTACCCTACACTACCCTACACTACCCTACACTACCCTACACTACCCTACACTACCCTACACTACCCTACACTACCCTACACTACCCTACACTACCCTACACTACCCTACACTACCCTACACTTCCCTACACTACCCTACACTACCCTACACTACCCTACACTACCCTACACTACCCTACACTACCCTACACTACCCTACACTACCCTACCCTACGCTACACTACCCTACCCTACACTACACTACCCTACCCTACCCTACCCTACCCGACGCTACCCTACCCCACACAAAGCAAAAATAGCTTATACAATAGCAATAAAGCTCAAATTGACTCTACGTTTTAGTTAGAAAACTTTTGTATGGGAAAAAGAAAAGGGCTATTTTTTTTTTTTTCCCGCAACTCTTAGAATTTTTCTCCCCGTAAAAACCATCTTTGAACTTCAACGACCATTTAAAAAAAAGAATTGGCCAAATTGGTCCATGCGTTGTTGAGTTATGCGCTTACCAACACATTTTGCGATTCATTTTTATATTATAGATATTATTTACTAGCTGACCCAGCAAACTTTGTTTTGCCATAAAAAGACCAAACATTTATCTACCCTACCCTACCCTACCTTACACTACCTACCCTACCCTACCCTACACTACCCTACCCTACCCTACCCGACCCTACGCTACCCTACACTACCCTACCCTACACTACCCTACCCTACCCTTCCCTACCCTACTCTACCCTACCCGACCCTACACTACCCTACACTACCCTACCCTACACTACCCTACCCTACCCTACCCTACCCTACCTACCTACCAACTCGTTGAACTATTTATTTGAATAAGAAATAAAATACTACTATACGAATGTAACCAACTTTTGTTTCTACCGGCAGCGGCGATCTAATTAAAATTTAGAACATAAAACTTGCTATTGTGAGTCAATCTTAAAAGATAGACATATGCTGTCGCGGACTTTATTGTAGAACTTTTAAAGAGGAACATTTCCATCATACATGATATTTGCGTAACTTAAACCGTTTACGCAGCGCACTCAATGGAAGCTCTCAAAAAGGAATATCTTTGCCCGTTTTTGCAATATTTTTCATTTATGCTCGGCTTCTATTGGTCGTAGCGCGATGTTATATAGCCTATAACCTTCCTCGATAAATGAACTATCCAGCACAAAAAGAATTTTTCAATTCCAACCAGTAGTTCCTGAGATTAGCGCGTTCAAACAAACAAACAAACAAACAAACTCTTCTGCTTTACAATATTAGTATAGATAATTATATAACATTCCAGATTGAGTTTATTTAACGTAATTATTTTAAATTACCTACTTAGTATTTTTAAACGAATATAATAACTTAAAACATCAGGAGCCGATCGTAAGCTCAGAGCAAGTTTATTTTGACTGTGCTAACTCAGCCGGCATAATTACAGACACACTAGAAAAACAATAAAACGGGCGCCATAAATGGTCGCTTGCTGGTCGAGGGACCGTACGCGTAGAAGACCGGGAATCGTAGGCAAGAATGCAAACTGTTAGTCGCATCTCTGCGTCCACGCATATTCTTTGATCGCAGTTCGCGCTCGCTATGTATGCGTGAGCCGTGCCGATGTGTGAGTTTAGCTTCGCCGGGATGCTCAAGGCCATTGGGGCTTACTTGCGCCTTAATGTTAGGGAGCCAATTCCTCCAATCGTCGCTATCAAAGTTTTAATTATAAACACAGTTCTTGGTAGTTAGTTTTTAGGGTTCCGTACCCAAAGGGTGAAAACGGGACCCTATTACTGAGACTCCGCGGTCCGTCTGTCTGTCTGTCTGTCACCAGGCTGTATCTCATGAACCGTGACAGCTAGAGAGTTGAAATTTTCCCAAAAGATGTATTTCTGTTGCCGCTATAACATCAAATACTAAAAACAGAATAAAATAAATATTTAAGGGGGGCTCCGGTACAACAAACGTGATTTTTTGCCGTTTTTTGCAATAATGGTACGGAACCCTACGTGCGCGAGTCCGACTCGCACTTGGCCGGTTTTTTTTGGTTGATACTATTCGTCTTACCACAGACTGGGCAGTCTGGAGCTTTAACACCTTTACGGCCACACTTGAAACATACTAACTCATCTCTGTTAGCTGTACACTGCCTAAGATTATGCGTGTCATTGCGACAACGGGGGCAGTAACGCTGTTTACTATTAGAATAAGAATTATTAACGGCATGTACATATAGTTAGGAGAATTTGATATATTATTTATTGTTTATAGTTTTTATTTGATTGACCCTCGTAAGCGAATTCAGGTGATAAGGTATTTCAGTCACACCCGGCAGTGGCTTAACATGCGTTTCATTCAGAGCATTTCTATTGATGACTGGAAAAATCATGCAACATGTAATGAAAATAAAAAGCGATTATTATCGAAGGGGACAAACTCAGTATAGTTTAATGAAAAATAATAATCATAGACCTAAAAGATGGAAAGCAGCAGTAGTGACACATCTGAAGACAGCCATTAGAATATTGGCGAAGGCTCACACCAAGACATGGTTGAAAACTTTTTTGATTCTGATTAAAAATTAAAATACATTCAGAAGAATCATTCATTTTTTTCCATCACAATTTCAACCAATGTTACCATTGTGAAAGTGTGTCTGTAACAAATGGTGTGGCCAGCACGAAGCTCGTATTTGAACCCGATCAAACACCTATGGGATTAGCTAAACGGAGAGTCCGAGCCAGGGTTCCCGATCTTTCATTTATTCCCGAGCGTAAATATGCTGTGCTTGAAGAGACGGAGAACATTCCACAATATGTCATCGTAACGCTGATCAGATCAATGACTAAAATACTACAATAATTCAACAGAGCACTAAGTAATATGCTAGTGATGTGCTGCGTGTCGCGGGTTCGATTCCCGCACGGAACAAATATTTGTATGACCTACAGATAGTTGTTCCGGCTCTGGGTGTTGTGTATGTAAGTTTATATGTTGTAAACGCACCCACGATACAGGAAGAAATTCCTAGTGTGGGGCAACGTTTCTATAAAAGAAAGAAAAAATTGTTTGCAGTAATTTAGTATTTTAGGGAAGAACTTGAAGATAAAGATAAAGGACATGGACAGAAAGTACATTCTATTTACAAATACATAATAAAAAATATTGTATAAAAAAAATTGAAAATGAATTATTACACAGTTTTTTAGCTCTCTGAACTTGACGTTTTTATTTCAAAATAAAAAGTAATTCAAGACGAATCAAAGTACCCTGTGTCACTTTCCGCTATAATAGACCATAGAGAAAGATAAACAATATATTATTGGACGTTCCTCACCACGCACGTAAGTTATTAGACGTGAATTTTACGACAAATTCTTTTATTAAGAACATTTTATTCACACGAAACTGTCTCTATTGGTATTGTTTGCATTTAATAAAATGATTTTTTCTTATTTCGATGCGTTAGTTATTTAGTATTTTTTTATTTCACACGAAATAAAATACTTAAAACGGAATGCGACGAACAGATAGTTGAATAGTTTATTTTTAAATGTCATAAGGTTAAGACTTTTAAAGACATTAGGTAATTTATTATAAATTTGAATTGCCATACAGCAAACATTATTCGAAAATAGTTTAATTCTTTGTTGTGGTGCACATAATTTGTGGATATTTTGACTTTTCCTTATTACAACATCATTGTGTACTTTAAATAAAGCTAAGTTCTTACGTACAAAGATACAGAGTTCGAATATATATAAAGATGGGAGTGGTAATATTTTTAATTTTTAAAGATTGGGACACAGCTTTGTAATGGTTGGGCTTTAGTCATTGATCGAATAAATTTCTTTTGGGCTCGGAATGATTTAATAGTATCCACAGAATTTCCCCATATAATGATGCCGTAGCGGAGAACTGATGCTACGTAACCATGATAGGCATAAAGTGCTGCATTGATACCAGCTACGCGAGTTATTCGATTTAAGACAAATACAAATCTTTGCAACTTAGTGCATAATATGTCAATGTGTACTTTCCAGTTGCAATACTTATCTAATGTTATACCCAAAAAAGTTGCACTTTCAACCTCTTCTACAGCGTTATTTGCATATCTAATTTACAATTTTTGACGGTTGCTATTGTAAGTTTGGAACTGCATAAGTTTGGTTTTACTAATATTGACATGTAAATTGTTGTCTTTCAGCCATTCTATTATAATAATAGCGAGATCATTATCTGTACACTTATTGCAACGACCTGAATAATAGGTTTAATGAAACTGTTTTCTTCTAGTCTGTTGTTGTGACGAGTTCTTGAAGTTTTTTATTTATAGAAATTGAATGTGCTCATATTCACGAATATAAAACAGCAAGAACCATCGTTGTAAATTAAATTCGATAACTATGCCGACGCCCATACAAAATCTGTCCATGTCCTTTAAAATTTTAAGCTGACATGGTCACAATCATTAGAATTAATATTTGTTTCGGGATATTTACCATGTATATTTTGATTTTTGTTGAGAGCTTTAGTTCTCATCAGAGATCAGGACCTCACAGTGAATGATGGTAATATTTTGTATGATGAAGTTTTTTCAGTGGTTCAAAAAGATTTCAATTCAATTTTTAAGAAGCAAACTAAAACTATATGCCCTAAGTTTTTATTCAGTGACTGGGCGACTACAGGACTTAGAAAAAGTAGGGAAAGACTTTACGAACTTTACGGCCTTAAGCCTTTTATTAATACTGAAACGTTTAACAAGTATGTTGCTACTTACTCAAGATTTTTTTTTAAATACATGTAAGGCAGCTAAGGCCTTGTACATTAGCAATAAGGTTAAATTAGCAGAAAATAAAATCAAGACGGTTTGGCAAATTATAAACAATGAAACGAACAGGAATAAAAGAAATAATAATGATTACACACTTGAGACCTCACACGGACTTATTAGAGATAACAAAACAGTTGCTCAAGAGTTTGTAAATTTCTTTACCAACATCCCAATTAAAACTACTGAAACCTTAAATTCTTTGCCCTCGCTCGCTTTTGGATTATTAAACGCGAACGTTTCAGCCTGCCCCAATGAATTTAACTTTTCACATATAAACCCCATAACAGTAATAAAAGCTTTTAAGCAAATCAAGATAAAACCGACCGAAGATCTATGGGGAATGTCCGTCAAAGCTTGTACCTTCATTATTCAGACTATAGCGCCGTACTTGGCTTTGATTTTCAATTTGTGTGTGGATCAAGGAGTCTTTCCGGATCTAATGAAATATAGTAAGGTTATACCACTTTTTAAATCCGGGGACAGTAAAGACACAAATAATTATAGACCAGTATCCGTGTTGCCGGTTTTCAGCAAGGTATTTGAGAAGATAATGCTAAATCAAATGCTCATTCATTTTAATACGAATAACATCTTACATGATAAACAGTATGGTTTCACCAAAGGACGTTGTACAACATACGCTGGTGTCACCCTATTAAAACACGTATTTAATGCGTGGGAAGAGTCGCAGGATGCCATAGGTATCTTCTGCGACCTGTCGAAGGCGTTTGATTGCGTTAATCATGAAACATTACTTCTGAAACTTGAGCATTACGGGCTAGGTCAATCAGCGTTAAGTTTGATTAAATCTTATTTGAGTGATAGACTAGTTCAAGTATAGATTAGTTCAAATAAACGGTGTGAATTCGTCGGGGTTAAATGTGAAAATGGGGGTACCCCAGGGCTCAATTTTAGGTCCTTTCTTATTTTTAATATACATAAACGATTTACCCCATTTATTCGAAGGCAAACTAAATATGGTGTTATTTGCTGATGACACATCTTTAGTTTTTAAAATAAATAGACGTACTTGTAAACGTACTCGTACTTTAAATTAAAATCAATTGCAATTTTATTGTATACTAGTTTTTGCCCGCGGCTTCGCCCGCGTTCAAAGTTAAAAAAGAAATGCTCCGATCGCCACCAAACTGATTATCCGCTGGGTCAATCTAAAGATTGTCTGAAAGTTTAATTAAAATCGGTCCAGCCGTTTCGGAGTCTATAAGGAACATACATACATACATACATTCTCTTTTATATAACATACAACACTTTTCTTAAAAGTGCTGTTTTGGCTGAGTGTGACCTGTGACTGCACCGGGCACCCTTACGTCTATTTCTATTGGAATTATTTGACAAAAGAGGAAACCATTGAGGATTACTTTTTACAAATACAGCTACTTATTTATTCATATGTAGAGTGACAGAAGTGTTAAAATTGTGTACTTTATGAATATTGGTCTGCAACTGTGTATAGTTTTCAACCCAAACATAGCCTGTACACAACGCTTTTGTGCTTTGAACACTGTCTTAGTTCGTTGAATTGATGTGAAGGGTCCAAACGGAGCCCTGTCACTCATGTGTCCGTCTGTCTGTCCGTCGTTTGTCACACGGGTTTTACAGCAGTGCGGTTGGAGCTAAAGTCTCTCTCATAAACGCAGAATAAAGTTATATCAGGTATAAACCTATGAAAATGTATGGTTATTCCTTTGTTATACCTGGTATAACTTTATTCCGATTGTCAAAAACATTTTAAATGTTTTCCATACAGCTTACGGCCAACCCCGTGAAATAAATAAGTGACCCACCCCACCGAGAGGGTTATCGCTGTTTAGAGCTCGTTGAGTAGATCAATATTTTTTTGTTTTAAAAAATATTGGAAAACGTTGGTATTGGAAACGTTGAATTTGGTATTTATTATGATATTTATTAGTCTATTGTTTTAGAAATTATTTATGTATTTTATTAGTTAGGTAGTTTTTTTTTTTTTAATATCCGAATTTAATTATTGTTCATATTTTTTTTATTTTTTTTGTACACCTACCACTGTTGTCTTTTTGAACCCAAAGGTTGACTGGTAGAGAATGCCTTGCTGCATTAAGTCCGCCTATGTATAACCATTGTACATGAAGTTTAAATAAATAAAACGAAGGAATGAGAAGCCACCAAAGTGAGGATAATTTTAGAATTTTTTTTTTCGATTTTTTTTTTTAAATCCCTTTCGTAATAGGCACGACTTCACAATTCTCTAAATTAATTGGAAACCGACACAAGGTGCTTACTTTCGTCCGTACACAATTGTTATATAACGGCAAAAATCCAAAGGCGACCTATACCTACCTACTCGCTTATCATCATCATCATCATATCAGCCGAAAGACGTCCACTGCTGGACATAGGCCTCCCCCAAGCGTCGCCACATTGACCGGTCCCGTGCGTCCCGCATCCAGCGAATCCCCGCAACCTTCACCAGGTCATCGGTCCACCTGGTGGGAGGCCTTCCAACGCATCGTCTTCCGGTTCGCGGTCGCCACTCCAGAACTTTTCTGCCCCATCGGCCATCCGTTCTGCGAGCAATGTGCCCTGCCCACTGCCACTTAAGTTTGGCAATTCTTCGGGCTATGTCGGTAAACCTGGTTCTCTTGCGGATCTCTACATTTCTGATTCGATCACGCAAGGATACTCCAAGCATAGCCCTCTCCATTGCCCTTTGCGTGACTGTAAGCTTTCTGATGAGGCCCATTGTGAGCGACCACGTCTCAGCGCCATAGGCTACTCGCTTATATATGGTCGTAACTTGTAACATTACTCATATTGGCAGGCTACATATTCATACCCACCATACCTGCTAAATATAGGGTCACGTCATCAGTTTCCTTAATAGTTTTGAGAGTAGGGTTGGTGAAGTTCCTTCTACGTTTCGAACTAAAGATTTGTAATTCGCATGCCGCAGTCGTTACCACTGGGTCACCGCTGACGCTGCTGCCCTAGACATCTTTTTTACCCGACTGCCGAAGGAGGGTAATGTGTTTATCAGTCTAAGTATGTATGTTTGTTCCTATGTGGCGTTCTAGAGACCAAACGCGTAGGCTGATTTCGATGATTCTTACGTCAATCGATTCGTCTTAACCCTGCGAGTGTCACTGGCTATATTAAAATTGGAAAATAGAATAATGGCAGATTTTGGGCGCCATATTGTGGGGGCTCAAATTTTTCTTTCTTCCAAGCCCATCGTGTTTGGTATCAAAATAAAGGGTTTTAACAGGTGATTTTAAAAATATATAATACTTACATGTTTAAATGTACCTAGTTCAAAACAAAATGGTAACTAAAAGGTAATAAATAAAAAAAGTTTAATTCAAAAAACCAAAAAACCCGACTGCTTAACAACCGCGTTTTTTTAGTTCGGTTTTAAAGCAGTCGGGTTTTTTGGTTTTTCGAATTAACATTTTTTTATGGTGATCATCCAATGACTGCTCCTGCTCTGGGCGAAGCGGGAGGGCGTATCAGACTTATGCTGACTAAAACCAACCCGTGTTCCTTCAGTTGCTTGTGCCAGGACCGCGGTAACTCTCTTTCGAATTTTTCCGCGACCCTTAAGGATCATCACATCATCAGCCTATTAATGTTCCCACTGCTGGGACACAGGCCTCCTCTCTGTGAGAGGGAATGGGCCGAAATCCACCACGCGGGCCCAGTGCGGGTTGGTGGATGTCACATGTCTTCGAATTTTTGGTTCTAGGACATGCCGGTTTCCTCACGATGTTTTCCTTCACCGTTTTGAGAGCAGTGGTGAAGAAGTAATTTACACAAAGTAAAGCGCCTGCCTGGGCTCGAACCCACGACCTACAACTTGTAAGTCGCGGCCGATACCACTGTGCCACCACTGCTCTCAATCATAAGGATCATATCTTAAGGATCATACTTTCATTTATTTTGTGTTATCAATCGGCTGTGCGCTTCATCAGTTCTAGACCCGTTTTTAGGGTTCCGTAGCCAAATGGCAAAAAACGGAACCCTTATAGATTCGTCATGTCTGTCTGTCTGTCCGTCCGTATGTCACAGCCATTTTATTCCGAAACTATAAGAACTATGCTGTTGAAACTTGGTAAGTAGATGTATTCTGTGAACCGCATGAAGATTTTCACACAAAAATAGAAAAAAAACAAAAAAAAATAGGGGTTCTAATTGAAACTGAAACTAAAAAATATTTTCCATCAAACCCATACGTGTGGGGTATCTATGGATAGGTCTTCAAAAATGATATTGAGGTTTCTAATATAATGTTTTTCAAAACTGAATAGTTTGCGAGAGACACTTCCAAAGTGGAAAAAGTGTCCCCCCCCCTGTAACTTCTAAAATAAGAGAATGATAAAACTAAAATAAATGTATGATGTACATTACCATGTAAACTTATTTTTTTTTCCGAAACTATAAGAACTATGCTGTTGAAGTTGAGTTGTAAGTAGATGTATTCTGTGAACCGCATTAAGATTTTCACACAAAAATAGGAAAAAAAACAAAAAAATTTGGGGGTTCCCATACTTGAAACTGAAACTAATTTTTTTTTTCTTCATACCCATACGTGTGGGGTATCTATGGATAGGTCTTCAAAAATGATATTGAGGTTTCTAAAATATATTTTTTCTAAACTGAATAGTTTGCCTGAGAGACACTTCCAAAGTGGTACAATGTGTCCCCCCCCTGTAACTTCTAAAATAAGAGAATGATAAAACTAAAAAAAAATATATGGTGTACATTACCATATAAACCTCCACCGAAAATTGGTTTGAACGAAATCTAGTAAGTGGTTATTTTTTAATACGTCATAAATCGTAAACCGCAATTTACCAAGTTCGGAACCCTTCGTGCGCGAGTCCGACTCGCACTTGGCCGGTTTTTTTAATTAATATTTTCATAATCTAACAATCGCATGGGCGCACGTTTGGCACAGTGGTTGAGCGACAGACTGCTGCGCTGCGTGTCGCGGGTTCGATTCCCGGACGGAACAAATATTTGTATGACCTTCAGATAGTTGTTCCGGCTTTGGGCATTTTTGTTGTAAGTGAGTTTAAGACGGTACCCCGAGCGAAACGCCGCGCTAGCCGTTTTTCGTGCTGTTTTTAGGAGCTATCTACTCGTTATAAAAGAAATATCAACTAATAAAAATACATTAAATTTCTACATATTATTGATTCTAAAATGGTCGTATACTTTTTTTTTAAAGAGGTATATATTTCACTAATCTCCTTCCTACAAAACCATAAAAAATAATTATTGATAGCATGCATCTCCTTGTAAGTGTTTATTAATTATTTTTTGTACTTACACTAATGGATAGACAATTTAATAATGAACATTTTTGTCGTATTTTTTTTTTCAAAAGACTTAAATTTGATTTAATAAAGATTTTATCCTAAAATCTGGGCGTATTCACTACTGTAATTCATGCGCCACCAGTGCCGCTAGGCCAATAGGAATGCTCATATCTCGTGCTGATTTTTTGGTCAGGGTACCGCCTTAAATGTTTGTAAACGCACCCACGATACAGGGAAACTCCTATGAGGCAATGTTAAAAAAAAAGATCTGCAGTGCAAACTATTAGCAAATCAGGTGAGGTTTATGTGGCTTCCAGAACAAAATCTCCTTTGGGAAAATCTCTATATTGAATTATGTGCAGTTGACTATTTCCAAATTATGTCGCCTTTTCAGTCTTCACTCTTTTGGTTCGGAAGGTGTTGCAAGCCACGCTGTGGATTTTGAGAAGGATGATCTGATCTGTTCCGTGATCGTCTTACTCTTTGATAGTCATACATTGCCGAGTTTCTCAAGAACAAGGAAGAGTTTGATATATTTTGCTTCACAATGTAATGTTGAACTCTCTGTACTATTTATTATGTTAAGGTGACTACAGGCGAATTACCAAGAGGTGTCAAAACTAAAAAAAAACACTATTCCTTTATCACAACGGAATCATGATAGTCTTAACATGTATACGGCCTCTATAGTCCGTACCTGTTTTATAATATCCAAGATAGTAAGAGCAAAGTTCAGTAAGTAGTCCAAAGTCCGTGTACTTGTATCTTATGAGTACAAAATGAGAACAATAACCAGCCACTCGGAAGTTGGACTTTGATACACTGATATCTTCAATTGTAGCTATCTGACAAAAAAACCTGTCATAATATTATCATTTTCACCTTGACATTGCTTGTTGTAATAATAAAATTACGATTCTTTTATCTGTTGATATGAATATTATCAACATCATAATGGTTTTGAGTGGAATTCCTAGCCAGAGTCTGTTTTTCCTGATAGCAACAACTTGAAGGTATTGAGAGAACAAAACGCGCCCTCGTTTCACACCCGCGCGACTCAAAGTTCAGTAGTTATTTGTACTTTCCTTATTATTCTATGACTTAAAAAAAAAGCTTCAGATGAAAATGTAGTTATTTAACATTGAGGTAATAATGTATATTTAAATTGTCTTTGAGATGGTGTCGATTTCATTCAAATACGCCCGGCGGTTTTGGTGCGATTGTCGTGTTTTTGGGCCGGTGTTCCAGAAATATGGTAGTTCGTAGGTTTGCGCACTGTACTGCTAAAGTAAAAGCTACGTTGTTTGGAGCAGTTTGCCAATATTTTTATACGTGCAGCCTATGGGTCAAGCATACGAAAAAATCGTACGAAACCCTGCGCGTTCTCTACAATAATGACTTCAGGGCGCTGATGAAGCTGCCTCGCTACTGTAGCGTGTCGGGTATGTTTGCGGACGCAAATATAGATGGTTTTGCGGCGATTATTCGCAAGAGACTTGTGTCTCTGATGCGACGCATACGAGGCAGTTCCGTTGGGAAGCTACACTATCCGCGGGTGACATCGGCTACTTTTTGTCCTTGTATTCCCACGGGAACGGGAACTACGTGGGTGAACGCGAGGCGTCCGCGAGTAGTTATCAAATAAAATAAAATATGACAAAGATAAAGGTTGTCTGTAAGAGATTGCCTAGTGCGATAAGACCGCCCATTGTACACTTGTTATTGTGGACGTTTGTCCTGTATGTTGTTTTGTGGTGTACAATAAAGTATATAATAATAATAAAGATAAAGAGTGTCAAAGTTAAGGAATGGCGGGGCTTGTGACGTCACTTTGTCAGTATAAAGTGTAGCACACCGTGACGTCACATGATATTTCAACGCACTGCTGGACAAAAGAAAAATACGTGTGCAATATTTTTAGGTAATCTAACTGACGAACTAAATAGAACAATATAAACTTTTTGTCAACTACCCATTCACCTCACGTTCAAAGATTACACCATATTTTTTTTATTTGCATACCTACGTAGTAGACGATGATAACATCTGATAATACGGCCAAAGACAATGAAGAGGACTGATAAGACGAAATTAAATATACTCGGACCGACCGATATATAAAGATATGTCGGGTTTGGTCAATAGTACGGACGTCAAAACAAATCACAAGCACGCCCCTGGCGGCAATCAAGAGCAACTACGCATTGGCACGCTTTTCATAAGCACTTGCGTGGTGGGGAATAAAGATGAGTACTGACAGCCTTAGAGCTAAGACGTCGTAGAATCAGTGTCGAACCCTAATATTAGTAAGCAAGATTGTATCTGTGAATATTTTAATAAACTCAGAGTATCAAATAATTTAAGTGATTTCATATGCACGAGATTGTACCTACCGACCTGCCCACCCACGATATTTTAACCTAAGGGAATATATCCTGACTTCCCGATGGTTTACATAATCGGCCAGCCTTGATGCGACAGTTATATAATTTGCTACTTCATAGTGTAGGTAGATAAAATATCTAAAAATTATATTTGCAGGACCGATCGATGTGGTCCAGGTCTATATTCAGCAGTAGACGTCTTTTGGCTGAAATGAAAAGACGGCGTATGGTCCTATCGTCTTGTATTGAAACAACGCAACATCACTTAATATTTTATTTGAACGGTGATTAGTTCCTTTTACCCGACTGCCGAAGGAGGGTAATGTGTTTATCAGTCTATGTATGTATGTATGGATCTTTGTTCATATATGGCTCTGGCGATTTTAATGATTCTTACGTCAATCGATTCGTCTTAACCCTGCGAGTGTCACTGGCTACATTAAAATTGCAAAACAGAAAAATGGCGGCTTTTGGCCGCCATATTGTGGGGGCACAATTTTTTTTTCTTCCAAACCCTTCGTGTGGGGTATCAAAATGAAGGGTTTTAAGAGGTGATTACAAAAGTATATCATACTTATATGTTTAAATGTTCCTAATTCTACAAAAAAAGATGTGAATAAAAAAATTAAAAAACCCGACTGCTTAAAAAGCCAACTAAAAAGTTAACGACGAAGTGTACTTTTCTTTTGTATAGAGTGTAAGTAGTTAGGTTTAGTTTTTTTTTTGTCTAGTTTACTTTTGTTTAGTGTTTTTTTTTACTTATGTACATAACATATTTACACCTTTGTACTTATCTTGAATATAATCAACTAAAAAGACGTAAACAAGAAGAAAATCATGCTGTGCAGTCGGAGGATACATCTGGTTTTGGTTAGCCAGCTCGCGCATATGAATCCTCCGACTGCACAGTCATCTGCAGACTCATATATTTTGCCTTGAAAATAATTGATCCGCACAGATCTTTGAACTTCGTCATACCATCATTAATCATAATGAAACTGGTAGGTATTACCTACCTACCTAAGAACTTGTTTAATACCTACATGAACTAATTGTGTGACTTTGATAGGTGTGGTGTATTGCTACGCATTTCAAGGTGGTGAGACGAAATGGCATTTTATCAACCTTAAGGACTGCCAAAAAGTTCAAAGCTCGCTAGCGAGAGTCGATGTTGAAATTTATGAAAATCTATTCATTTTTTAACCTCCGACTGAAAAAGAGGGGTAGCTGTGTGTTTGTGTATTTGTGTCTCTGTCTGTAGCATCATAACTCCTAAACGGATGAACCGATCTTGATTTCGTGTTCATTGTGAAAATTGCTTCAGCCGTTCAAAAGTTATGGGCGTTTTACTTTTTGAACCGTTTTTTTTTCGCAAGATATCGTGTCGTAATTACGTGTTCCATAGATTGCCGATCAAAGCGTGTCTACTACTAGATAAATAAATCTGTAAAAAAGTCGTTTTTGTACATCGAACATATTTCCAAATATAAATGCCAGTGTGTTAAAGGATAACCAACAGAACCCATTAAGAGCATTTTTGGTATTTTTGTCTGTTTGTCTGCAACACATGCAATTCAGATACTCGGACAGTTGAACTTTATATTCGATAGATGGCGTTGTGCGTTTGACGTCATTTTCTATGGCGGTATGTTTCAATGGCGGTGTTATGATTCTCAGCAAGAGAAGTAGGGTAGGTAGGTAGGTAAGGAGGGAAATAAGGTAGGCAGATGACGGAAGCAAAACCGCGGACACAGCTAGTCTTGAAATAAAAACGTGTTGGGCATTTTTTTTTCCATTACATAGAGAATTTTGTGACATATATTTAAAAATAATATTAATTTAAATATAGTATAATTATCAAGAGAGCGAGTGAGAGCGAGAGAGTGTGTGTTGCCAGCGATTACTTACGGGACAGAGACGTGGTCGCTAACAATGGGCCTCATCAGAAGGCTTAAAGTGGCCTAAAGGGCAATGGAGAGGGCTATGCTCGGCGGAGAACTAAGGTTACCGACATAGCCCGAAGAACTGGGTAACTTAAGTGGCAGTGGGCAGGGCTCATTGCTTGCAGAACGGATGGCCGATGGGGCCGAAAAGTTCTGGAGTGGCGACCGCGAACTGGAAGACGCAGCGTTGGAAGGCCACCCTCTAGGTGGAGCGATGACCTGGTCGAGGCAGCGGGTGTCCGGTGGATGCGAAACGCACAGGACCGATCAGTGTGACGACGCTTGGGGAAGGCCTATGTCCAGCAGTGGACGTCTTTCAGCTGAAATTATGAAGAGAGACTGCAAAACTTTGTTCTTTTATAAAGAGCAAAGTTTTGCAGTCGTTACGGGACCAGAAAAACTGACACCAGCCATGCCGAGGCAATTCGAGTTACGCGCTTCCTGGGTTTTGGAGTTCAGATAGGCAGTCACTACTGCAAATAGTGGTACTCAGATTGCATCCTTAGTGCAATATAAAATAATATTTAGAGATATTAATTTTAGTGTCATCATCAGCCTTATAATGTTCCCACTGCTGGGACACAGCAGAGGTAATGGGCCTTAATCCACCACGCGGGCTCAGTGCAGGAAATTCTACCATCTTAAAAGTATGTCATTGTGAATTCGGACATATAAACATTCGGCCAAACAATAATTATATTAAATAATTTTATGCCTTAAAAATATTCATTTAAAGAACATTATGCCAAGTGTGTTATGCCAAATAAATTTCGGAGCATCAAGATTCTGCCAGATAGCGACTTTTCGCGGAGCCTAACTTCAGAGACACAATCATGATTACTATACCTATTCCAAATTAAGGCGGTACCCTGACCAAAAAATCAGCATGAGATATGAGCATTCCTATTGGCCTAGCGGCACTAGTGGCGCATGAATTACAGTAGTGAATACGCCCAGTGTTATCTATTAGTGTTAGTACAAAAATAATTAATGAACACTTTACGAGGAGATGCATGCTATCAATAATTATTTCTCATTTTTATGGTTTTGTTGGAAGGAGATTAGTGAAACATATACCTAAGTATACGACCATTTTAGAATCAATAATATGTAGAAATTTAATGTATTTTATAATGTTGATATTTATTTTTAAATAACGAGTAGATAGCTCCTAAAAACAACACGAAAAACGGCTAGGGCCGCTTTTTGACAGCTACCATTTAGCGCTTTCTAGCGCTTTTAACAGTGCGTTTTTGCTTAGACGAGTTGGCAGCACTGATAAGCTCATAAAGGGGATAACGTCAACTTATCACGATTAAGCACGAGTAAAAACCGTAGCTAGCAAAACAGCATCAAGATCTTGATGATCAAGATTATTTACTGATCCCCCCCGACGAAAGAGAAGTAGGATGCAAGGCAGGGTGAAAATATCGATACCCATCACATCTGCAAAGTTTCACTGGATAGTTTAATTTGACCCCGTACGATGAAACCCTAAAGAAAATGCTAAAATTACAACAAGCAACAATAAAACAACAAGCAACGAAAAAGGGGCAGACTATCAGCCTCTTGCTGGAACATTGTCGAGAGAGAAAAGCCCCCTTTGCGTAAGTAAATACGGCAAGGCAAAGATTATGACAAATACTTACTATTTAAATAATTAGGTATTGTCAATAATTATTGGATTCTTTCGAAAAGAGTATCTTCACCGATGAAAGCGTCCAATATTTTTTGGCAATACCTGATTAAGAAAATTTGTCATACTCTTTTATGGGGCCAACCCCTTTGGCTTGCTGAATTCATTTACGCAATTAAGCTGCTGGGCCCGTAAGATACAAAATATACCACCATCGACAATCCAGGAGGCCCGAGCCCCGAACCCAAATAAGTTGAAAATGGGACAGGCAGAAGAAACTCCTAAATAAACTCCTGCGACTGCAGAACTTGTGCATCCGCTTTATTTTTGGCCTCCGTAAATACGATCACGTGTCGGAGTTTCGGACTAAATTGAAGTGGCTGCCGATTCGGCGTCGTCGAGACACCCATATCCTATCTCTTCTCTATACTATCCTACACAATCCTAATTCTCCTCAATACCTTCGCGAACGCTTTGATTACTTTGTTCCGAGGGGTAAACCCTGTCGCACTGCCACATCTCTTCTTCTTCGTATTCCACGTCACAATTCCAGCCGCTATGCTGGCTCCTTCTCTGTTACTGCAGTGCGTCTCTGGAACTCTCTACCACATTCAATTAGCCCTTCTCTGAATAGTCTTCAAGAGGAAAATCAAGGATCATTTTCTTTCGGAATGTATGTCTAAAATTGTACACTGGGCTACTACTTTTCTTCCTTTTGTAAACTCTCTCTATCACTCTAAGGTTTGCTGGTAGAAAACTCTTTTTAGAGTTAAGCTCGCCTTTGTACATCAACATTATAATCACTCATGTTGTATATGTAATTTTGTTTTGTGTACAATAAAGATTTAAGAAGAAACAGGTGATGTAACCTCAATATATAAAACCAATAAAAAAATAAGGAAGTCTCTTATCAAACCGTGAATTGCCAAAATCGCGCAAAAACAACTCATAGGTCCAAAGTCTGAAGTCCGTACGTTGGACTTTGAACTCTAACATTAATATCACAGAATTTACTCTGAAATAACACATCATTTTAAAAGAATGCCTTACATTTTGACCTGATAACACAAATAATCTTCAGAGAAACAAGTTAATAATCTCGTTATTAAGTCTTATTTATCCAATTATTAACTGCGGATATCGGGCCATTGAACTAATATACATATAAGTATGAGGGAAATTCGCAGATCGCCATACGGTAACCGACTGCCACGATATAAAGACGTGTTATAAATTTCCTGATAGTGTGTGAATAATAGTGATAAAAAATGAAGTTAGCACCTTTTGACGTGACCAATGAAAACTATAATATGGGACATTTTTGTATGGATAGCCTTAGGGCTCGTCCTAATGCTGTGTGCCAGGTTGGTGTGATTTTTTATTTAATATTAAGTAACTTCTGCTAGCGGTTTCGTTCGGAAAAAAAGTAGCATAATTATGTGCTATTCCAGACTATAATCTATCACTGTGCCAAAGTCCATCGTGATCCGTTCAGGCGTTTTTGAGTAACAAACATCCATCCATTAAAACTTTCGTATTTATAACACTAGCTTCTGCCAGCAGCCTCGCCCGCTTGAGAAGTATATGGATACTGTCACATTTATAATATTAGTAAGATTACATCTAGAACCGTTCAGGCGTTCTGGAGTGATTGATTAACAAACAAACATCCACACATAAATCCATCCATCAAAACTTTCAAATTTATAATATTAGTAAGATTGCATCAAGATCCGTTCAGCCGTTCTGGAGCGATTGAGTAACAAACATACATCCACACACACATCCATCCATCCAAACTTTCATATTTATAATATCAGTAAGATTTCATCTAGATCCATTCAGGCGTTCTGGAGTGTTTGTTTAACAAACATACATCCACACACACATCCATCCATCCAAACTTTCATATTTATAATATCAGTAAGATTTCATCTAGATCCATTCAGGCGTTCTGGAGTGTTTGTTTAACAAACATACATCCACACACACATCCATCCATCCAAACTTTCATATTTATAATATCAGTAAGATTTCATCTAGATCCATTCAGGCGTTCTGGAGTGTTTGTTTAACAAACATACATCCACACACACATCCATCCATCCAAATTTTACTTTTTTAATATTAGTAAGATTTTATCCAGATCCGTTTAGCCGTTCTGGAGTAACAAACATACATCCACACACACATCCATCCAAACATTCACCTCAATATTAGTAAGATAATATAGTAGGAGTATTATTAGTAGCTTCTACCAGCGGATCTGGCAGTAATGCCAAGGGAACGTACTCCTGAGATAAAAAGTATTCTATGTCCTTCTGAAAAGTCCTATCAATCTTTTACCAAAATTCATCCCATGGGTTTAGCGGCTTAGGCATAAAAATATAACAAACAGACAGAATTCCTTCCGCGTTTATAATATCAGTATGGATTGTAGGTGCATAAAAACATAAAAAAAAAGATTAACAAAAAACTGGTATGTACGTAAGGTTTTTTTTTATAAAAAAACAAAAGTTGTTTCACAATTTTGTTGTTGTTTTTGTGATGTTGTTTTCGAATGGATAAAATTGACATAATTACTATAATGATTGCGTAGATGACCTAAGCGCAAAAATTACGCGAGTCATGTCTTATATAGTATTTGGAAGACTCAAAATAGTTATAGTTACAATAAGTCTAAAAAATATCTCATAAGTAATTATATATATCTATACTTTATATTTAAACTAATATTATAAAGAGGATAGATTTGTATTTTTGTATGTAACGAATAAACTTAAAAACTACTGGACCGATTTCAAAAAATATTTGACCGTTGGGAAGCTACACTATCCCCGGGTGACATAGGCTACTTTTTACCCGACTGCCGAAGGAGGGTAATGTGTTTATCAGTCTATGTATGTATGTATGTTTGTTCCTATATGGCGTTCCAGAGACCAAACGCGTTGGCCGATTTTGATTATTCATACGTCAATCGATTCGTCTTAACCCTGCGAGTGTCATAGGCTACATTAAAATTGGACAATAGAAAAATGGTGGATTTTGGGCGCCATATTGTGGGGGCCCAAATTTTTTTTTCTTCCACACCCAGCGTATGGGGTATCAGGATACACCAGATTTTGGTCAGCCAGCCCGCGAATATGTATCCTTCGACTGCACATCATGATGTTTTCCTTGTTTACAACTTTTTAGTTCGCTTTATCGGGTTTTTGAATTTTTGAATTGGGCGCACGGTTGGCGCAGTGGTTGAGCGATTGACTGCAGCGCTGCGTGTCGCGGGTTCGATTCCCGCACGAACAACAAATATTTGTATGACCTACAGATAGTTGTTCCGGCTCTGGGTGTTTGTGTATGTGAGTTTATATGTTTGTAAACGCACCCACGACACAGGAAGAAATTCCTAGTGTGGGGTAACGTTTAAAAAAAAAAAAAAAAAAGAATTAAGTTTTTTTTTATCCCTGTATTCCCACGGGAACGGGAAATACGCGGGTGAAACCGCGAGGCGTCCGCTAGTATAATATAATATCATATAACTTTATTGATACAGATAAACTTTTGTAACAAAAGTACTTAGCGGTTAGGTTATAAGTTCAGATAAATAAAGGTAGCTTAAGGCGGTACCCCGAGCAAAACGCCGCAAGCCGTTTTTCGTGCTGTTTTTAGGAGCTATCTACTCGTTATTTAAAAAGAAATATCAATTAATAAAAATACATTAAATTTCTACATAATATTGATTCTAAAATGATAGATTTCGTTTTTTTAATGTAATCTATAAAAGCGAAAGGTGACTGACTGACTGACTGACTGATCAATCAACGCACAGCCAAAACTGCTAAGCCTAGAAGCATGAAATTTGGCAGAAAGGTTCCTCAAGTGACGTAAGTGTGCACTAAGAAAGGATTTTTTGAAATTTAACCCCTAAGGGGGTAAAAAGGGGGTTGAAAGTTTGTATGTAAAATCTAATTCCTTCGACCAAAATTCTTGAAACTTAGCACAAATAGTATTCTAAGTAAATGATAAAGATTGGCATTATAAGTTTTTCGAAACTACCCCCAAATAATGATTTAGGGGTTGTTGAAATTTGTATGGAAAATCTGATTTCTTGGGTCAAATCTAATTCCTTCGACCAAAATTCTTGAAACTTAGCACAAATAGTATTCTAGGTAAATGACAAAGATTGACATTATTAGTTTTTCAAAACTACCCCCAAATAATGATTTAGGGGTTGTTGAAATTTGTAGCACAAATAGTATTCTAAGTAAATGATAAAGATTGACATTAAACTACCCCCAAATAATGATTTAGGGGTTGTTGAAATTTGTATGGAAAATCTGATTTCTTGTCAATAAACTTGAAACTTGTCACAAATACTAACCTAAATGAATAATAAAGGTTGCTTTTATTATTTTTTGAAACTACCCCCAAAAGACGATTTAGGGGTGTTAAAGTTTTTTGAAGAATCTTATTACTTCAGTTAATAAACTTGAAACTTGACATAAATACTAATCAAAATAAACAATAAAGACTTTCATTGTTAGTTTTTCGAAACTACCCCCAAAAGATGATTTAGGGTATGTTAATTTTTTTGAAGAATCTGATTTCTTGGGTGAATAAACATGAAACTTGACATAAATACTATCCTAAATAAACAATAAAGTTTGTGATCATTAGTTTTTTGGAACTACCCCCAAAAGACGATTTAGGAAGTATTACAGTGTTTTTGAAGAATCTTATTACTTCAGTTAATAAACTTGAAACTTGACACAAATACTAATCTAAATAAACAATAAAGACTTTCATTGTTAGTTTTTAGAAACTACCCCCAAAAGAAGATTTAGGGAATGTTAGTTTTTTTGGAGAATCTGATTTCTGGGGTGAATAAACTTGAAACTTGGCATAAATACCATCCTAAATAAACAATAAGGGTTGTTATTATTAGTTTTTTGCAACTACCCCCAAAAGACGATTTAGGAGGTATTACAGTGTTTTTGAAAAATCTGGTTTCTTGGGTCAATAAACTTGCCACAATACTGCCGTCAATACTAACCGAAATGAATAATAAAGGTTGCTGTTATTATTTTTTGAAACTACCCCCAAAAGACGATTTAGGGTATGTTAATTGTTTTGAAGAATCTGATTTCTTGGGTGAATAAACATGCAACTTGACATAAATACCATCCTAAATAAACAATAAAGGTTGTCATTATTAGTTTTTTGCAACTACCCCCAAAAGACGATTTAGGGGATGTAATTTTTTTTTTTTTTTTTCGTCAATAGTCTTGCGCTTGACCACTATCTCACCTGATGGTAAGCGATGATGTGGTCGACGGTGAAGCACGCTTGCCTAGAAAAAACCTATTCACTCTTGACTTAAAGACCCCAAGATTGTAGCTATCGGGAAACACAGACTCCGGCAGGGAATTCCACTCCTTAGCTGTACGCATAATGAAAGTGTCCCCAAAACGTTTTGTGCGTATGGGTGGGATATCCACCATGTACCGATGACGCATCGCCGGCGCCGTACGTCTGGTAGTCCGATGACGGAACGGGCTGGGCGGATTTTTTGAAGAATGTGATTTCTTGGGTGAATAAACATGAAACTTGACATAAATACCATCCTTAATAAACAATAAAGGTTGTCATTATTAGTTTTTTGCAACTACCCCCAAAAGACGATTTAGGAGGTATTAGTGATTTAAAAAAAAAAAAATTCGTGGGTCAATAAACTTGCCACTGATATACTAACCTAAATGAATAATAAAGGTTGCTCTTATTATTTTTTGAAACTACCCCCAAAAGACGATTTAGGGGATGTTAATTTTTTTGAAGAATCTGATTTCTTGGGTCAATAAACATGAAACTTGACATAAATAAATGAACAATAAAGGTTTTCAATAATTAGTTTTTCGAAACTACCCTTAAAATACAACTTCGGGGTGGTAAAGATTTTTGATTTTACTGCACATAGCTTCTTTTTATGACGTTGGGGAGCACTTAGGAGGGATTTTTGGAAATTCAACTTTTTAAAGGGTTAAAAGGGAGACATTTATTTGTATAAAAATCTTATTCTTTTGGCAAAATAATAAAGGATGGCATCATTAGTTTTTCGGCTTTACCCCCAGAAGACGATTTAGGGGTGTCAAAGTTTCTTTGAAGAATCAAATGGCACTAGGATGGGGACCTCTACATCGATTTGGAACTACCGAACTGGACCGTTTGTCTCAGGTTTAATAGCAGCTTATTTTTGGTTGCCATCACACGAACGAAGTCGCGGGCGGAGTTAATATTATAAATGTGAAAATGACTCTGTCTGTCTCTCTGTCCACCTTTTCACGCTTAAACCGTTGAACCGATTTAGATGCAATTTGGTTCGGAGATATTTTGAGACGCTGGGCAGGACATAGCATAGTTTTTATCCCGGAAATCTTACTTAAGGGGGTGGAAAGAGGGGTAGAATTTTGTATGGAAAACCCACAATATTTTGCTGCGATATAAAAAATAAGCTAGGTATTCGAATTACTAATGCTTCGCAGACGAAGTCGCGGGCAACAGCTAGTGTTGTATAAATTTCACTAATCTCCTTCCAAAATAAACATAAAAATGAGAAATAATTATTGATAGCATGCATCTCCTCGTAAAGTGTTCATTAATTATTTTTTGTACTAACACTTATGGATAGACAATTTAATAACGAACATTTTTGTAGTACTTTTTTTTTTCAAAAGACCAAAATTCGATTTTATAAAGATTTTATTCTAAAATCTGGGCGTATTCACTACTGTAATTCATGCGCCGCCAGTGCCGCTAGACCAATAGGAATGCTCATATCTCATGCCGATTTTTTGGTCAGGGTACCGTCTTAAATAATGGAAACCCTGCCTCCTAAACTAGGGGAAACCTGTGACTTCTGTTCTTCTTCTGTTTTACTGCTACTTCGCATGTTCCAATAAACCTTTCTGGGTGTATTGTTTATTATGAAGAACCCAATTACGTTACTGTCTGCATATTTTATTACTCTCAGACTTACGTTGTCCGGTGTCCCGTTGTCCTGACCACAGAGTTAAATTTAAAACCCATAGAAAAAACGACTTTCCTTTGTAACCAAATTTTCTATGTATGTATCCGGGCTACTTTAATAAAATCTTTCCCAAAAAGTTTACTTTTTTTTTGTGCTGATTTGGCAACCGCATTTCATTAAATCATTATAACATTTTGGAATCGAACTCTATATATACACCGCTCGGCAGCCGCGCTTACCACTAGTTGTGACTACTGCACCAACGGGGTAGAAGTTACACATGTTTCGATTTTATCCTATCAGTGGTATTGCAAGGCGATGCCTATCTTAATGCAGTTATCAATAAGATACAAAATATCTTAGATAAATTCAGTTTTTATATCCGAGATTAATTTTATGAGACACGTCTAACCTTGCAACACAATGCATTTGGTATCTTGGTGCAGTTTGTACGGTCAGCAAACACTGCTAATCTCCTCATCTTTTGTTCCTAGCATTATCTGACTTTTGTTTGGGTCGGCTCTCCTAATTTCCTGGCGCTATCGCCAGGACAGTTTATCCTGTGTTTTCGAGTCGGGCAGTTCTTCTTCCAATAGGAGATTCGTAAAAACCATCTAAGGCCCGATTTTTCAATAGTCCCGTAACTTTTAATTGAGGTACTAAAATGGCTATTTGACAGCTTTTGTATAGAAAATATGTCAAACGGCCATTTTTATTCCTCAGTTAAAAGTTATCACATTACTGAAAAATCGCCTCTAAGTTTTTCTTAAATGATATAAGAAAGAGGTAACATTTTATTTTTATTATGTTTGTAAAAGGCTATCTCTGCAAGTAGGGGAGAGCGGAGCTAAACGAGCCGATTGTCATAAAATACAAAATTGAGCAATGAAATAGATCAACTGCCTCGTTGGTTAAGTTGAGCCCGGAGTTTGGAGTTATGAATTATGACCGGTTGAAGGCAATAGGCTCACATCACACATCATCAGCCTATTAATGTTCCCACTGCTGGGACACAGGCCTCCTCTCTGTGAGAGGGAATGGGCCGTAATCCACCACGCGGGCCCGGTGCGGGTTGGTGGATGTCACATGTCTTCGAATTTGTGGTTCTAGGACATACCGGTTTCCTCACGATGTTTTCCTTCACCGTTTTGAGAGCAGTGGTGAAGAAATAATTTACACAAAGTAAAGCGCCTGCCTGGGCTCGAACCCACGACCTACAACTTGTAAGTCGCGGCCGATACCACTGGGCCACCACTGGTCTCAAGGCAATAGGCTCGGCTCTACTAAATACATGGGACTTAAAAACAACTGGCGGAAGGTGCACTTTTGCCTAACCCTTGAGGGAATATAGGTGTCAGGTTATTTACTCATAGTTGTGGAGCTCTCGGCTAAATAATAACAGCCGCACTGGTCGATCATCAAGGTTAAGCAATACTTGATGAGGTCGGTCCGTGGATGAGTGGCCATTTCAACATACCGAGTTTCCTCCGTGCCTCGGAAAGCAGGTTAAGCCGTTGGTCCCGGCTGTCATTTGAAGATCTTTGACAGTCGTTACGGATAGTCAGAAGCTTGAGATCTGACACCAGTCTTGCCAAGGGGTACAGTGTTACCCAGTTACTAGGTTGTGGAGGTCAGATAGGCAGTCGCTCCATGTAAAACATTGGTACTCAGCTGAATCTGGTAACACTGGAAGCTGACCCCAATATAGTTGGACAAAGGCTAGGCAGATTGTTATGTACTCATAGTTTTTGGAAAATTATAGATAAAACTTTTTTGCAGACTGTACGTATTTACAACTATTTTTGTCATTGAAAGCCGTCGGTCAGTGAACTCGTTCATATTTAAGTATCTAACAATAGATATTAGCTATTTTCAACACGTACAGGTTTGCAATGCCAATTCGACAAGAATTTTTACAGTTGGTTTTTCTCGAACAAGCCGTCAGATTTGAAAAGGTTTTTAGGGTCCCGTACCCAAAGGGTAAAAACGGGACCATATTACTAAAACTCCGCGGTCCGTCTGTCTGTCTGTCTGTCACCAGGCTGCATCTCATAAACCGTGATAGCTAGACAGTTGAAATTTGCACAGATGATGTATTTCTGTTGCCGCTATAACAACAAATACTAAAAACTACAAGTAAATAAATATTGATGTGGCTCCCATACAACGACCGTGTTTTTTTTTTTGCCGTTTTTATTGCGATAATGGTAAGTGCCCTTCGTGCGCGAGTCCGACTCGCGTTTATTCACAGTCCAAATCATTTCATGAATATTATCAGATGAATAGGGATACAGTATACAGAAAGATGGGGTATCAGCTTACAAAAATAAAAATTAAACCGGCCAAGTGCGTGTCGGACTACGCACATTTAGGGTTCCGTACCAAATTTAGAATATATTGGTATTTGTAAGTAAAATATACGTAATAATAAACATAAGAGACGAAACGGATATCCGGTAACCATCCGGCGTCCTAATTACTGTCCGGCCGGATACCGAATAACAAGCACCTATGCGGCCGGATACCGGATTTAAAAATATCTAATTTAGGTAGTTATTTTATTTATATCACTTAACAAATACAAACAATGATCGCATAATTTTCATTCTACAACTATTTAGTGTGAACGAACAATAATTTGTCTGCATTAATAGGTAACAAGCGGTTTCGCTTGCCTTCATAAACAAGGCCAGCTTTAGAAATCGTTGAAAAACTTTAACCCTCTTACTAATAAACACGGAATAAAGATAAACCAGGTATAACAAAGGTATACCCATACATTTTCATAGGTTTATACCTGGTATAACTTTATTCTGCGTTTATTAGTAAGAGGGTTAATCTTATTAAGAATTATGAAAAACTTTAAATAACAAAAGCGTGTATTTTAATAACATCAAACGATCGTGTTTGCAATCAATTCAACAAGCCAACGAAATAATTGCCAATTGAACGAAAATACCCGAAATCGACCGAGTCCGCCGAATCGTTCTTGCGCCACCTACGCAAGTTCGCTTCTTGCGATGCACTAAAACGGCAATAGCCAGCTATCCGGCTACAAGGTTGGCCGAATATCCGGTATCCGGCCAAACAACTATCCGTTTCATCTCTAATAAACATTATCACCAAATTGCAACTATAAAGGACAATAGGTAGTTACAAATTTTTCGGAACAAAATTGTGTGATAGACAAACGGACAGACAGACGGACATATAAGCGACAGCAATAGGGCTCCGTTTTGCCCCTTCGGATACGGATTTTTTATAAAACAGCGTTTTTAAAAAAATACTTCAGTTATATTTGATTTAAATTACCGACTGCACGAGAACTACAAATTATCTCTATTGCTGAGCATGATTCAATTTCCAGGACGGGAAAAAGGATTTCGGGGGTTCATTCATCAGGAATTCCTAGTAAACGTCGAGTCTAGATTTGTGCCATGTTGATGGATTCGCTTCCTATTCCATGCGATTCAAAGTCAAAGTCAAATATATTTATTCAACTAGGCCAATAAACGGCACTTTTGAACGTCACATAAATTAAAATTTACAAGTAATAAAAAAATATTCTACCGTGCATTCTGAAAGTAGATTGTTATGGAGAAGAACGCACAAGGAACTCCATACTTTCTCTTTTTTTTAAAATATAGGTGTTTTACAATATTTACATAAGTACATACATTAATATATGTGAGGACGATGCACCTAGAATAGCTCTACACACTATACTACGTACAGGTATAAAGTATTAAAAAGCATTAACAGGAAAATTAATTAGTTTGGTAAGTAGGAACATGGTTCTCACATACTTACAAATATTCCAAACATAGGTAAAATACCTAATTCAACAACAACGGAACAGTGTGAATAATACATCATGGGCGAGATGTTGGTGTTACTATAGGAACGCTTCTATCTGTAACTTAACATAGACTGAAGGGCTTCAGAAAAAACATGTTATGTTAGTCATTTTATTTATAAAAACACTTGGGTAGTAGGTAGTCCATTAGCAGTCTATTCGATATGACATAGATAAAAATAAACATTATTGGCTATAAATATGTCCAAAACGAAATAGATAGTAGATTACATGATATCTCTAAACGTTAAGTGCGAACTGGATTTGAGAAAAGTTAGGTACAGGGGTGGATCCAGCATTTATTTCTGGAGGAAGGGCACAATGGGCCCGACCAGAAGTAGGTATATTCATTCTTCTTCTTCATTGTAATTAAAACTGATGGAAAAGAGTGTCCGTGGAGTTTCTTGCACGTTATTCTCCATAGAGACCTACTGTGGCTGGCGAACGTGCTACTAGACTATGTATGGTTTAGTTGAATTAAAAATATTTTTACAATGCATGTCCTCGAAAAGAGCGGTTTTCCAAGCAGCCAAACTGTGCGGAAAGTGTCACTTTTTTTCACTAGTGCTTTTTACTTTCCTGTACTTTTTAGGGTTCCAAAAAACGGGACCCTATTACTAAGACTCCGCGGTCCGTCTGTCTGTCTGTCTGTCTGTCTGTCACCAGGCTGTATCTCATGAACCGTGATAGCTAGACAGTTGTAATTTTCACAGATGATGTATTTATATTGCCGCTATAACAACAAATACTAAAAACAGAATAAAATTAATATTTAAGGGGGGCTCCCATACAACAACCGTTTTTTGCAACAATGGTACGGAACCCTTCGTGCGCGAGCCCGACTCGCACTTGGCCGGTTTTTTAATTTTTAACTCCAACGTCAGCCCGACGCATAGAGTTTTTATTATTTGAGAAAAGTTTTAAAAATTAGTTATGTACCTACAGATTATCATTCATATAAAAGGTAAAATAAAACTAATACTTTATTTTAGGCGTTTTTAATTTACTCTAGATTTAGATTTTGATCAATAAAATAATTTTAAATATTCATTAAATATGTTTGGCAGAACGTATATTTTGCTCGTGCCTTATTGCGTTACGATGTGACAGCTATTCGCACATGCGCAGTAGATATGCCCGAGCGAGGAACTATTAGTTAATCTGTGGATATGTTGAACGCGCTTGAATAAGCCCGCCATTTTATTAATTTCATTTTATTAATTTTGTTTATTTCCTCGCACAATGCATAGTAAAATATTGTATGATACACGTACGTAAGATGATTTCCGACTTGTGTCGATTTATCCACTCACTCGCATCGCTCGACCGTGAATAAAAATGCCAGTCATCGGAAATCACCTACCTTCCGCACTTGTAGCATAAATAACTATTGTTTTTTCATTGTTAACAGCAGCATCTGTGCTCTTGTAAAAAAATATACCATGGGTACCTTGTTTGTTCTTGGTAGAACTTGGTTTGATTTAGGTTCAAAAATCTACCTTGAATGAAAGAACGACCGGAGTGAGCTCGAAAATTAGAGCAAATTGAATAGGTTTTTGTGAGTATTCTGAAAGAAGTAAGAGTTACTTTGTCGGCATAAGCACAAAAACGAACAACCAATACCTACTGTTTTTTTTTACCCCAGCCTCGGATAGGCTGGCTTACTTTTGACATTTTATATAGAAATACGAAATGCTTTGTTGACTTACGAGTATGTAGACAAGTTAAACAATTAAGAAAAACTGGGTGCAAGAGCGAGCAAAACGTGGTTGAAAATGTTGAGACCGTTCATATACAATATTCATTTGAACTATTAGTGATACTAAAGACACCATTGCTTGGTTTTTCACCTCCTACGTAGTAAAACCGGCCCTAATCAATGACAAACAATACAATAAAAATGTATAGAAAAAATGTATGCCCTTACTTAAGAGGGGACTCTAGTGAGCCTTTCTCCATACACACACATTCTGCTGTTTTCTTCGTGGATAATGCCTCTAGAGCAATGATTTTTTTTCATAAAATCTAGGTCTAATTAATACGTGCCTGTATCATTTCCTTTTTTCCAAAACATAATCACAAAAATAAATATGACAATCCAAAAATCCGAAAAAAATGCCCGTATTTACCGCCATGTTCAGAAGACTTTCAGACAAAATTTATACGTTTTTAACAAAAAAGGAAATGATAGGAGCATAGATATACTTTTCCTCTAAATTTTGATATAAGAATTTTTTAGATCAGACCAGTTTTCATGAAGAAAACAGCAGAATACGAAACGTCTTTTAGTCAAAGTTTTTGTAGGTAAAATCAGCCTGAGCTGCAGTTGTCCCTTTCGCACTTTACGGGGTGAGGTTGGAGGTGACGCGACGGCAATAGTTTCTTCAAATACCTATTTTTCAAATTCCTGTTGACTAGAGTCCGCTCATAAGTACACAAAAAGAAACGAATGTTCTCGAGTCTCAATTCCTTGTTTTATTTGAGCGTCTAGGGGGGACACGTGCCCCGTGCCACCACCCTGGATCTGCCTATAGGTAGGTAGTAAAGTAACTAGGTTTTCACCATTAGCTGCCTTTATTATTCATAGATAAAATTGTGCATTATTGGCCATTAACATGTCTAAAACGAAAGATATCGTAGCAAATTACATGATAACTCCAATCGTCAAGTGCAAAGATATCCATAGGTTAGGTTAGGTTAGAACTGTGACCAACAGCGCGCGAGCCGAGCGAGCGAAGCGAGCGGTGCCGCGGCAGCGGCCGGCGAGCGCTACCTCGAAATTGGCCGCGAAATTTTTCTAAGTATTTTTTTCATAGTGCCCCCAAGACGACACTCTGACCTAAATTTCATTCATTTAAGACAAAAATCAGTGAAACGACTTTTAATCATTCTAATCAGTTGGTTTTTTAGACATAATTACCCACATATATTTTTTATTACACTTGGTAAATGTTTCTTTCTAAATATGAGTGAAAATATTATGGTAATTATGTTTAGGGATAAAAGCGTTATGATAAAAAACAGTAGGAGTTTAAATATATTTACATTAATGATATTATTAATTACAATTTTCGGAAACATGAGTGTTATGAACATCGCCGGTAGCACTACAAATAGTATGAATGAAAACTTTAGGATGTAAAATTTTAGGAAGAGTGATCATTCGGATTACAAATCGTTAGGAAGAACAATTTCGGGTAAAGAACTTTAGGTGAGCCAATATGGACCCATTTGGAACATTACAACGATCCAGCAATTTTGATCTAATTCATTGCAGGAGCGTTTTTTGAAATTGGAACATTACAACGTTCCAGCAATATTGTTGTAACATTGCCTGTCTCGTATTAGTGAAGTCCTCTCCTTCACCTCGGCCTTCAAACTTAAACTCGACCTGCAATTGCCTATTTCACGGCCTTTGCAATAATGTACCATTATTTAAAAGCTTTATATAATATTATCTTGCTTTCGTATATGTGTCCGGCAACTAAAGTCTCCGCCAGATAACAAAAAAAAAATGTCATTGATCCCACTTGTACCAATAAGTATAATTACGTAACTTGAAAACATGATCTTTTGTTTATTGAGAAATTTTGATAATTTTGATCTCAAATGAAAGGTGTAGGCGTAGAACCATTTTATCCGTTTAAATCATGTAAATCGGTCCACGCGTTTATGAGATATTTATTATCTCATTACTGAATGCCAATTGAAAGGGTCACGCACGGACGCCCCTTACCGCGATACTTTTGTTTTGATCGTGTTAGCGACACTGCCTTTACTTCTTTTTCGTACTGTTTTGAAATATTGGAATAAATTGGTAGACAGGTGTTAACGACAATTTTTTTATCTGGCGGTGACTTTAGTAATTCATTTTACAAGCATTTCCTGGCATCCCATTAACAATTATAAAAATACTGCGTAATATATTAAAATATCTAGTCGATTTTTTTTTCTTAAATCGTAATTTTTTTTTAACAAAATCATTAAACCGACTTCCAAAACAAATTATGTAGGTACCTAGGTACTACAAAGCGAAAAATACCTTTTTTTTTCCGAAGTCGGTGTCGAATAACTATATAATACAATAGGTACCAAGGACAACGTTTTCGGAAAAATAAATTTATTTTGTTTTGGAAACCGGTTTTATTTTTTTGTTACTTAGTTTTTATTTAGTTGTGATACCTGCCTCAAATTACTATGAAAATCATTTATAGCTAAAGTAGGTTCATCTCATGACGATTCTAATAAACCCAATAACGACCAGTTCAAAAAATCAAACAAAGCAAAAAAAAAATAAAAAAAAAATCGATGGTTTGTACCATTTTCATCAGTACCATTTATTTATAAGTATTTTTTTGCTTCATCATAGTCGGTTGACTATTCAAGATATCCTATACCCGTGATACAGTTTTTTTTAAGGAGTTCCAGTGGCCATCTCTGGTCTTCTTCATAGTGCAAATGTTTGCATTTTTGATATTAATACCAAAATCGCAATATACAGGATGGAATTTTGTAATGCCACCTGAAGGGAAATTACTCATAATACTGTAGATAGAAAATTTTACTCAAAGAAAACATTCCTTTATTTTTGAAAAGAAAGAAAACGGCATTCAAAGATTTTCGGAAATTTGCTTGCCACACCCGGGAATCGAACCGACTAAAATCTTTAAAAATTACACCCTGTGCTTTTATTGCATCGATCATTAGGGTCAATTATAAGGATGAAATCTCTCTAACAAACTTGATTAATTAAATGAAAGGAAAACCATGAAATTTTATTACTGTCCAATCCCATTGAACTTGGAATTTGGTGATAATGTTCATTATTACGTATATTTTACTAACAAATACCAATATATTGCAAAATCTTTTTTTTTGGTACGGACCCCTAAATGTCTGAAGTCCGAAACACACTTGGCCGGTTATATTTCTCATGTGAATCGGTGAGACACCCGATTCATTTTTGCATAACTCGATAAAATGTACTTTTTGTTTACTTGGAGAATTGCTTATGCATACTGCGCTACCAGGTGGAGATAGCGCAGGAATCCAACCCACTAAAACTCCACGGTGTCCTCCTGCGCAACTTATGCACAGAACATATTATATACCCTAAAGGGAGCTTATGGCAGGAACACGGCACCTAGTGGGCGAATTCGGCAGTAATGTTCCCCATTCCCGCCAGATTCTCGGCAAAATAATGCTGAACCAAATAAAAAAAAGGAATGATGTGTGTTCTATTTTCAAATATATCAATAAACAACCAGTCTATAAGATGCAAAGACCTTATACTTCTTACTACTAGACTGTGCACTATGGCGCAAAAACCGGTCCAAGCGAGAGGGCTCCCGTTGGTAGTGTGTCTCTTTCTAATGAGGTGACCATGACCAAACATAACACGGGACAAATTGATTGTAAAAACAATATTGAAAGTATCCCAATATATGTATTTATGCTACCTAACTACGCTACCTAAACCTACCAAATACATTGAAAAAAAAAATGAGTGTATATTTTTTGGAATCTACGTCACTTACCGAGTCGGTGTCGAGCGTACAGAATTTCGACATCCCATGTTTTGCCATTGGTGTCGTAAGAGGCGGCTAAGGGATAAACCAGAGAATGATCAGCAGCGTTCTCTGTGCATTTGTAACAACCATACTGGGATCGCCAACCCGCCTGAAAAGCACTCCCCATGAATAGCACAAATAAAACATAGCCCCTAGTGCCCGGAAGCCTGCCTAACCTCGACTACGGTAGCGGTCTATGTTACGGTATGGCAAGGGGTGCAAAGAATCCCGGACGAGATCCGGCTACCCCAACAAATACCGACGACAGGACCTGGCAACGTACAACACGCGCACACTCCGGACTCCGGACCGACGATAAGATGACCGAACTCGAAGAGGAATTGAGCAGTTTACGTTGGTGTATTCGGGGAGGACTCGATAATCCTCAAATCCCAAGTCTGCATAAGTCTTATTCTTCAAGACCCATCGTATAGATGGGAAAAAAAACTCTCTGATCTTACTCTCAAGCTCATGAAGGAGAGGCGTTAGATGATCCTGCAGTCTTCAGACGATGCTTTGAAATACCCCAAAGGATCTCAATGATTTCACATATTGTCCAGTTGAGTAGACAGTTGAGAAACAAAACTACACCAATTTTATATCACAATATCCACTAGGAATCAATTTGCAAATAATATTAACAGCCGCTGAACTTCACTCGAAAAAATCCCGCTAAAAACTCCAACCTGGTGGTCTTACATTTAGTATTACAAGGCGCAAACATTTAAAAGTACTACTCTTACTCAGTATTAATGTTTTTTTTTTAAATACAATGAATTGATTAATTATAGAAACTGTACAAATATTTAAATACGTTTCAAAGTTTCATAGACTTTGAAACGTATTTTTTTACTTTTTTATTTTTTATTCGTTCGTTTTGATATAATATAAAAATTAAAAATATAAAATTTTCTACCATTTCTACCAAATCCAATGATTAGTTGAGCTAGCAAGATGTCAGACAAGGACACACTACCAGCGGGAACCCTCTCGCCAGGACCGCTTTTGGTTAGCTACCGCTTATAAGGAAATAGCTAACCTAGTAGTATGATAATAGATTTCATTTTAGCTAAACAAAAATTTTTGGTGCACCGTCTAGTAGTAAGAAATACGTATAAGGTCTTTGATAAGATGGTGTAAATGTATAACTTGCCAGTGTCAAACAAAATGAGTAAATAATCTTTATATAACTTCTTTTGGCATGCCTCTTGTACGTAGCCTGGGATAAAAAGTTCGCCTTGAAAGCGTTTTTTTTTCGAAGGAACAGTCAGGTGCGACATGAAGGCCGGAAATCAGAAGTACATATCCTTACCAGCCATTCTTTCATTGATAACGAACGGAAAATTAACGTCAGCATTCCATTGTCACAGATTCTACCGTTGTAATTTATTTTCTGAATGTCGAGGTGGCCTAGTCCTACCTATTCTAAGCAATTGATAACGCAGTGATTCATTTACTTTCGTTATTAGGGTTGCCAACCGTACTCTAATATTGAGTATTGTACTCCCTTTCTTTCAGGCGTACCTACTTTTGAATTAACAGAACACTTTATTTATTTGTTTATTTATTAAAACTTCATGCAAATACAGGTAGATAGGCGGACTTAATGCCTGAGGCATTCTCTACCAGTCAACCAAGGGTGGTGGAGAGATAACATGGGCATGTCAGGGGCAAAAAAAAAAGAATAATAGTTAAAATAAACATACACATATATTATAACGTTATAGAGTAGGTAAGCCAAAAACTCTATTTCATAATCATCATCAGGCTTTTAATGTTCCCACTGCTGGGACACAGGCCACCTCTTTGTGACAGGGAATGGGCCGTAATTCACCACGCGAGCCCAGTGCGGGTTGGTGACACATGTCTTCGAATAATACTCTATTTATTTGACTGTAATTTCAATTGAATGAATTACTGTCATATCACTTGCCTTTTCATGTACGGTTAGCTATCTATCATTCTAAATCCAAAATGGTGGACTCCCAAAGATGATGAACCAATATTTTTTTATGAAACTGATTTGGTATCTAATGAAAGAGTTTGTTGAGAGGAATACGTAAAAGTTGTTTCTAAAAGGATTTTTTAAAATCAATAATTGTACTCTTCATATCATCATCATCATCAGTCGCGACCTTACCCCATTTATTGGGGTAGGCCCTCCTTATCCTTTTTCTCCATTATGCACGGTCTTGGGCAGTGCTGGTGTCCAAATTTCGAACAAAAAAAAAATTGCAATCGTACTCTTCATGTATCCTCTCTAAAATTAGATATACCTACTCTGGTTCTTCTAAAAAGAATTTCGCAACCCTACTATGTTCGACCACTGACCTGTGAGTAAAAAGAAATAATCTTTATCAGCTACTTACTAATCAGTAATCACCTGCCGGAAATAGTAAAGTCATTCATTCGGTAGCTACTAGTAAATAGTTGTAAGAAGTTTGTAAGTAGGTCTTGGTATCGCGTTGAGAAAATGTTAAGACGACGAGAGTCGCCAACGACCTTGAGGGAACAAAACGCGCCCTCGTTTCACACTCGCGCCCCTATCACCTTACACTATGGTATACGACAAAAACTCAAAATTTGCCCATCGACAGGGTTAGTCCACAATTGCCCTAAAACCCGGATTGGAAGGAAGAAAGGGAGGCCTTTGCTCTGCAGTGGGACAGAACAGGCTGAAAATAATAATAAAAGTTATTTAAAAAAAATGGTCGAATGTAACATTATATTTTACCAAAAAAAAATTTGGTACATCCGACTAGCCGTTTAGACGTGATTACTACGTACTACTCGTATTACGTGACATTTTAAAATCAGCTGCTGAGGGGTAAAATTATATCTGCGCCTTAAATGGAAAGGGCGATGGATGGGCGCACGGTTGGCGCAGTGGTTGAGCGATTGACTGCTGCGCTGCGTGTCGCGGGTTCGATTCCCGCACGGAACAAATATTTGTATGACCTACAGATAGTTGTCCGGCTCTGGGTGTTGTGTATGTGAGTTTATATGTTTGTAAACGCACCCACAATACAGGAAGAAATTGCTAGTGTGGGGCAACGTTTTTTTTTTTAAAAAAAAGCCGTTTAGTATCCGAAAAACACCTCCGCTTTTTTTTAATCACTTGCGTGGTGGGGACAGCAGAATATGGCAGTAGAGTTAAGACGTCGTAGAATCACTGTCAAACTGAATGTGAGTGTGTATCGAACAATTTGTGTGAAATCATTTTCACGATTGTACCCATCGACCTGCCCACACACGATGTCGTAACCTAAGGCAATACATCCTGACTTCCCGATGGTTTGCGTCTATCGGACACCCTTGACGCGACGTATAAATAAAGCTCTGTTCTCTTGCCCACAGATAGACGCAGCCACAGGGAAGAGCGAGACGAACGCCTCAGTCCTCGCCCGTTCCATCCAGCTAGCCAGATGTTTCAGAAAGTTAGGTGCAAAGCCTGGAGATGTCTTGGCTTTGGGCGGGAAGAACCACCTGGATCTGCACATACCTTACTACGCAGCACTCATGAATGGCATTCCTATTGCTGGAGTGGATCCGCTGTTTAAAAAAAGTAAGTAGGTAATGGTTAAAGTAGCCAAAATAAGGCTCCGGGTTTTTTCAACACGCTCATAAACTGGCTCCTATTACAACGATTTTAGGCTCATAATGCAATGACAAGCTTCGCGCTTACTAATTATTTTGAGGACTGTGGCCCCAGCATTTTGCAGAATCATGAATAGAATACGAGGCGATGGGAAGGGTAGATAAGACTGATCCCGGAGCTGGCCTAGCTTAGTAGAAAACTTTTCAGAGGATAGCCTCGTGACTATGCTCGTGACCGTATGCTTTTAGGGCTTCTTCACATGTACCGCAACTACACCACTTCGCAACGACAAAATGCTGTCAAGCAGTGGTTACGTGTGAATAGTGTCGCTGCAGCTTTTTGTAGTTGCGTTGTGGTACCGACAAAATGTTTGTTTTGTTTGCGATGTGGTCGGCCACTAGTTCGCAGTGTCGCTGGTGGTTGCGTTGTGGTTGCGATGTGGTCGATGAGGCCTTCTAGATGCTTGGATAGACAATTTAATAACGAACATTTTTGAAGAATATTTTTTCAAATGACCCAAATTCGATTTTATAAAGATTTTATTCTAAAATCTGGGCGTATTCACTACTGTAATTCATGCGCCACCAGTGCCGCTAGACCAATAGGAACGCTCAAATCTCATGCCGATTTTTGGTCAGATTCTTGGAGATCAGATTTTTGGTCGATTTTTGGTCGTCTTAAGAAGAATTGACGTAAAGACATCAAAATCGGCCAACGCGTTTGGTCTCTAGAACGCCACATAGGAACAAACATACATACAATTATGTGATAACTATGTGACTCATTACATGCCTTGACTATAAAAACAAACAAATATGTTTGACCTTGAGTCGGTCCGCATAGAATTAAGACGGAATTACAACATGACATGTTCGCGCAGGTTTTTGTCATAGGCACTTAAATCTTGATGAATTGTTAAATCCCTGGTACTTACAGTACAAATTTATTCTAAGCTGTACATATTGGCGAGCTCAGCGAGCTGGCTAATCAAAACTATACGTATCCTCCAACTGCACAGCATGATTTTCTTCTTTTATACAAATTTTTAGTTCGGGTTTTTTTGATTTTATAAACGTTTTTTTTATCTATTACAACTTTTCAGTTAGGTTTTTTTTCGAATTACTTTTAAACATACAAGTGATATATATTTTTGTAACCACCACTGAAAACTCTTTATTTTGATACCCTACTTGATGGTTGTGAAAGAAAAAAAAATCCGCCATGTTTTTTTTTTTTTAAGTCACTAATACTTAGTGGTTGGAAAGATATGAAGTAATAAAGAATATTACATACATACAAACATACATACGCACGAAAAGAAACATAACCCTTTCCTTGCAGTCGGGTATAAATAAGCCTTAATGACTTGACGATTCACCCAATTCCTCGACAGAAATTATCGTCGCGTCGCGATTAACTATTGAAAATTCAATCAATCACAACAAGTAATTAAAGTATCAATCAATCAATAAATCTGCCTACCCTATTCCCAATTATGTTGGGGTTTGGCTTCCAGTCTAACTGGATTCAGCTGAGTACCAGTGTTTTACATGGACCGACTGCCTATCTGACCTCCATAACCCAGTAACTGGGTAACACGATACTCCTTGGCAAGACTGCTGTCAGATCTCAAGCTTCTGACTACCTGTAACGACCGTCAAAGATCTTCAAATGACAGCCGGGACCAACGGCTTAACGTGCTTTCCGAGGCACGGAGGAAACTCGGTATGTTGAAATGGTCACCCGTCCACGGACCGACCTCGTCAAGCGTTGCTTAATCTTGATGTTCGACCAGTGTGGCTGTTATTATTTATCCACGAGCTCTAGTAATTAAAGTATATTTTTCTATAATTGCTATTACAGAAACTAGGCCTATGGGATTATGCTTATCATGGCTTTAAATTAACCAAATAATCGCAAAGATTTTCCTACGGATCAACCGGTCTTTCCTGTGGAGACTAAACTAGAGCCTCCAGCCAGGCACTGACTCATAACTGTACCTATGCACGCTTAAAGATATTATGATGACGAACATCACAATTTTGTTTTAAATAAAGTCCAATAATTTGTTCTTCGATTTATACAGTGTTCAAAATGAAATGCGATAATTTTTGTATGAAAACCATATATTTTCATATTTTTAAAACACACAACGTGCGCCATGACACAGGCAAATTTTCTAAGTAAAATAAAAAAACTTAAAAAAAAAAAATACAACCGACTTCCAAATAAAAACACTACAAAGTGAAAAATAACTTCAATTTCGGAAGTCGGTATTCTTGTTTTGGTTTTTTTGTTTTTTGACACCGACTTCCGAGATTGAAGTTATTTTTCACTTTGTAGTGTTTTTATTTGGAAGTCGGTTGTATTTTTTTTTATAAAGTTTTTTATTATTCACTTTTTAGTTGTGGTACATATTGAACCAATTCTCCAAAGTAAAGCCAGAATAGATTAACCCAGAAAAATTAAACTTAAGCAAAAACGGTGGAATTAGAGTATACCAGGGTGAACTGTTCACACCTGCGTACCCCTTTAGAGCATTCTAGTGTGATGGTATGTTATGACATGATGTAAACATTAAACGGACATCTGACTGCAGCTGATTTGCCGTCATTTATTACAGAGTTCTGATGTTATTTCCGAAGTTATTCATCAGATCTTGATGAAATTTGAATGGGACAAGCTGGTGTAACAATTAGTTAGTAAGTTAGTGCCACATGACAAGCTGGTGCTTGTCATGTGGCACTAACTTTGAATAAAACAAGATTCATCAAAAGGTTCACCCAGTAAAAAGTTCTGAGGTAACAAACATAACAAAAAAAAAAAAAACTTTTTGCGAAGTCGGTTAAAAAGAGGATACAGGAAGTGGCAAATAGTGTTGACAGTTTTCTAATCTAGATATATACAACACAAATATTCGCTATGGTTACTAAATTAAACTTCTTACAAGATTTTAAACTAAGTATAAGATAGGTATTATAATTATGTTCATAGGCATTGACTTCAACACTGCCTAAGAACCCTACTAACACCTATTAATCATTGTTCACAGCTGAAATACAAAAAGTGTTCAAAATATGCTCGCCAAGAATAGCCTTCTGCCAGAAGGAACTTCTGGATGCCTACCTGGCCGTCAAGGAAGAACTGGGTCTGAACACGGAAATCATTTGCTTTGATGAGGGAAAGCATTCCCTGGCCAGCTTCATCGAGAAGTATGATGACAAGGAGGACCAAGAAGAATTTTTGTAAGCGTCTTGTTATTTTGTAAATCCTGTAGGGTATTAGGGAATATGCATGTAATTATTTTTTTACCATTAGCAAACAAATATCGAAGATTTTTTAGAAAGAGAAAGAAAATATATTTATTTGTGACCCGCACAGGAGACACGAGAAATAAGCAGAAAATTAAACAATATTAAAAATAAAAAAAAACCCGTACTAGAACAAAAATGCTCCTACCTCAGCATGTGCAGCGATATTTAAAAAAAAACTGGCCAAGTGCGAGTCGGACTCGCGCACGAAAGGTTCCGTACCATTATCGCAAAAAACGGCAAAAAAAACACGTTTGTTGTATGGGAGCCCCACTTAAATATTTATTTTATTCTGTTTTTAGTATTTGTTGTTATAGCGGCAACAGAAATACATCATCTGTGAAAATTTCAACTGTCTAGCTATCACGGTTCATGAGATACAGCCTGGTGACAGACAGACAGACAGACGGACCGCGGAGTCTTAGTAATAAGGTCCCGTTTTTACCCTTTGGGTACGGAACCCTCAAAAGAAACGCTGCGCTGATATTCTCACAGGGCCCACTGTCGATGCCACGGACACACTTACGGAAACGGAAAATACTTATATTTTAAAATATATTCATCAGCGACGAAGTTATAAGGCTTTAAAAATGATAATTTGAAGTCCAAAATAGACTCAGACGTTCACGCCACATACAGTTGCTATACATAGATAACGGTGTTTTTGCATGTGGGACCAATATATTTGTTTTAAATTCCTATAACTCGTTTGTGCATTCGATCATTTATAATTCTGTTCACTTTAAGTATTCTGTTTTTGTATATCTACGTATATATCTAATAATATAATATTATAAAGAGGAATGATTTGTATTTTTGTATGTGTAAGCTGCACTATCCGCGGGTGACATAGGCTACTTTTTATCCCTGTATTCTCACGGGAACGGGAACCACGTGGGTGAAACCGCGAGGCGTCCGCTAGTATGTGAGAGAGTAAACAACAAAAAGTGAGGTTATAAGTAAATGTGAGGGTAAAAGTAAATGGAATAAAACCAATGCATAAATTAGACCATAATTATTATATTCAAAGCAGCATAATAACTTCAGTATAATACTTGCCACAATATTATTGCGTAAAAACTACACGCACATTAATAATGAAAAACATCAGTACACAACATAATCACATTTATCACATTAATAATAAATCAAGAGCAATCAAAACGTACCTGACCGTTCAAAGTCCGAAGTCAAACCAAAATTGAACGATCAGGCTTCTTGCACACTCTTTTATAATGCGGCTTGCTTGTCAGTGGCAGGGAGCGCGTAGTCAATACACTAACTTATTAAACAGGAAGTAACTCGAAAGATACTCAAATATTATAAAAAATAGGAATTAGTTATTTCACCCACACGGCCATTCTGACGAGCAGCCGGTACGGCTCGTGAATAACAATTTTAATGATATTTAAAGTACTCATAATTTTAGTGGTAGGTGGTCATTATAACAACAATTTCTTAGGTGACTAAAAATTTTAAATAAATCAACAAAAATAATCACCACAAGATGGCCTCGGTAAAAGCCTCGCATGTAGGCACGGCCGATTCTTAAACCACAAATAAACATTGCCTCGGTAAAAAGCCATTCATGAAGGCGCGGCATAAAATGACATAACATTGCCTCGGTAAAAAGCCATTCATGAAGGCGCGGCTTAAAATAACGTGATAACACTGCCTCGGTAATAAGCCTTGCAATAAGGCGCGGCATTTATCACAAATCCTAAACATTGCCTCGGTAATAAGCCTTACAAGGCGCGGCATAAAATAAAGTGACAACATTGCCTCGGTAAAAAGCCTTGCAATAAGGCGCGGCATTTATCACAAATCATAAACATTGCCTCGGTAATAAGCCTTACATGAAGGCGCGGCATAAAATAACGTGATAATATTGCCTCGGTAAAAACCTTACAAGAAGGCACGGCATTTATCACAAAATATAAATATTGCCTCGGTAAAAAGCCTTATATAAGGCGCGGCATAAATGAACTATAGCATACTTATTACCAAGCACTCACCCAACACCTGGCCAGAATGTTACGGGCGCGTACGAGGCAAAAAGTTACTAACTAAAGTTAGCAAAAATTTCCAGAATCTTGTGATTCTACCAGCTCACAGCACACTGGAGAAACAAGTCTCCGATTGTCATGAGAAACATAATACAAATCATTACCAGTACTATGCATTTTTAAAAAGTATCATTGATTGTCATGAATGTTAAATAAAACGCATGGACCCTTATGAAATGAGTTTTATAATAGCTTGTGAATGTTGCTTCATTAAAACAATATCACCGATTACGAAGTTTCACTACTTCTCAATAAGCATAAGGTCCAAGTGCTTAACATCATTTATAAAATAAATAAAAACATAATTTAGTCCAGAAACTGGAGGCAATTGATAGCGACCCATAAGCTGAAAGGGAGTTTGTCCAGAGGTTTTAATAAATTTACAATTAATTGCAAGTTGGACTTCCCCAATGGCTTACTTCCAGCTTCTTGGGAAGGTATTTTTGACTACCGTGAAACAGTCAGTGAGGACTTTCATTAGCCTTTCGACATGACAATTTTCACGACTGACACCAGTTGCGATACAACGTAATCAATTAACCAGTTTTGGTAAAAATCCATAATTATTTTTCAGTGTATGAAATCGCTTGATCACAAATCATTCTATTGGGGGTTCCGAAAATAAAGATAAAATCTTTCAGACAGTTTACGAAAGCATTTGCAGTTGGGCTAGTTACAGGTTTTATCAAGCAAAAACAATCTACCCAGCCTTTGCCCAACTTTGTTGAGGTCGGCTTCCAGTTCAACTGGATTTAGCAGAGTACCAGTATTTTACATGGAGCGACTGCCTATGTGACTCACATCACACAATCTATTAACTGTGTAACACACCTTTTGACAAGACTTGTCAGATTTCAGGCTTCCGACTAACCGTAACGACTGTCAATGATCTCTCAATAGCAGCCGGGACCAACACGGCTTAACGTGCTTACCGGTGCACGGAAATATCTCGGTATGTTAGGATGGACCTATCCACGGACGGACCTGGGCAAGCGTTGCTTAACCGTGAAGATTGACCCGTGCGGCTTATTTAGCCACAAACTCTTCGTGTTATACCAAACAATACTTTGAATAAGAGTTTGTTGCCAGTACAGTATGAAATTGCGTAAGTATTTTATCAATGGGATGCTGGGTAACTTGATGAAATTAAACCCAGATTAAATCTTATTGATCGGACAAGTGTGGCAATTCTCAACATACCTAAGAACATCTTTGGAAATGTTTGGCAATGGAAACAAAAACTGTTAGATACCTTTTCTAGGTTTTTCTCCCAGCCTAAGTGCTTAAGGGAGGCATGGAAAAACTAGATTTTAGAAAAAACAACAATTCTTTGTTTTATAAAATCTGTACATTATTGTATCATTGCTTGAAGCAAATTTTTCTATACTGGCAGTTTTATTGAATCTATCAAATATTTTGTTTCCAAAACAATCTCCTGTTTAGTTACTAACCAAACTTTGTAATAAAGAACATTAATTATGTTGAGAATGGCAGGGTTCCTTACTGAGAAAATCTAGAAACGTGAGGTATGCGCTATCCTTTACGATACACGATCTCAAAGCCGAATGATTGCAAGTATGCCCACCATAAATGTGCACGGGATTACAACCAGTATCGAGCCCAAAACTTCTACCGAATAGGTAGAGCCTTAAAATGTTTTAAGGCTTAACCACTGCCAAAACATCAAACTCACAATTAATGATATCACTGTTCGGTATTGGTGGAGTCTACACCGAAGCACTACGACTAGTAGAGGATCACGTTTTCGAATAGAACAGCACCAAAACGTAGTTGGGTCATATGTAGACAAAGTTGGCTCAGAATAGAGATAATGTTTGATATCTAGTTCCACTTAAAGAAACGTGACTGACTGACTGATCGATCAACGCTCAGCCAAAATCACTAGTATATATAAAGGACATCGTTTGGGAAAAGTTCGCAAACACTTCGCCATCACTGACAAACATTGATACTTTATAGGGGTTTTTACTTTCCCAAGACTGCGTCTAACCATACTATTGGAAATAATACTACCCAGATATTTAATTTGTGTTTTGAGAAATTAGGACAAAAAAACTAAAAACCAGCCCCCTTTACAGAATTAGGTATACCTTTTCTCAAACTATCAAGACCTTCATGGACAAGTGTTGGAGAAGATAGATAGTTCTTTGATCGACATACGAGCCTGTAGGTACCTTTTTTTTTTAACCAACAAAATAGGGTTAGAGAAAAAGAGATTTACAGACAAAAATGATTCCACTATCTTACAAAACTTGCAAAATCATTGACATTCGCTAGGTATATCAATACAATATGAATGGTCAGTTCTTTACGTATGGTACTTATTTTTGTTACAGAATTGCCAGAAGTAAAAAGGTGAAAATAAGATTTCAATAAATTAAACGACCTTTTAAAATTGAATCCACATCAATATCAATATAGGTTTTGCGATTATTATTCTCAACAAAATGTATGCTTTAAGTAGTTTTAGAAATTTGTTTTAGAATTGGATAATAAATACTACTTTTATGCCAGGAATGTCAAAAAGATTCTCACCCAAAAGGACATTATCTATACCAATATTATAAAGGGGAAAGATTCTTTTGTTTGTTTGTTTGTACCGAATAGGCGCCGAAACTACTGGACCGATTTTAAAAATTCTTTCACCAATAGAAAGCTACATTATTACTGAGTGACATAGGCTATTTTTTTATCCCGGAAACGGGGCCTGTGGGGTGGCCCACGGGAGCGAAGCCGCGGGAAACAGCTAGTATTGAATATAGTTATCAGGCACCAACAAGAGCTCAAGCTCCAGATTCAGGTAATTAACACAAATGATAAGAGTAGAACTAAATGTATTTTCTCCAACGCCGCATAATATCGTTTTGATAAGTATTTTGCCACTGGTGGAATCTCCAAGACTAACGCATCAATGAGCACTCTGCTCAACTATCAATGAGACAGATAAAGTAGAAACCATCGATTTTGCCAATCGCAGACGGCTATTCGCAACAATTAAGAATTTAACAGATTGTATGGTTTACTCTTGCCTCAAAGTGAGAGTTTAGGGGTTAGACCAGATAGCACTTTCTTGGTTTGGTCATTATGAGTAAAGATCCTTTCGGATTCACTATTAGTAGGGGATTCCTTAAGAGGAACACATTTGACATCGCTATGTCTTATAGTTATAACCTTGCGAGTTATGTTTAGTCTTTAAGCATGAATATTGTGATCAGCAGAATCATGTACTGGATGTTTACGGTTATTAGAAAAGCAACGTTTTAGGTGTCAATCGTCACAAATCTGATTAAATATGAAAGTCCAACACACCTGATTCCACGGCATCCACCAAATGCAGCCCGGTCACTTTCACGCCAACAGCCTTCTTCGATAACTCCCGTTCACACGATGCCTATTCGGCCAAACTGCTTTTCTTGTTGCTCGTATACTCCATAAAAGCAGTAAGGTCATCATAGAATCAGGATGCATCTGCAAATGATGGAATACGATTAGAGTTCATGTCTTAATTTTCCGACTTAAAATCGTCAACATGATACTTTTAATGGCATCATCGAGATCAAAAAGAGGGTAGATATAAATGTTATTAAAATTTCTTGCACGCTGGGTGTATGAATGAATGATGAATGGATGCAAGATTTGTACCGTCAGAGTGGTAGTTTTAGTCTGAAGAAATAACTGTCATTTATTTCATGTTAGTTGAAAAATAAAATCAAGAGAAACAGAATTACTGCCCTGATTATCCAGTTCACCGGAGTATTCGAGCTCGAAGGCCCGTGTGGGTGTCCTGGTTTTCTTGCATGGTGCATCTCTGCTGCCATGTGACTGGCACGCCATGGATTGGAGACGCTAATTCTTGGTTAGAAGTGGCATCAGAGGTTTCCGGAACGTTTGACACCATACTGAAACTCAAGAGAAGTGGAACATGTGTTAGTACATGGGCGCTCGATCTCGCTTCTGATGTGAGAGAGTAAACAACAAAAAGTGAGGTTATAAGTAAATGTGAGGGTAAAAGTAAATGGAATAAAACCAATGCATAAATTAGACCATAATTATTATATTCAAAGCAGCATAATAACTTCAGTATAATACTTGCCACAATATTATTGCGTAAAAACTACACGCACATTAATAATGAAAAACATCAGTACACAACATAATCACATTTATCACATTAATAATAAATCAAGAGCAATCAAAACGTACCTGACCGTTCAAAGTCCGAAGTCAAACCAAAATTGAACGATCTGGGGGGTGACCACAAGCTCTTAGAGTAAGGTTATTTTGAGATCGAGTAAGGGACAGATGTATCTGACTTGTATACATCTGTCACTTACTCGATCTCAAAATAACCTTACTCTAAGAGCTTGTGGTTACCCCCCAGGCTTCTTGCACACTCTTTTATAATGCGGCTTGCTTGTCAGTGGCAGGGAGCGCGTAGTCAATACACTAACTTATTAAACAGGAAGTAACTCGAAAGATACTCAAATATTATAAAAAATAGGAATTAGTTATTTCGCCCACAAGTATATCGATAAACTGGTAATTTAACAAATATATTTCTGTATAGATATTCCCTAATACACACAAAATCACAGAATCAATGACAAGAATCTGATAGTTCAATAGTATTACCTAAATTATGCGTTCGTTACGTTGTCAAGCAGACGAAATTGTAAACATATGAATCAATTTATCAGTAAATTCCTTTAATTGTGATAGATAGAAAGAAATAAAGAAAGAAAGAAAAATATTTATTTGTGACCCGCACAGGAGACACGAGAAATAAGCATACACTTAAACAATAATAAAATAAAAACCTCGTGCGAGACCAAAAAGGCTCCTATCTCAGCATGTGCAGCGATATCCAAAAAAGATAATAACGCTGCGCTGATATTCTGATAGGGCCCACTGTTGATGCCACGGACATACTTACGGAAACGGGACTTATATAATAATAAAAAATAAAATAGAAAGATTGTGTTACACACTTAGGACATATTCGCGGGCTGGCTGACCAAAATCTGGTGTATCCTCCGCCTGCACAGCATGATTATTTCCTTGTTTACGACTTTTTAGTTCGCTTTTGAGCAGTCGAGTTTTTTGATTTTTTGAATTAAGTTTTTTTATTTATAACTTTTTAGTTATTTTTTTTTCGAATTAGATACATTTAAACATATAAGTGTTATATATTTTTGAGATCACCTCTTAAACCCCTTTATTTTGGTACCCCACACGATGGGAAAGGAAGAAAAAAAAAAAATTGGGCCCCCACAATATGGCACCCAAAATCCGCCATTTTTCTATTGTCCAATTTTAATGTAGCCTATGACACTCGCAGGGTTAAGACGCATCGATTAACGTATGAATCATCAAAATCGGCCAACGCGTTTGGTCTCTGGAACGCCATATAGGAACAAACATACATACATACTTACATACATACATACATACTTACATACATACATAGACTTATAAACACATTACCCTCCTTCGGCAGTCGGGTAAATAGACGGATTGTGTTACGCACTTAGGGCGGGTTCACATTAGGTCAGACCGACAGTTTTACCGGAACGAAAAAGTTGTCGGAAGCAAATTGGCATATGTATTGCAATAGTGCTGTTCACATTAAGGCGACCCGATAAAACTGTCAGCGACGACACATTCCGGACATTCAGCCACGATTTCTGTCGAGTTGGATATAATATTGGATACCTATTATTTCCTTTTTCTTTTTTTCTATTTTATAATTTTCCTTTTTTACCACATTACAACCAGAACGTTGTCGTCTTTCATTGTACACAGAAACCAACTTACAACTACTTTGTGGCGAAACGGGCAGCGGTTAACGACAGTGGTGTTCACATTACGTCAGACCGGCAGCTTAAGGCGGTACCCCGAGCAAAACGCCGCGCAAGCCGTTTTTTGTGCTGTTTTTAGGAGCTATCTACTCGTTATTTAAAAAGAAAAATCAATTAATAAAAATACATTAAAATTCTACATAATATTGATTCAAAAATGGTAGATTTAGTTTTTTTTTTAATGTTGTATATATTTCACTAATCTCCTTCCAAAAAAACATAAAAATGAGAAATAATTATTGATATTATGCATCTCCTCGTAAAGTGTTCATTAATTATTTTTTGTACTAACACTAATGCATAGACAATTTAATAACGAACATTTTTGTAGAATTATTTTTTCAAAAGACCAAAATTCGATTTTATAAAGATTTTATTCTAAAATCTGGGCGTATTCACTAGTGTAATTCATGCGCCACCAGTGCCGCTAGACCAATAGGAATGCTCATATCGCATGCCGATTTTTTGGTCAGGGTACCGTCTTAAAGTGAGAACACCGATAGCCAGCCTACGGTTAAATTGTCGGTCCGACCTAATGTGAACCTAGCCTTAAGGTGCTGGATTCTTGTTGTTCCTTGTTTAATCAAACTACTTTACAAAAAATGCTAAAAACATTTAGGCATTTTTGGTCCACTTTCATATTTTCTCTAATAAATTGGTGTTGTATAGTTTTACAAAAGGGCCAAAATTACTTTACCATGATGTTTTTGTTGTTTGCCAAGGTACTTTGGAATACTTTGCCAAACAACAACGCGACTCTATAGACCAGATTTTGGACTTTATTGTTATAAGAATAAAATTGAGATTACTTTCCAGGCCAGTGATAATCGACCAGAACAAGCACTATGCTTGGCTGATCAGCACAGGGGGCACAACTGGTGTTGTCAAATTTGCTGCCTTCACTCATAGGTCTTTTATGAAGAAACTCGAGTTGCTGAAAACCATATTCTCTTCTAATTCAAAGCCGTAAGTGCCCGTCTCTGTATTTTTCTTAGGAATTCCAGATTGTCTAGAGTAGGTACTGTGAGGATGGTGTACATCTCAGGGACCGAGCTCGAATAGAGGGGGTAGCTCAGTTTTTGAGCAAGCATCTTCTGGGCGAAAAGTTGAAATCTGGTGCTGCTTGATGAGAAAACACGAAGAATATATTATCTGAAAAGGATAGGAAGTATTAGGTGTTTGGTCAGGGGCAAACTTTCAAATTTCCTAAAAGGGCACTGAACGTGCAGGGCCGTTCATTTTGATCGGCTGCGGCTTGACGCAAAATGATACCATCGAATAACGAAAGATGTCCATCACTGCTGGCTAAACAGATATCCCCCAAGCGCCGCCACGTTGACGGGTCTCGTGCTTCTCGGATCCAGCGGACATAAATATTTTAAATCTGAGGACACTAACGCCAACGACCTTGAGGGAACAAAATGCGCACTCGTTTCACACCCGCGCGACCCAAAATTTTGTAGTTTTTTGTACTTTCCTTATTATTCTTTGACTTTAAAAAAAAAGCTTCAGATCAAAATGTAGATAATTAATTTATCTTTGATATGGTGTCGATTTCATTAAAATACGCCTAGCGGTTTTGGTGTGATTGTCGTGTTTTTGTCCGTTTTAGACATAACTTTACAAATTAATTACACTATGTTATACGAATAAAACTCAAAATTTGCTGAGATGAAATTATTAAGAAAATGGTCTAATATAACATATATTTTTTCCAATAAATTATGACTAGCCGTTTAGACGTGATTCTCATTTTAAAATCATAATGATATTCTACTCTACAACTTTTTTGTTTTTTATACACAACAGAGGTTATTTTTTTTACTTACTAAAAAATTAAATTAATCTTCCTTGTTTTAAAAGGAAGGGAAGAAGAAAGGGAATCGGTTCAAATCTAAATTTTCAAAGTCGGTAAATTTACTAAAGTGTGATGAAAATGCCATTTAGCCGATATATCAAGATAACATCATAATTATAGCTTGCAATCCTGCAGGTTGGGAACTGTTTTTTGCTTACTTGTCTTGGTATCTAGTCTATCTATATAATTAAAATAAAGGTTTGTAACATTTTCTTAATTAAAATAAATAGTTATTATTTCATTTATTTCACAGCTACTTCGCTTTCTTATTCGTTACAATCATTTTTAAATATTTTTGTATAACACACAAAAACAAAAAGCATTTAAAAATATACAAAAAAGTAGTTCATCGGTGCCTATCGAGAACAGGTTCCAAGCTACCGGTATTCAGGGCTCCTGAGAGCGGCACCTCCTGACGATATGCGCAGTGTCCAGGAATACAGCTTTCTGGTTAAGCCTTTGATCCAACTGCCCAACGAAAACCTCCTCAGGGGTTCGTCCAGGCTCTTGGCTATTATGCCATTGTCCGTCACGGCACAATGACTGCTGTATTCACATCCCACATGTCGACAACCTCGCGAGTCAGATCAAAATACTTAGATTTCTTATTTCAGAACAGTCTTACGTGTGCTCTCAGCCTTCACGAGGTTCTCGTCATGGGGGACCGCTATACCAACAACCATTGCGCGACGCTCTAGTCGGTCTATCACCACTATATCAGGCTTATTGGCAACAATAGTCCTGTCAGTGATGAAAGACTGATCCCAACACAACGTGACACTGCCATTATTATTATTAATGCTCTATTTTCCTCTTGCAGACCCAACGGCGAAAACAAGATGGGTCTGAATTTATCTCCCGTGCAGTGGGTTTCATCTTTCTTCAGCGCGATATCTTCACCCCTGCTGCGTCAGACGAAGCTGCAGACTTCAAACCCCTTGACCATAGAACACATTATAGATCTTATCAATCAGTATAGGGTAAGTTGCCTATTAATTGCTAGATTCTGCCAGTGGCTTCGCTCGCTTGAAAGTTGGAAGGTATCATGTGGGAACGTACTCTCCTCACTCTCCAAGTTCCTGTTTGTCACTATGCCATTAAAACTAGTACTCAATATATTTATTGCATCCACATGTGAAGATGGTAGGTTACAAATTTAGACTATTGTGGACCCTGTCAGACTGCAAAGTAGGAGAGACGAAGAAGGTTTTTTAACTCAGTATTTATTAATTTAGTGGATTGTGTTATTAGTTATATTTAAAAGATATGCGGTATAGGCGTGAAAATATAAAAAATAGACAGAGTTACATTCACATTTATAATATTAGTAAGTATAGATGGCCCATACCATAATCTTTTGCAGGGCGGTTTAAGATACGGCAAATTTAGAAAATGTAAGGAAAGTTTTGAGTATGAATGTGGATGGCTATAAAAGGAGGGGAATACCAAAGAAATGATGGATGGAATGTGTGGAAGAAAGATGATTATGGCTGAGATGATGGACGGACTTGTGGAAGAAAGATGATATTTATCTGAGATGATGGACGGACTGTGTGGAAGAAATATGATATATGGGCTGAGATAATGATATATTGCTAGAAAAGGAATGGGTACTGTGATGACGACTAAAAGAGAATTATGGAAGAAGAAGAAAGTTGTGGCAATCTAAGAAGTCGGATTTGACATCTATAAGAATACGTTGTATAAGTTAAACTTGAGGCTTACGAATGATACTTGTTGTTTATGTTGTTTTATTTAGAAATTCATTAGGATTATGAATATGATTTTTCGTAGACATTCATACAAAGCTATCGCGGCACATAAAATGAGAAACGTCATCGGACTTCTTAGATTGTCACGATTAAGTTGCGCCGACCTCAAATAAATTGGGACTTGAATGAAATGAATGAATGAAATAGTTGATTTGCTAAATGTAGGTATACAGATTAGATGTTGTTTTTTTGTAGAACAGTCCCGATACATTTTGCCTCACGGCATGCAAAATTTGGACAAGATGCAGTTGCTATAATTTTTCCTTCACTCTTTTAGCCAATCACTGCTTTCCTGAGTCCTCCAATAGCGACTGCTTTGATCAAGAATGAGAAGAAATGCGACTTCACTTGCTTCGAGAACATCATGCTGTCAGGAGGAAAGATACACAAAGATGTTCATCTGGCGTTAAGAGTAAGTCAAATTAGAATATATTTTATTTTATTTATAAAACTTCTCTTCTTATTCGTTTCGCTCTTGACAGCCGGCGGTCGTGGTCACGATGAATTTTGTCTGATCGCTGGTGTTCTTGTCGCTCGCCTGACGATCTCTCTCCTATTGGCTCTGTTAGATGAAAATTTAGCGCATTCATTTACTGGACCTCCTATCGCAGATTTAATTTGGTCGGTCCACCTCATCGGTGACCTCCCGCGTGGCCTGTTACCGTCCACTCTGCCCTGCACCACCAGGCGCTCGATGGAGTCGTTATTCCGCCTCGAGACATGGCCAAAGAATTTCAGTATGCGAGACTGTACTATTGCTGATAGACGCTGCTTGATGCCAAGTTCTCGGAGTATGGAGACGTTAGTGCGGCATTCTGTCCAAGAAATGCCAAGCATTCTTCTCCAACACCACATTTCTAAAGCATCTATCTTTTTCCGTTCCAGTTCTCGTCGTGTCCATGTCTCAGCTGCGTACAAAATTATGGGCAAAATAAGCGCACGGACGAACCTGATCTTAGTAGCTTTCGTTATACCGCGATATCTCCATATTTTCCTTAACTTATCCATTGCCCCTCTAGACATCGCCATTAGCCGTTTCACCTCATCCACGCAATTGCCTGCAATCATAGCGCCAAGATAGTAGGAGTAGGATACAAGTAGGACTGAAATACGTCACAGTTGGCAATCTGTGTCACAGCAGACGAGTTGTTGTTCCTACGGTCCACAATCATTATTTTGGTCTTACTCCAGTTGATCTTCAATCCGAATGCAAGACTCACGTGTTCCATCTTAAGGAGAAGTTCCTCCATTTGGTTAGCACTAGTCGCAAACAATGTTGTGTCATCAGCGTAGCGAAGGTTCGCAATTTTGTAGCCGCCAATTGCAACACCATCAGTCCAGCCGTCGAGGGTGATTCGCATAATGAGCTCCGTGTAGATGTTAAACAAAAGGGGCGATAAGATACATCCTTGGCGGACTCCTGCACTGGGATAAAAGCTATCCGAAATGTGGCTATCTGTTCGCACTGATGCAGTTCCTCCTTCCTAGAGTTCTCTAAGAAGGTGCACAAGATGTTTTGGTGTGCCCATCTCCAGTAGCGTCCTCCACAGGGTTGGCCATTTCACGGAGTCAAACGCTTTTGAGAAATCAACAAAGCATATGTCGGTCGGCTTATTGAATTCTCGTGCCTTCTCGATACCTGACGGACATTGAAAATTTGCTCTCGAGTTCCCTTTCCCTTCACAAATCTAGCTTGTTCTTGTGCGATTTCTTTCGACAAGTCTGCCTTTAGCCGTATTATATGTGCAGCAATATTTTGCTAGCATGACTGATCAGTGCAATCAGACGGTAATTACTGCAGTTTTTGGTGGAACCCTTTTTGTGGAGAGGAATGAAAACAGTTTGAGCCCATTTAGTCGGCCATTTTCCTGCCAACCATATCTCTTATAAAACTTACAGCTAAGTAAAACAAGGCCTTCCAGTGTTGGGGATCCTCGCGAATATGAGACGTTAGCTCACGCCAGAACAGTTGTTTAAATTGTATCAAGTGCAAGTTCAGTCATGCATGGAGTACTGCTCTCATCTCTGGGACGGATCTGCCAAATACCAGCTGGATGCATTTGAGTCGATCAAAAAACGGGCCAAGAGGCTCATCGGCAATGAGGTACTGGTCGAGTCTAGGCTCCAGAGCCTTGAACATCGGCGCCGACTTGCCATCCTGTCGGTTTTTTATCGGTTACATTTCGGGACGTGAACATTGGAATTGCATAAACTAATTCCCCCTAGCCCGTTCCATCATCGGACTACAAGACATACGGCGATGCGTTATCGGTAGGAACACGGTGGACATCCCACCCATACGCACCAAACGTTTTGGGAATACTTTTATTCTGCGTACAGCAAAGGAGTTGGATTCCCTGCCGAAGTCTGTATTTCCTGATAGCTACAGCTTGGGAGTCCTTAAGTCAAGAATGAACAGGTTTCTTCTAGGCAAGCGTGCTTCATCATCGACCACATCATCGCTTACCATCAGGTGAGATAGTGGTCAAGCGCAAGCCTGTCAATAATAAAAAAAACATGTAAGATTTAAAAAAAAAACACAAGTTAACTGACTTGATGACTTCCAAAGCAAAACAAATTTTGCATTTTGTAATGCAAAATAACACATCATTTTGACACCGACTCCCCGAATTATTTTTGCATAACTCGACAAAATGTACTGAGAGATGAATTTTTATCGCGATTTTGATAAAATATGTTATTTTCATTTATAGAAAAGAGTGCGGCCTGGAACCCCCGTGGTGGAGATGTATGGACAGACTGAAAATTTAGGACCTATCTTCGTAGGGGCCCCAGAAGGACCCATTGGGAACTGTGGCAAGACCGCGCCTGCACTACCTGAAATCAAGGTTTCTTATACCTCCCAATTACCCTATTTATAAAGCCTAGCCTTTCACAATACTTAATTTCATGGGTACAAAACAGACTTAATCGTATTGCTTGGAACCCACAACCTTAAACATGATAGTTACTTATTCAATTCATATAAAGCTTTACGTGGCCGTCAATTCATAATCATCATCATCAGCATTTTAATGTTCCCACTGCTGGGACACAGGCCTCCTCTCTGTGAAAGAGGGAATGGGCCGTAATCCACCATACGGGCCCAGTGCGGGTTGGTGGATGTCAAATGTCTTCTAGCCATCAATTACTTCAGTAAATATAAACCTGATATCGCCAACCCGCCTTGATCAAGAGTGATGTGTATACTGACTAATGCTCGGGCCTTTTATGAATGAGAAGAGGTTTGTAGGATAATGATTTCTAATGATAAGTATAGACTAGCCCTAGAGCATGTACTTGTAACCGAACATCGAGCATTCGCTGTTTAAATTTACTCCAACCAAACTTCGAACATAACGCTTGATGTTTTGGTGTAACATTGCTTTGGTGTAACATTTTATCGAACAAAGGCACGAGCACGGGTGACGTGGAGTTAGGTCAATAATGAAAGGAAGCTATAAATAAATGTTACAGGTAAATGCTCACTCGCCGTGAAAATTACGGCGAACACAGCGTCGAACTTTAGCAAGAACGTTACATTACATGGAAATGCTTTAGGAAACTGAGCATTTGTCTGTATTGTGCCTTTTGTGAGAACGTTACATTACATTGTACCTTTATAGTTTTATACTATTTGATTGAAGAATATCACAGTGCTTTAAGACATTATAAAAGGACTAAACATAGCATTTCATTATGTATGTTGGTTTTTCAGATCATTGATGTGGAGACGGGTAAAGAAATTACAGAACCAAACGTTCCTGGAGAGATATGGACAAAGGGAGCTTCTTTTGCTGTGAGTTTTCTTTATTTCTCTTTTTGCTTTGTTGACACTGTTCCGTTGTTGTTAAATTAGGTAATTTACCTATGTTTGCGATATTTGTAACTATGTGAGAACCATGTTCCTATTTATCAAATGAATGAATTTACCTGTTATTGCTTGTAAAATTTTATACCTATACGTAGTTTAGTAGTGTTAGTCTGGATGCATCGTCCTCACGTATATGAATTAATATATGTAAATGTTATAAAACCTTTTTTTTTAAATGAGTATGGGGAGTTTCTTGTCCGTTCTTCTCCATAACAAGCTTTTTGACGAATGGACGGTAGAATCAATTATTATTACTATAAAATTTTAATTTTTGACGTTCAAAAGTGCCGCTTTTATGGCCTAATTGGAATAAAGAACTATATGACCTTTTCATAACGAATGGTTAGGTGAACCTAGTACACCTACATTTCGCCAGTTATGTTTTAAAGTCCAACGTCATAGTGCCTATTGCCTTTAACCTAGGGGTCTTCAAGTCAAGAGTGAATAGGTTACTTCAAGGCAAACGTACTTCACCTTCGACCACATCATCACTTAACATCAGGCGAGATAGTGGTCAAAAGCGAGCATATAAAAAAAAAAAAAATAGTCTAGAGCTGTTACTAAGAATTCTCGATTCGACCTAGGAATTAAACCCAGGACTTCATCGACATAATTAATTCTTGAGATTGAGAACACTGGACCAACGTGGCAGTCAGAACTTGATTCTCAATTGGTCTCAAGGCCTGATTACACCTGCCGAGGCGAGACAGTGCTTTCAGCTGAGCGCTCGTTATGTATAAACACATGGCCGAGAGAGTCACTCGGACCCCGTTCTATTCACTCGACTGAGTACCCACCCCTCCACTTCCCAAAACTTTCTCGCTCGCTCACTCACTGGAACTCAACACGCGCGACCACGGTGCGTACGCGTCATTTAAATCGCGAATTTTGCTTACTGAACTGACTGACAGTCTCGCTGCAACTTCAAAAATACGTGTAAACACTCACTCGGCCACAGCACTGAGACATTTTAGTGTCTCGCCACTTTACTGGGTAGATGTTCATATTACCTTCATGATTGTAGTCATCCTGCGAAGATCGTGGCTTTAGAACAGAAGATCGTGGATCTAGTATAAGGATATCCTTTTTCCTCGTTTTCCCATTCACTGTTTTTCTATCTCTATCTTTCCTATAACTTACGGTGTGCCCCAAGGTAGTATCATTGGGCCGACTTTGTTTCTCATCTATATTAATGACCTCTGTCGTCTTGAACTGCCGAATGGATCCATCTTTACATACGCCGATGATACTGCCTTAATATTCCACGGGTATTCCTGGGAGTCCGCATTTCAATGCGCGCAACTGGGGCTCGACACTGTTACCGACTGGTTGTCGCAAAACCTACTGACTCTAAATGTGGACAAATCTAAATATCTGACCTTTTCTCTTTCAAAAGCTGGTAGACTTTTATCAACCCATTTTTCATTGACTGCACATTCTTGTAATGTATCACCATGCAGCTGTCCTCATCTAAGTCGCACAGACAGTGTAAGGTATTTGGGTGTTCAGATAGATGACTCATTAACATTTTATAATCATATTGACTTACTTACTTCCCGTCTGCGCAAACTGATATTTATTTTCAAGAATCTCCGTCATGTGGCCGACATGCAGGTGCTTAGACAAGTATATCTAGCTCTCTGTCAGTCAGTTGCTCAGTACTGTATAGTTGTTTGGGGTGGGGCAACAAAAACTCATTTGTTAAAATTGGAACGTGCCCAAAGAGCCATCCTTAAAGTAGGTTGGTCACTTCCTTATCAATTTCCTACCACCGAACTTTATAAAATGTGTAAGGTCCTCTCTATTCGAAAATTGTTCGTACTAAATTTAATTCTAACAGTCCACTCCCGCAATTCTTATATTCCCGAAAAGTATAAAACCGTGAGACGAAAGCATACAGTATGTCCGTCTAATTCCGTGAATTCAAGGCTAGCCCAGCGATTCTTTTATTTCCTTGGTCCTTATGTATACAACAGAATTAATAAAACCTTACATATATACTCAATGATCAAATGTAAATGCAAGACTACTGTGAGGGACTGGCTGATGGGTTTGGACTACGATGGTACAGAAAATGTCATCCAAACAATTAAATAATAGTTACATACGTCCCTCTTAATTTTACTGATACCTAAGCACAAATACTCGCACAGGGATTACACGCATATACTGAAATCACCCCCATACACTCACACACTACACAACAATCCTGCAATACTTTCACCTTACATTACACTCCACAAATATGATCACCTTTAATATACATTTACTATCATAATTGTTTGAAATATTGTTTAAAATAATCTTAATTATGTTGCCGTCAAATATGAACAGTTTTAAAAGGGTGTGAGCCTGGAGATCTGTCATACAGGTCCTGAACCTAGTTCAGACTCCAGCTCTCACAAAGGTTATAACTTAAGGCAAAATTGTATAAAATTTCTTATTGTGTAACAATGTCAACCTTTATGAGAGAAAATAAACAAATTTTGTATTTTGTATTTTGTATTTGTATCTCTATGGGATTGCAGGCAGTATTCAACATCATCTTCATCCTATAGATGTCCACTCATTTGTAGATCTTCGACAGTCGTTACAGGAAGTCAGAAGACAGAAAATCTGACACCAGTCTTGCCAAGAGGTATCGTGTCACACAGTTACTTCTTCTTCTTTTCGTGTGAGAATGTGACCACCTCTGGTGACAGAGATGATTAAGCCGTCTCCGGGAACCCCACAAGCCTCTGACTTGGCTAGACACAGTTACTGGGTTGTGGACATCAGATAGCCAGTCGCTCCATGTAAAATACTGGTATGCAGCTGCATCCAGTTATACTGGAAGCCGACCCCCTCATTATTGTGTAAATGATAGGCGGAATGAATGCAATATCAACTTTACTTTTTTCAGGAATACTACAACAACCCTGAAGAAACTGCTGCGTCTTTCACAGAGGACGGCTGGTACAAGACAGGAGACATTCTGTACAGAGATGAGGAGGGGTACTTCTTCTTCGTCGAGAGGCTCAAGATGATGATCAAATACAGGATGTACCATGTAAGTGAAGATGTACTTACTTTTCTTGAATGCATTCGCAAATTCGTTACATAAACAGGCTATAATTTGGAAAGATAGAAGTACTAATTCCACGGGAGCGGCTGCTAGTACACGCTCTAAAAATTATTAAACAAGAAAATATTCTCATCTGAAACACACAGTTATCCTCTGAACACCACTATGAATATTTCAGATAATGGGATGGGGTGAAAAAAAAATGTTTGTTCTTGACTTCGTGCCCCCTAGAGGGCGCCATATTTAATTTTATGTGACGTCACATAGCCTATAACCAGCGGACAAACAAGACGTTTCCAACGACACCTCATTTGTCACATTATGATAAGTAGTTTAGAAGTTATGAGGTAATAGATGAATATACATACATACATACACACATACTGGTCAAAAACTTATTACTCCCTTTTTCTCCACCGTAGTCGGGTAAAAACTCACAACTTTTTACTCTGTGGTTAGTAGAAACTGCAAAACGCCACCTGCTCCTGCATCCTTGCTTACTCCCTTTGCTTCGTTAACGTTCATAGTTTCATACAAATGTGGTCAATGATATTCTAGTAAACAGATACGTTATACACTCACAAAACAACCGAAAAAAGTGTTCCGCGCAGCAGCGGCAGCACACATACACACTTTTCATTCATCTGACATTTCACTACAAGTCGAAAGGGATGGCTTGATAAAACCAACAAGAAAAAAAGAGACAGCTAGTGTTTGTCACTTACGTGTGAATGTAAACAAACATTATTCTGCCACCATTGTTTTTCTAACCTCCAAATATCAGAATATTAGGTAAAAAAATACAGGTATAGTACCTACTCTCTCTATAGGTATGTAGGTACTAAGATAGGATTGGTAGGATCCAGTAGGAACCTCAAGATCCAGTCACCATGACAACAGAAAAACCCTCGAATAATGCCAATAAGTAAAATCTCCGCCAGATAAAGAGCGCCAAGTGCGAGTCGGACTCACGCACGAAGGGTTCCGTACAATTATCGCAAAGAACGGCAAAAAAATCACAATTGTTGTATGGGAGCCCCACTTAAATATCTATTTTATTAATTTATTTTTAGTTTTTGTTGTTATAGCGGCAACAGAAATACATCATCTTTGTAAATCTCAACTGTCAAGCTATCACGGTTCATGAGATACAGCCTGGTTACAGGCAGACAGACGGACCGCGGAGTCTTAGTAATAGGGTCCCGTTTTTACCCTTTGGGTACGGAACCCTAAAAAATTAAAGTCATTGATCCGACTTTTGTACCAAAAAGTGTAAAATAACTTAATTTGAAAACATGATTTTTTGTGTATATTTTGATAAATTTTGTCTCAAGTGATAGGCGTAGAAACAATATATCAATTTAATTCATGTAAATCGGTCCACGCGTTTAGGAGATCAATCAATCAATCAATCTTTATTCGTGAACATAGGTATTACAATAAAGGTCTTATGTGTCATTTCTGTTGAGCTCTATGTCCTACCAATGAAATTGGTGTACAAATACATTAGGTGTTTAGTAATAAATCTGAATCTATACAATACAAAGTCAAGTTCGAGTAGATAATATCTATTAAATGTAGGTATTATTTATAAATAATTAATCAATTATAATTTATTTTATATGCATGTCAATGTTAAATTATAATAAGAACTAGTAACGTTATATTTTAAATAATGTAAATTAAAAGTACCAAATATTAATTAATCAATTACAATTCATTTTTACATGCATGTCAATGGTAAATTATAGTAAATAGCTAGTAATGTCATATTTGTTCATTTAAAAATTCTTCGATAGAGTAATATGTCTTATCTATTAGAAATAAATACAATTTACTTTTGAATTTGCGGATATTATCTTCATCCCTTATACATTTTGGTAATTTATTATAGACCCTTGGAGCCATTACAAAAATACTATTTCTGTATAGTGCAGTACTAGATCCAACTGTTTGTAACCGATCACAACGGCGCTGACTAGTGACTCGAGCAAATTTATGTGAATTCTTTCTGACGAACATACATGTTTCATAGATGTACAACGAAGGCATACTTAATATTTTCGTATTTTTAAAAAACGGTTTGCAGCTGTCTGTTATCTGCAAATTAAATATAGCTCTTATGCACCTTTTTTGGCACTTAAATACCGTATCTTTACCCGTGGCATTGCCCCAAAATATAATCCCATATCTCAATGTTGAGGGTACAAGACCATGATACGCTGTTAAGACTGTTGCTCGATTGGCCGTTTTACTTAACATGTGCAAAGCATAGGAATGTTGGTTTAGTTTACTGCATACTTTATCAACATGTGAATTCCATTTTAAATTGTTTTGTATGTTTAGTCCAAGAAATTTAGTCACATTTGTTTCATTAATAATTTTGTCCTTATATTTAATAAGTCTAAGTTGTGATTTACTCTTTGTTGAAATTTCATTAATACTGTTTTATCAAGATTTATAATCAAATTATTATTTTGCAGACAATTCACAACTGACAATAAGGTAGAATTAATCTCAGCCTCTAATGTGCTTGCCTCATCAATATTAAAAAGTAAAGTGCTGTCATCTGCAAACATTGTCATAGGATATGATGATGCTGATGGAAAGTCGTTAATATAAACAATAAATAGAGGCGGCCCGAGTACGCTACCCTGTGGTACTCCATAATTTACGGTTCTCTGGCTAGATTCATATGTTATTTCGCTTTTTTTAGAAATTCTACTAATTTTCGTTATTTGTTGCCTATCACAAAGATAAGATTCTATTAAATTTGATATATTTCCTCTTATTCCGTATGCATTAAGTTTTCTCATCAGTATTGTATGGTCTATATAGAGATCAACTCATTACTGAAAATAATTGCATGCCAAGTGAAAGCGTCATAGACGCCCCTTACCGCGATACGTTTGTTTTGATCGTGTTAGCGACACTGCCTTTACATATTTTTCGTATCGTTTTGAAATATTGGAATACATTGGTAGACAGGAGTTAACGCCTTTAATTTTTACCCGACTGCCGAAGGAGGGTAATGTGTTTATCAGTCTATGTATGTATGTATGTATGTATGTGTGGCGTCTGAACGCGCCCCAATTTTGTTGGGTTGGCAACATTGGCCAGCCAGAAGCGACGGGATCGCTATTGCGCGCGCTCGGTGCCTCGAGCGTAAGAATTAATTATAATAATTTACAAGTATAATATTATCATATTATTGTCGCATCAACGAGTGTAATTAACTTCAACCCAATAGTGAATACTTTTGATTACCCAAACTGGACAGTTTTATTGATCTCTTCTCCCGATCTCAACGAGGGGCGTTAAACGCCCTCATATGTATGTATGTAAGTATGTATGTATGTTTGTTCCTATATGGCGTTCCAGAGACCAAACGCGTTGGCCGATTTTGATGATTGATACGTCAATCGATGCGTCTTAACCCTGCAAGTGTCATAGGCTACATTAAAATTGGACAATAGAAAAATGGCGGATTTTGGGTGCCATATTGTGGGGGCTCAAATTTTTTTTTCTTCTGAACCCATCGTGAGAGGTATCAAAATAAAGGGTTTTAAGAGGTGATTTCAAAAATATATAACACTTATATGTTTAAATGTATCTAATTCGAAAAAAAAACTAACAAAAAAGTTATAAATAAACAAAGTTTAATCAAAAAACCCGACTGCTTCAAAAGCGAACTAAAAATTCGTAAACAAGGCAAAAATCATGCTGTGCAGGCGGAGGATACACCAGATTTTGGTCAGCCAGCCCGCGAATATGTATCCTCCGACTGCACAGCATGATTTTTGCCTTGTTTACGAATTTTTAGTTCGCTTTTGAAGCAGTCGGGTTTTTTGATTTTTTGATTATTTGTTATCTGGCGGAGACTTTATCGACATACTCGTAATCTAAGTGTTACAGTCAACTGCAGTGTTGCAATTTACTATTTGAACTTGCCGTCTGATTACCTACTTACCAACTCTTACTTTTCTTATCTAAATGATTTGTGATGTAATTTTTTTATTTTTGGTGTCAAGAAGGTTGATGTTGATTGTGAAATCATTCTTTATTTGTGTCAATCATCATATATAACAAAACAGAGGTTTTAAAATTATATTAGCGTTAATTGTATTTACCGATTTGTGGTGCAAGAGGGCTTTAGTATTAAAAATATCTAGTAGGTAACAAAATGAGGGATAGCATACGGAATGGCGTACGGAAATTGTACGTGTGGAAATTCTTATAGATGTCATTCGTCTTGGGGTAGGCGGTGCCTCTATCAGACTCTTTTATTTTATTTTCGGAGGGGCACCTTAAAAAGGCACCTGTACTTTTGGGGGAAAAGACCAGACAAAGTGAGATTTTACCTCACTAAAACCACCCCAATGATCACCATCAGCACATTGAACTCCGTGACCTCTTAAAAGACCATCCAGAACCCCCTCTGTGCAATGAATGGCAAATGGAGAATGAAGAAGCGTCTCCCTTGTGCACGTCAGTATGTGATCGCTGAGCAATCGTCTTGCCTGGAGTCACTTGGTGGGCAGACAGAGTCTCCAATTTATTTAGAATTCATGTACAAAAGGTACAAAAGCGGACTTAATGCCAAATCAATAAGGCCCAATCAGAGCGCCCGCGACCTCGGTGATCTATCAGAGCAGCAGCTTTATTGCGTTAGAGAGTTCGGTAGGCCACAGGGAACCACTCCAGGAAAGAGTATTACACATTTAATTTAGAAAGGATAAGTCCTCCACCCTATGTTGGCTTCACATATTGAAGGATGTTTAGAAGCGCTTGGTGCGAATTGGTGGCATGACAACCATGTAAGGATACTAAGTTTCAGAACGTATAGATGTCCGATGGTAGAAGGGAGGTAGTGGGATAAGGTCGTGGAGCTCTTGAGCACACTCACCAAAGTACAGTCTGTAGAAGTCTGTTATCGCTGTGAAAATATTATGTCGGTTAATTACTCAATTTAATAAAAAATAAGAAATCACACTTTTAATAAGTAATAGGATGATGATTTTTTTAAAATATGTAAGTGAAACATAAAAAAATAAATAAAGGAAATAAACAAACACAAGTAAAATTTCAAAATTTAAAAAACCCCCGACCCATTTATATTGCGAAAACACCCCGATTCAAACAGTAAAATGCCCATAACTTTTGAACGGCTGAACCGATTTTATTCAAACATAGCTAAGAACACTCTCGACAAAATCACCTTTCAAACAAAAAAAAAACTAAATCAAAATCGGTTCATCCGTTTAGGCGCTATGATGCCACAGACAGACACACAGATACACAGATACACAGACACACAGATACACAGTTACACAGCAACACACGTGAAACTTATAACACCCCTCTTTTTCCGGCGAGGGTTAAAAATGAAACAGAATTGTGACATTGTCTCCCAGCGGTGGCCACAGGGAATGAAAAATCCGTGTCACTGACCCCAATGGAGGACAATAATCGCTTTCTATGACCTATCTATCCCCTTTCGAGTGTATTAGGTAATATCAAAGTTGTTATTTTAAAGGTGTCGTCACCATTACCTATACATCTTTTTTGACGAATTCTCTGACGTAATTAGGCTGCCGTACTGACTAAACCCCTCGGTGGAGGTTCCCAACCATACTTAATCATTCAAAACGTCAACTTCTTCAGATAATTCCCCCGGAGCTCGAGGCAGTGATTCGGGAGCATCCTGACGTGCTGGATGTGAGCGTCACCAGCGTGCCTCACGAGGACGATGGAGAGCATCCCGTGGCCTGCGTCATGAGGAGTCCAGGCTCCAACGTTACGGCACAGGATATTAAGGAGATGGTTGCTAGTGAGTACCTATCCTATCTTTTGGACTTGTGACCACGACACCAATGGGGTAATAGGGTAGTTGACAAAGAATATATATTTAGTCCGTCAGTTAGATTACCTAAAAATAATGGACACGTATTTTTTTCTTTTGCCACGTGAACAAAAAATTACGACGATACAGTGCGTTGAAATATCGTGTGACGTCACGGTGTGCTACACTTCATACTGACAAAGTGACGTCACAAGACTGAACTTCGATGCGCTTTATCTTCGTAAATTTTAATTTATTTGATATAACAAAAAATACGGGTCCAATATTACTTGATAATCTCAATGACGGACTAAATAGAATTATATTTTTTTTACCCAGAAAACATCCCTATTAGGACTGGTCCTGGGTTCGATACCCAGGTCGCACCAAGGTATATTGAGTTTTACCATTAGGAAATTCTTAGTGACAGCCTGGAGTTTGTAAGTTAGCGGCAGGGCATGTAATATCGGACGTTTTTCAATTCCGATGTTGATTTCTGATAATAGATCTCAATATCGGAATGCCGATATTAATATCGGAATTGCGCACTTTTGTTAAATACCGCATGTTTTTTGGTAATTGCTCAAAGTCGGTATGAGGTTGAGGAGTACATTAAAAAAAACACATTAGCCGATCCCGTGCGTCTCAAATGCAGTGGATTCTCGTAAACAAAGCATTAATCAATGAAAATATAATTGTTACAACGGGTTCTATGAGACTGTGTATTTACTTGTACTCTTACAGGTAACATTTTTAGCAATCTCAAAAGCAATTGCCATGAAGTGAAGTTTAAGTAAAAAAAGCGCCCGATTAGTAAACAGATTATGCGATGACTTCTAATCACCGTAGTCAACGGGCTTAACCCTGCTTTCTTGCTAAACACTACACAAGGAGCTAAAATATGGTTTTATTCTGATTCCGAGATTCCGATATTGGATCACTCAATAAATTCGTTCCGAGATTCCGATATTACGAGATTCCGATATTCATGCCCTAGTTGGCGGTGTGATACCCCATGTCTCGATTGCACGCAAAGCCGTTGCTATAATAATAAATTAACTTATTTTTCCTCACTAAACAGACATTAAAAGTTAGGTTAGGTTAGATATGCTTATACAGTACAGAAACAGGTATTTCTTATTTCTTATTTATTCTAGGGTATTTATGTATAAAACAATTCCGTGACAACAGATTTGCACTTAGCTTTCGATAAGTCGGTGTCCCATATCGAAAAAAAATTACCTACCAAAGACATCGACATCCAAAAATGAAAGTAATTTTTCACTTTATTTTTTATTTGGAAGTCGCCAGTCGGTAGTATTTTTTTTTTGTCAATAAAGTTTTTTTTATTAGTTACTTAACATGTTCCTTTCTTCTTCTAGATAAACTATCAGACTCTCAAAGACTACGAGGCGGTGTGATCTTCATGGATCAGCTTCCTATGACCTCTTCAGGGAAAATCGCACGGGGAGAGCTACGCAAATTGGTGTTGACACTCCATAGAGAATAGATGACATACCAAAAGGACTACAGCATAGTAAAAATATACCATACTGTTTGTATATTTTTACTGAGACTACAATACGGTCAACTTAACTGTGTAGAGTATAGTTCTCGACCAACTTCTTTGTCGCCCTGAAGTTGGCTTTCCGATGCGCATTGCAAGGAATCACGGATCAGTGCTGTTTTTGTATGAGATTTACGTTTTTTTCTGTTTAGTTAAGAGAGTTGTCACAAAAAATAAAAGGCCCGTTTTGACAGCTATAAAAATACTTAATAATAATTAAAGCTGATGCTGGTGAATGATACTTGATGTTAAAGTGTAAGGCTAACATAGCAACCAATTAGGATTATGAATTAAATTTTTCAATCTCACGTAGAAAGCCATCGCGGCATGCAAAATGAGAAACGTCAACGGACTTCTTAGATTATACTGCGCAGCCATTATAGCCACTAACTTTAGAGCGGCCAAGAAGTTTGGCGAGAACTATACTATACCTCGCTAGAATACGACCTTTCTGCCGCACAACTGCACGGCGCCCTGATTTCACCTCAGCAAAGTTGAACGTGTTATAACTAGTACAACGGTAGCTTTTAGTTCTTGAATAGTTTATTTACGAACAGAGATTAAAATATTAAAAATACAGACTTCGGCAGCTTTTACCGCGATCACGTGGCGACTTTGCGTGTTCGCTTATGACCAAATTATGGTGTAACACCAAACTGAAAAATGGTGATTGTATCAATAACTGTTTAATTTGTTATATCTACAATTTATTGTATGATTTAAGTTGTGTTGACATTTTTTAATAATAAAAAAAATTAAGATTTAAAAATGTCAACACTACTCATTTTTATTTATTAATTATAAATAATTTCAGTATTGATCTTATTGTTTTATAATAATTTAATAAATACTTACCTAAATGTAAAATGTATTCTGTATTTTATTAAGTTAATAAATATTAATTTTTATTTTTTTTTATTTTAATTGTTCCTGATGCATTTATCGCAAAAACTGAGCTATTTGGCACTCGCCTAAAAGCCTCACGGGGAATTTAAGACAAGGGCATTTCAGTGCCAAGACGTTTTGTAATGCATAACAGGTACAAAATTAAACAAATAAAATTGAATTAATTATTAAATTAAATAAAATTAAAGTTAAATAAAAAAGTTTAAATTTATTGTTTTTAATTATTTTTTAACATTTGTCAAACTTTACTGTAGCCTGAAAACCTAGCAAAATTGGATATTTAAGTGGGGTTTGACACGTTCCTAACTACAAATACACAAATAAGAAATCGGCGTATAATGCATAATTTAGAGCCGATATTATATTTGATTTGTACCTATCACACGAGTCACAGGAGAAAACTGGATGTCAGAAGCCACTGACCGCGACCACTGGTCATCTCTGGAGTAGCCCTTTCTTCATTCTCACCATGTTGCCTCGACTTAGGGTATCTTAGTGTGGGTTAAAGGGGTACTATAAAGCACTAAATAATTAAAAATTAAGTGAGCGATTGCCAGCAAATTTTATCAGGTTTTTAAAAGTTAAAGTATACAATTTTATTTTTAAATTAAACAATTAATTTATTCTTCTTTTTATTATATTATTTATTTTTAACTTATTTATTAATACAATTAATGTTTGACTGTTGGACCAGTTGATCACATAAATAAAATATTATAATAGTAATTAATGCATCGAATTATTTGTTATTAATGATTTCTTACCAATCAATGAAGAGTTTTATACAGTTTTTTTTATTATATAATTGGTCTTATAATTATAGGAATTGATTATAATTAAAATATGATAAAATAATTTATACAATTAAAATGATATAAAAAATATGATTAATTATTATTCTATTAAAAATAAACTAGATTTATAATAAAAATTACTTCCCTTTAACTAAAACACATTTGTCAGATGTAAAACATGTACCTACTTTTTGATTTAATAAATTTGATTAGAATTTAACGTAAATACCTGAGCATAAAAGTGGAAGATATATCCGATAAGTGTAATAAATGTAAACGAGAATTAACATGTATTAAGATCAGAAGTTGAATTTGGTTGGCACTTGCTGTGGTGCGGCGAACACGAAGCCTGGAAGAGAAATATTATAAGTGAGTAAGATTTGTAGTTTTCTATACTTTATACTTTTAATATTATAAAGAGGAAAGATGTGTATGTATGCTAGTATTTTTGTATGTAAAGAATAAACTTAAAAACTACGGGACCAATTTCAAAAATTCTTTCACCGTTGGGAAGCTGCACTATCCCCGGGTAACCTCTCTCTCTTGGTCGGTCCCTCATGTCTGAGGATCGTGGTCAGCATCAGGTTTACATCTGGAGCGGATGATCTGCCTCCACCGGTTTCTGTCCAGCGCGTCCCTTACGACCGTGTAGAAATTGGAGGACGACGAGTCTTTCACTTGATCGGTCCATCTTGTTGGTGAACGACCGCGCGATCTCTTGCCTTCGGTGTTCCCAACCACAATCAGTCTTTCTAAATTCTCGTCGCCTCTGCGCATTGTGTGGCCGAAATATATAAGAATGCGTTGCTGGCATATGGTGGACAATCGAGTTTTTACTTGAAGTTGGGTCTGGATCGATGCATTGGTGCGTTTCGCAGTCCAGGGTACTCTTAGCATTCGTCTCCAGCACCACATCTCGAATGCATCAATCTTTTGCCTTTCTCGGGCCAGGATTGTCCACGTTTCCACTCCATACAGGAAGATAGGGAATACCAGCGCTCGTTTCAATCTGATCTTGGTTTTGATACCAATTCCTCTTTTCTTCCAGATGTTGTTTAAACGGGTCAGAGCATCTTTTGCCATCCCGATTCGCCTCTTTATCTCGGGGGCACTTCTGCCGTCATTGCAGATTTGGGAATACACGTATATGTAGCGGTCGACAATATTAATGCCAGGAATGTTGCAGGTGACATTTTCAAGCTTTCCCGCTCGATCCACTATCATTACCTTGGTTTTTGTTCTGTTCACTGTGAGACCGATGTTGCCACTTTCCGACTCGAGTCTTTGGAACAACTCACACATATCCTCCATGGATGTTGCCACAAGAACGGTGTCGTCGGCATATCGGAGATTTGACAGTCTCTTTCCACCTACAGGAAAACCCTTCTCCCAATTTTCGATGGTTTATACTCTCCATATATGTTAAAAAGTGCGGGGGACAAAATACAACCCTGTCTCACGCCTTTCTTAGTTTGAAACATATTGGAGCATTCAGTGCCAATCCTGATGCAAGAACGGTACCCGATATATAGACGATGGATCAAAGCAACGAGGTGTTCAGGAACTCCCACTTCGAGTAGCACATTCCACAGTTTGTCCCGTTGCACGCAGTCAAAGGCTTTTATGTAGTCGATGAAGCATAGGATCACGGGATTGTTGAACTCCCTGCTTTTCTCGATGATTTGGCGGACGTTAAGTATTTGCTCCCGTGTTCCCTTGCCCTTAACGAAACCTGCCTGCTCTTCGGGTATCTCCCGGCGTAAAAAATAGTCGAGAAGTCTATTAATGACATGGAGAAGGATCTTACTCGCATGAGATATTAAGAGCGGACTCTAGTCAACAGGAATTTGAAAAATACGTATTTGAAGAAACTATTGCCGTCGCGTCACCTCCAACTTTACCCCGTAAAGTGCGAAAGGGACAACTGCAGCTCAGGCTGATTTTACCTACAAAAACTTTGACTAAAAGACGTTTCGTATTCTGCTGTTTTCTTCATGAAAACTGGTCTGATCTAAATAATTCTAATATCAAAATTTAGAAGAAAAGTATATCTATGCTCCTATCATTTCCTTTTTTGTTAAAAACTTATAAATTTTGTCTGAAAGTCTTCTGAACATGGCGGTAAAAACGAGCATTTTTTTCAGATTTTTAAAAAATAAATAAATAAATAAAAAACATTTATTTCAGGAAGTTTGTTTTTTTTTTTTTTTTTTGGATTGTCATATTTCTTTTTGTGATTATGTTTTGGAAAAAGGAAATGATACAGGCACGTATTAATTAAACCTAGATTTTATGGTAAAAAATCATTGCTCTAGAGGCATTATCCACGAAGAAAACAGCAGAATGTGTTTGTATGGAGAAAGTCTCACTAGAGTCCCCTCTTAACGCTATAGTCCTGTAATTTCCACAGTCTTTTGAAGAACCTTTCTTATGCAAAGGAATAAACACCGATTCAGTCCAGTCCTTTGGCCATCTTCCAGTATTCCAGATGATATTACAGATTTCGGTGATAGCCTCGGTGATAGCCGGGTAACCTAGGCTAATTTTTATCCCTGTATTGCCACGGGAACAGGAACTACGCGGGTGAAACCGCGAGGCGTCGGCTAGTTTTATACAAATTAGGATCTTTATTTTTCAGGATGTCTGTCCTTAACCGTCTGGGCAAGAGTCGCCGTCTTGCGGGTCCCAGACGCAGTGGAACCCAGAGGACTCGTCGCCGAGGAAGGCCTATGAATCGCTGGCGAGATGACTTAGATGAGTTTGCGAAGGATAAGTTGGAGAAGACAACATACCGGGAAGTGTGGCAGGCTTTGTGGGATACCTTTGCTCAGCAGTGGAACAACATAGGCCGAATAAAAAAAAAACTGGTGAGAATCAACTCGCGCAGAGACGGGACGTGAATACATCAATACAATATAGAACTTTAACTACTACATGAAAAGCTATAAATTTCAGTGACAGAATTTGAAAGATGCCTCGCTAAGCTTGTGCTGAACAAAGGCTCTGCTAGTAAAAGTGTCAGTCTATCAGCGAAGACGATAGTCGAAATGCCAAAATGTAATGAACTGACGTATCATTTCGATAGGGCGTCGCCGCGTTGCATTCCCATATTTAAAAAAAAAACCATTCGCTATTGCTACACTTTTGTTGTTAAAATGTCACTCGTCTAGAACCTCTGGCCTCTTCAAGTCTCCTCATCGCGTCTGGTCTCTGTGTGAAAGGCAGGTCTATTCTGGCGAGTGAGCTTGAAGTGAACTGTCTCCACTTTGATTAGGTCGATTGACGGCTCACTTCGTGTTTTTATTTTTTATTTGGCTCACCAACAATTGAACATACTGATACAAAGATATGAGATACATCCAATTTATATAATATACCGATTTCTTACAGGTAAGCACATCATGCATTACTTATTTGCCGATTGACATTGGAGCCTACTTACAATAAGATCAGTTCTTATACTCATCCAATTTCAAGCAGGCACACATGATTATGCTATAGACCAAACTCCAGATTAAAATCGAAATCAAGATCACATTACATCAAATCAAAATCAAAGTTAAAACAAAAATCAAAATACAATTAAAACAAAAATTTAAATCACAATTAATATCAATAACAATCAAATCAAAATAAAATTTAATGATATTTAAAACAAAAAAAAATCTACACTAAAATGTTTTTTTTTGTACATAATACTTCGGAACCTACCAAGTGAGTCAGAGTGTACATCGACAAGATCACTGCAGCTATTTAATAACATACAAAGGCGGGGGATTGGAGAATTAAAAGCACTAAGGACAGTTCTGCGAAAATGAGGGCATAAGGGGGTTTTGTGGGTACTCGGATTTTGATCCTGCTCAACAATTGGGGGCAGTCAATTGACATCTCAAAATTTTATATAAAAACGACGAATCCAATACATATCTGGAGTCTCTCTTTATACGATCGTTTCTTCTTAGCTATTCCGGTGTTCACTTGACTTATGTGTTCTCGTTTTCACGGTGAAATATTTTTACAGATTAACAATACCAGTATTATATTATCTGTGACAATACTAACCCTCAAGCTCGCATTGCTCTGAGTGCTACTGCTCGATCAATTGTGCACACGTCACTATTACGCTCGAGTCTCCCTATTGGCGCACGGGGCGAACACGGGGCGCCGCGCCGCGCTGCTATTAGGGCATGTAATATCGGAAGTTTTCCATTCCGATATTGATTGCCGATATTAAAACTTAATATCGGATTTCCGACATGAATATCGGAATTGAGCACTTCTGTTTAATATCACACATTTTTTTGTTAATTGCACAAGTTCGGTATAAGGTTGGATTGAATACAATTAAAAATCACGATTTTGCCGCGACATATTTTGATTTTCTATTGTGTCTCTCTCTCTAATCATCAATGGCTGAGTAATCGGGCGCTTATGTTCCAAAGAAAGAATATAAGTCATGTCTTTCTAAAAAGGATAATGCAAAAAAAAACAGAAAATAAATGTTTATCGATTAATCTGAAAGTAGTCCCGATAAGTGTAGTGAGTAATGATTTATAAATCCAGTATAAGTATCAATGTGGCGATGCCGAGAAGAGAGAAGTTTACTCGTTCCGAAACAGCCCTCTCAAAAGTATGAAAAAGTATCTTAGCATTCATCATCAACATCTTTGTCATCGTTATTTCAGCCGAAAGAGGTCTACATCTGAACATAAGCCTGCCCCAAGTGTCGTCTCAAATCCAGTGGATTCCCATAACCAAAGCATTAATCAATGAAAATATAATTGTTACAACGGCTTGTATGACACTGTCTATTTACTTGTATTCTTGAAGGTGACATTATTAGCAATCTCGGGACTGTAAATAAGGAATTCATCAAGACACTTATTATTTTTCATAAAGTGAAGATTAAGTAAATAAGCGTTCGTTTAGTAAACAGATTTTCCAAACACTACTCATCACCGTAGTCAACGGGCTTAACCGCGCTTTCTCGCTGAACGCTTCACAATCTCAGAATCAGAAAAAAAATATTTGCTCCTTTAAACAAACATTTTTTTTCTGATTCTGAGATTCCGATAATGGATAACTCAGTATTGGAATTGAAATATCGGTAATTTCGTTCCGAGATTCCGATATTACGAGATCCCGAGATTCCGATATTACGAGATCCCGAGATTCCGATATTCATGCCCTGCTGGGAATGAGGACGCAATCCATAGAGTTGCACAGTTATTTTGACCGTGTAGTACATACCTCCACTCTGCTCGATGAGCTTCCTCTCCAGTTGCATCTTGCGCTGGTCGGCGATCACGAAGACGTCGTGCAACTGTTTATGTGCCTGCTCGGCTAGGCCACTCATCATTGCGTTGTACAGCCCCGTTTCGTGTGCCGCTACACCTGAGTATAGTCATCGATATTGCATATTAACGGTAGGTACTTGCAATGCCACGTAAATATAGATTTATTTATTTTGGGCCAGGGACTCCGCGGGCGTACGCAGAGAAACCCACGAAAATTTTATCACAATCGGATCAATGGTTTAGAAGTGCACAGAGGACAAACATACAAATATTCAGTATTATTAAAATACTCGTAGACTGATTAATAGATTGAGTATTGCTACTAATGCTGCATTTTATGATTTTGTTTTTTGAACAATTTTGATAGAATAAATTCGTTTCGTTTGGTATGGGAAAATAAATGTGTCCGTTTGTATTTTTACTGTCAAAGGGATGCTACACACTTGTTTGGGGCGTCAATAAGTAACGCAGCTGGATGGAAACATTAAATATAACCAGGTGGGCCCCTTTGTAGGACATGCTCCACAACTTTGTCTGCCCTTCGTGCTCATCCGCCTACAACTTTCGGGTAAATCCGAACGTGGTAAATGACAGAGCTGTCCAGATAGCAACATACTGGTAGGACGAAATTTGAAATTTATATAGTTGAGACATGAGTTAATCGATATGAAAAGAAGATGATACTATATGAATCGGATCCGTTCTATGTTCTACAAAAAGATGCGTTCAAGTGTGTAGCACGCATAAAACAGTTTTTTTTTTTGCCACAAATGATGAATTACTTTGAAAGAAAACAATATAAAATGAGAAAGCATCAGCTCAACTGATTGTTCTTTCGGCAAGGCATACAGCGAAAAAAAAAACTTCTAGTGCAGAATACAGTACGTGCCACGAAAAATGAGACACCGATTTATAGATCTCTTAAGCGGTATGAGGTCTGAGGCCGGGAAGGGAAAGGGACCGGGCGTCATCGGGGCGGCGGACACGCGGGAGGCGCGGTACGGTGCTCGTCAAGTCTCATTTTTCGTGGCACGCACAGTACATACCTTGAATTGTGCTCTTGAATTTAATGTATTCGTCGACGCCGTAATCATTGTTATCAAGAGGAGTGGTGTAGGTTTCTATCGGTGTATCCTCACTGCCGTACTCATCATCATCCTGACAACAGAACGGATTAATTCTAACATTAACCTATTACTAAGCTACATGGTTATTAGAATCATCTTTTGACAATAGACAACACGTAAAAAATATTTGAGATGCATTATGTAACCAGGTAAATAATAAACGTAAGGGTCGATCTTCAAGGTTACGCAACGCTTGACGAAGTTGGTCCATGGATGGGTGACCAACATAGGTACCGAGATTCCTCCGTGCCTCGTAGAGGGCGGTTAAGCACTACACGTCCGTGTCCGTGATTTTTGTTCCGAGTTTAAAATGTTCTGAATTATGACGGATAGAGTTCGGATGAAGTGCGTAAGCTTCTCTACAAGAAGTACTACGAATACTTCGGAACCGAAATTTCGCGTACACGGATCGGATGTAGTGCGTAACCGCCCTAAGCCGTTGATCCCGGTTATGATTCGAACAACTTTGAAAGTCAGTAGGAATAATCAAAAGCCAGGCAATCTGACACCAGTCTTACAAAAAAACAATTTTTGCAAAAAAATACTAATGACTTCCAAATGAAAAACTACAAAGTGAAAAATAACTTAACTTTTGGAAGTCGGTGTCTTTCGTAGGTACCATTTTCCAAAAGTTAAGTTATTTTTCACTTTGTATTTTTTCATTTGGTAGTCGGTAGTATTTTTTTGCAAAAAAATACTACCTAGTAGTAACCGCCCTGAGCCGTTGATTCCGGTTATGATTCGAACAATATTGAAAGTCAGTAGGAATAATCAAAAGCCAGGCAATCTGACACCAGTCTTACAAAAAAACAATTTTTGCAAAAAAATACTAACGACTTCCAAATGATTAACTACAAAGTGAAAAATAACTTAACTTTTGGAAGTCGGTGTCTTTCGTAGGTACCATTTTCCAAAAGTTAAGTTATTTTTCACTTTGTATTTTTTCATTTGGAAGTCGGTAGTATTTTTTTGCAAAAAATTAACCGACTAACATGAAATTTGAACATAACCGGTGAAATGAGAGATCTGTGTACCCCTTTAGAGCGTACTGGCGTGATGTTATGTTATGAAATGGTATAAACAACAAACCGACATGCGATTGCAGCAATCCCGAGAGTTTTGCCGTTATTTATTTAAGAGTTCTGTTGTGTATCTCCGAAGTTCTTCATCAGACCTTCACCAAATTAAAATGGGACCACAAAAAAAAAAAAACATAAAGTCGAACATAAAACCTCCTCCTTTTTGGTAAGTCGGTTAAGTATTTAATTGCCACAAAACGACATACAAACATGAAATTAGTTACAAGAACAAGAACAGTGGTAGTAGATTTTGCAAATAAATTATGTAAGTAAAGAAAAGTGAAAACAAAAAAATAAATGTGAGTATAAATAAAAGCAGATGCATGTCGTGGTTGTTGCAAGAAGGCTTCCACTCAGCATAATGCTGTGCCGTGGGGGACTCACAGCACGGCGCTGATTTTCAGTGGTCACCTAGATCACGGTAAAGATGATTACCGTGCCCAGCTAGGTAGCAGTAGCACAATGTAAGGTACTGGTACTCAGCTGTATGCGGTTAGACTGGAAGCCGACCCCGCAGACAACGTAAGTTTCTAAATCTTGCGAGTATATAAATACTCAATTATATGTAAACGAGTGAATGTAAATTAAAGTTTTAATTGACAATAATAATTAATTTACCTACGTTACAGTATTACTAAATGAACGACTGTCTGTGAGTGATGACAAATCAACAGAAAAGCAACTTACAAACATTAATTTGAGTTAAGTACTTAAAATACAAAATGAGAAGCTTCATTATATTTGAGCGACCTAATATTTGTTTGAGTGTCAACGTTGAGTCCTGCATTTTTTTCAATATTTGGCGACTTAAAAATAAAAGTTTGTCGACGGAGCCCTGCTGAGGGGCTCCTTTTTCTGTCTGCAGGGTCTAAAGTAACCTAACATGAAGGATATGACGGGAGCTAAGTTCGCTCGCTTTGCTCGCGTCATCCCCTTCGAACCTAACCTATCCGTGTCGGGGTGCCCTAAGTTCCCGAGCTCGCTCCGCTCGCTCTTAGAAAAATCGTCACTATCTTAATATTGAAATTGCTCGCTCACTTAGTAATTTATTCGCACGGCTAGAATTTTAATACAGTAGAGTCCGTTTATTATGACATCGAAAGGAATTGACAAACACGTCATAATATGCGGACGTCATACAAAGCGTTTTGTGAAAAAGACACTTTTTTATGTAAATATGTACTTAAGTATTTACAAATTTTCCCGCCACAATGTTTTGTCGAACTTTAAAACGACTGATCCAGCTTGCAGAACAATTGAAGTCGAGAATAACAAAACGCGCGGCAAAAACATTTGCCTTTTCATGTAGCATAGGGCCGCTGACAGGTATTCCTTTGTTTCTTATGATAAAATGGGTCATAATAAGCGACATATCCTGTAAGGGAAGTCATTGTATCCGACTTTTTATAAAGAATTTTATATGAAAACCAAACTTCGTAGTGTAATTACGTCATAATAATCGGTTGGTCAATATAAGCGGAGTCATAATAAACGGATTCTACTGTATCTGAAATGGATTAATCACAACCCACTGTTTGCAAGCTCGTTCTGGATTTTATTATTATATAATTAATAATAAAATTAATTAAATATTATTTTAATATATATTCGTCGTTAGTTTAGTTAATTTTTCGCTTACTCAAATTGATACCGCTCAAGTCATTAAAACAGTATCTAATCATCCGCCGATATTTTTTTTTTAATCGATCGTTTTATTATTACCCTAATTAAAACACAATAAATCTCAACAAAATTCTATAGTTTACAATATACCCGTGCCTTATTGAGAAGAGAGAGTTGACAATATCACACAATTTATTATGAATTTACGGTATTTGTAATAGTCCGGTGAGACTTAGGTATAACTTGTCCACACGCTGACGTGATTAAGTGAAAACCAGCAACCAGCGGCACTTTACCAACTGTTCCGCATGCCTCCAAAAATATATTTTCTACCTGAACACGCTGCTGTCGGTATCTCAGTATGGTTTCGTCGCCCAGCTACTCCATCCAAAGCTCGAAAACTTTTGACGCTAATATATGCAAAAGCCATTTTATACAAACTAGTGAACTTACATCATCACTGTCGTATTCACGCACCAGACACATGTTGGCATTGGCTGGAAAATTTATATTTTTCTGTTTGCTGATATTGTCAGCCATCTTCGATTGTAAATCCTCATCACCGCTTGTTAGAAGATCTGAAATGTTTTGTGGTTTTCTTTTAGCACTTTTAATTGTCATAAAAAGGGTATAATTAAAATTTAATACAGTAAAATGCAATCTCGAGAATTAATCTTTAAGAGCAAGTCTGGCTTCATCACCTTCCTCTTCAGACTCATTATCGCTTAGCTCCGGGATAACCCTGGCCTCGTAAGCTCGCTTCAGTCCCTCAAAAAGCACAACGCAAGCAGGCAAGAGCACTTGCACGACCTCTACTAGATTCGGTCTTTGAGCCCGGTTCATCTCCAACAGGGTGCAAATACCGAGGATACTCAGTCTTCTATTGTGCACTCTGGAAGGGAAAAGTATCTTATTAATGTTATTGCACTGAAGTATCTGTAAATATACTGCCAACTTTTCAAATTGTAGTTTTGCAACAACTTCTCGTAAAGACAGGACCCGATCTAGGAGAGGGTGAGCCGGGCAAATTAGGCAAAAATTACGGGCAGGAAAATTGAGGGTGGTTGGCGACTACTAGAAAAGTAATTTAATTAATTTTGTAATTATTGGACGCATATATAAAAAAAAATTATTAAATGAATAAGATTTTTGCGATTTGATGGATTTTACTTTTACTCATAAGTGGCAGCCTCTTTCGTTTTTTCAGAAAATGTAACTGATTTGCGGCGGGGTACTATAATGATTGAGCTCGCTTCGCTCGCTCTCGAGGTAAAACTACCGTTAAACAACTTTGGAAATAAAGAACTTATCATCTTCTGGAAATTCATAGGTACCCGATCGTGTGTGCTTAATTACGAGCTCACAGCATTTTCACTTTCTCTCAAAGTCATCCAGAAAGCGGATTGATCCAATTCGACCAACAATAATAACAGCTTTTTTTTGTCAATAATTGTATGAGATCCCACTGCAAAAATCTGCAAGTTTATTGTTTTTGATAAAAGCTTGATTTATATGAATGTATATTATGGACATATTTGACTATTAATTTTATTAAATATATAGACAACTGGTAACTTGAGAAGTAAAATTGAACATTGACAACGGTGAAGGAAAAACATCGTGAGGAAACCTGCAGCCTAATTGTGTAAGTGAATTCGGCAAAGGAAACAATCTGTTTCTTTCCCAATAACTTTTTTGTTTCGTATTGCGAAAAGTCGTTTTTGGGAAAGAAACAGATTGTTTCCTTTGCCGAATTCACTTACACAATTAGGCTGCTGGACTACTTATAGTTAGTTTGTTCTAAGATTGTGCTTCATTGGCGTAATTGCTGTAAGGCGTCCCAGTGCGAGGATAAACTAATAAATTAAAAAAATAAGTCTAATTAGACGCAGTTGGTACTTGCACATTTTTGCAGTGGGATCTTAGGCTATGAAATTGCCCCACCATTGAATCAGTTGGCCCTCTTAATAAGGTGTTGAGTGAATGCTTGCCCGGAGCAGCTAAATAGTTAGATCCGGCTCTACGTACAGGGAAGAAACAAGCTAACTTTTTATTTTTTTTATTATTGTTTATTTTTATGCATATTTCTCGTGTCTCCTGTGCGAGTCATAAATAAATATTTTTATTTCTTTATTTTCTTTCGTTGGACTATTAATTACCCCTTAAAGTGATCAGTGTCGAATATCCACTGTTTGATAAAGTGCTGTTTGAAGCTTGATCCATCGGCCAGTTTCCTTACGCTGTCCTCCTTGTCCAGCATCGTGAACAGCAGTGTTGGATTGTAATAAAGCATCGCGATGAGAACCTGCAGATTAAACTTTTTTAGTATACTCTTTGCGCTGTAGTATGGTGCCGTTGACAGTTTCAATAAAACATTTACGCATATACGTATACGCATTTTTTGTAGTTTAACGTCATACAGGCAACTATGGTATATGGTAACCATTGTATGACGTTAAACTACAAAAAATGCGTATACGTATATGCGTAAAAAATGTTATTGAAACTGTCAACGGCACCATACTACAGCGCAAAGAGTGTAGGTGAGGTCCGAGGATGAGAACTTGGCTCTTAAATGAATTATTATATCAATGTAACATCATCACAAGGTGTACAAAATATTGTTTTTCAGAAACAAACTGTAATAATCTTTTTAAACGATTTTATTCGATTTTTAAAAATATAATCCACCTATGATAAGTTTTTATACAAGGAAGTTACAGAAACAATATTTTGTAGTCTATTGTGTGCATAATTGCCTACAAGGAAATAAATAGTACAGATGTGGCCGCCGCCGACAGGAAAAGTTCCACACAATTTTGACCTTAGTCCTTTGCAACTTCGATAAACCTGTACGCGAGACGCAACTGGCGAAAATCTGCGAAATTATGAGACTTTTTCTCTAAAAAGTCATAAACTATACGTTTTCGACGAACATAATTCGGCACTTTTTTAAAGTTCATTAAATTTGCAACAATTTAAGCCTAACCGCAGCTCTATAAACTGTATAGAGGCTAAGGTATGGTCCTTCTAATCGATCCACACCTATCAGCAAGTGCAAAAGTGGCTGGGAGTAGGGAAGGATCCTACCGACTGGGGTTGGGAACTGAACTCCTGCGACCTCATCCCACTAGCAACTATCAACGAGCCAGCCCCACCACAGCTTCTAAAATCATATAAGTTTTTCGCATGGTGCGCCGCGAGCACAATTTTTTTTAGAGTTGCAATCTACCCTAATTGCCCTTACAACATACTAAAACTGCAGAACTACATCAAGCTTTGCGATTTCTTCCGGGCATTTTGCGATTAATAGAATGTCCCTTTTCTAGAACCTGGCGTTTGAGTAGTGCAGAGCAGTGGTAACCCAGTGGTTACGGCACTTGCGGCCCTGACTAACGAGCCGTCAATCGTGGGTTCAAACACAGCCTGGTGGATTACTTTGTGTAATTTAATTTATCGCCACTGCTCTCAAAACGGTGAAGGAAAACATCGTGACGAATCCAGCATGTCCTACTAGAATTGAATATAAAAATAAGAAACTCGAAATTTCATAACAGTCGGTTTTTTACCCGACTGCCGAAGAAGGGTATTGTGATTATCAGTCTATGTATGTATGTAAGTATATATGTATGAACGTATGTATGTATATATGCTCCTATGTGGCGTTCCAGAGACCAAACGCGTTGGCCGATTTTGATGATTCGTACGTCAATCGATTCGTCTTAATCTTGCGAGTATCACTGACTACATTAAAATTGGAAAATAGAAAAATGGCGGCTTTTGGGCGCCATATTGTGGGGGCCGAAATTTTTCTTTCTTCCTATCCCATCGTGTGGGGTATCAAAACAAAGGATTTTAATAGGCAATTTCAAAAATATATAATACTTGTATGTCTAAATGTACCTAATTGGAAAAAAAATTAAGACGGTACCCTGACCAAAAAATCGGCATGAGATATGAGCATTCCTATTGGTCTAGCGGCACTGGTGGCGCATGAATTACAGTAGTGAATACGCCCAGATTTTAAAGAACGAACTAAAAAGAAGTAAACAAGAAAAATATCATGTTGTGCAGTCAGAGGATACATATTCGCGAGTTTGCTGACCAGAACCGACAGCACAGCATGCTATTTTTCTTGTTTACATCTTTGTAGTTCGGTTTTTAAGCAGTCGGGTTTTTGATTTTTATAATAATTAATTGTTTTATTTCAAACTTTTGTTTTATTAATGACCGAGTTCTCCAAATAATTCATGTGGTACAAGATTATTTATTTTGCTATCAAAGTTTCGCTTATCTTGAATTTGTGCCAAAATAGTAACATAAAATTGTTAAGTTATATATATTTTTAGAGTAGCTTTCATTTGATACCCATATTGATACGAAAACGAAAAATAAATAAAATATCACCCCGTTTTTTTTTGGGAGATCGCCATATTTAAAAATTATATAGCCTATGTCATGACGAATCCAAAGACACCTCATTTATCATAATCCGTCAAGCTATTTGGACTACAGCGTGCCATAGAAATGGACATACATACATACATACGATCGAAAAACATTACCCTCCCGCAGTGAGGTAAACATTCGAAGCCATGTGAAATCTACCAACCCGCATTGCGTCTGCGTGGTAGATGATGGCCCATTCTCTCTCACAGAGAGGCGGCCTGTGTACCAACAATGGGAATATTATAGGCTGATTATGCTATTTATAAGTTAAGTCACCGTGAATCGCTTAGGGTACTGTTTAAAAATATTAATATTATGACAGTTTCTTGCCAATTCATTTATGAAAATATTATGTATGTAAGGAAAAATATACATCTCTTTAGTAAAGTCAGTGATAGACACAATTGTTATACCAGAAATAAAGATAAGTTAGATCATCCTTCTTACAGACTAGCTAAAGTACAATCATCTTTCATGGGGTACTGTGTTAAATTCTATAACAAAATACCTTGTGATATATTAAAACTAAATGAAAGTAAATTTAAAACTTTAGTTAAAAGCACTCTTTGTAAACAAGCATATAACAAATTAGATGATTATATTCAAGATAAGAATGCTTGGAAACATACTGGTCCTGCTCCGTAGGGGGGCAATCTTTGGTGTAGACAAAATCAAATTTGTTAATTTATATTCCCATTCATAGTTATTGTATTGATTGTTTTTGTTTTTTTTTTGAAATTGACTCACACACTGTTCCGTTGTTGTTGAATTAGGTATTTTACCTATGTTTGCAATATTTGTAAGTATGTGAGAACCATGTTCCTACTTATCAAATTAAATAATTTTCTTGTTAATGCTTTTTAATACTTTATACCTGTACGTAGTATAGTGTGTACAGCTATTCTGGGTGCATCGTCCTCACATATATTAATGTATGTACTTATATACATACTTACATACTTATGTACATATATATTGTAAAACACCTATTTTTTTAAAAAAAGAGTAAGTATGGAGTTTCTTGTGCGTTCTTCTCCATAACAATCTACTTTCCGAATGCACGGTAGAATATTTTTTTATGACTTGAAAATTTTAATTTATTTGACGTTCAAAAATGAGTTGAATAAATATATTTGACTTTGACTTTGATTAATAATCCGTTTCTGTGTTTCTGGCAAAGACCTTATACTTCTTACTACTAGACTGTGCACTATGGCGCAAAAAACGGTCCGAGCGAGAGGGCTCCCGTTGGTAGTGTGTCTCTTTCTAATGAGGTGACCATGACCAAACATAACAAGGGACAAATTGATTGTAAAAACAATAGTGTAAGCATGGTATAATAACATACTCCGTATACTTTGCCTGGTATGTTCTTCCCAGGATGGCCTAAGCCTACGTCACGATAAGTGTTACCATTGATTGTCCTTTTTAGAAAATGTAGGTACTTTCTCATGTAGTTAATGAAAATAAAATAAATTACTAACTAGCTTAACTATTTAGTAACTCATGTGATTCATCTATGTTCATCTATGTCATGTATAATTAGTGTTAAATTAATTTATATTTTGAATTATTAGTTCATAATTGCTTTGTTAAGATAAAAAATGCATTTTGCTCGGGTATTTCAATAACACACAGTGGCAACACATCGAATTGACAAGTGTCATACTGAAAACTAGCCATTTCATCGCTATTGTCGTGTCACTCACACCTATAGCGTTGTTTCGCTCGGTGAGAAAAATACTGTGGCTCCCAAACATTTGTGATGAACCCGTGAACTTTGAAAGATACACAAGATTTTTTTTTAATTATTCCGTAAACAGTAAAAACAGCAGTATAAAAGGCGGTGTAATATTTATTTTCTTCTCCCAATGAAGAGACGCTATCATATGCGTGGCTTCAATGTTGTAACTAACTTCACCTAAAATAACTTGTATGTGCTTTTCATTAATTTATTATTTAATTTATCTACGCGTTGTAAATTACATAATTTAAGGCATAGTTGTGTCAATACGCCCGAACTTAAGCTAACCTAATTAGTTTTTGACTTATTTTAGTCAAGTCAAGTTTTGTGAGTTTTCGTTCGGAACTAAATAAAAATACTAAAATGCAATCAATTAAAAGAAAGCAAAGTAAATAAAAACAAATCAAATATTACGATTTATTAAGAATTATAAAACATTTGTACTTATTATATTATTTTTATCTTTTTCTCCACAAAAAAAGTTTGAGAACCGCAACGCAATTGATGACGTAGTCTTAGGCCAATCACGTGACCCAGCTGTCACGGGAAGAGAATACCATGTCTTGTTCTACCATGAGTGTAAGTATCCCGATATATATATGCTATCTAAATACGCTATCTAAAACTACCAAATTCAAGGAAAAAAAAGAAACGTGTGTATATTTTTTGGAATCTACATCACTTACCGTATGGTGACGGGCGTAAAGAATTTCAACATCCCATGTTTTTCCATTGTTGTCATAAGAGGCGACTAAGGGACAAACCAGAGAATGGGCAACAGCGTTCTCTGCGCATTTGTAACAACCATACTGGGATCGCCAACCCGCCTGCAAAGCACTCCCCACGAATAGCACAAATAATGGCAATAATAATTATGGCAAGGGGTGCAAAGAATCCCGGACGAGATCCGGCTACCCCAACAAATACCGACGACAGGACCTGGCAACGTACAACACACGCACACTCCGGACTCCGGACGGACGATAAGATCACCGAACTCGAAGAGGAATTGACCAGTTTACGATGGAGTATTATAGAGTTATCTGAAGTTCGAAGAGAGGGGGGGGGGACTCGATAATCCTCAAATCCCAAGTCTGGATAAGTCTTGTTGTTCAAGACCCATCGTATAGATAGGAACAAAAAGTTCTCTGATCTTACTCTCAAGCTCATGAAGGAGAGGCGTGAGATGATCCTGCAGTCTTCAGACGATGCTTTGAAATACCCCAAAGGATCTAAAATATTTCACATATTTTCCAGTTGCGTAGATAGTTGAGAAACTTAACTTCATCAATTTTATTCCACTAGGAATCAATTTGCGAATAATATTAACAGCTGCAGAATTTTACTCGAACAAAACCCGCCAAAACTCCACAAACCTGGTGGTCCTACATTTAGTATTACCAGGCCCAAACATTTAAAAGTACTACTCTTACTCAGTATTAATGAATTATTTTTTAAATACAATGAATTGATTAATTAAAGGAACTGTAAAAATATTTAAATACGCTTCAAAGTTTCATAGACTTTGAAACGTATTTAAATATATTTTTTATTCGTTCGTTTTGGTATTACATAAAAAAGAAAATATAAAATTTTCTACCATTTCTACCAAACCCAATGATTAGTTGAGCTGGCAAGATGTCAGACAAGGACACACTACCAGCGGGCACCCTCTCGCTCAGGACCGCTTTTGGATAGCTACCGCTTGTAAGGGAATAGCTAACCTAGGTGTATGATAATAGATTTCATTTTAGCTATACAAAAATTTTTGGTACACAGTCTAGTAGTAAGAAATACGTATAAGGTCTTTGGTTTCTGGTGATATCTGACAGGCAACAGAACAAAGACCTTATACGTATTTCTTACTACTAGACTGTGCACCAAAAAATTTTGTATAGCTAAAATGAAATCTATTAACATACATCTAGGTTAGCTATTCCCTTATAAGCGGTAGCTAACCAAAAGCGGTCCTGAGCGAGAGGGTGCCCGCTGGTAGTGTGTCCTTGTCTGACATCTTGCCAGCTCAACTAATCATTGGGTTTGGTAGAAATGGCAGAAAATTTTATATTTTCTTTTTTATGTAATACCAAAACGAACGAATAAAAAATATATTTAAATACGTTTCAAAGTCTATGAAACTTTGAAGCGTATTTAAATATTTTTACAGTTCCTTTTAATTCATCAATTCATTGTATCTAAAAAATAATTCATTAATACTGAGTAAGAGTAGTACTTTTAAATGTTTGGGCCTGGTAATACTAAATGTAGGACCACCAGGTTTGTGGAGTTTTTGGCGGGTTTTGTTCGAGTAATATTCAGCGGCTGTTAATATTATTCGCAAATTGATTCCTAGTGGAATAAAATTGGTGAAGTTAAGTTTCTCAACTGTCTACGCAACTGGACATTAAGTGAAATAATTGAGATCCTTTGGGGTATTTCAAAGCATCGTCTGAAGACTGCAAGATCATCTCACGCCTCTCCTTCATGAGCTTGAGAGTAAGATCAGAGATCTTTTTGTTCCTATCTATACGATGGGTCTTGAGGAACAAGACTTATCCAGACTTGGGATTTGAGGGTAATCGAGCCCCCCCTCTCTTCGAACTTCAGATAACCCTATAATACTCCATCGTAAACTGCTCAATTCCTCTTCGAGTTCGGTGATCTTATCGTCGGTCCGGAGTCCGGAGTGTGCGCGTGTTGTACGTTGCCAGGTCCTGTCGTCGGTATTTGTTGGGGTAGCCGTATCTCATCCGGAATTCTTTGCACCCCTTGCCATACCTTAACCTAGATCGCTACCGTAGTCGAGGGTAGGCAGGCTGCCGGGCACTAAGGGTTATGTTTTATTTGTGCTATTCATGGCGAGTGCTTTGCAGGCGGGTTGGCGATCCCAGTATGGTTGTTACAAATGCACAGAGAACGCTGCTGCCCATTCTCTGGTTTGTCCCTTAGTCGCCTCTTATGACACCAATGGAAAAACATGGGCTGTTGAAATTCTTTATGCCCGACACCATACGGTAAGTGATGTAGATTCAAAAAAATATACACACGTTTCTATTTTTCCTTGAATTTGGTAGGTTTAGGTAGCGTAGTTAGGTAGGATATATACATATATCGGGATACTTACACTATTGTTTTTACAATCAATTTGTCCCTTGTTATGTTTGGTCATGGTCACCTCATTAGAAAGTGACACACTACCAGCGGGAGCCCTCTCGCTCGGACCGTTTTTTGCGCCATAGTGCACAGTCTAGTAGTAAGAAGTATAAGGTCTTTGCAACAGAACGTGTTACAATGTTGCTGACAACCAGCTGACAAGTCAAGGACCTAACTGATGACGCAATTTAAATAACGTTGCGCCTCAGGAGAGGCCCATCAGGAATCAGCAGAAATGAGCGGTATCGTTCACGTATCACAAGTGCAAATCAGTCGAATATTGCATAGCATTGCATTCATTTTTTTCTTGGGAAACCTTCAAAAGGTGCCTGGAGTTTGGGGAAAGAACAGGGAGTGTGGGATGTTCACCTCATTAAAACCTCCCCGGTGATCACCATCGCCCATCAGCACTTGGAAGGGGCGCCTTTACCTCTTAAAAGACCACTCCGGAACCTTATCTGTGCAACGCCTGTTAGGGTACGTCCCTAGGAAGACTGAGAAGCGTCTCCACGCGGTCTGCAGGGCAGCACGTGATCACTGTGCCACCGTCTTACCACTGTCTGAGCGCCCGCGACCCCGGAGTCCCGCCTGCCTATCAGCCCGGCCTCCTTCTGGATCATCACGGTCTCACAGAAGGAGGCCATTTCCTTCCAGTTTTCTGCCTCTGCCAGCATGGCCCTCAAAATTGTTGGCAAAGACAGATGTGAATGTACCTACTTACAATCTTGCTTAGTAAAAATCGCTTATCGGTGTGTATCTATACCAGCGGTTCTCAAACTTTTTAGCAACGGAACCCTTTTGGAAACCTAAATATTTGGCGAAGCCCTAAAATACGTTTGTTGCATAAAATTTTAAAAATAAACTTGTGTACCTATTATTTACTAGTAATCAAATAATCATGTCTTATTAATTACTTATATCTAACTAAGCATTACATACATCGTTTTATATCAAGCTTGATAGAAGAGAGTTGGAGTCTCATTCATGGTTTTTTAACTGAATAAGTCGAGAATCCTGTTTCGTACAAGTAAGTGGGTTGGGAACGGGAGAAGAACATTCAGGGCCTTTTTCGCAAGAAGTGGATATTCATTACGAATCCTACACCAAAACTCATTCAGAGACATAGTTTTGAACATCGACTCAATACTGGCTACTATTACAATTTTAAATATGATACATATATCTCGTTCGACATACATTCGGGCTTTTGCAAGGTTGGTAAAAAAAAATATAGTTTTAGTGACTGTGGTATGGCAACTAAATTTACTCAGCAACCTTATTTTCTTTGGTATATTTTTAAGGATGGTATTTAAAAGTACTTCAATTTATTCCCATTTAATTTACCTAATTTTGCCTGTGTTCCACCAAATATACTGATTGTGCACCAAAATATGTTCATTAAAATATGTCATAACGAGCATCTATTTAACAACTGTTGCAAATTTGTAAAAATAGTAATACACCTAATTTTAAAAACAAGCATTTATTTTTTTAGTTAAGTTTAGTTTTTTAGTTTAGTTTAGTTTTAGTTTTCGAATAAGTCGACGTAGCCCCGCTGCGCGGGGCTCCTATTTCTGTCTGCAGGGTCAAAAGTAACCTAACACGAACGAGATGACGGGAGCTGAGTTCGCTCGCTTTACTTGCTCACTTCAGCTCCCGTCATCTCGTTCGAACCTAACCTGTCCGTGTCGGGGTGCCCTAAGTTCCCGAGCTCGCTTCGCTCGCTCTTGGACTGATTCTTTGACCATAATTTATTCGTAGATCAACTAATATTTGGTGCACGATCAGTATTTTTCGGGGAAGAATAAAATAGTTATTGTTACAATAGAATATTTGCAGCGCACTACAATAAAAAGTGTTATATCTTGGTGTTAATTTGGAATTTGTTTGATGCAACATATTTTGTTGGCCGAGTAGTTTAATTATAGTAAAACAATTAAATGCATACATAGATGTACCTTTAGATTTTTGGTGAACACAAAAATATTATCCTATTTTTAATTATGACCAGTATTTTTGTGAAGCCCCTATAGAGGCTCCACGAAGCCCTAGGGTACCGCGAAGCACACTTTGAGAACCGCTGATCTATACTAATATTATAAAGAGGAAAGATTTGTATTTTTGTGTGTAACGAATAATCTTAAAAAAATCGGACCGATTTCAAAAATTCTTTCCGTTGGGAAACTACACTATCCCCGGGAGACAGACTATTTTTATCCCTGTATTCCCACGGGAACGGGAACTACGCGGGTGAAACTGCGAGGCGTCCGCTAGTGTGATACTATAAATCGAATCGGCTTGAGTCATCAGGATGATTGCTTACTAATTGGTTATGTATAACTTGTTCATAGTATTGAAAAGTTTATCGGTATATAGAGTGCAGTCTTAGCTTAGAGTTATATCAAGACTAACTTCTGCCAGCGGCTTCGCCCGCCTTAAAGTTGAAAATTATCCCGAGTGAACATATTCCCGGGATAAAAAGTATCATATGTGATATGCCAGACTATAATCTATATCTGTGCCAAATTACAGCTAGATCCGTCCAGCCGTTTGAGCGTGAAGAAGTAACAAAAATACACACTCACAGACTTTCGTCTTTATAATATCTTATACGAGTATATAAAATTCCCGTGTCACAATGTTAGTTACCATACTCCTCCGAAATGGCTCGACCGATTTTTATGAAATTGAATATGCATATTCAGTAGGTCTGAGAATCGGCTACTATCTATTTTTTAATAGGTAGGGTAGGGTAGGTAGGGTAGAGTAGCTAGGGTAAGGTAGGTAGGGAAGGTAGGGTAGGGTAAGTAGAGTAGGGTATGTAGGGTAGATGAATTTTATGGTGTTTTTAAGGCAAAACAAAGTTTGCCGGGTCAGCTAGTTAATTAATAATAAGTGTGATGTGATTCTTACCAGCAGTAACATAGGCCTGAGCTCGGTATTCTTGAACTTCCTATCCGTGCACTGAACTGTCGTTATACAGTCTAGAACCAATCCCACGAAGGATGGCAGGCAGTTGTCGATCTTGCCCGCACACTGTAGAACCATGACCTCGAGAAGTTTCGCTGCGTAGAGCTGTGTCCCCTCATCAGCGTCGGACTTTAGTACCTGGTGACAAATATGATGTTTCTTTTACAAGTCCATAATCAATGAAGGTTTTTAAAAAAAATCACGCCACTAGTAAGTGCCACTTTGGCGAGAGTTTTCCACATGGAAAATTTTACTCATGGCATAAACATGACTTATTGACGTCAATATAACTTTAAGTCCCTTTTCACACGCTCCGGTTGCCGGGTAGCCAGTGCCGGGTAACCGGCGGCTAATGTATGGCCATGAACGCCAGTACATGTGAAAGCTTACGTACATGGCTAAACACTTCACCGCTGGTTACCCGGCAATCGGAGCGTGTAAAAAGGGACTTGCAAATTAAATATACATATAATATATTTAAATATTTGACAGGTGCCTGGACCTGGCGTTTTAATGCTGCCACCTAATGCACATCATTTCAGAAAACCCTCTCCGGTTGTCTTGTAGCCGGTGCCGGGTACCCGTGCATGGCTATACAATTCGCCGCCTGTTACCCGGCACCGGCTATGCCAAAACCGGTGGGTGTGAAAAGGTCCCTTTTCACACGCACCAGTTGCCGGGTAGCCGCTACCGGGTAACCGGTGGCTAATGTATGGCCATGTACGCCGTTACGTGTGAAAGCTACCATACATGGTTATACACTTCGCCGGTGCTTAAATTGTAATTCGGTGCTTCCAATGCTCTAACGAAAAGATATTTCTTTACTTTTCCAAGTAAATTTTATAAGTTGGTCGACTATTACTCGTAAACTTGTAAAGCCTACTTAGCTGTGATAGTTTGACATTTAATTTAGTTATATATATACTACTGCCGTGAATTTTTTTATGATTTTATTTTACCTTTTTGTCGGCGTGATTAATAAGTATCCATACCAAATTATAGATTCCTAGTACGGTTCTCTGAGCTAAGCTGCGGACGGACAGACGGATATGGCGATAATATAAGGGTTCCTTGTTGACTTTATGGAAACCCTAAAAATAAATTTTAAAATAATTGTAGTGTCATCCTATGACGCCACATATGAACTAAAAATCACAAAATCCAGATTAGTGCAAGCAGGGTTTTGAACATATACAATGGTCCGACGACAACCGTTGGGCAATTGCCCAGACCAGACACAACATCCGACTGCAACTGGTAGGAGGATCTTCCCTTTTCAAATGAGATTGCGGAACAAGATAAAATAACTGTGCACATTGTACATCGAACACAAAGAACACAAGCGAACTACCCACGCCCCCTCACGCCTACCCACCGCGGCGCCCTTTGTTCGCCTCGTGCGCCAATGGCGAGTCAGTGACATTGACAGCTCCAAATGCACAGATAAATTATTTTAAAAGTGTAGAACGCCGGCTCCACACGTTGGCCCCAACGTAGACTGGTCCAACGTGTGGATCTAGAAAATTGCGTTGTCGCCATGTCGCCAACATTGGGGCGAGTGTCGGTATTTGGCCGGGGCGTGTTAGTTTTATCAAAGGTATCTGTGCCAACGTTCGCGATCCGTCCAAAGGTTGGTTATTTGCGCAGTCCTTTTGCAACACTCATCCAGTGTTTACGTGTTTTATGGTGTGTTGTCATCCATCATCTTCTTAGACGTGGTTTTTTCTTTTTATTCAGTAACAAATATAAATTATAATATGCACTTAGTACTGTAAAAGCGCTTACAGCAATTTCCGTATCGGACATCGTCACGTTGGCTCTGACGAGACAGAACAAGTTTAATAGCCAACGTGTGTACGCCTCACCACTTAACCGACCAACGTTGGTACTAGCGCTGGGACCAACGTGTGGAGCCGGGCGAATAATCTGTTCCAAATACCTCATTATAATAAACTAGCTGACCCAGCAATTTTTGTTTTGCCCTAAAAACACCAAACATTTATCTACCCTACCTACCCTACCTTACACTACCTACCCTACCCTACCCTCACTACCCTACCCGACACTACACTACCCTACCCTACCCTACACTACCTTCCCTACCCTACGCTACCCTACCCTACACAAAGCAAAAATAGCTTATACAATAGCTATAAAGCTCAAATTGACTCTACGTTTTAGTTAGAAAACTTTTGTATGGGAAAAAGAAAAGGGCTGTTTTTTTTTCCGGCAATTATTAGAATTTTCCTCCCCGTAAAAACCATCTTTGAACTTCAACGAACATTAAAAAAAAGAATTGGCCAAATTGGTCCAGGCGTTGTTGAGTTATGCGCTTACCAACACATTTTGCGATTCATTTTTATATTATAGAAGATAGATAAGATACACTTACCGATTTACACATGTTGAACATAGCAAGAATGTGGTTCGGATTGGACAGGAACGCGTTGGTGTCCACGGTGACATAGTTGTGCAGAACGGGCATCATATCTGAGAAGTATTCGTAAAAGCCATCCTTCTCAATCACTTTGTACAGCATCTCGAGGACCTTCCACATATCATCAGATATGTTTTTGGTTGACAAGTTGTAGAGCAGTGACATCGCTTCCTCGTAATATTCTGTAAAATTATATATATTTTTTAAATAGGTTTCTCGATTTTATTGGTATTTGTGGGAATATATTTTTTGGTCTATTTTATTTGTATATGTGTATTAGCATTATATAAGTGTATAAATTTGGTACATAAGTCGTTATTTTTAACCGAATTCAAAAGAAGGTTCTCAGTTTGACCTGTATGTTTGTATGTATGTTTGTCCGCGATTTTCTTGCGTTTGGCAACCGATTTCGATGCGGTTTTTAGAAAAGTATTTGTTGCATTGTGTAGAAGGTTTTGGTGTACAACAAATGGATACTCCGTGACGTCATCGTTATATGTATGTATGTATCTTTGTCCACGCATTCCTGCGAAACTAATAATTGACTCATGTTAATTCTTTTTTTATTGGATTAAGTATCTCTCAACTTAGGTCATAGTGCAAGTTTCATCAAAATCGGTTTGGCAGTTTTCAAGATATGGAGCATACAACCGGACTCTTTAGCGACAAACAGCACGAATGTGTAAATTGAGTCATTTTGGATATTTTGTCAATCGTTTAGGTACCTACTATGGAACTTGCTCATTTGTAGTGATGGTGAACCAAAACTAAAAAATAGAGAAATAAAAACATTTTCCTAAAAAAATGAACCGACTTCAAAAACAAAACACTAAAAAGTGCAAAATGACTTTCGTTTCGGCAGTCGGTGTCGCAAAAAGATAATAAAAAAAAGTAAAGCGCCTGCCTGGGCTCGAACCCACGACCTGCAACTTGTAAGTAGCGGCCGAAACCACTGGGCCACCACTGCTCTCAAGCGCGCTTTACTTTGTGTAAATTATTTCTTCACCACTGCTCTCAAAACGGTGAAGGAAAACATCGGGAGGAAACCGGCATCTCCTAGAACCATAAATTCGAAGAAATGTGACATCCACCAACCCGCACTGGTCCCGCGTGGTGGATTACGGCCCATTCCCTCTCATAGAGAGGAGGCCTGTGTCCCAGCAGTGGGAACATATTAATAGGCTGATGATGTGATGTGTGTGAATTAAAAAAAAACAAAAAACCCGACTGCTTAAAAAGCGAACTAAAAAGACAAACAATGAGAAAATCATGCTGTGCAGTCGGAGGATGCATATTTCGCGAGCTGGCTGACCAAAACCAGATGTATCCTCCGACTGCGCAGCATGAATTTCTTCTTGCCGCAACTCGAGAAAGTATGGAGGGACCGTAATTACGACTATTACATTACGATCTAGACAAAACTATAAATTGGAGCAGAGACTTGAGACTCTAAAAGCCGCGGATCTTAGGCGCATCGAGGATTTCGAAATGTGGTGCTATACAAAGATGGTGCTTATCTCGAGGACGGCACACCGGACGAACATCAATATTGCATCAAAAGCTCAAAATTTTAAAAAGGCCAAGATTGTCGATCGTGTGCCCCCGCAAGATATTTGACTTTTATGCTCATATTATTATTGCCCGCAAAACTGGTGACAACTTCATCATATCAGCTGAAAGACGTCCACTGCTGGACATAGGCCTCCTCCAAGCCTCGCCACATTGACCGGTCCCCGCAGCCTTCACCAGGTCCGGACAACTTACTAAAGGTAATTGTCACTGGAAAAATCGAGGGTAAACGGCCTAGAGGCAGAAGTCCTATACGCTGGGCAGACCAAATCCGAACCTTTCATATTAAAAAAATCCTCCATATGGTACGTATAGACAATTTGACTTGCGTAGTCATATTTATAGCGGGCGGTTCAAGCGGTTGAATGCCGTAATTACCGAACAATTAAAAAGTTATTGTAGCACTCAAGGTGTAAAAAAAAAGTGTCCGATATTATCATTTTTCTACCCAGAAAACATCCCTATTGAATAAGCTATTCTTACCACAGATGGTGTGATGCAGTATGTGTCCGACGACGCGCAGCACTATCGTCTCTAGCTGCGCCATGATCTCCCGGTTATCTTCCATCACCTTGAGGACCGTCTCCATAGAATTCAGCAGACCCATTGCCATGATTGCCTTATCTTCCGAACCCGCATCTGTGTCAATTACTATGCTGAAAGTAGTCGCAAGATGATCGGTGATCTCAAACGCCATATGCGTCAGCTGCTCAGTGAACAATGGCACAATCTTCTCCAGCACGCTCGATAAATTATCATTCTCAGTCTCCCGAATCAGTTTGAGCAGTTCAGTCGTTATGGCCTTTATTTGTGGCTGCAAGTATTGACGTACTTTGCCTTGTGTGCATAAAAGCGTTTGAATGACATTTGCTGCCTCAACTTTGACGGGGAGTTCCGGATCGTTGAGAAACGCTGTCACTGACAAGCGGACAGCTTCGTGAAGAAGCTGGTCATCCTTAAATTCAACGCTGGCGAAGCAGTGAAGTGACCAGCAGGCTCTCGCACGCATGTACCCGATGCGGTTTTGGAACTCAGGCAACACCATTTGGCTGAGGAGAGATTCAATCTGTTCTCTGTAGAACTGTTTCTTGGTGAGGATGTAGTTGAGACTGCCGATAATGTGGAAGGCTCCGTCGCGCTGCCTCGGGCTGAACTCGCCGTTCTGATTGGTGAGTACCTGCGTGCACAGCTGCACGGTGCGTTCTAACATGTCCTTGCGCTTTCTGCAACAAGTCGTAAGGAGCGCCTGCGCAGCGATCACGGGCGACAACAAGTCTTCGAATATGTCTAAAAAATATAATTGCAAATCAATAAATAAAAATTGTGACTGGAGCTTTTAATTTTGTCATTATTATTTATAATAAATTCGTTTTTATTTCTATATGATAGCTGACTCAGTGATCTTCCTAACTAAGCATTTTTTTTTGGTTTAACCATTTTTTTTTCAAACGACTCTTTTTCGATCCATAGCTATCAAATTAAAATAAAATCAAATGGGTCAAGCTGTTTTTGAGTTTTTGCGAGACTAACGAACAGCAATTAATTTATATATTTATATAGATTAGGATATTTAAAGTTTTTACCTACCGTATTTGGCACGTATATATTCGTGAGGATCCGTATTCCACAGTTCTTCGTCTTCTTCAGAGAACGACATGAGAGGTAATAGTACGTCTTGAATGATGGTGAACATGTGAGGCTTCAGGAAGTTCCACGAATGAGTATGCCACACGCTGGGGAAGAACAGATCATGGTATAATAACATACTCCGTATACTTCGCCTGGTATTCTCTTCCCAGGATGGCCTAAGACTACGTCACGATAAGTGTTACCATTGATTGTCCTTTTTAGAAAATTTAGGTACTTTCTCATGTAGTTAATAAAAATAAAATAAATTACTAACTAGAATAACTATTTAGTAACTCATATGATTCATCTATTTATTGTTAAATTTATTTGTATATTGAATTATTAGTCTATAATTGCTTTGTTAAGATAAAAATGCATTTTGCTCGGGTAATTAAATCACACACAGTGGCAACATATCGAATTGACAAGTGTCATACTGACAACTAGCCATTTCATCGCTATTGTCGTGTCGCTCACACCTATAGCGTTGTTTCGCTCTGTGAGCAAAATACTGTGGCTCCCAAACGTTTGTGGTGAACCCGTGAACTTTGATAGATATACAAGAAAAATTGTTAATTGTTCCGTAAACTATAAAAACAGAAGTATAAAAGGCGGTGTAATAAGGATTTTTTTTTTCCCAATGAAGAGACGCTATCATATGCGTGGCTTCAAATTTGTAACTAAATTCAACTAAAATAACTGGTATGTGCCTTTCTACATAATATTTAATTTATCTACGCGTTGTAAATTCCATAATTTAAGTCATAGTTGTGTCAATACGTCTTTACACCCGAACTTATTAACCTAACATAATTAGTTTTTGACTTATTTTAGTCAAGTCAAGTTTAGTGGGTTTTCGTCCTGAACTAAATAAAAATACTAATACGCAACATTTAAAAAAAAGCAAAGTAAATAAATACAAAAAGTATCAAATATGACGATTTATTAAAAAATATAAATATGTTGTACCTATTGTAATATTGTTATCTTTTTCCCCACTAAAAAAGTTTGAGAACCGCAACGCAATCGATGACGTAGTCTTAGGCCAATCACGTGACCCAGCTGTCACGGGAGGAGACTACCATGTCTTGTTCTACCATGGAACAGATAAGTGTGTACCAAAGATAAAATAATTCTAGCATACAGATACCTTATCTCATAGACAAAAACGGTACCGATGTTACTAGCGTTTATCGACGGCCTAAAAGGCATAATTATTAAAAGTAAATTTATTTCACATTTAGTTAATATTAATATTATATATTTTAATCACGCCATCTAGTAAAATGTTTTTGGACCAAATTTTCTTTCTTCGTTCTGGGACCTCGTATATGTATGTACAGTCGGTAAAAACTGTTACCTGATACAACCTAAAAAGGAATGAATTTGAACCCTCTGTTTGTTAAGGATTATTAAATTTGTATGAGTAACAAATACAATATTAATACAGATACGAAATTAGATCTTTAAAACGTTAGCGTTAGGATATTTAAAAAAAGTCGTAAACAAGGAAAAAATCATGCTGTGCAGTCGGAGGATACATATTCGCGGGCTGGCTTAACAAAATCTGGTGTATCCTCCGCCTGCACAGCATGATTTTTTCCTTGTTTACGACTTTTTAGTTCGCTTTTGAAGCAGTCGGGTTTTTTGATTTTTCAATTAAGTTTTATTATTTATAACTTTTTAGTTAGTTTTTTTTTTCGAATTAGATACATTTAAACATATAGGTATAATATATTTTTGAAATCATCTCTTAAAACCCTTTATTTTGATACCCCACACGATGGGTTTGGAAGAAAAAAAAATTGGGCCCCCACAATATGGCACCCAAAATCCGCCATTTTTCTATTGTCCAATTTTAATGTAGCCTATGACACTCGCAGGGTTAAGACGAATCGATTGACGTATGAATCATCAAAATCGGCTGACGCGTTTGGTCTCTGGAACGCCATACATACGTATAGGAACAAACATACATACATACATAGACTGATAAACACATTACCCTCCTTCGGCAGTCGGGTAACTAGTGTACTATGCGATTTTAATGTTTATGCTGTAAGAATCAATTGTGACAGAAGCAGCGATTGACAAAAGGGTCTACCTGCCCCTTTGCCAATCGCTCTTATCATATTGTTTTTCGACCTGGGGTGGAGCCCCTAAGACCATAATGTTGACATTGAAGAGAGCACAATCAATTAATCAATCTGCCTAGCCTTTTCCCAACTTCATTGGGGTCGGCTTCCAGTCTAACCGGATTCAGCTTAGTACCAGTGTTTTAAGGTGAACGCGCACCTGTCCGCGCCGCACTCGCCGCACGCGCCGCAGTCATCGCATTTTCTCTTGGCCCCGCGCTATCCGCGCCGAACGCGCCGTACGCATTGTATCCACTTCTGTACATCTTGAACTATATTTTCATACGGATACGGATCATGTTGCCGCGCCGCCCGCATCGCCCGCCGAGTCTGATGACGTCATCCGCACGCGCTGGTGGAATCCGTATACCTACAGCATTTTGCTGAAATGCGGCGCGTGCAGCGCGGATAGGTGCGCGAGGCTTCATACGATTTCATATAAAGATTTATAAAATGCGATGACTGCGGCGAGTGCGGTGCGTCTAAGTGCGCGTTCACCTTTACATGGACCGACTGCCTATCTGACCTCCACAACCCAGTAACTGGGTAACACGATAAAATATTCACAGTGGATCTTTGTGTCTCTGAAGTTGGTTCTGTCAATTAATGCGCAAGAAACAGTTTAACTGCATAGAGTAAGCGAGATAGAATGATGCGACAAACGTAAGCGAATGAAAGAGACAGTTATACAATGATAACTTCACTTTCAATATTAACACAAAATAGCTACTGCGCAGGCTCTTGCAGCCAATTCAGAGACACAAAGATCCATTGTGAGTATTATACCTCTTGGCTAGACTGGTGTCAGATCTAAGGCTTCTGACTTCCCTTAACGACTGTCAAAGATCTTCAAATGACAGCCGGGACCAACGGGAGGCATGGAGGCAATTCGGTATGTTGAAATGGTCACCCATCCACGGACCGACCTCGTCAAGCGTTGCTTAACCTTGATGATCGACCAGTGCGGCTGTTATTATTTAGTCACGAGCTCCACATTGGAGAGAGCATAATGAGCCGTGTTAAAGGTCAGTACTTTTCTTCCGATACTTTTCCCAACGGAAGAATTGTATAAGTGTTGCAAGGTAGTTTCTGTCAGACAACTCTTTATCCTTAATACAGTCCAAATACAACATAAAAATGCCCCTTATGCTATAATCACCAAAAGACGTAGGGATAATGTTCGTCAGCAGTAATCAGCACTACAGCTGTACGTAAGTACTCTTTTACCAAACGATTCTTTTTCTTCCAAGGTCCACAATTATATAAAAGCATTAATAATAAATAAAAAATACTCTTTCTTTTTTTTTTTATAAATTATAGGCTCGCGCTTGACCACTATCTCACCTGATGGTAAGCGATGATGTGGTCGACGGTGAAGCACGCTTGCCTAGAAGCAACCTATTCACTCTTGACTTAAAGACTCCTAGATTGCTGCTATCGGGAAACACAGACTCCGGCAGGGAATGCCACTCCTTAGCTGTACGCATAATGAAAGTATTTCCAAAACGTTTAGTGCTTATGGGTGGTATGTCTACCATGTAGCGATGGCGCATCGCCGTACGTCTTGTAGTCCGATGATGAAACGGGCTTGGTGGAATTAGATCATGCAATTCCATTGCACACTCCCCGAAATGCAACCGATAAAAGACCGACAAGCTGGCAACTCGGCGACGATGTTCAAGGCTCTGGAGCTTTGACTTAACTAGTGCCTCATCGCCGATGAGCCTTTTGGCCCGCTTTTCGATCGACTCTAGTGCATCAAGCTGGTATTTGGCGGATCCGTCCCAGAGATGAGAATAGTACTCCATGCATGATCGAACTTGCGCTTGATACAAACTGAGCAGCTGTTCTGGCGTGAAGTACCTTCTAACCTTTGCAAGGATCCCCAGCTTATTGGCAGCCAGCTAAGCCTTTGCCTCAATGTATGGGCCAAAATTGAGAGTCGATGTCAAAGTAACGCCAAAAAGCTCAAGATATTCAGTTATTGGCACGGTCACATCTCGGAAAGTTGGAGCTGGAGTTGGCTCTTTTTAGCGGAAAAAAGACACGCCTGGGTATTAGCAGCATTAAACCTGACCAGATTGGCATCGCCCCATTCGGAGACTGCCTGCAAGGACAGGTTCAAGCGCTCCACCATGGCCTCCCGCAGACACTGGATCTGAGGTCCGGTAGCTCGAGCGTTGGACATGTATCTCTCAGCAACAGTGCTGTCGTCTGCATACCCAAAGGTGCCGGGTTTTAGCAGATCGTTAATGTGAAGCAAGAATAAAGTTGGCGAGAGTACCGACCCCTGAGGGACCCCGGCATTAATATCCAATTGGTCCGACGAGCAGCCATCGATAACCACTCGAATGGACCGATCTCTCAGGAAGTCTGCAATCCAATCACACAGACCACCGGGCAAACCGAATGAAGGAAGCTTACCAATAAGGCTTTCGTGCAAGACCCTATCAAAAGCCTTCGAGATGTCGAGGGAGACGGCAAGCGCTTCCCCGTGCTTCTCGATGGCCTCACTACAGAAGTGAATGGCATACGCTAGAAGATCCCCAGTAGACCGATTTCGGCGGAAGCCGTATTGGCGGTCACTAAGGATATCGTTTGCTTCTAGGTATGCCAGGAGCTTTATATTAAGTACACGTTCCATACTCTTACAGAGTATGGAGGTTACAGATATGGGTCTGTAGTTGGCCGGGTCAGCTCGACTGCCCTTCTTGGGCACGGGCTGTACGTTAGCTTGCCTCCAAGCATTCGGCACTTTTCCAGCCTCATACGAAAGGCGGAATAGGCGTGTCAAGATCGGAGACAGTTCTGCCTTGTCTTTAAAGAAAGCCATAAGAAACATTCTCCTAGCAACTAATTATACCGATACAGAACGCCTGGTTATTTCTGATAATAATCTCTACTAAACCTTTCCACCGAGAACATAACACATCACATCTTGCACACACTCCCCACACACACTTTTGACTCTGATGCTTAATTAAACAATGTATGTATATATTTCTTATTTTGTTTTATTATACTTATTTTAACTCATTACTCACATTTCAAAGATTATTTGAACGGATCATTTAAAATTAACGCCGATGGATGGCGCGGTTTTAAATGTCTGAGGCGTTCCACACGATTGTTTAAATGTATATTGTAACACATTTTGCTGCAATGAAACAGTAAAAACGTGAAAAAAATACAATAAAAAAATCTACACCGTATTTAAAGAAAAAATATTCATGCACCGAGTTAAACCTTTAACTTGCAAGTCGCTGCTAACGCCATCTACCTGTCGCCATGGAACAGAGCCGAACACAAACGATGTAACGAAAAACGCTAGTTACGTCGGCGCGGTTTCTTTGTATAGGATGAGGCATCTGTATGCTATTATTATATTATCTGTGACTCGACGAAAGAGGCAGTTTTCAGCATGGCTCAAGACATATGTATAAAAAGTCTGGTACAACATAAAACATCTCACCATAAATCAATGTAGCTGATGATCTGCTGCAGAACTCTGGGCGAGACGTAAACTTTGTTTCTGTACTGGTCCAGTAATCTCAGGAAGACCTCCAAGATGCCGGTAGTGAAGGTAGCTAGATGCCATTCAGCGAACTGTACATACTCCTCGCGAACGTTAAGTAGGCTGCCATAACTGGTGACAATGTGTAAAAAATATTTACCTTAGGTACATGGTATAAATCACACTAATAATACAAAGGCGAAAGTTTGTGAGTATGTGTGTGTTTGTATGTTTGTTACTTCTTGACGCTCAAACGGCTGGACGGAACTAGATGAAAGGTGCAGAGATAGATTATAGTCTGGAATAGCACATAGGTTAATACCAATAAATAAACAAATAATGTTCACTTGGAATGATAATAACGTACTTTTTAACCCCCGACGGAAAAAGACGGATGTTATATGTTTGACGTGTGTGGGTACCTGTGTGTTTGTGTTTAAGTGTGTTTGTGTTATTGTCTGCGCCATCATAGCTGCTAAACGGATGAAACGATTTTAATATCGTTTTTTTTTTGTTTGACAAGTTACTTCTTTATCGAGTGTGTTCTTAGTTATGTTTGATGAAAATCGATTCAACCGGTTCCAAAGTTATGGGCGTTTTACAGTTTGAATCGGGGTGTTTTCAAAAGATTTCGTGTCATAATTACGTGTTCAATAGATTGTCGATTGAAACGTGTTTATATAAACTAGATAAATTATGAAGTATAAAATAAAAATATGTCGGGGGTTTTTAAATTTTACTTGTTTAGCTTTGTTTATGTGGCGCCACCCAAAGGCACAGCATTGCGTAATGCTGCCTATTACCACAGATAATATAATACTAGCATACTATTACTTAGCACTTAGCACGTTCTTTAATCAAATCTTAAACACCTCAGATAAAACCTTTAGTATTAAGTATCTCAAAGTGATCCAGTATTTAATTCAGTCGCTGCAATTCAATGACGTTGGATGGATTTTGGACCAATGTTACCTCTTTTCAATCTAGTTAACTTTTGGATTCCAAAGTTAAAGGTACTCATATTGTACCAAGTATTTGCTAACATTGGAAAGATCACAAAGATTACAAAAAAACTGAAGCCCACTTAGAGTAACACAAATGTGAATATCGTGAAATTCCAACAATATTACAAACAAACCTATCGAATTATTCTCCATGTTTGAACTCAGTTAAAAAAAGCTGAAAACATATGTGTAATAAACGTACCGTTCAAACACTCTGTGTAAAGTGTGCCCTGCCCACTTTTTGAGCTTCCACCACGGCAGTTCCTTACGCTCATCTTCGCTCACTTGCATAGTGCTTTCAGGCACAGGTGTTTCCATCACTCTGCGCAGCACCTCCATCCACTTCGTGAAAAACTCCTTTGTAATCAGATCTAGGTTCAAAATGTACTGAAAAATAGGTGTTATGGTTAAACTTCATGTGAACAAGCTTTCATATAAAAAAAAAAATAAACAAGGTTTTATATTTAAAAATTGATTTGTCACGTGAAACAATCGTGTGTTCAAAATTTCAGCTCAATCGGACACTCGGTTAGTGCGTCAAATTAAAATTGCAAGATTTGATTATAAACACCGGGAGATAAAAATCAATAAAAGCTTGTAATAGCCTATTAATAATATATAAAATGAGTATTTGCGGTCAGGACCGTGTCAAATCCTACATTAAACACTAGTTTTAGGCATAAAATGAGTTTGATAAACACTCAACTTCAAAAGTTTTCAGGCATAAAAAGAGTTTGATAAACACTCAACTTCAAAAGTCTTCAGGCATAAAAAGAGTTTGATAAACACTCAACTCCAAAATTTTGCTGGCATACAAAGATTTTGATAAACACTCAACTTCAAAAGTTTCCAGGCATAAAAAGAGTTTGATAAACACTCAACTTTAAATATAAATAGAAATCGGAGGTATGTTACTCGTATTATGACACAGATAAGTAAACATTTCGTATTATTACCTTAACGAAGTTAAAGAAACATTTCAAGATTTGTTTTTGCAGCAGAACAGATTCTTCAGATTGATCAGCCTGGAGATTCGCAATCAAATTGTACAATATCGGAAGAAGCAGGTTCATCGATTGTACTAACGGCACTCTCTTCTCAGCACTGCAGTATTCATAGTTCTTTAACAGCTGGTACAAACACAGAAGAGCACCCATCCAGCTGTTAGGCTCAGGGTCCTGTAGGTATAAGTGGATCTTACCCACAACATTTGGCCAGCGCTTTGGGAAGTCATTTCTGATGATGACCCTCACAATGATACACAGCTGTACTCTTATAATATCAGGTGCTTGTACGACAGCATCTACAATGCTGGTCCTGATCAAAGCTCGGTCTTGTTCGTGAATGGTGAAGGAGACGGGCTCACCCAGTTCAGTCTTCTTTTTCTGCCATCTACAACTGCAAAAGTTCTTGAGGTACACAGCACCTGCTTGTCGCACTGCTATGGGGACATCATTATGCATAATTACTTGAAGCAGCAATGGTGTAAAGCCGATCATTGAGTGAACCTGAAATGTTAAATTGTTTTATGCATTTAAAAGCTAAGTTCTGTTTATTAAAAACACCATAATTATTAAGAACTGTTAGTGGATCTGACAGACGTTGTCAAGCCCGGGTGGGCCCGATCCGATTGCAGCGCTACCTGTCGGGTCCAATTGTGAGTCTAAACCATCTATTTTAGGGTCGCCATTTAAGAGGAAACAGGGGCAGAGAGCGCCGACTGAATTTCCTACGTAAAAAGTCATAATTCGAGGTTTGGCTCTCGTCTATTTTCTCCTATAATATTGAACCAATTTAAAAGATATTCCATAAACTGAAAATGATGGATATATTCTATGTCCCTATGTTTTCCTTTTTGATGATACATTTTCTTTAGAAGCACTAGAACCCTCAAAAAATGCTCAAAATTGCGCTGTCAACAGAGGCTTAATGTACAATTTTGACAAATATTAATGAAAAAAAGAAAACATAGGGACATAGTATATATCTTACTTTACCAGTTTGTGGAATATCTTTTAAATTGGTCCAATATTGGAGGAGGAAATAGACGAGAGCCAAACCTCGAATGACGACTTTTTTCTTAGGAAATTCAGTCGGCGCTTTCTGCCCATATTTCCTCTTAAATACACATAAAAAAAAAATGGATTGAAGTGATGGGTCAAATAGACTGGTTTCCTTCAAAATGTAGTACAGTTTGCTTTATACATTTTAAAAATCGGCCAAGTGCAAGTCAGATTCGCGTACGAAGGGTTCCGTAGGTACCATTATCGCAAAAAACAGCAAAAAAAATCACGTTTGTTGTATAGGCTTCTGTTTTTAGTATTTGTTGTTATAGCGGCAACAGAAATATATATCATGTGTGAAAATTTCAACTGTCTAGCTATCTCGGTTCATGAGATACAGACTGGTGACAGACGGACAGTGGAGTCTTACTAAGAGGGTCCCGTTTTTACCCTTTGGGTACGGTCACTGCCGCCCGCAGTCCCGCAGCGCCGCATTGCACCGCCCGGGGCCAAGGAAGGCGCCGGTTTCAGTACAAACTTTATGTATTCATAAAACGGGGTCAATAGGAATGCAGGGGTGAATGGGAACAAAACTTAGACAAAGATCTTAACTTTGTTACTTTATGGTTTCAAACAAAGCATCGTTTTTTTTTATAATTATTTAATATTTTGGAATACCTACTAAAATGCTGCCAGCAATTTTTAAAAAACGTAAAAATTCCCTTCAGTTTTGTTCCCATTCATCCCTTCATTTCTAGTCACCCCGTAAATGACATAGATGTCGCTAGTGGGTACATTTTGATACAAACTCAATACAAATTACAACATTCGAATGTGCAACTGTCAGTTCAATAAAGTTTCAAGTTTTCGTAATCTCCTTATAATAATTACCCTCACAGCAGAATATCATTCACATTAAGAGCTGGTCAAGTTTATTTATTTATTTATTTAAACTTCATGTACAATAGTGGTACATAGGCGGACTTAATGCCACAAGGCATTCTCTACCAGTCAACCTTTGGGTTATAAAGGACAACGATGTGAATGGGTACAACAAAATAATATTTAAAAAAACAACTTGTATACGAAAATGTATATACTTTTCAAGTTTGGTTAGAACTTTAATTCCTATTATATCTAGAAAGGTAAAAAAAGAAAGAAAGAAAAATATGTTATCAACTGTATTTACTGTCCAAAAAATGCATTGTCCAGCTAAAGATTGCATTAGGGTGGCGAGAATTTTCAAAAATTAAAACCAAATAATCCAAGAGCGACATGTCATTAGTCGGCGAAATGAAAAATACCTCTCACGCAGTAGACCAGCATAACCACATTCGAGCTATGCAATTTGGTCGCATTATAAAAGTCCCGAGCATGTGGTGGAAGGATGTAAATTCATTACTCACCTGCCCAAGCTGTTCTTCAGCCGTCTCTCTCAGATTCTGATTCCCATGGATGGTTCCACGCAATATTTCCACAAGCTTGCTTGACTCCATCTTGAAGTAATTTTTGTTAAATTATAAAATACACTTAGCGGCACGGAATCTTGGCATGTACTCGCGATGACAGTTATTAACTTGAAGTCTTTCCAATGATTTTTTCTTATGAAGGTAGGTCAATAAATGTTTAGATACCTTTGAGGGTAGATCATTATTTTTGAGTTAATGATATTCAAATAAACAGATATGTTATAAGCGCGCGCATTGTGAAGACTCGAATAGGAGACAATTGTAACCTTTAGTCTTTAGTTTATGTCACGCATGGCGAAGAGCGATACGCTTTGTTGAAACAAAATTATTAAAATGCCATCGTGTGTATTTAGAAAGTGTACCAATTATAATACCAAGTAACATAAAACAGAAGGGATCTCATACCATATGTAAATACGCAATACACCACAATTTACTAATTTATTTAATTTTTTTTCCCTAATATTCTGGAGGTTACAAAAAGAAAAAAACATTGGTGGTCAGAATAATGTTTGTTTACATTCACACGCAAGTGACAAACACTAGCTGTCTCTTTTTTTCTTGTTGGTTTTATCAAGCCATCCCTTTCGACTTGTAGTGAAATGTCAGATGAATGTAATAATGTGTATGTGTGCTGCCGCTGGTTCGCGGAACACTTTTTTCAATTGTTTTGTGAGTGTATAACGTATCTGTTTATTTGAATATCATTGGTTTGAGTACAGTAAGCGCGACTTAATTTTTTTGTTGAATCGGGTCTTTTGTTCGATTAAGCCCCAGTTTTTTCCGCAGTGGAGGTTTCAGATGCACATCGGCCAAGGCTGACCGGTTTATTAACTTGGCAATATTAAGAAACCGCTACCTTACCACTGTTGTAATACGCCTACGGCTCCATTTTACCAGAGCCTTGAATTTACGAGCGTACGGTGAGAGAAGACGAATGGAGGCAGTAAAATTAAAGGCCCATAGATCAGGACGCGGTCCAGAACTTCAGATATCACCTAGTAGTTCTACTTCAATTCGCACGTCAACACGCCAACTGGACCCACGAGCAAGGGGCTCGAGTGCTTTTCACAGATTGGTGTCGAATCGCTTTGCGTGCTGCAGATGGTTGGGAGCAAGTGTGGAGAAGAAGATGAGAAAGGTTTCTACTCATTACCACTACGCATAACAGAGAGTTTTCATGGAGGTTCTATAATGGTTTGGTACGGAATTGGTTATCGTTGACCACATCATCATCATTTCAGTCGAAAGATGTCCACTGCTGGACATAGGCCTCCCCAAGCGTCGCCACACTAATCGGTCCTGTGTGTTACGCATCCACCGGACTCTTGCAGCCTTGACCAGGTCGTCACTCCACCTAGAGGAAGGCCTTCCAATGCTTCGGTACGCATTCGCCACTCCAGAACTTTTTGGCCCCAACGGCCCCCGTGCCACTTAAGAGGGGACTCTAGTGAGACTTTCTCCATACAAACACATTCTGCTGTTTTCTTCGTGGATAATGCCTCTAGAGCAATGATTTTTTTCCATAAAATCTAGGTCTTATTAATACGTGCCTGTATAATTTCCTTTTTTCCAAAACATAATCACAAAAAGAAATATGACAATACAAAAATCCGAAAAAAATGCCCGTTTTTACCGCCATGTTCAGAAGACTTTCAGACAAAATTTATAAGTTTTTAACAAAAAATGAAATGATAGGAGCATAGATATACTTTTCCTATAAAAAGATATAAGAATTTTTTAGATCAGACCAGTTTTCATGAAGAAAACAGCAGAATACGAAACGTCTTTTAGTCAAAGTTTTTGTAGGTAAAATCAGCCTGAGCTGCAGTTGTCCCTTTCGCACTTTACGGGGTGAGGTTGGAGGTGACGCGACGGCAATAGTTTCTTCAAATACCTATTTTTCAAATTCCTGTTGACTAGAGTCCGCTCTTAAGTTTGGCAATTCTTCGGGCTGTGTCGATAACTTTGGTTATCTTGCGGATGTCTGCATTTCTGATTCGATCACGTTATAGTCGGGGTTCATTGGGCACGATGACTTGTTCCTAATGCACGTTGATAATGCACGCCCCATACGTTGCACAATGCGTTGAATATTACCTTCAAGACGTTGGTATTCCAAAATTTCAGTGCCCACCTCGTAGTCCGAAACTTCTTTAGGCGCTTTGAGGGATTTTTGGTAGGACAAAACTTATGGGTTCGCGGCAGCGACATGCTAATTTGAAAGTCATTGACATGCTAATATGACGTATAACGGTATAACTGCGTCTTTATGTAACAGACGGGCGACACTGCGCGCCCGCGTCGCCCTCGCCCGTCTATTCCAAAGTTATATATTTTTACTTAAGGCGTATATATTTCAAAAATATCCATATATTGTATTATTATTATATATATCACTGTCAGGATTCATCATTATTATTATATATTATGTAATTATTTATTTTTGTATGACGTGTACGAAACAATAGACATACAGAGTTCATATATATATATATATTTTTTATTAAAAAAACGTTGCCCCACACTAGGAATTTCTTCCTGTATCGTGGGTGCGTTTACAAACATATAAACTCACATACACAACACCCAGAGCCGGAACAACTATCTGTAGGTCATGCAAATATTTGTTCCGTGCGGGAATCGAACCCGCGACACGCAGCGCAGTAGTCAATCGCTCAACCACTGCGCCAACCGTGCGCCCACACACACTTATATATATATATATGTGTGTGTGTTTATGTGTATGTATAATTTATTATTTCAATAGCGAATCAACTAAATCTTCGTTCCATCCGGGTGTCCCTTGAGACCACCCAAGTTTTTTTTTTTATAATTAGCAACCTTCTAATCATTACCCCAATGCGAAGAGTTTTTTGGCATAACCAATCGATTTTGGTGTACCTAACCAAGATACTGCAGCGACAGAAGACTGTAGGAAAAATACGGCTTCAAATGTCGCCGTATTTTTGTAAATAGCCTGTTTTTAATTTGCATAGCCTTTTTACCCGACTGCCGAAGGAGGGTAATGTGTTTATCAGTCTATGTATGTATGTATGTATGTATGTTTGTTCCTATGTGGCGTTCCAGAGACCAAACGCGTTGGCCGATTTTGATGATTCGTACGTCAATCGATGCGTCTTAACCCTGCGAGTGTCATAGGCTACATTAAAATTGGATAATAGAAAAATGGCGGATTTTGGGTGCCATATTGTGGGGGCCCAAATTTTTTTTTTCTACCAAACCCATCGTGTGGGGTATCAAAATAAAGGGTTCTAAGAGGTGATTTCAAAAATATATAACACTTATATGTTTAAATGTATCTAATTCGAAAAAACTAACTAAAAAGTTATAAATAAAAAAACTTAATTAAAAAAATCAAAAAACCCGACTGCTTCAAAAGCGAACTAAAAAGTCGTAAACAAGGAAAAAATCATGCTGTGCAGGCGGAGGATACACCAGATTTTGGTCAGCCAGCCGGCGAATATGTATCCTCCGACTGCAAAGCATGATTTTTACCTTGTTTACGACTTTTTAGTTCGCTTTTGAAGCAGTCGGGTTTTTTGATTTTTCCAACTATTTTGGGGTGTAGGTACCAGTATCTTACATGGAGCGATAGTCTATCTGATTTCCAAAAGCAACAACTGTCAACGATCTTCAATTGAGAGCCAGAAACCTGTTTTCCAAGGCACGGAGGAATAGGGAATAGATGGTCATCCATTCAAAGACCGATCTTGGCAAGCAATGCTTGATTAAAAAATCTAAACCCGACTGCTTAAAAAGCGAATTGAAAAGACGTAAACAAGAAGAACATCATGCTGTGCAGTCGGAGGATACATATTCGCTAGCTGGCTGTATCAAAACCAGATGTAACCTCCGACTGCACAGCATGATTTTCTTCTTGTTTGCGTCTTTTTAGTTCGCTTTTTAAGCAGTCGGGTTTTTAGATTCTTTGAACTTTTATTTTATTTTATTCGAATTAGGTATATTTAAACATATAAGTATTAAATATTTTTGACTTTTTAAAACCCTTTATTTTGATACCCCACTCGATAGGTTGGAAGAAAATATTGGGCCCCACAATATGGCCCCCAAAATCCGCCATTTTTCTACTTTCCAATTTTAATGTAAACAGTGACACTCGCAAGGTTATGACGAATCGATTGTCGTACGAATCATCAAAATCGGACAACACGTTTGATCTCTGGAACGCCACATAGAAACAAAAATACATACATACATACTTAGACTGATTAACACATTACCCTCCTTCGGCAGTCGGGTAAAAACATGGTAATTTTGTATCACATTAGTCATAACCTATTGCAACTTTCTCCTTATCGCTCATAGAATGTAACTTCGTCTAGCCCTTTTATCTACTTTAAAAACTTTTTTGTCTCAACAAGTTACATTAAAGTGACAGAGACAACAACATTACTAACGGCGACTTAAAAATTATTAGCATTTGTGTGTCTTCGGCGGTTGGATAAGCAAATTAGGTAGTACCTCCCAAGTAATTGACTCAAACAGATAATTACCGAATTCCTAATTCAAAAACATTCAAGGTCTATGGAACACAAAGTCTTCGTTCTATTAAGGAAAAAAAGTGAACATGGAAATACACAAACTGTTGATTCCAAACCTGATAGACTAGTTCCAGATTGCATAAAATAATATTGGATATAAACCGGATTCGTAGATAATGATTTTCGAAGTTTATTAAACGTAACATGTAGAATTAATTTTAATACATAACAGTGTTTCGTTTGTTAGAGTCATAATAGTGCGGGATTGTGAAGTTTTGTTTTTTGTCATGGCTGGGACCGGTGAAAATCGGCATCTTGGACATTTGTTTTTCGAACACATGTTGAAACGGCCAAATGCTGTATGTCAGGTAGGTGTCTACTTATGTAAATATTTACAATCATACTTCGTATACCATCTTTTAATAATAATCAAAAGATTTTAATAGAAATACAATAAAACACTCGCAAAAATTGGCCCCAAGCTTCACGCTTGCCGTTACCGAATGTGGTGTTATGTTGCATAATCTGTGAACCTACTACTATTGTTCATTGGTGTAGGTTCACATAACCTTAAGAAGTTTATTTTTATTTTTAACCGGTTTCAAAAAGGAGGTGGTTCTCAATTCGACTGTATGTATTTATACGTTTGTTACGCGAATAGTCCGCCATTTATGCACCGATTTTAATGATTATTTTTTATTTGAAAACTGGTGCTTTTCATGTGTTAAAATTTTATCAAGATTTGACGAGTAGTTTTTAAGATATCCTAATGCGGTTTTTCATGCGTATGGTGTCAAAACCGGAAAACATAGACTTCCGAAAAGAAAGCTTATTTCTCGCTTTGTAGTGTTTTGGAAGTTAAGTTTTTTATTTTTTCCCAAACGTTTTGCGGCCCAATTGTCTATTGTCGGTCGTCGCGTCGGGCAAAAAGCTATCTTGCGGCCCTCAGATGTAACACTAAACCTACCTATCCATACTAATATTATAAATGTGAAAGTAACTCTGTCTGTCTGTCTGTCTGTTACCTTTGCACCGATTTAGATGAAAGTTGGTATGAAGATAGTTTGAGACCTGGGAAAGGACATAGGCTATATAGGTAGGGTAGGGTAGGGTAGGGTATGGTAGTGTAGGGTAGAGTATTGTAGGGTAGGGTAGGGTAGGGTAGATAAATGTTTGGTCTTTTTATGGCAAAACAAAGTTTGCCGGGTCAGCTAGTTGGTAATAATTTCAAGTTTTATTAACCGCATATAATGTAATGGTAGTTGATTAAGGCAAAAAATGTGTTGTTACCTAGGTAATCAATCATTATAATATTATAATCAGCACAAAAAAACAGAACTGTTGATCACAACAAAGATATTAATTTATTCAAGTAGAAGATGTAGCACTAGCACTCAGGGCCCGATGTAGCAATAACGTCGCTCCGGGCATAGACAAGGAGATAAATGTTTCACGATATTATCTATTTTAAAAAAAGGCGGTTTTAAAGGTCGGATCAGATAAAGTCGCTTTTTTTGACAACTTCGAGCGAAGTGAACTCGAAAATTTCACCTAAGAATGTTTGCAACATTATGAATGTTAAGTTATTTAATGATGGGTTTACAGCAAGAACCGATTTGAACTGAGCGAAGCGAGTTTGAAAATTGTAGCAACACAACAAGAATAAGTTAGGTTTTCTGATGCAATGAAAAATCGATCAACGGGTTTCGTCTCTAGAACGCCATATAGGAACAAACATACATAGGTACTTACATACTTACATACTTACATACTTACATACTTACATACTTACATACTTACATACTTACATACTTACATACTTACATACTTACATACTTACATACTTACATACTTACATACTTACATACTTACATACTTACATACTTACATACTTGCATACTTACATACTTACATACTTACATACTTACATACTTACATACTTACATACTTACATACTTACATACTTACATACTTACATACTTACATACTTACATACATGCATACATAGACTGAAAAGTTCTGTTACTGCAATTTGGCCACCCCTCATTTGCCCGGCTCGCCCCCCCCTAGATCTGGTCCTGCTAGCTCTAGCCACTAGTCTGCATTTTTAAGATGCCCTTTCCACTAAAGGTATGCAATACCAACAAACAGGATTCATCATCATCCGCGGCCTGGCTTCGTCCTCTGCTGGCTATAAGGCCTCTCTTTTCTTGTGCTAATCCCCACGAACCTGTGCCATCTTTACCTATTCAGGTTCTATTTGCGAAGGTAACAATATCACCTGTTCAATTAGGATTGTTTTCCAAGGCTCGAACAGCGCCGCTCTGGTGGAAAACACAATGAGACTCGAAAAATGCATGCGCGGGATGTATAAGACTGCTATCTGAGCGTTGCTGAAAACATAATCAGCGCGTACTCAATATGGATGACCCCTCAGGCCCGAGCTCTGGATGCAGAATTCCGGAATGCTAGCGTTCACACCCCCCGCTTCATGCAGCGTCCTCTTCTTGAGGTACGAAAGCATAACTAAGGAACTAGATAGCCTTGTCTACAAGGACGGTCAATGGGTTCGTAAATAAATACGAACCCTCCCGAACCCGATTCAATTAGCATACATAAACGACCGCATTTGTTCCGTCCTCGCCGTCGAGGCCCGTCGCATTGCCCCTGTCATTAAATTCAAGCCAGCCCACGAAATGCTGAGCTATAGTTAAAATACTAGCCAGAAACAGGCCAAGTGCGAGTCGGACTCGCGCACCGAAGGTTCCGTACAAACCTCAGCTTAAAGGTATTAATAGACCTGAGTATATGATATGAATTTCAATTTAATACTCTACGTTCATGAGGAAAGGGGTAGTAAGTTTAAAATTATTAAAATTATTTTTATTATATGATGTAACTAAAAATTTACGGTTTTCGCAATTATTCCTTTATCTGTGCAATATGACGTTGCTTCGTACCAAATTTCAAGATTCTGAGTTCACGGGAAGTACCCTGAAGGTTTTTATTCCTATGCGAGTGTGGAAAATTTGCGGCATAAAAGGCTGTACCTTTTGATTGCGTTGGCTTAGAAGTGTGTTTTTTTCACAGCTTTAAGGGACATTAGACTTGAGTATTTGATATAAATTTCAGCGTGATACCTTGACGCGTTCCTGAGAAAAAGGGTCTTGACAGACAGACGGACGGACGGACAACAAAGTGATCCTATATGGGTTCCGTTGTTTCCTTTCGAGGTACGGAACCCTAAAAAAACCAACAACAGAGTTCGTTAAGCCGATTATACACACGGTTTTTAGACATGGCCGTCAGAGTTGTATGGATCAGTTGAACAGCGTAATCGATCCATAGGTTTTGTTCGTGAATGGGCGCCATCAGTTGGGCTTGGGATTCGTCATAATTTACCTGCCTCAGCCCTGTGTTTTTTGTCCTTGATTACTAGTAAATGCTCTAAGTTGATTACTCAAAGAAGCCTACCGATTTGAAAAATTCTTTTTTTTTTAATTCTTCTGTTGTTTTTCTTCCCGTCTCGTGGGAGCTCATGGCTAAATAATAACAGCCGCACTGGGCGATCATCAAGGTTAAGCAACGCTTGACGAGGTCGGTCCGTGGATGGGTGACCATTTCAACATACCGAGTTTCCTCCGTGCCTCGGCAAGCATGTTAAGCCGTTGGTCCCGGCTGTCATTTGAAGATCTTTGACAGTCGTTACGGGTAGTCAGAAGCCTTAGATCCACCAGTCTAGCTAAGAGGTATCGTGTTTCACAGTTACTGGGTTGTGGAGGTCAGATACGCAGTCGCTCCATGTAAAACCATTTTAACCGTAAAGATTTTCTTTTAAGTTTGTCACCACAGAACTTTTTATTAGGTGCACTGAATGCCGCTGGTACTTGTCAGTGGTCCTATTTATTTATTTACGTCAAGATCTGATTAAGAACTTCGGAGATATACATACAAGAACTCTTTAATAAATGACGGCAAATCACTCGGGATAGCTGCAATCGCATGTCTGTTTATTGTTTACACCATTTCATAACATAACATCACACTGGTACGCTCTAAAGGGGTACGCAGGTGTGCACAGTTCACCTAGCCTTTAGAACTGGTCCATTATGTACCACAGGCAAAAAGTGAAAATAAAAAACTTTTTACAAAAAATAGTCACTTTGTAGTGTTTTTGTTTGGAAGTCGGTTGTAATTTTTGTAAAAAAGTTTTTAGTTTTGGTATTTATCTCCAATTACCATGAAAATCATTTTATTTTTAAGTATTAAAAATAATAAAAAACCTTTGAAAATATAAAAAATAGGGGCCCATCGGTATCAGAAACAGGGTCCAAGCTACCGGGTTCCAGAGAGATGAACCTCCTAAAAATATGATACTGCTTGTATTAAGTTGTAAATAAGTCTTTGGTGTGCCAATATTATAAAGAGAGCAGTGGTGGCCCAGAGGTATCGCCCCCCCTCCCCCCTCCACAGTGGCTTCCCGCATTGTTGAGGCAGGGGGGCTCAGTAACCGTAGCTTGGTCTCCCACAACCCGCACAGGACCCGCGCCTTTGTCCCAGCAGTGGGGATATTAAAAGACTGATGATGATGATGTGCCTATATGAAAAAATAAACTAAGTAAGTTGTGTTTTTCTCGTTGTAGATAGACGCTTCAACAGGCAAATTAGAAAGAAATGCTTCAGTCCTTGCCCGCTCCATACGCCTGGCGAGGTGCCTCCGTGAGTTTGGGGCCAAGCCCGGAGACGTGCTGGCCTTACACGGGAAGAATCACCTGGATCTGCACATACCGTACTACGCAGCGCTACTGAACGGCATGCCTATAGTTGGGGTGGACCCTATGTTCAAGTTTGGTAGGTGGAATTATCATCATTATCATTTCAGACGAAAGACGTCCATTATCTCCTAGGTTATTCTTTTTTGATTAATTTCGATGCGGGACAGTTAAATTCATTCGCCGGGACTTCGTCGAGATTTATTGCCTTGGCGCTTTTCTGGTGGCCGCCACTGTTGATTCTGGCTTTCAGGAATTGCAGTGGTTTGGCAATAGTGCGGTGAGATTGTCCCAAAATAAAGAGCCGACGACGTAGCGGCCAATAAATAGTTTGCGGTGCCACTTGGGTGACATCGCAACTGAGGCGGGCCGCGATGTGCCAAGATGTCGTATGGCATCGCGGCTGAGGGTTGGAACCGCGATGAGAGAGGAGTGCTAGTATTGCGGTGCACCGCACTACCTTCAGTGGCCTGGACGGGGTCGCCACCTTCTGAGGAGGGGTGTCGGTATAGCATTGGTCGGTCTCCCTATCCCCTGCGGCCAAAACTGGTAGGTGGCGGGGTCACTGAATGGCCCGTCACAGCGGGACCAACCTATACATGGGGTCGTCTGGCACCCATTTGCTGGTTTGGTCCCTAGGGTGGTCACGGTGTGCAATGTGTTCTGTTAAGCCGGCGATGGAAGGTGCTCCCCAGAGGAAGGTCCGGTGACGTGCAGCCGCGGCGAGTTCGCGGACGGTTGCTTACGCATGCCCGTGTTCCCGCCATGTTGGAGTTTTAGTGGGTTTGAGTCCCACATAACTGCACTTTCTCCTCGTGGTAGCGGAGTATACATGAGCATTACTCCATTAAAAAAAGAAGGCTCAACAAAATACTGTACGGCAGATTTAATTCCCAAAAATAAAATTCTTGCCACGTTTTAAGAATATACTGTGCCTCCTTAGACTTATTAATAACAAAACAAAGCTTACTTTCTACTTATTTCTTCACATAAAATACTTTTGACCAACCATAACCACACCATCCTATGTCCATGTGATGAGGAAGGATGAAACGCATGGTCAGTAGTAGTCAGTACTAAAAGACTTATAAATATAAAATTGGATGGATGGAGAGGGAGGGGAAGGCCAAAGAAACAATGGATGGACTGTGTGAGGAGTGTTAGATATGAAAGAAAAGAGAGTCAGTGATAGTGTGACGGGAGACAGGACGGTATGGAAGAAAACGTGTTGCGTCGACCTCAAGTAACATGGCACAAGGACAGGTAGACAATGGTAGAAAGAAACTACAAAACGCCAGCTATGATCCTTCATCATCATTATTTTATCAGCCGAAAGACATCCACTGCTGGACATAGGCCTCCCCCAAGCCTCGTCACATTAACCGGTCCCGTGCATCTTGCATCCAGCGGTTGCCCGTAACCTTCACCAGGTCTTCGGCCCACCTGGTGGGAGGCTTTCCAACGCAACCTCTTCCGGTTCACGGGTGCTACTCAAGAACTTGTCAGCCCCATTGGCCATCACACATTTTTTTTTTTTTTAAACGTTGCCCCACACTAGGAATTTCTTCCTGTATCGTGGGTGCGTTTACAAAACATATAAACTCACATACACAACACCCAGAGCCGGAACAACTATTTGTAGGTCATACAAATATTTGTTCCGTGCGGGAATCGAACCCGCGACAAGCAGCACAGCAGTCAATCACTCAACCACTGCGCCAACCGTGCGCCCTGCCCACTGCCATTTAAGTTTTGCATTTCTACGGGCTATGTCGGTAACCCTGGTTCTCTTGCGGATCTCTACATTTCTGATTCCTCTCCATTGTCATTTGGGTGACTGTAAGCTTTCTGATGAGGCCCATTGTGAGCGGCCACGTCTCAGAGCCATAGGTCATCACTGGCAACACACACTGGTTATGACCAGTGTGTGTTGCTGACTTTCGTCTTGAGACACTGTGGTAAGTTAGACGTGAAGATACCGCGCAACTTCCCGAACGAAACGATAACGACGCTATGATCCTTACATACTCATTTTGCACTTCTTAACAAGAGCGTTTTTCGGTTTTCAGAGGAAATAAAGACACTATTCAAGCTAACGACACCCAAGATCGCATTTTGTCAGTGCGAGCATTTCACAGACGCTGTCGAAGAACTTGGGCTGGACACTAGGATTGTAACCTTCAGTGATGGCAGATACTCTATGGAGAACTTCATTCGGGAGTTCGACGAAGAAGACGGGAAGGAATTTCGGTAAGAAACAATTCGTACCTCGTTGTGTAAGCAGTGAAGGCAAACCTGAGAAACTGGTATAGTCCCCGGGTTGAAACTTGGCAAGTTTTTGGCTTAGTGTGCGAACTGACCAACCACCATATAGAGCGGTGGAACGTGGACGCAACGCGATTGGTAAGTCGATCCTTGTGTCAACTGACCAACCAATCGCGCGCTCGGAACGGTTTTAAACGTTCCCCGCGTCCCGCTTGATATCCAAAGAGACCTAAAAAACTACTTGTGCGCTTCTAACGACTCTTACCAAGTTAAAACATAATTTATCAACAAAGTTGCACCAGATCTCAATGTATCCCGTTCTACCGGTACCGTTCTTAATAATTCCCTGAGTTCTGAACTCGGTTCAAACTACTCAAGACCACAAAAAAAATCACTTATTTTTTGGTATTGATCTAACATTGTTTCGCGATAGATCAATAAGTGACTGATGGCTCGACGCGATTCGATTTATATAGACGCGAACACCGATAAGCGATACCAAAAGAAAATATGTGCACGATATCGTCTACAGAGGCCTTAGTGCGAGTTTTTACTCACGCGTGACTCACGCTCACTCGTGTTGCGTAAACGATCTCTTATGTCAAAATGTATACAAAAAAAGAGGTTTCTCCTTACCGTCCCCAGTCGGCGCTTATCCAGTTTCAATACAAATTGACGTTTACGTTAACGCGATTGACCGTGAGTAAAAACTCGCACTAAGGCCTCAGATCGTCGCGCCGCAGTAGCCGCACGCGCCGCAGGAGTTGCACGCGCCGCAGTCATCGCATTTTCACAAGGCCCCGCGCATTCCGCGCCGAACGCGCCGCACGGATCTTATTCACTACTGTACATCTTGAACAATATTTTCTTTACGGATACGGATGACGTTTCCGCGCCCCCCGCATCGCACTCGTCGCAAGCATTGAACGCGCTGAATTTGATGACGTCATCCACACGCACTGGTGTAATCCAACCTATAGCATTTTGCTGAAATGCGGCTGAATGCGTGAGGCAGCATACGATTTCATATAAAGATTTATAAAATGCGATGACTGCGGCGCGTGTGGGCATGCGGCTCCTGGGGTGCGTCCAGGTGCGCGTTCACCTTAAGAGTTTTAATCAATATCTATGTTCTTATTCATGTCTAAATCCGAATATGGAATGCAGCATTTAAGAACAACCTAACGCTAAAACTTAACTCTTTCTAAACAGGCCAGCAGAATTCGACACAGACAAGATCTACCTCTGGTTGATCAGCACGGGTGGAACAACAGGTGTGCTGAAGGTAGCTGCTTTCAAACACAAGCCCTGGATGGATAGGATACAGCAGCAGAAGGAGATGTTCGTAACTGATGAGTGAGTGAGTTTGTCGTTTGTTAAGGGTATGCTAGTATTATATTATCTGTGGTTCTAGGTTAGTTTTAAAACCAGTGGTGATGAACTAATTTGCACAAAATATAGCACCTGCCTGGGTTCGGGGTCGAGGCCGTTACTAATGGACCACCACTGCCCTATACTTTCGTACCATTTATGTCTTTCAGCTGAAATAATGAACTTTTTTCACAGAAATGCAAGAAACGCCCCAGCATTATACCTGTCACCAGTGCAGTGGGTTACAGGCTTCTACAACGCGATAGCTATGCCTCTATTCAACTTGTGCAAGATTCAGACTTCTCTGCCGCCCACGGCAGATCATGTCATCGATATCATCAAGCAGTATCGGGTAAGTCGCATGCTTCGCAATGTGTGGACGTTCATATTCGTGGAGAGGCTTGTGCTACAACAAAACCAATGCAAAGCAAAGGCGTGCGTTGCGAGGCGTGCGCAGCGCATGCCTCGCAATGTCTGTATCCACATTAAAGGCGAATACAGACACAGAAATACACACACAAACAGATTCTAGAACAATGGTTCCTAAACTGTGGCCGTGGGCTACTGGTGGGCCGAAACAACTAAAATATGGTCCGCAAAAGGTAGAAAATTTCAATCTATTCGACTCCAAAATAACATTGATGCAATCTGATTTTAAGTTTCTATCAGAAATGTTGTGTTTTCTAGAACAATTTCTTTAACCGACTTTCCAAAAAGAAGAAGGATCTGTATGTTCGACTTTATGTTTGTTTTTTTTTTATTTTGTGTATGCTCATCGATTTCTCCGTGAATTGAGGACCGATTTTGAAAATTCTTTTTTTTTTAAAGGTTATGTTCCCAAATTGGTCCAAATTGGGTGCAGATCTGATGAAGAAATTAGGGGATATACAACAGAACTCTACAATAAATGATGGCAGATCTCTCGGGATTGCTGCAATCGCATGTCTGTTTATTGTTTATACCATTTCATCACGCCGGTACGCTCTAAAGATGTACGCAGATTTGTACAGTTCACCCTGATACACTTTTCTCTACAACTTTAATAAAAACTGTAACCCGACTACGGATTTTACTCAGCCTGTGTTACCCGGGTTTTAATAACGAATCCATTGACACCTTATTTATCAAAATCGGATGAATAGTTTAGGCGCTACGGAAGAACATACGTAAATACAAACATACATACATATACATAGACTGGTAAAATCATAACCCTTCCTTTTGGCTTCGCAGTAGTCAGGTAAAAATCCGCTCATCAAATATGTTTTGTTACAGCCAGTCAATGCACTGTTCGGGCCGTCAATGCTGAGTTCCTTATTGAAGCACGAAAAAGAGTGCGACTTCACTTGTTTTGATCTGGTCATGGTGGCAGGAGGAAAAGTACATAAGGACCTCATTTTTGAGTTAAGGGTAGGTACGTCTCTAATAACTTTATCACTCATAGTATCTGAATTAAAAGACAATATAGGTTTCTGCGTAGATGTATCATAAGAAATTTTGTATGTCAGGAAAAATAATGCTTTATAGTTCTGAGTGCCCAAACTTCTATGCAGTCATTTAAGGTTCTGTGTACAACACGGTCAACTAAACGACGACAATCGCCAACGACCATATAGGAACAAAACGCGCACTCGTTTCACACTTAGTACTTTTTAGTATTTTGCTTTTGAAGTCGGTTTATTTTTTTATGTTATATTTATTTAATTTTAGTTTTAATATACTAACTAACACTAAAACGTGAGCAAGTTCTATAGAACTTGAACTCTAAGTAAGGAGGACTGACAAAATACTCACAATAACTCAATTTACAAATTCGTGCTGTTTGTTGCTAAGGAGTTCGGTTGTATGTTCCATATCTTGTAAACTGCAGATCCGATTTTGATAAAACTTGCACTATTCCCTAAGTTGAGAGATACCTAATCTAATAAAAAAGAATGGTCACGCACGATGATAAATAGTTTCGGAGAAATGCGTGGACAAACATACACACATACAAACATCCACTTCAACACAACAGAGGAACTTAAGTGAATATTGTGCAATTCCAACAATAGTACATACATACGTGTCGAATTGATCACCTCCGTTTTTTTTAAGTCGCCAATGAAAATAAAAAGAGACTTTAGACCAAAAGTACCTTTGAAATGAAGTCTATACGAGTATTTATTTATCCTTATCACAACTTTCTTTTCGCAGAAAAGATTACGCAAAGGCGCAATGGCAGCTGAATTGTATGGACAAACAGAAACACTGGGCCAAGTGTTTTCGTTGCAAACGGATGGACCCCTGGGTAGTTGCGGAAAGCCTACAAAACTACATCAAGTCATGGTAAGAACACTCTTTTCTCACCTGGAGGCAGACCACGGGTCAATTTCCATGTGAAAGGGGTAGTTCAGCGTCTATAACTTCATAGGACTTCTGTAGATAATTTCGCTGGGATCACTGATGCGAGCACCTTTACCGGTATTCATATCCAACAACTTGATTATGTCGAAAGTGGCTCAGGGCTCAGTGGATGGCAGTGGTGGCCCAGTATTGGGCTGTTGTGGCCCAGTCAAGGGCAGTGGAGGGCAGTGGAGGGCAGTGGTGGCCCAGTGGAGAACAGAAGTGGCCTAGTGGAGGGCAGTGGTGGCCCAGTGGAGAACAGTAGTGGCCTAGTGGAGGGCAGTGGTGGCCCAGTGGAGGGCAGTGGTGGCTCTGTGGAGGGCAGTGGTGGCCCAGTGGAAAGCAGTGGTGGTCCAGTGGAGGGCCGTGGTGGCCCAGCGGAGGACTGGCCCAGTGGAGGGCAGTGGTGGCCCAGTGATAACGGCCGCGACTTACAAGTTGTTGATCGTGGGTTCGAACTCAGGCGTAAATTATTTTATCACCACTGTAAAACGGTGAAGGTAAACATCGTGAGGAAACCGACATGTCTTAGAACCAAAAATTCGACGACATGTGACATCCACCAACCCGCACTGGGCCCGCGTGGTGGATTACGATCCATTCCGTCTCACAGGGAGGAGGCCTGTGTCCCAGCAGTGGGAATATAAAAAGACTAATGATGACGATGATGACCAGAGGAGTGACATTCTATCAACGGAAGCGTCACGACAGCGATTGGTAAAATGTAAAATTGTATGGATTTGCCAAGTGCTATCGAAATGCCAAGTGATCAATCCCTTAGATTTTGACAATCGCCAACGCTGATAGAAGTTTCTCTGTGGTTTAATCTCAGGCATAGATGACTATTATAATTAGTCTCAGGTCTCAGGTCAGACTGATATTAGCAGACAGTTTTATTCGTTAATTTCTTGCTATTTATTTAAGTTTATGTTTACAGCTTATGGATCCAGATACGGAGATACAAATAACAAAGCCAAATAAACCTGGAGAACTGTGGGTGAAAGGGCCCATGTTCACGGTAAGTACCTATCAATACATAATCCTTCAGGGTGATAGGAGGTGATATACTGCATAAACTGCTATTGAGACATATAGCTATGTACCTACATCGTATAGGAACGACATAATGGACACTTGCGAGTAATCCAGCTACGGAATGGTCCCAAAATTTTAAAGTTTAAATTCCTGGTTTTATAGACGAAAGGTCGACAAGATGCTATTTTTATTTATATATACTTTATTGTACACCAAGATAAAACAATACACAAATAAACATTAACATTAAAACAAGCATAGGATACATAATCGCGAGCTAGCTGACCAAAATCAGATGTATCCTCCGACTGCTTTATATGATTTTCGTCTTGTTAAAGTCTTTTTAGTTTTTTAAGCATTCGGGTTTATAGATTTTTTTAAACTAACTTTTCTTATTTACAACTTTTTAATTTTCGAATTTGGTGCATTTAAACATATAACTTTTATATATTTTTGAAACCACCTCTTAAAACCCTTTATTTTGATACCCGATACACGATGGGTTTAGAAGAAAAAAATTTTAGGCGACATTTTGTGGGGGAAAAATAATCCCCCACAAAATGTCGCCCAAAATTCGCCATTTTTTCATTTCCAATTTTAATGTAGCCATTGACACTCGCAGGGTTAAGACGAATCGATTGACGTAAGAATCATCAAAATCGGCCAATGCGTTTGGTCTCTAAAATGCCATATAGGAACAAACATACATACATACATACATACAAAGACTGATAAACACATTACCCTCCTTCAGCAGTCGGGTAAAAAGGCGGCCTTATCGCGCTCTGAGATCTCTTCCCAAATCCATTCTTGGTTGTCTACCAAGAATGGATAGGGATAGCCTGGACACGACATGGAGTGCACTTAGTGCAAATTTCAAATCACAGAATTAGTTTTACTAAGTACAATTAGGTACTAAAATCAAATTACTACAAGTAAAATTTAAAAAACCCCCGACACATTTATCTTGCGAAAACACCCCGATTCAAACAGTAAAACGCCCGTAACTTTTGAACGGCTGAACCGATTTTATTCCAACATAGCTAAGAACACTCTCGACAAAAACATCTTTCAAAAAAAAAAGGCCAAGTGCGAGTCGGACTCTCGCACGAAGGGTTCCGTACCATTATCGCAAAAAACAACACAAAAATCACGTTTGTTGTATGGGAGCCTCACTTAAATATTTATTTTATTCTGTTTTAAGTATTTGTTGTTATAGCGGCAACATAAATACATCATCTGTGAAAATTTCAACTGTCTAGCTATCACGTTTCATGAGATACAGCCTGGTGACAGACAGACAGACGGACCGCGAAGTCTTAGTAATAGGGTTCCGCTTTTACCCTTTGGGTACGGAACCCTAAAAACAAATCAAAATCGGTTCATCTGTACTGCATCTGTATGTCACAGACAGACACACAGATACACAGCAACTCAAGTGAAACTTATAACACCCCTCTTTTTCCGGCGGGTGTTAAAAATAGATACTTAAATACATATAAATATACAAACAAGAAAACAATGCAGCTTAAACAAGGACAGGATCACAGAGACAGGTAATGTTCCTTTATAAGTGTTTTAAAGACAGGCAACGACTGAGCACGTTTTATTGGCTCAGGCAATGCATTCCACAAACGAGCAGCCTGGACAGTAAATGATTTATCCAAGAATGTAGTGGAATGCATAGGCATTTTAAGTCACAAGTTTTAAATCCTTTTCTTAGATTCTCTCTCGATAGAGTGGCCAGTTCTTTTCAACTGTTGCTGATGAAAAGAAAAATTTGGAGTGTCGCAGCGTTGAAGGCCTCCCACTAGGTGGGCTGATGACTTGGCAAAGGTTGCGTGAATCCGGTGGATGCGAGACGCCAAGGTCAACGACAACCGGTCATTGTGGCGACCCTTGGGGGGGGGGGGGCTATGTTCAGCAGTGGACGTCTTTCTGCTGAAATGATGATGATGTTGATTGCTGATGATACAACATAATTGTTACAGGAATACTACAATAACCCAGAACAGACTGCAGCAGTATTCACCAAAGACGGCTGGTTCAAAACGGGAGATCTGCTGTACAGAGACCAAGATGACAACTTCTACTTTGTCGAGCGTCTCGGCATGCTCATCAAGTATAGGAACTATCATGTACGAAGTATTTACTTCTTGTTTCCGACGTTTGATACACATTTATATAACGATTACATGGTCAATCAGGCCGATAAGTTCTGGAGTGGCAACCGCGAACCGGAAGACCTCTGCGTTTGAAGGCTTATAAGGCTTCCCACTAGGTGGACCGATGAAGCAGCCTTATTGCGTAATTAATTCGGCAAGGCAAAGAGCAAAGAGTATAAACTCGCGCACGAAGGGTTCTGTACCCAGGGTGGCGTCAACTATGTAATGGGTGTCCCCATTACATAGTTGACGCCACCCTTCCTTCCCATCCTTTAATTTTCAACTTTTTTTTTGAATTTTTCCTTTACTTGTGTTCTAAGACCTTACTTTTTGGCAAATTTCGTAAACAAAACCTATAGGGTACTTCCAGTTGACCTAGAATTGACAATTTTGGTTAAAAGCAAGGTCTAACAGCACAAGTAAAGGGAAAATTCCGAAAAATAAAAAAAGTTGAAAATTATGATAAATATTGATACTTAGGAGTTTTCGCGAAAATATAAATTTGCCCTTATCTTTTATCGTATTGACTCAGGATCTTGATTTATACCTAATAGGGACTATAGACATCTGTATCTGGTATAAATTTCAACTTGCTAGGTCCACCCGTTCCTGAGAAAATCGGTGGTGATACACGGACAGACAGACAAGAGAGTGGTCTTGTAAGGGTTCCTTTTTTTACCTTTTGAGGTACGGAACGCTAAAAATCAACCAATCGCATAGACGGAAATCCACATCGCGTCGTTCATTCCCTGCTGGAGTCTGTATTTCCTGATAGCTACAACCTGGGAGTATTTAATTCAAGAGTGAATAGGTTACTTCTAGTCAAGCGTGCTTCACCGTCGACCACATCATCGCTTACCATCAGGTGAGATAATGGTCAAGCTCAAGCCTATTATTAATAAAAATGTTTGGTAAATTTTTCATACTCTTTGACCTTTGCCTTGCCGAATTCATTAAGAGGAAACGGGGGCAGAGAGCGCCGACTGAATTACCTAAGAAAAAAGTCATAATTCGAGGTTTGGCTCTCGTCTATTTTCTCCTCCAATATTAAACCAATTTAAAAGATATTTCATAAACTGAAAATGAAAGATATATTCTATGTTGTTTTCCTTTTTGATGATACATTATCTTTAGAAATATACGAGAGCCAAACCTCGAATTATGACTGTTTAACTTAGGAAATTCAGTTGGCGCTCTCTGCCCATATTTCCTCAGGCTGCAGGTTAAGGTAGCGGGCATCCACTAGATGCGCGACGCACAGGACCGGTTATAATATCAGCATGGGATTTGTCTCGTCCTTCCCATTTCAGTTAAAGTAGTTAAATAAGTTCATATCTCTATCAGCAGTACATATATTAATAATTTTTGCCATACCTATTATTGGAATTAAATATAACAGCTCACAATGTTAGGCCCCATTAATATTTATGCAAATTTCTATCCGTGGTGGTGGTGGCTAGACAACTGGGATAAACCCAGTTGTCTAGCACCATGGTTAAAAAGCCCGACCCTTTGTGCCTTGTTTGTTCTATTTCCTACTTGATATGGAAGAAAGTGGAAATTTGTATTTTTTTCTACGAGTACTCCTCTGTTAATCTTTTCTGATTAATTTATTTGCGGGATCCAAGATTCTTGATTCTTGCTTTCAGGAACTGCAACTCCTGAAAGACAGATTTGGGAATAGTGCGGTGGGATTGTCCCAAAAAATATTAATATTCTCGTTCTTGCCCTTACAGATCGCCCCGTTAGAGATAGTGGGGGTGATTCGCCAGCATCCAGGTGTGCTGGATGTCAGCGTGACCTGTGTCCCCAACGTCTTCGATGGAGAACATGCCGTCGCCTGCGTCGTGCGACGACCTGGCTTCAAGGTCACAGCGCATGAGATTAAGGAGCTTGTTGCTAGTGAGTAGAAATTGAAGACGTATTATGAAGTAAGATAGGAGCCTTTTTGTTTCGGGTAAAGACGTACCGTCAAGCGGTCTAACCGTGTTCGGTATGATGCTTGGTGTAGCCACTAGAGGAGTTGGGTCGAGACAGCTGTTCCACTGCAGGCTGTCCAGCCTGACGCGCGCTGTTATGGGCCTATCGACAGTCTAGTCGCGAAGGGTAGCGGGATCCAAAGCACGGTGGCCGTCCGCGGGTAGTTGGGGGCCCAAGTAGTGTGCCAGCCACACACGAAAGGCTGCCCCGCCAACTGTCGAAAAATCTAGCTACCTATTATACGGGAGTTATTTATTTTTATTATTGTTTTCGTTTGTGTTTTGAATATCTATCATATTGAGTCATTCATAATTTATTGTTATTGCCTATATTTAGTATCCCTCTTACTAATAGACGCGGAGTGGGGTTATACCAGGTATAACTAAGGTAGACCCATACATTTTCATAGGTTTATACCTGGTATAACTTTGTTCTGCGTTTATTTGTAAGAGGGTTAGTATGTATTTATGTATATATTACGTAGCATATGTATTTATCTGTGTATCTATTATAATTATAGTATAATATGACTATGTTAATGTCACACCAACGACAACCCCACTTCAAGTCCAGAAAATTACTGTCCATACCAGGTTGCCTGGAAGAGATCGCGCTATGCGATAAGGCCGCCCATTGTATTTGTATTAATTTTAAGTTTTTTTTTGTTATATTTGTATTTTAAGGTGTACAATAAAGCATATAATAAATAAATAAATATCTCGTGTCTCCTGTGCGGGTCATAAATAAATATTTTCTGTTTTTTTCTTTCTTTCAAGTAACCATAACATCACGCCTCTGTTGCCCGAAGGGTTGGGTTGTGGTGCACCTACAGTACATGCACCCACATTTCACTATTTATGTTTAAGTCCCATGTTTTAGGGTTGAGCTTATTGCCGCCGACTGGGCACTAATCTAGAATCCAGGCTGAAAAATCCAATAATACTTTGCTTAATATCGAACTCAGGACGTCATGGTCAGCAGCAGTGCTGCATCATCATCATTTTACCCGAAGGACGTCCACTGCTGGACATAGGCCTCCCCCAAGTGTCGCCACACTGATCGGTACAGTGCGTTTCGCATCCACCGGACTCCCGCAGCCTTGACCAGCAGCCTAATTGTGTAAGTAAATTCGGCAACGGAAACAATCTGTTTCTTTCCCAAAAACACACACATACACAAAAAAGTTGAATAAAGATTGTGAACTTTTTTGTGTATGTGTGTTTTTGGGAAAGAAACAGATTGTTTCGTTTGCCGAATTTACTTACATAATTAGGCTGCAGGTCATCGCTCCACCTAGAGGGAGGTCTTCCAACGGCCATCCGTTCTGCGAGCAATGTGCCCGCAGCAGAGCTTGCGACCGCTAAATCAACGAGGCAGGCTTATGAAGTACCTAAAGGATAAAAGGGGTCCCCCGGTCCTGGGTTCGTTTCTAGGTTGTCTTTGTTACTGGTTTTATATTTTAGGAATTTATCAGAAGCAAACTAGAGCCTACCTTTTTTCCCAATTTACTAGGTAACAAAAGTGGTATTATGTCTGTTTTTCTTCAAAGTGAGTTCAAAGAGGAAGGGTCGACCAGGGGCCTTAATGCGAGTTTTTACTCACGCTCAATCGCGTTAACGTAAACGTCAATTTGTTTTGAAATTGGATAAGCGCCGTCTGGGGACGGTAAGGAAAAGCCTCTTTTTTTGTTTACATTTTGACCTAAGATATCGTTTTTGTTACCACGAGTGAGTACGTTAAAAAACGCGATTGAGCGTGAATAAAAACTCGCACTAAGGCCTCCGCAGGCTAAATAGACAGACCAGTAGGAACACTTTCAGCCAGTGTCCGTTGTCCTTTATATATGGTCAGATCATTAGCTCTCAGCGAAGTTTTACAAGCAATAACTCTATCTACAATCGATCGATTATCAGCAGTGTGCAGATGCGTAAGGAATTCAGCAAGGCAATAACGACCATATGACCATCTTGTAATTCATTGACTCTGTGACGAATTGGTAAATATGTTGTTGGAATGCCTTATTCGAGCATGCGGGCATACCTTATAGAGAGCAGTGGTGGCCCAGTGGTATCGGCTGCGACTTACAAGTTGTAGGTCGTGGGTTCGAGCCCAGGCAGGCGCTTTACTTTGTGTAAATTATTTCTTCACCACTGCTCTCAAAACGGTGAAGGAAAACATCGTGAGGAAACTGGCATGTCCTAGAACCAAAATTCGAAGACATGTGACATCCGCCAACCCGCACTGGGCCCGCGTGGTGGATTACGGCCCATTCCCTCTCACAAAGAGAGGAGGCCTGTGTCCCAGCAGTGGGAACATTAATAGGCTGATGATGATGTGATGATGCCTTATTCATTAAATAAATAAATAAGGCAAATGGTTTGACCCCATGAAAGAATATGACAAATACTCTTTAAATCTTAAGGTATTGCCAAAAATTATTGGACTCTTTCGAAAAGAGTAGGTATCTTCTCCAATGAAAGGGACCAGTAATTTTTGGCAATACCTACCTAGTTATTTAAAGAGAATTTGCCATAATCTTTAATGCGATCAAATCCTTTGTCTTGCCTAATTCACATAAGCAATAAGGCTGCTAATAGTCGATCGATTGTAGAGTTATTGCTTGTGAAACTTAGCTGAGCGCTAATGATCTGTAGCCTTAGTGCGAGTTTTTACTCACGCTCAATCGCGTTAACGAAAACATCAATTTGTATTGAAACTGGATAAGCGCCATCTGGTGACGGTAAGGAGAAACCTCTTTTTTTGTATACATTTTGACATAAGATATCGTTTACGTTTCACGAGTGAGCGTGAGTAAAAACTCGCACTAAGGCCTCTGGCCACATATAAAGGACTAAGTCCCTTTTCACACGCGCCGGTTGCCGGGTAACCGCCGGCGAATGTATAGCTATGTTCGCCGGTACATGTGAAAGGTAACGTATATGGCTACCCGGAAACCGGGGCGTGTGAAAAGGCAGTAAGGATACTGGCTGATAGTGTTCCTACTGGTCTATTTAAAAGATACTGTCTTAAATACTAATAATATTTACATAGCAGCACTATTTCTATGTTTCAGACAAACTGTCATACAGTAAGCGCTTGCGAGGTGGAGTTATCTTCATGGAAAAGCTACCCCGAACATCCTCCGGAAAAGTGGCTCGAGCCAAACTGAAACAAATTGCTGCTATCGCATACAGAGAATAAAATTAATTCCATAAAACAAGTTGCCTGTGTTTTATTTTTTGAACGAGAGCAATACATTCATTGAAATTAATAAAAATATTTTTTTTAATTTACTCTGTTTTTATTAGTTAGCTAAACTCCATTTGAGATAACATTCGAAATTTAAATTATCTCATTTTACAGCCCGTTCAACCGATTTTGACTTCTATTGCGTTGGTGATATAACAAATGGCAGCTGTATAGTTAGTTTTGGTGACAAGTTTATGCTTTTTATGCCATCCTTATGTTTACGGGATAGAACTCAAAATCCAACCGATTTTGACTAACTGTAAAAAGGGGTTGTAAAATTTTCTACAAATGTTATAATAGGCTATTGGTATATCAACGACTAACGCAGGCTAAACGAATATTTTAAAATATTTTATCTCATCAGTAGTTAGGAACTATCTATAGACCGTCCGCTTAACTGAGACCATTCTGAAGTAGATGCGTGGTACGGAGTAGGTAGGTACCTACTTAGTACCAATAAATAAGTACGGTTATTTATTTGTTTATTAAAACTTCATGCAACATAGGCGGACTTAGGCTGCGTTTCCACTAGACATGTGCGAGGTAGCTGGGTGTTGCGAGGATGCGTAGCGAGGCTGTGGTACGGTGTGAGTGTTTCCACCAGAGATGTGCTAGGCTGATGATATGAAACGGTGTGCAGATGGGCGCTGCATTATGGTTCAGAAGTCGTTGAATTATTTTTTGACACTTACTCATATTTTTGTCACTAACCACTCATGAAGAGAACTAGCTACAAATTCACTAGAACGGCAACACTGCTCGCATCCGTACCCAGCACACATCCCTTGCAACACATCCTTTCCTTGTTTTGTATGTACAAAAACCTCGAACGGCTGAGTCGTTTCCACGCGAGCTGCGCTAAGAGAGGCTAGGTAAATGAAATAATTCTATTGGTTTTTAACAAACACATCCCTCGCTACGCATCCTCGCACATCTCTGGTGGAAACACAGCTTTAGTGTCGCCGCGGGTGTAGTGACCTGTCAGTCTATAGTTCGCTGATGGGTGTCAACATCTCTCTTGTTACCTTAGGAACGGTCTCATTTAAGGTGATGGTCTTAGTTGTTCCTTTAGATTTTGCAAATGAACTACTGCTCCAAAATTTTCTCAGTAGTTTCTTCAAATGAACTGCTAAAGAAACTAGTGAGCTCAAAGGGTAACTTGCTTAAAAGTGAGCAAGTAGCTTGCGTTTCATTGAGTCATTTACCAATCATAAGTTATTATTTGACCTACATTAAGGCGGTACCCCGAGCAAAACGCCGCGCAAACCGTTTTTTGTGCTGTTATTAGAAGCTATCTACTCGTTATTTAAAAAGAAATATCAATTAATAAAAATACATTAAATTTCTTCATTAAATTCTAAAATGGTAGATTTAGTTTTTTTTTTAATGTTGTATATATTTCACTAATCTCCTTCCAAAAAAACATAAAAATGAGAAATAATTATTGATATTATGCATCTCCTCGTAAAGTGTTCATTAATTATTTTTTGTACCAACACTAATGGATAGACAATTTAATAAAGAACATTTTTGTAGATTTTTTTTTTTCAAAAGACCATAATTCGATTTTATTCTAAAATCTGGGCGTATTCACTACTGTAATTCATGCGCCACCAGTGCCGCTAGACCAATAGGAATGCTTATATCTCATGCCGATTTTTTGGTCAGGGTACCGTCTTAATAAATCTGAGCATTGTGAAAGTCTAATTTAAAAATATTGTTATGAATAAAGTTATGGTTTTGTTTCCACAAAGTAATCTAACATAAATCTATTGCAGTCTACTGCATCATATTTAGTTCCTTTTAAAAACCTTGCTTACGAAAGTTAAATAAAGGCTAAGACCTCGCCTCTCGTGCTTGAGGTCGTGGGATCATAATTTCAAATCCGAGCACGTACCAAGGTGACTTTTTTAAATACATATGTACTTTCTAAGTTTATCTAGGACATCAAAAAAAAAAGAAAAAATCATGAGGAAACCAGCAGCCAAATTGCGGCAAAGAGTATGAACAATCGACCAATCACATGCAACTGACGCGATGTGGATTGCCGTCTATTTGATTGGTCGATTGTACAGTCGGTAATAGGTGTTACCTGACCCATCCTAAAAACGAACGAATTTAAACCCTCTTTATGGGTTATTTCATTTGTATGGGTGTATCAGACTAGCGCTACTCGATGAACAAATACAATAATAATACAGATACTCAAATTGGATCTTTAATACGTTGATGAAAAATAATGGTGAATTATGTAAGATTGTAATCATAACCATATTTAAAACTAAAAATAGGTACTTATAATAAATCTATCACCATCTGCCTAGCCTTTTCCCAATTGTTGTTGGGGTCGGCTTCCAGTCTTACCGGATTCAGCTGAGTAACAGTGCTTTACATGGAGCGACTGCCTTTCTGACCTCCACAACCCAGCAACTGGGTAACACAATACCCTTTGGCAAGACTGGTGTCAGATCTCAAGCTTCTGACTACCCGTAACGACTGTCAAAGATCTTCAAATGACAGCCGGAACCAACGACTTAACGTGCTTTCCGAGGCACGAAGGAAATTCGCTATGTTGAAATGGTCACCCATCCACGGACTGACCTCGGCAAGCGTTGCTTAACCTTAAAGATCGACCCGTGCGGCTGTTATTATTTAGCCACGAGCTCTATAAATCTAATAAATATCTAATTTAATCTATAAAGTAGGTAAAACAAAGTATTTAGTTATATTTTCACTTATATTCTATAAGTAGGTAAGACAGTTAATGTGGTTTATAAAGATGATAATTATGTAGATAACAGATTACTTGCCTACTTTTAAAAGAAAAATGGGTATTTTGCAGACACTGTTGAAACTTTTTTTTCGTCGCTTTAACAACTTAAATAAATACATTCATTCTTCTCATAACTAGTTTAGTATTCTAACTTCTTTTTAACCGACTTACAAAAAAAGGAGGAGGTTCTATGTTCGACTTTATGTTTGTTTTTTTTTTTTTTTTTTTTTTTTTTGTGTATGTTCACCGATATCTCTGTCAATTGTGGACCGATTTTGAAAATTCTTTTTTAGTTTGAAAGAGCATGTTTCGAAATTGGTCCCATTTTAATTTGGTGAAGGTCTGATGAAGAACTTCGGAGATACACAACAGAACTCTTCAATAAATAACGGCAAAACTCTCGGGATTGCTGCAATCGCATGTCTGTTTGTTGTTTATACCATTTCATAACATAACATCACGCCAGTACGCTCTAAAGGGGTACACAGATCTCTCATTTCACCGGTTATGTTCAAGTTTCATATTATTCGGTTAATCTATTTTGGAGTTATAGGGACCTTAATAAACAACTTGCTATTATTATTCTTAAAAAAATTTTGATAATGTTGTTGATGTATTGAAGAGTATCTGGGTAACCAATATCTTTCATGTTTTAAAAAAATCTTTTTTGCAAAAAAATACTACCGACTTCCAAATGAAAAACTAAAAAGGGAAAAATAAAAAAACTTTTTTGCAAAAAAATACTACCGACTTCCAAATGAAAAACTGCAAAGTGAAAAATAACTTGACTTTTGGAAGTCGGTGTCCATATCGCAAAAAAATGGTACCTACGAAAGACACCGACTTCCAAAAGTTAAGTTATTTTTCACTTTGCAGTTTTTCATTTGGAAGTCGGTAGTATTTTTTTGCAAAAAAGTTTTTTTATATAAATATATTTTTGCTATAAATATATGATAAGTAATTATTTTTGTAAGTAAGTTATTATTTAATATTGAATAAAATCGTTATCATAATCATCATCGTTTTTCATTTCTGTTGTTATTTGTATTTAAATAGTTAATTTCAATTAACTATTTTAATTTAATATAAATAATATTTTAAGCCGACCCCAACTATAATTGGGAAAAAGGCTAAGCAGATGATGATAAATAATATTTTGAATTCAAAAACATAAAGCTACAAGAAGTGGAAGGTTAGTTTTGAACTTGCAACCATGTTGACATAGGTTCACCGATGCAACCACTAGTCCAAGTCGACTTAACAAATATTGTTAAAATAACAAGTCAATCATGGTGACAAAACTATTCAAACGCTTACCTACCTTAAAGTTACGTGTTACAGATCAAATTGGCATAACTGTATTCTTTATTATAATACCTTGAACAATTCGTTCTAGTTCGATAAGCTTATACGTATCGAATAACACTTATCTACTGCTAATAAGTAGGTTCACAATCGTCTTAGTTTTAGACGCTAACAGCTAACAGCAGGGTGGGTCAGGTAACTGCTATTCATCATCATCATCAGCCTATTAATGTTCCTACTGCTGGGACACAGGTCTCCTCTCTGTGAGAGAGGATGGGCAGTAATCCACTACGTGAGCCTAGTGCGGGTTGGTGGATGTCACGATGTTTTCCTTCACCGTTTTTGAGAGAAGTGGTGATTAAAATAATTTACACAAAGTAACTACTGGCTGGGGCCTACAACTTGTAAATTGCGGCCAATACCACTGATCTCAACAACAGCTATTACCGACTGTAAATACTCTTTGCCTTGCCGAATTCACTTACACAATAAGGCTGAAATAGCCAAGACAGAAGCCTGTGTGGTTTCCAGATCCTTCAGATTCTAGATATACAGGGGCCCGGGTTTTCTTTCTGTGAAAGCCGCTCCTTGAACACTAAAAATAATGACTTTCTTCTCTTCAATATTTCCAATTTCATGTAGCAGTCTCGAGGGTTAATCGCAGATATTGACTGTGGTAGCGAAAAACGTTCAGGTTGTTTTGTTCCCGTATGAAAATATTATTATTGTTCTGTGACCGGTACTTTCATATTTAGGTACGATCTGAATGATCTCCTTTTGGACAGAACAACGTTTGACGGATCAGCTCTATTTGAATTAATTTAAAATATGCTTCGTTTTGCAATCCGTTCAAGCGATTTTGACTTATATTAAGTTGGAGACATAATAAATGGCAGTTGTTGTAAGCAGCTGGTTTGGGTATCAGGTATATGCTTTTTATACCATCCTTGTGTTTAAGGAAAAGAACTCAAAATAGGTTGAACGGACTTTATAAAGAGTTGTGAAAACGTCTAACGTTATTTCGAATGGAGTATAGTGTTGGGATTGAAGCCAGCACTCGCGGCCAGCGCGCGTCCTCTGCACTGCGCACACAGCTGTGCGTCCCGCGCGACATCGATGTAGCGCGGGACACAGACACTCGCTACCACGGTCTTCACTGCGACAGTTGATACCTCTGCCCAAAACCTTATCAGTCTTATTACAAAAAACTCAATAAACCTTGGTTTAAACCTGGCCTATCAAGTACAGGCTTATCTGCAAAACCATGGTCTAAAATTGTCCGATTACAAAACTTAAAAAACCAGCCAAGTGCGAGTCGGACTCGCGCACGAAGGGTTCCGTACCATTATCATAAAAAACGGCGAAAAAATCACGTTTGTTGTATGGGAGCCCCACTTAAATATTTATTTTATTCTGTTTTTAGTATTTGTTCTTATAGAGGCAACAGGAATACATCATCTGTAAAAATTCCAACAGTCTAGCTATCACGGTTCATGAGATACAGCCTGGTGACAGACAGACAGACAGACAGACGGACCGCGGAGTCTCAGTAATAGGGTCCCGTTTTTACCCTGTGGGTACGGAACCCTAAAAAAACCGTGGTCTTCTTCTACCTTCATTTGAACCATTGTCAATATATCAAGCACAGATTAATACAAATATCATTCGTTTACCATAATATCATTATATTGCAACGTTCCGTATGCCAAGAAAAGAAAACGTTTCGATAATACGATAAGGATCAAATGATGTTTAGGAGTGTTAAAAATATTGACACTTTCTTATTTTGCATGGATATAAACATTAGAACTTATTTATCGATTGCAGTTTTGTTTTAAGTACATTACTTGAATTCGTATTAATTACTAATAATACATCTACGTACGTGTAACGAAACGTAACATTCTTCTTGTTTAGTTTATATTTGGAATGAAACGCCATTAAACCATTCGCCTAAAATACACAGTCCACTTTGGTTTCATCCACAAGGTAACAATAGTTACAAATAAAACATATATTTTTTTAATAACATTTTTATTTACAATCTTCACAGGAAGGCATATTTTTTTTACTTTGACTAATATAAAGGCGGCCAGTACAAGCTTACTTCGTTATGGCCGGATCTTGGCACCCATTGCAGATACTCGTCGAGAAGAACTGAAAGGAAAACAAAAACAGTGTTAGTTAAAACCCTTTTCATTGGGCATACAGTAAAGGAGTAGAATTCCCTCCCGGAGTCTGTGTTTCCCATGTGTTTCCTGAGAGCTGGGGGTCTAAAGTCAATAATTATTTCACCGTCGTTATTTTTCCGTCGACCATATCATCTCTTATCGTCAGATGGGATAGGTGTCAAACTCGAGCTTATCAAGAATAATAAATATAAAACTTTGTAAATATTTAAACTGTTAACCCACTACGGTTAAAAAGTTTAAGACCGGTGACAGATAGACTAAAGGATAGACCGAACAGACTACTAGACGGTAGTACAGACTACCAAGCAGACATACAGTCTACCAGACGATTGTACAGACTACCAAACAGACGTACATAGTCTGACAGACGTACAGACTACCAGACAGACCTAGACACTAACGGACTACCAGACAGACATAGATACTAACGAACTACCAGACAGACTTAGAGACTAACGGACTACCGTACAGACGTACAGACTACCAAACCTACCTACAGACTAATAGACTACCATACAGACGTACAGACCACCTGACAGACGTACAGACTAACGGACTACCAGACAGACATAGATACTAACGAACTGTGGCACCATCCGTAGCCACGGGACGCACCTGTTTGGAGCGCACGTAACTCGCACCTTCATCGACCGCGCGATGTGTTTACCTCGCCGCCTACGCCCGCGCACCTGCGACGCCTGCACGCCCCACGCTAGCGCTGAGTAAAAAACCGCGATCGCTCGGTCATCAGCACCAGTCGCCAGCCTGCTCCGACGGCGAACGCACGCGCTAATTGTTTTAGAATTATAATTACGTTTCGCTACCTAGCTAACCTAAAGTCTCAGTTTCTTTCTATTCTTGATTCTGTACCTTCCTAGTGCTTGTTCTTTCTTATATTTTAAGCTGTAATCTATTCTATTAAACTTCTATCTTCAACTTGAAAGTCGCCTGTTATTTCTACACATCACATACCCTCCGAGCAACTACAAATTGGTGACCCCGACGTGATCAGGATGACGGACCCGAAAGGTGATGGATGCGTCCCTGAAGCCCTGCGTGTAGGAGTACGCGCCCCCCCTTTTCTGGCCTAAAGAACCTGGATTGTGGTTTGCTCAGATGGAGGGCCAGTTCGCGCTCGCCAATATAACAGCTGACTCCACCAAGTTTTACCATGTCATTGGCTCGTTGGATCATCGCTTCGTGGCGGAGGTCAGGGACATCATCGCCAAACCTCCGTTGACCAACAAATACGAGAAGCTGAAGACGGAGCTGATCAAGCGACTATCGGCATCACAGGAGCGGAGAGTGGCACAGCTGGTAATGCACGAAGAGTTGGGAGACCGGAAGCCGTCCCAGTTTTATAGGCACCTTCAACATTTGGCTGGACCGGCGGTACCAGAAGAATTTTTGAAAACGTTGTGGGCTAGCCGGTTACCGAACAATGTACAGACTATTGTGGCTTCCCAAGAAGATTTATCCATAGAGAAGATGGTGGACCTGGCGGACAGGGTCCACGATATCGCGCCGACCGGTGTTCAGCACGTAGCGAGTGCAGCGGCCCCAGTGACATCTACCCTCATATAAGGTATGGTAACCCAAATGGGCGAGTTAACCAGGCAGATGGCATTACTTAGCCAGCAGGTGAGTGCAATACATATCCAGCGTCATGAACGCTCCCGCCAGCGATCTAGGAGTAGAAATGCTAGGCAAAGGTCTATGTCGCGACCACGACAGCCGCCCGATAACCACCCTCATTGCTGGTACCATTTCACTTATGGTTCGCAGGCGAAGAACTGCCGGCAGCCCTGTCAGTGGTCGTCGGAAAACTCCATGGGCAGTCGGAAGTAGCGGCCTACCACTGCGGAACCCATCCAGGCCGTATTTTTGTAACGGATCGACATTCGAAGATGATGTTTCTGATAGACACAGGGTCCGATTTATGTGTTTTTCCACGCACAGCAGTTAGGATGCCCTGCACGAGCACGAAATACGGCCTAACAGCTGCGAACGGTACGGTCATCAACACGTATGGCCCGATACAATTACATTTGGACTTAGGACTACGCCGAGTATTCCCGTGGCAGTTTACCATTGCGGACATATCAAAGCCGATTATAGGGATTGATTTTTTAAAGTTTTATAATCTGATTATAGATTGCCGCAACCATAGGCTGATAGATGCCGCCACTTCTCTCTCCGTACCTGCATCGCATCAGAGGATACCAGATGACGTGGCGTCGGTCAAGACTGTCGCCGGCGAGACAGAGTTTCACCAGTTGCTCCGTGAGTACCCGGAGGTGACCCGACCTGCAGGTACTGTGCGTGAACCTAAGCACAATACGGTGCATTATATTAATACTGTCCCTGGACCACCGGTATCAAGTAGGCCCAGGCGACTAGATCCGGACCGTTTGAAGATAGCCAAAAAGGAGTTCGAGGACATGCTGGCCAACGGCACGGCCAGGCGGTCAGACAGTCCATGGTCTTCAGCCCTTCATTTAGTCAGGAAGAAGGATGATGGATGGAGGCCGTGCGGCGACTACCGTGCGCTCAACGCACGCACAACTCCTGACAGATACCCCGTGAGACACATCCAGGATTTCTCGCATCAGCTCTCCGGCAGCACTATATTTTCAAAAATAGACATGGTCAAAGCATATAATCAAGTACCCATTTATGAACCTCACATACCAAAGACGGCGATAACCACGCCGTTTGGCTTATTCGAATTTCCGTACATGACCTTCGGTTTGAGGAATGCGGCGCAGACGTTCCAGAGGTTCATGGATGAGGTACTTACTGGGTTGGATGAGTTCTGCTTCTGTTATTTGGACGATATCTTGTGTTTTTCCCCCACTCCAGACCTGCACAAAGTTCACCTACGACGGCTGCTAGATCGCCTAAGAGAGCATGGGGTGTTGGTGAACTCAGCGAAGTGTGTCTGGGGACAGCCAGAGGTAACATTTCTCGGTTACAGTGTTTCTACTTCCGGTACTTGCCCACTAAACGCTAAGATACAGGCTATCCAGGAATTTCCAGTACCACAGACTGTGAAGGAGCTAAGAAGATTTCTGGGTATGCTTAATTTTTATAGACGCTTTATACCAAATGCAGCTAAGGCACAGGCACCGCTTAACGCTATGCTGGCTGGAGAAAAAACTACGAAGAACCAACCGGTTGAAATGACGCATGCACAGCTAGAATCTTTTTCCGAATGCAAGAAAGCACTTTCCAACGCTACGCTTTTAGTTCACCCGCTTACTAACGCCGAGCTTTCTATGACAACAGATGCATCAGATGTATCAATAGGGGCCGTGCTACAGCAACGAAATGGTGAGCAGTGGGAACCACTGGGTTTTTTTTCTAAGAAACTTAGCCCAGCCCAAAAGAAATACAGCCCCTACGACCGCGAACTGCTGGCAGTGTACGAAGCCATCAGGTATTTTCGTCACATGGTGGAGGCCCGGCACTTTATCGTTTTCACAGACCATCGCCCGCTAACGTACGCCTTTACGACACCAAGGGAGAACTGTTCACCGAGGCAGTACAGGTATTTCGACTACATATCTCAGTACACAACGGACATACGCTATATACCTGGACCCGAGAATGTGGTCGCGGATACATTGTCTCGAATAGAGGAGGTTCGAGTTCCTAAGGGTATCGATTATCAGGCGCTTGCACAGTGTCAGAACACCGATCCAGAACTCCAAAGTCTCCTTAAAAGTGGATCCTCGCTTAGACTAGAAAAGGTTAGAATACCCGATACAGACATCGAGATCTACTGTGACGTTACGGGTACACCGCCACGACCGTATATTACGCCGAAATTCCGTCGGCAAGCGTTCGATTCGCTGCACAGCTTGAGTCATCCCGGAAACACAGCTACAGTGCGACTGGTGGCACAGAGATACGTTTGGCCAGGGATGCGCAAACAATGTAGAGAGTGGTCCCGTAAATGCCTTAGGTGTCAAGGCAGTAAAGTGACACGGCATACCCTTGCTCCTCTTTCCCAGTTTCCTGTCACAACATCAAGGTTCTCCCATATCCACCTTGATATCGTCGGCCCTTTACCAGTCTCTTATGATTACAGGTATTGTCTCACTGTCATCGACAGATTCACAAGATGGCCTGAGGCGTACCCCATCAAAGACATCACGGCTGAGACCTGCGCAACAGCGCTGGTGTCCGGCTGGATCGCCAGATTCGGTTGTCCGCTCAAAATAACAACTGATCGTGGCACTCAGTTCCAGTCGCATCTCTTCCGAGCCGTTGCTACCATGGTTGGTGCGCACCACTGCAGCACAACCGCCTACCACCCCGCTGCGAACGGCATGGTGGAGCGACTACACCGGCACATGAAAGCAGCCATCATGTGTCACTCTACTCCGCAATGGACCGAAGTTCTTCCACTAGTACTTCTGGGTATACGAAGTGCATGGAAGCCGGACATCGAAGCATCACCAGCAGAGTTGGTCTACGGCGAACAACTACGACTACCAGGGCAATTCATCGCACCAACAGAAGACTACAAGACATCTGATGTCACTGACCTAGCGACGCGTTTACGTAATCGCATGGCCAACCTCACGCCAAGGCCTGCATCCTGTCACAGAAAAGGTCCATTCTACTTACCACATAGTCTCAGCGAATCATCTCATGTGTTCTTGCGGCAGGACTTCGTTCGAAGACCGCTAGAACCACCGTATGCCGGTCCGTACAAGGTCATACAGCGCCAACCCAAGTACTATAAGCTCGGGGTACGTGGTAAAGAAGTTACCGTCAGCGTTGATCGGCTGAAGCCGGCCTACATCATGCAGGAACCAGATGAACAGCCACCACGGGTTCCTGAGCCACTAGTACCAGCACCAGCTCCACTCCCTGTTCCAGCCAAAGAAGAAGAGAGAAAGACGAGGTCCGGACGTCGGGTGCACTTCCCAGATTATTACCGCCCGCAGTAGCGGTCTAAGCGGGGGAGTAATGTGGCACCATCCGTAGCCACGGGACGCACCTGTTTGGAGCGCACGTAACTCGCACCTTCATCGACCGCGCGATGTGTTTACCTCGCCGCCTACGCCCGCGCACCTGCGACGCCTGCACGCCCCACGCTAGCGCTGAGTAAAAAACCGCGATCGCTCGGTCATCAGCACCAGTCGCCAGCCTGCTCCGACGGCGAACGCACGCGCTAATTGTTTTAGAATTATAATTACGTTTCGCTACCTAGCTAACCTAAAGTCTCAGTTTCTTTCTATTCTTGATTCTGTACCTTCCTAGTGCTTGTTCTTTCTTATATTTTAAGCTGTAATCTATTCTATTAAACTTCTATCTTCAACTTGAAAGTCGCCTGTTATTTCTACACATCACATACCCTCCGAGCAACTACAGAACTACCAGACAGACTTAGAGACTAACGGACTACCATACAGACGTACAGACTACCAAACCTACCTACAGACTAACAGACTACCATACAGACGTACAGACCACCTGACAGACGTACAGACTAACGGACTACCAGACAGACATAGACACTAACGGATTACAAGACATATGTACAGACTAACGGACTACCAGACAGACGTAGAGACTAACGAGCTACCAGACAGACTTAGAGACTAACGGACTACCATACAGACGTACAGACTACCAAACATACGTACAGATTAACAGACTACTATACAGACGAATAGACTACCATACAGACGTACAGACTAACGGACTACCAGACAGACCTAGACACTAACGGACTACCAGACAGACATAGATACTAACGAACTACCAGACAGACTTAGAGACTAACGGACTACCGTACAGACGTACAGACTACCAAACCTACCTACAGACTAACAGACTACCATACAGACGTACAGACCACCTGACAGACGTACAGACTAACGGACTACCAGACAGACATAGACACTTACGGATTACAAGACATATGTACAGACTAACGGACTACCAGACAGACGTAGAGACTAACGAGCTACCAGACAGACTTAGAGACTAACGGACTACCATACAGACGTACAGACTACCAAACATACGTACAGATTAACAGACTACTATACAGACGTATAGACTACCATACAGACTAACGGACTACCAGACAGACCTAGACACTAACGGATTACCAGACATACGTACAGACTAACGGGCTACCAGACAGACGTAGAGACTAACGAAATACCAGACAGAATTAGAGAATAACGTACTACCATACAAACGTACAAACTACCAAACATACGTACAGACTAACAGACTACCATACAGACGTACAGACTACCATACAGACGTACAGACTACCATACAGACGTACAGACTACCATACAGACGTACAGACTACCAGACAGATTTACAGACTAACAGACAGACGCAGAGGCTAACGGACTACCAGACAAGTGTACATACATTCAGACAGACGTACAGGCTAACGGACTACCAGACAGGCATACATACATTCAGACAGACGGCGTTGGCTTAGTAAAAAGACCCTTTTGGTTAAGTACAGTTCGATTCAAACTGTGGAGTTACGCCCGCTGTCACGTGAATTGCTGCGCAATGACTCGGGTAAAGTACCAAACCCCCATTCAGTTTTATAAAGATAAGTGTAGACTATATCAAAAAAATAATACTTACAAGTACTCTGTTCTGCCCAAACGCTCTTCAATGCGTCTCTAGTCCCGACTCTCTTCGCTACAAGCGCTCTCAGAAGCGCCTCAGTCCTAGGTTGTAGCTTCGCCCAGCTTTTGACCATAGTCGATGGCGGGGACAAGAGCGACTTGGTATATCTCTTCAGCTTTGGGAACACGGCGCCTTCTAGAAGGAAACGGGCGAACCATCTGTGGGGAGAAAATGATTTTTAATGTATTGCGGTTTCAGTTACGAGATTGCATAATGACATACTTTGATATCAATATAACACACATCAACGAAGGGCATAGATGCACCAAGTAAGTATGTATTTTGTAAGCGTTGTTGAAGCTTTTTTGTGAGATCAGCCGACAGAGTGTATCCTGTTTTCATAATACTACTATAATCCAGCAACAACACGGATTCGTAAAGAAAACGACCACGACCACAAATTTGGTGATTCTCGTGTTCCGATGGACGCCATGTATACCGACTTTCAAAAAGCATTCGACAAGGTTGATCATGAGTAGATTTAAAAAAAATACAACGGTAGGTATACGTGGTGATTTACTCAGGTGGATCTCCTCATATATAACGAACAGGACTGAAAGAGTCGTAATTAACGGGTTTAATCTGCCACGGCTATTAGTGTAACTTCCGGTGTGCCACAGGGCTCGATTGTGGGACCCCTTTTGTTCATTTTATTTATAAACGACATTGACGCTTGTTTCAGAAATTCTAAAGTTTTATTCTATGCTGACGATCTCATAATTTATAAGCCCACAAAAAATTGCAAGACAGCATTTTGTTACAGGAAGGTCTAGATCGATTCAGTGATTAATGCAGGTTCAATAGATTACAGCTGAGTCTACTTAAATGCTGTTGCATAAGTTTCACAAAGAACAGGAATGTTTTCAAGTATCCATAAGCTTTGGATAACACTACACTATCAAGGGTGTCCCTTATTTGTGAACTTGGAATCCTTCTCGACGATAAACTTCACCTTGATGTGGGCGGCGAAAGGTTGTGAACAATGCCTATCGAATGTACGGTTTTGTGATGAGATATGCAAAAGAGTTAAAGCGTTTATCCACCTATCTATATCTTTATAAGTTGCTGATCAGATTACAACTCGAGTCCGCGGTTCCAGTGTGGAATCCCTTCTACAATAAATATTCTGAAAAAATTGAAAAGGTTCAAAGAAAATTTCTGAAAGCCATGCTTTACCGTTGCTTTCATACATTTTTTTGAAAATTAATTTCAATAAATTTCTTGTTCTCTTCTTCTTATTTTTTATCAGTTGAGTGCAATAAATTTAGAGCTTGCGTTCGCCCTTTCATTTGACATTCACTTGCTTTTCTGCATGCAGGTTCGAAGGGCCCTGGTTGGTTTTGCCGCCCTTGGTACCCGATAGACATAGTCCGCTTCAGTGGTTTCTACAATTTACGATTTTCCTTACTTTTGCCCCACCCCTAAGCAAATGCTGGATACGCCCATGAACGTAAGCTACATAAGTTCCTAGGACGACAATTCGTCGCGGGGGGCGCGAATAATAATCACGTCACTCTAAAATAGTACATTGTGATACAAGGGTGGAAAGTAGGTTATTGCAAACAAGCTGTCATTAAAAACCCTCGACGAGTTTGCAATAACCTACACACCCGTGTATTACACGACGTTTTTCAATACAGTTGTGGGAAATAGTAAAAACAAATCAAAGAATTAGATTCGTTTATTCACATAAAATATTTTTTTCAGAAAATGGGCGCGTTTTTGCAACTAAACATATTTTTTTTACAACGAAAACAATCTATACAGCCTATTCGATTTTTGACAAATGTTGATGTGTAAATACTTAAATAAAAACGCGTAATTAAATATAATAAACAACCATTTAAAAGACTTTTGAGAATTCAATGCTAAAACGTATGGAATCATTCATTTTTCCTCGTATAAAATCTATCCCATTTTATTCTATGTATGAAAACTCCTTGCTACTAAACTTTTTTAAATTGACTTATAAATTTAAAACTCAACTGCAAAAAGGAGTTTTTGGCGGGATTTTTTCGAGTGAAGTTCAGCGGCTGTTAATATTATTTGCAAATTGATTCCTAGTGGATATTGTGATATAAAATTGGTGTAGTTTTGTGTCTCAACTGTCTACGCAACTGGACAATATGTGAAATCATTGACAGAAGCGAGCTCAGGATAGTGGAGCGGAGAATTTTATTGTAGTATTGACTACCTCCGCAAAGCTTACTGGGAAGGCTGACTCGATACAATTTGCTGCCAAATACTCCAAAAACCATTAGAATCTGTTACACCCGTATTCTAATGCATACTAAAGAATGTTAAAATTGCACTGAAGACGAGGCGGTATGGTCCAAGACCTTAGCCTGCCCGAAAGGGTGAACAAAAAGAAAAAAAAAAAATCAACTGCAAAAGTAAATGATTGAGCTTGTAAACAAAAGTCACGACCGCGTAACAGAAAGATGTCTGTGCGAAAGATTTAATTTTCGTATCATAATTATAACCTCTGAAAGTACGCCATGTTGAACAACTGTATTGAAATAGTTATTTATGCTACAAGTGCGGAAGGTAGGTGATTTCCGATGAGTGGCATTTTTATTCACGAGCGAGCGAAGCGAGTGAGTGGATAAATCGACACGAGTCGGAAATCATCTACAAAATTTTACTATGCATTGTGCGAGGAAACAAATAAATTAATAAAATGAAATTATGGCCATTTTATGGCGGGCTTATTCAAGCGTGTTCAGCATATCCACAGATTAACTAATAGTTCCTCGGGCATATCTACTGCGCATGTGCAAATAGCTGTCACATCGTAACGCAATAAGGCACGAGCAAAATATACGTTCTGCCAAACATAGTTAATTAATATTTAAAATTAATTTATTGATTAAAATCTAAATCTAGAGTAATTAAAAACGCCTAAAATGAAGTATTAGTTTTATTCTACCTTTTATATGAATGATAATCTGTACATAACTAATTTTGAAAACTTTTCTCAAATAATAAAAACTCTATGCGTAGGGTTGACGTTGGAGTTAAAAATAAAAAAAAATACAGGAAAGTAAAAAGCACTAGTGAAAAAAAGTGACACTTTCCGCACAGTTTGGCTGCTTGGAAAACCGCTCGTTTCGAGGACATGCATTGTAAAAAATATTTTACCTGTATCTCTCAATCTGTTCAGGGAAGTCGATTTCAGAGATTGGTAGCTCCCAGCCTGCTTTCCCGAAGGTGCCTTTAAAGTGACACTTTACTCGTCCTGATTTGTCGTCGAACCTCGGAGATGGCTCGTCCAGGGGTTCACCTAGAAAAGAATAGAATAGAATAGGTCTTTATTTGCTTAGAATGTAGGTACATAAAAATAAGTTGATACATTATAAAATAGGATCCATGTACATTCTGATCGATCGATCCATTAATATAGCATGCAAATGTGGTACAAAGTATAGGTTACTAAATACATTATAAACAATTATCATTTAAGAAATCCTGCACTGAATAATAACATTTATCTACAAGTAATTCTGTGAAAAAAAGAGAATAGCTCTTTATTTGAGTATCCACTGACTTAAAAATACTGTTAATAAAAGTTATGAGTATGTTAGCATGTTTACATTCATCAAAAACTGCACATCTACAATAAATTGCTCAAAAGTTGGAAAGAGCAAACTATAACTAAAATCAAACAAACAATGAAATTGTTTTTGGTACAAAAAGCATATTATAGTATAACAAATTTTTTAAACGTTAAACCGTTAAAACGTTTCGTTTCTCATAGTGATTATTATAAATTTAACTAACATTGTAGTTATTATGGTCATGTAGTAGTGGCGAACTTAAATATGCCTATATTATTAATTTCATTATAATTAAATTGATGCCTATTAAAGTGATGTAAATCTTTATTGTGATAATTGAGATTATGATATTGGACAAGGAAAATAAATAATAAATCATTGGAGAGTGTAAATAATATAGAATATAAGAAATCTGTTTTAACTCTAATGATATTTTGTAAAATTTAAAAATCATTTGATTCAATAATAATAATTTACCTAAAATATTTGCACGCCATGAGAAATGGCAGACATGTCGTGAGCCAGTTTTATTTAAGATCTTGCATGCATGTATTATTTTAATTCTGTATGTATATACATGTTTGAGCAAATACAATTTCTTATTCTTATTCTTGCAAGCACAGAAAACCAAATAACATCGAATAACGTGTCATCGCGGCGAAATAAAATTGTCAAATTAATACAATACAATAGCTTTGCTGATACATAATTCGGATTTGCGATTAAAGAGCGATTATTGCGCAATAATCGCTATCGTATTGCTCTCGATACGTAATAAGCCTGCGGCATGACCTAGAACCAAAAGTTCGATGACATGTGACATCCACCAACCAGCACTGGACCCGCGCGGTGGATTATGGCCCATTCCCTCTCTCACAGAGACGAGGCCTGTGTCCCAGCAGTGGAAAGGTTAAAAGGCTGATAAAGATGAATACAAATATTTGATATATGGTCGCAAGAACGGGCTCACCTATCCCAACCAAATGTATAGGCTTTGTTTGGACTATTTAGTAGATGGTTTATTTTCACTCTATTAAAAGTTAGATGAATTTAAAGTTTTCTATCCAGAAACTCAGACATTTTCATATTCGATAGATGGCGTTGTGCATTTAATGTTGTTTTCTGAATTACTGTGTTATGATTCGCCGCGGAAGAATTACCCTGGAAAATAAGTTGGTAGCGAGGTAAGTAGGGTAGGTAGGTAGGTAGGTAGGCAGGCAGGTAGGGTAGGGTAGGCAGTCGACGGGGGCGAATCCGCAGGCACAACTAGTCTTACCTAAGTTACACAGTTGAGGCAGCAACATAGGCAGCCACTCAGGTTCAATAGCGGTGACGTTCTTCATGACCATCTTCCTTCGATCCTCGCCTCCAGTCTCGTACAACTCCTGGAACACCACCCACTCCGGTATGGTCTGCCGGAGTATGGACTCCGAATGGAGATGAACAGGCTCCTCTAGTTCACCGCAGTGGTACGCGTATTTGAATTTGCGTTTGTCCTCGCCTGGTAAAATTAAAATAAAACTCAGATAAATAAGTAGTTTTAACTAATATTAAGTATGAAATTATCGTGTTATGAAACGGGTTACTTTGAATTAAAATAAATTCGGTTTGACTTGGAATAAAAAAATCTTATAAACTTTATATTGAAGACATGTTTATTCATTTTTAGGTTTCCGTAGCAAATTTGTTGTTATAGGGGCAACAGAAATACATCATCTGTGAAAATTTCAACTGTCTAGCTATTACGGTTCATGAGATACAGCCTCGTGACAGACAGACGGACCGCGGAGTCTTAGTAATAGGGTCCCGGTTTTACCCTTTGGTTACGGAACTCTAAAAACGGGACCCTATTACTAAGACGCCACGATCCGTCCGTCTGTCTGTCTGTCTGTCTATCTGTCACCAGGCTGTAGCTAGACAGTTGAAATTCATTTCACAGATGATGTATTTCTGTTGCCGCTTTAACAACAAATACTAAAACTGTGGCTCTGTGTGTTGTTTTGTTTTGATTTCCGTGTGAACTATTCACAGCAATAAAAATAGCAGCTCATTTTTTTAATAAATTACACTATGTTAAAAGAGTATTAACAACTGTATAAACTTCCAAGTTGATTAAGAGCGTCCGGTCTGCATCGAGTGCAAAGGGCAACTGATAGAAATCCGACGACTGACAAAACACGAAGTTTGCCGAGGGACATTAAGAAAATGTTTGTCTATACCAATATTATAAAGAGGAAAGATTTTTTTGTTTGTTTGTTTGTACCGAATAGGCTCCAAAACTACTGGACCGATTTAAAAAATTCTTTCACCTATAGAAAGCTACATTATTCCTGAGTGACATAGGCTATTTTTAAATACCGAAAACGGGTCCTGTGGGGTGGCCCACGGGAGCGAAGCCGCGGGGATATGGACGCTGTATATGGACGTATCATGACTAACGAACGAACTGTGTGTTATTGGTTTATCTACTTTTTTTTGAACAAATATCACGTCGCTGTCTGGTGAAGAAGGTTCACTGTTTTTTTTTCTTTCTGATTAAAGAAAGAAAAGAAAATCAATGAACCTTCTTAATCAGGGACTTTTATAATCGCCATGCGTATGACAGTCCCATCATACCCTAAATACACACTATGTACCTACTATTCATCAGACTTGGGTCATGAACTTGAACAGACTCAAAAGTTCATTTGAGAGGTGAAATTATTGGGACTCACAACATGGTGAAAAATGTCCAAGATCCGGCTCGAAGGACCAATGTTAGCTCGTGGATAAAATGAGTGGACTGTATTTTTTGGGCGAATGGTTTATTGCCGTTAATTACAAATAACTGTTCCGGTCAAACAAGATTATGGTGCTTTAGAGAGAGGTGTCGCCTGTCGCGGTGGAATCCGTGGTAGTGAGTGTTCACCGAGCAGCGCCGCGTCACCGCCGCACTGCGCTCTCACACACCGATGCCGAAGTATTGGGTTAAATTCCCAAAAAGGTGTATTATAGACGCCACAAAGTCCAGTGAGTTGGTGTGGGTGTAACCTAACCCTTTAGCTTTACATGTGTGATGGTAAGTAAGTTTGATGATGAAGTGTCTACTGACCTTTCTTAACCTCTTCAAGAGCGATCTTCTTCCCGACCTGGTCTCCTAGTCCACTGAGCACCAGCTGTCGCAGGAGACGCGCCTGGTTGTCACTCGGAGGCTTCATGTTGGGGTCTACGGTCACGTCCACCCCGTCCACGCTGATGTTGATCTCTGAAGTTAACTGCTTCCGAAGCTTACGGATTTCTTTGATACCCTGGTGTTTCAAAAGTAAGTTTTTGTTAAAATCATTAATGATATAAATATTGCGAATTTACCTTAGAAATAATTTAATTGTTTATAATCTACTAGCTGACCCTCGCGGCTTCGCTCCCGGCAAATGGCCCTGCCTACTCTGCCTGCCCCGACTACGCTGCCTACCCCGCCTATCCGGCCTACGCTGCCTACCCCGCCTGCCCTACCTACCCTGACTACCCTACCTACAAACTATTTTTTTATCTATTATTGATAGTTTTCACACTATATTAGTATAGATACTTATTATGTTATAAAGAGGTAAAGTTTGTGAGTTTGTGACGTTGTAGGGGGTAATCTCTGGATCTACTGAAACGATTTTGAAAATACTTTGACCAGTAGAAAGCTACATTATTTTTGAGTGTCATAGGCTACAATATATTTAAAAAAAAATTGAGATCCTTATAAAAATTGCAAAAATGTAACCCAAGGTAGCAAAATGTTGCCTATAAAATTTATTCTTTTGCGTACGCTATGAAAACTATTGATGATAGATAAAAATTGGTTGGTAGCTGGGTAGGCAGGGTTGGCAGAGTAAGTAGGCTGGATAGGCAGGGTAGGCAGAGTAGGCTGGATAGGCAGGTTAGGCAAGATAAGCAGGTTAGGCAGGGTAGGCAGAGTAGGCAGGGTAGGCAGGTTAGGCAGGGTAGGCAAGGAAAAAGGGTAGGCAGGGTTGGCAGGGTAGGCAGGGCTGGCAGGGTATGCAGGGTAGGTAAGAAGGTAGCCAGTTGACGGGAGCGAAGCCCCGAGGGGCAGCTAGTATATTATAAAGAGGTAAATTTTGTGAGTTTGTGACGTTGTAGGGGGTAATCTCTGGATCTACAGAACTGATTTTGAAAATACTTTCACCAGTAGAAAGCTACATTATTCCTGAGTTTCATAGGCTACAATAAATGTTCAAAAATAAATTGAGATCCTTATGAAAATTGCAATAGTGTAACCCCAAGTAGCAAAACGTCGCCTATAAATTTCATTCTTTGGCGTGCGCTGAGAAAACTATTGATGATACATAAATAGTAGATTATTAACCAAGGGGATAAAGCAGTGTCTTCTGTCGCGGGTGACGATTTAAATCGCGAGCGTAACGAAGGACTCCAGGTTTACTCCCGAGCGTAGCGAGGGTGTTAAAAAATTAAATCACGAGCGAAGCGAGGGATTTAAGACGAGTCCTGAGTGTAGCGAGGTATTTAAGTTCACCCAAGACTAAGACAGCTTTATCACCGAGGAAAATACTCTACTTTTCGTACTATTTGCGAAAAAAATAACACAATAATAATATGAGATAAGCATTTATTAAAAATAATGACATTTAAAAGTAAAATAAACTTAACGTTTATGTATTTGAAGAAAACAAAAACGCGGCAAATTCCTAGACTAATATTTTTTGTCGGAAAAGCAAAGGCATCAAGCTCATACGGCCTCGTCGGTTTTCGTAATTTTATGTAATAATCATAACTGCATAATAATAACTTTTTTCAAAAAGTTGTATAATGCTTTATATACAAACTCAATGGTGTAAACACAGATGTAGTTCAGTATAAATTTCGATAAGTATTCCAAATTTAAATCACATTCTCCCCCTAGAGGATGAATGAAATTCAGTACAATTTTCTTTCCCTGTTTTTAACAGATTAAAAATGACTATTGTTATGTTCGCTTTTTGTGGCATAGAATGTCACTTTTTTGAGCAAGTGGTACGAAAAAATTATGAACTACATGATTAAAATACTCATTTATTACCAACAAAAACATCGAGAGAATAGATCGAACTATCATAGTAAAGTCACAATAGCAGCTTTTATGTTCTAAATTTTAATTAGATCGCCGGTAGAAACAAAAGTTGGTTACATTCGTATTGTAGTATAATTCTTATTCAAATAAATAGTTAAACAAATTAGTAGGGTAGGGTAGGTAGGGTAGGGTAGGGTAAGTAGGGTAGGGCAGGGTAGTTAGGGTAGGGTAGGTAAGGTAGAATAGGTAGGGTGGGATAGGTAGGGTAGGTAGGGAAGGTAGGGTAGGGTAGGTAGGTTAGGGTAGGGTAGAGTAGATATGGTAGGCAGCTAGTTCTAATTTAAATCAAATGAGATCGGTGTTTCCTAGTTGACTATTCTGAAAAGAAAGACAGAAGCAAACTAAGAAGTCTCTTATAAAGTCCACGCAATTACTATGTAATGGTCACGTAAAATGAAAACCAGTCTGAACTGATCCTGTGTTCATCGGGAACAGTTATGCCAAAACGAACCAACCCGTGAAGAGTCACTCAATCATCATCATCAAATGTTTAATGTTCCCACTGCTGGGACACAGGCTTCCTCTCTGTGAGAGGAAATGGGCCGTAATGCACCACGCGGGTCCAGTGCGGGTTGGTGGATGTCACATGTTTTCAAATTTTTGGTTCTAGGACACGCCGGTTTCCTCACTATGTTTTCCTTCACCGTTTTTTGAGCACTGCTGATGAAATAATTTCCAAAAAGCACCTGCCTGGGTTCGAACCCACGACCTACCACTTGTAAGTCGGTTTAGTTTTAGGTTTTAAATTTCTGAGGCACGCCACTAGATTATTTGTATTGTAAAACATTTTGGTATAATGAAACTGTAAAAACTTCCAAATATAATGTAAAACAAATCGTCACTGTATTTAAAGAAAAAAATTGTCACGAACCGAGTAAACCCTTGCTAGTCGCTGCTAACACCATCTATAATAATAATAATCAGACGAAACACGTTATTTACGTCGGCACGGTTTCTTTGTATGAGATGTGCCAACTGTATGCTAGTATTATATTATCTGTGGCATAACCAAGGACTTGCAGAAGAAATATTGGTCGGCCAGCTGGGAGATGGGCAGACAACATTACTGTCATCGCGGCCAGAACCTGGATGAGATACAAGAAAAAGCTGTTAACAAGAAAAATCATGCTGTGCAGTCGGAGGAAACATATTCGCGAAAAGGCTGACCACCTGATCCTCCGACTGCACAGCATGATTTTTTCATGTTAACAGCTTTTTATTTCGATTCTTAATCAGTCGGGTTTTTCATTTTTAAATTAACTTTTTTTATTTACAACTTTTTAGTTATATTTTTCATTTTCGAATTACTTTTAAACATATAAGTGGTATATTTTTTTGTAATCACCTCTTAAAACCCTTCATTTTGATACCCCACTCGCTGGGTTTGGAAACAAAAAAAAATTGGGAACCGCACAATATGGCGCCCAAAATCCGCCATGTTTGTTTTTTCAGAACTTCACCTGTCTAAGAACACTTGGGCGGTCAAGACTTATCTATCGATGTCTTAATTATATAATTCGGTCAAGTGGTTTAAAAGATATGAGGTAATAAAGAACATACATACAAGATACGCGCGAAAATAACCCTGTCGGGTAAAAAGAGAGATCATGCTCAGCAATGGGCAAAGTCAGGCTGCAGATGATCAAGAACTCTCTTCTTCTGTCATATCGGCTAGGTTCCTCTTTACATACCTTTTCTCTGAGCCTATACTTGGCGCAGAAGACTTCCCCCTCTCCCTTCACATGAGCGTACTCCGCAGCGCCGACAGCCCGCAGCAACACGCCCGGGTCGCCCAGCAGAAACATGTTGCCGGTCGCCGGCCAACTGTCTGGTTTACCTGACATTACCTAAGAGAGAAAAAAAATAAAATAATAATAATAATAGTATATTATGCAACTAGTGAATAAAAGACGGATTTAAATCGAGGGCTATAGATGAATCACGAGCAAGTGAAGGATTCTAACGACTGAATCACGACCGTAGGGAGTGATTCATGATGATGATTCAAGTGTTAGAATCATGAGCGACGCGAGTGATTCATGGCTCTCGATATAAATCCGTTTTATTCAAGAGTTGCATACTATATTTTATACCATGACTTCGAGAAAAAAAAAGATCTAAGCGAAAAGCACAAGGGATATTACGAGTAATAAATAAATGGTGTATTTCCTTCAAAATTAGCAAAAAATGTTAAACCCTGACCCCTGAGCTAGGTAACAGCACCTGTATTTCAGGGGCCAGTGACCGCCTCCGTTACGCTACATAATTATAGTGAATTAAACACCATTGCAATTATTATTAGAATTACAATCCAAATAAGTATTCAATAAATATCCTAGACTAAAATCAAAATCATTATTAAAATCCTAAATAAAAAAACTCAAAATTAAAATCCAAGGAGTTTGAAAGTCGAATATTCTCTGCACAAGAAGTTTGTATCGAGTATTTTTTGCGCAAGGAGGTTACATAGCATTAAGATGGGCGTCTAATACATTGGTGTGTTCCATATTCAAACACCAAAACAGTGATTAAAAGTGCTTTTTATTCACTGTTTTCAGTGAATAAAATAAGCTTTTTAGAGGGAGAATGGTATAAAGCAATTGATTGCCGAAATTTGGGCGCCGCAGTTCCGCGTGCCTTTTGGCATAAGCCTCCTCCAACTCCCCTGTAGTGTATCTATCTCACTCGCACGTTCACTTAGTCATCCCCACTTTCCCCCACACAGATATACACAATCTCGTGCGCACCACGTCAGTATTACGAGAGCCGCTGGCGGGTGTAGACGTGTTGAAGTGTGGTCATTTAGTGCGTGTACGAGCCTGTGAATTGCCCCACAACATTGTGGTCTGTCCTCTGCAACTCTAGTTTTTACCCTTTGGGTACGGAACCCTAAAAAGGGAGGATCCTCCGACCAGACGAGTGTTGTGTCTGGTAAGCAACTGCCCAGCGGTTCATGTTGTTCATGTTCAATTCGCGCCGGAAACTAACTGCTTGCGCGATGCATGTGGCGTAATAGATGTATCCATGTCAAAAACAGAGTAAACTCAACATACCTCAGGCACAGTTAAGGCAGAAACGAGCAATATAGAGTACGGCAGCAAGTTGAATTGGTGACTCAACGCCAACATCTTGCCGTAGCGGGGCAGCAGAGGGAAGGCCGACACTGCCTTACCGAGAGGCGTCACTCTTAATACCTGAAGAGAAAAAAATATTATATTTCAATTATACAACTTTTTGGGAAACAGTGGTGGACTGGTGCCGATATACATGTCGTAGGTTGTACTAAATTATTTTATCACCACTGCTCTAAAAACATCATGAGGAAAGCGACATGTCCTAGAATCAAAAATTCGAAGACATGTGACATCAATCAACCCAACACTTGAAAAATAATCCGTAATATAGAATTATTCAATTAAATTATTGATTCATTATAATAATAACATGGTTTTTTTTTATAAATTTGAAAATTGTCTTGCATTCTGATTTAAAATTTGACTAACTAATATTGTGAAGGCTAATCCAAACTCAACTTTCCGTGGGGTGTTTGCAGAATATATTTATTCAACACCAGATGACCCGGTAAACTTTTGTTTTGTCATAAAAACACCAAACATTAATCTACCCTATCCTACATACTCTACCTACCTTACCTAACCATACCCTTCCTACCCAACCCTACCTACACTACCCTACCCTATCAACCCTACTCTACCTACCCCACCCTACCCCACCTACACTACCTTACCTACCCTACCCTACATACCTACCTCCAATAAGATATAGGGATTCATTTATATATATATACTCTGGCCCTTTTTAACCCCCGCCGGAAAAAGAGGGGTGTTATAAGTTTCACGTGTGTTGCTGTGTATCTGTCTGTGGCGTCCTAGCGCCTAAACGGATGATCCGATTTTGTTTTAGCTTTTTTTGTTTGAAAGGTAATTTTGTCGAGAGTGTTCTTAGCTATGTTTGAATAAAATCGGTTCAGCCCTTCAAAAGTTATGGACGTTTTACTGTTCGAATCGGGGTGTTTTCGCTAGATAAATGTGTCGGGGTTTTTTTTTATTTTTAAATTTTACTTGTGAAAACATGTTGTGAACGTAAACATGGGCGTCGCCAAGAGGCAGTTCAGTTGTAAAGCTTCATGTGCTTTTGACGGTATTTAAATTTAATAAAAGAATGTCTCATCGTCCATGAATCAATGCCCCCCGCAGCCCCCCCCCCTCCTCCCTCTGGGCTATCGGCTGGCGACGCCCTTGAACGTAAACAAATCAATATAGAGTGTATATGAACAATGCAAACTAACCTCTTCTTCACCTTTGCGGATATTCTTCATCGGAGGCTTCTCAAGGATCCCGAGAGATTCCAGCCTCTTCTCAGCTAATCTCAAATGCATTCTGTCTGGAGCCGTCGGGAACGGGAAGTTTACTACCTGAAAAAGACAGAAATATTTTTTTTAGGCAGGTGAAAGTGGAAACGCCTAGAGGGGAAAGCCCTATAAGGACACAGATTAGACCTTTGATGATGTTCTTCAGAATGTTCAGGAACAGAGTCAACTGACGTGTGTGTATGTATGGTGTTCAGATGTCTGAACGTAAAATAAATTTGTTAAGAGGGCCCTTCCCGATCCGTATATCGTCAACGCGAGCATGGTCGAAAAGCTTGTTGTTTCATTCAGCGCAATAGAAACAAGCAACGTGTGCAATTGAGAACGCGATAACATTCAACGAAAAATAGTGTTCGAAAATGTTATAAAACTTGTTCCAGGAAATACGTGTTTTTGAAGAAGTCTTACAAGTTTGTGAAATAAATATTTGTCAATTAGAATCTCTATTACATGTGCAAGGTTTCGACCAAGACGTTTTCTTTACAATTTATGAGTACATTATGAACAGCCAAAGTTCAGGTAAAAGAACAATGGCAAAATCTTAGCTGACTTAAATTTTAGCGTCTCAAAGTGAGTTATATACGAAAGAAATTCTATTAATTTTCTACGTTTTTTAAAGTATAATTGGGGTGGTTCAAAACAGATAAAAAATAACAAAATAAAAAAAAACTTATAATTTGATTTTTAGTTAATTTCTTTAGCTTAGTGCTGCCATTATATATTTTATCTGATAAGTCACAAGTAGTAACTATATTAAGTAATTGCAGTAAATAAGTAAACAATACAGTTTATGTTTAAGTGTACATGTTCCTTGCAGGTAGGTAAGAATATTGTAGTGTAGTAGAAATAAATGAATTACTTTCAATTAATAATTGGCAAAAAAACTAGTATCCAAGTCTAAAAAAATATAGTCTTTTGATACACGTCAAAGTCGCTTAGTTTAAATAAATATACTCTTTCCAACAATTTCAAGCTAAAATAACTAGGTAAGAGAAATACTAATGTGATATTGCCCTTTTACTTCCACGAAATTGAATAATATTACCTATTAAACACATTATTAAAAGTTATCCAATCATAACCTACAAAATTTTATGACTGAATATCTAATATTCTCTACATTCTCGAACAAAAATTCTTGCACAAACTAATTCAGAACATCACCCTGAGTTAAACCAGATATTTTTCATTTAATGACGTAGGAATTTAATCTCAGCTAAAACGATGTATGGACACCTGCCATTGTTCTTTGTGCAAAACAGCAGATTTTTGGAGGCTTGTACCAGATTTTGTTACTTTAATTTTTTTTCTCGTCTTAGCCATATCGTAGAATTTGCCAATTAACTATATTTTGAAACATAACAATGATATAGTAGTCACAGCGGATCTTTGTGTCTCTGAAGTTGGCTCTGCCAACCAATGCGCAAGTATCAAGTATAGTATCTGTTTGTCACCGAGTACAGATTAAGCGAGATAGGATGATGCGACAAACGTAAGCGAGTGAAAGAGACAGTTATAGAATACTATCTTCACCTTCAACATTGACACAAAAATAGCTACTGCGCAGGGTCTTGTAGCCAATTCATGAAATGTCCAACTCACCGACTTATGTACTGTTATCTCACCTTATCAATGCCCATACACTTCATAGTCAGCACCAGATCATCTATAGGCTTCATGCAGAGGTCAGGCGGGTGTTGTTCCGGACACTCGTGTTGGAACACTGCGCTGCTGTACAGCCTGTACGTGTGGCCTGAACTGACTCTGCCCGCCCGACCCGCCCGTTGTTCCGCACTCGCTTGAGAGGTCCACACTACACGCCAGGCACTTGCGCCGGTTACGTGGTCGTACACCCTGGAATGAGGATTTGGAAAAACAAGCTTAATATCTTACACAACTAAGTTTAAATTCCATTGCATAAATAATGTTTCAGTGACGAAAAGCGGGCCATGAGACACATCGGCAATGAGGCACTGGTAAAGTCAAAGCTCCAGAGCCTTGAACATAGTCGCCAAGTTGCCAGTTGCATGATCTAATTGCGCCCAACCCATTCCATCATCGGACTACCAGACGTACGGCGATGCGTCATTGGTACATGGTGGATATCCCAACCATACGCACAAAGCGTTTTGGGGACACTTTTATTATGCGTACAGCTAAGGAGTGGGATTCCTTGCCGGAGTCTGTTTGCCGATAGCTACAATCTTGGGGTCTTTAAGTTAAGAGTGAATAGGTTCCTTCTAGGCAAGCGTGCTTCACCGTCGACCACACCATCGCTTACCATCAGGTGAGATAGTGGTCAAGCGCAAGCCTATAGAGGATAAACATCTAAAAAAAGTGACGTTTTGGCCATGGGAAGACAAAAATCTATTTAGATTAATAACGATAAAGTAGTTCTTCATTGGCTTGGGATGTTCACAATGTGCACCAGGCATTGGGCCGAGTTTTATAATCGTATACGCCAGAATTGAGAAAACAAACTCTATCTGTAATGTTACTATTCCCTGTCCAGCCAACTATTTTCCTTTTGACAACTCAAAAATTAATGATTTAGTGATGAACTAATGCGGAACCGATTCGATTTCTAATAACAATCGACTTTATTAATGAAGAAATTTTAATCGATCTAACACTTTATATGCTCAATTTGTGCACCCGAGAATTAATTATAAATGGCACTGAGCATTCAAGTGATAATTCCAGTTTATATGAAATGGATCGAACGATTCATTATAATAAAATCGTAAGTATTTTTAACCCCGCCGGCAAAAGAGGGGTGGTATAAGTTTCAAGTGTGTTGCTGTGTATCTGTGTGTCTGTCTGTGGGATCATAGCGCCTAAACGGACGAACCGAATTTGATTTAGTTTTTTTTGTTTGAAAGGTGATTTTGTCGAGAGTGTTCTTAGCTATGTTTGAATAAAATCGGTTAAGCCGTTCAAAAGTTATGGGCGTTTTACTTTTTGAATCGTTGTTTTCGCAAGATAAATGTGTCGGGGGTTTTTAAAATTTTGAAATTTTACTTGTAGTTATTTTATTTGCAGTTTTTCTATATTTATATATCCAATACTACTTTTTTCAAAATTTACCCTTCACGCCTATTACACTGCGATATTTACTGCTACGTAAATTCGATTTATCTGTGAATTTTAATTTATCTGAATAACAGAGCGAGTAAGAGTCCATGCAGTATTGCATTTTATTGTCAATGGTTGCCTGTTAATAATTATGGCATTTCATAAGCGTGCAACTGTCAAAAGTAAAATAACAAGCTGCATGGAGAGTTTGTCCTATCAAGAATAATAATAATTATTAATTATCTTACCGCATCTTCTTCTTCCCGCTATCCACGACATATCTGACGGCTGGTATGGTGATGGATGTCTCCGCCACATCTGTACTGACGACACAGAGCCTGGCCCCTGGAGGAGCCGCCTCGAATACCCGCGCCTGCTTGCTCTGACTCAGCATAGAGTAAAGAGGAAGCACCCATAGAGGCTGCCGGCACGATTTGATAGACGAGGCTAGAGAGTCTTCTTCCGTGTCTGAGGAAAATAAAATATCTAGTATGTAGTTTTATAAAGTATGGATGGGTCGCGAAGGTATTTAGATCGGAGTGCTCCATGCCCCCAGTGCGGTTCTACGTCCCAGACAATGCCTTACCTGTTGTCGTACTTTTTTGCAACAACACCTGCCCCCTGAAAAACCTTTGAGAGGCAAATGATAACGCTGTTGACGTGGCTGAATTCTTGTCAAAACATATATAATTTTATACTATCCATACGACGAAGAAGATGAAAGCGTCGCGATAGCGATTCGAAAAACGTATTGAATGTCAAACGCTATGGAAATTTCACATGACCAAGCCCTTACAGTAGTCACAGCAGATCTTTGTGTCTCTGAAGTTGGCTCTGTCAACCATTGCGCAAGAAACAGTTTGTCATCGAGTATACTGCGTAGTGTAAGCAAGATAGGATGATGCGACAAAAGTAACCGAGTGAAAGAAACAGTTATACAATGCTATCTTCACCTTCAACATTGACACAAAAATAGCTACTGCGCAGGGTCTTGCAGCCAATTCAGAGACACAACGATCCGTTGTGAATATTATACATTTCGAGCATAGTCTTCGCTGACAGAATGACACTTCATCTAGAATTCTAGAGCCTCAGGTTGATCTTAGGCAGAGCCTTAGACTCCTATATGTATGAGTATTGAGTTATAAACTAAAACGCACTCGAATCACTGAGGTGTCCTTCACTATCGTCACGGTCATCCACTAGGTCTGCCTGTCCATCATCCTCAGGCATGTCTTAGTCATCCAGGTTGATCTTAGACAGAACCTTAGACTTCTGTGTATGTGTGTTTGGGGGCTGAGTCACCCGCGTCCGTAGGTGGTGCTAATCAGGTGACACTTACTGGTGGTAGGTTTCGGCCGAAGGCTTGCGACCACCCACCGAGCAAAGACGTACCGCCAAGCGGCCTAGCCGTGTTCCGGTACGATGCTCGGTGTAGCCACAAGAGGAGTTGGGTCGAGGTAGTTGTTCCACTGCAGGCAGACCAGCCTGACTCGCGTTGTTATAGGCCTATCGGGAGTCTAGTCGCGGAGGGTAGCGGGATCCGAGGCACGGTGCGCCGCTGGCCGACCGCAGGTAGTTGGGGGCCCAAGTAGTGTGCCAGCCACACACGAAAGGCTGCCCCGCCAACTGTCGAAAAATCCCGGGATGCGCCATCGTGCTGGTTGGCGACCAGACGAGAGTGCCCGATGGACATTCCCGGGGGGGCTCGGGCGTCCCCGCAGTCTCCAGACTAGTCCCCCAACGATGGCGTCCTGTCTGCGTGTGTCTGAAGGTTGCTAGCGTGGAACCTCATCTCACTTCCTTCTCCTCACCTTCCTTCACTCACAGCGATAATGCCAAGGAACAAAAAGAGAAAAGCTGAACAGCGGCAGCACTCACTCTCACATAAGGTGCACCTCAGCAACATCCGAGGTCTGCACTCGAACCTTGTCGCAGTCCATCACCACCTTGAGACTGAGAAACCAGCACTTTTGTTCCTTACGGAGACGCAGATCGGATGTCCGTCGGACGTGGCGTACCTTTCTTACCCAGGATTTACCCTGGAGCACAAATTCAAGCCACGTGCGGGTGTATGCATGTACGCCCGTGACGACATCTGCTATCGGCGTCTCCGTGACCTTGAAGACTCTAACTACTCAGTGCTATGGGCCCTGGTGGACACAGGTCTGGATAAGATCATCTATGCTTGTGTCTACCGATCGCATAGCGGTGATCTGGAGACAACCAGGCTCACACAGTACCTGAGTGAGGCGGCAGATGTGGCTCAGCTACGGTACCCCTCCGCCCAACTAGTGTTACTGGGGGACTTTAATGGCCACCACCAGGAGTGGCTCTTCCCATACCAGTGCACTGACCATGCTGGACGAGAGATACGAAATCTTTCGATTGCGCTTAATCTCACCCAGCTGGTGCAGGGGGCTACGAGGGTGCCGGATGTTGATTCGCATACGGCCAATTGCTTGGACCTTCTGCTGACAACAGATCCAGACCGATACTCAGTGTCGATATCATCACCTTTGGGTAGTTCCGACCACTGTCTGGTGAAGTCTGTATCCGTCTACTCACCGCCCGATCCTAGCCCGAGAGGCACCCGGCGGGTTTGGCGGTACAGGTCAGCAGATTGGGATGGGATGCGATCTTTCTTCGCATGCTATCCTTGGCGGCCCACTTGCTTCTCTTCGGAAGATCCATCGTCATGCGCTGACGCCGTCACTGATGTGTTGCGGCAGGGGATGGAGTACTACATTCCATTCTCTGACGTAGCGCTGTCCGGTGTTGAACGACCATGGTTTGGTGCCGAGTGCAACCGCGCAAATGCAGTTAAACACAAGGCTTACCTGGCATGGGTCGACGCTCGTGTGCACAAAGCGAGTGACATTACTCAGAAGAAGAGAGCCTTCAATAGGGCTGCCAAGTCCTGCAAAAAGGCGATGCGAAGGGCACGTTTTGACCATATTAGCAGAATCGGGAACAAACTAGCTTCATACCCTGCTGGTAGCAAAGCGTTTTGGTCCCTGGCTAAGTCGGTTGAATCAAACTTCTGTCGCCCCTCACTACCACCACTGCTGAGACCCGATGGGTCACTGGCCCACTCCGCCGAGGACAAGGCAAACTTGTTTGCCTCCCTTTTTGCGGAATCTTCACGTCTGAACTCTGATGGCGCGCGGCCCCCTCCGTCTCCTGTTGGATGTGGGACGAGTATGTCGGATATTCGCATCCATCAGAGGGAAGTCTTTAGGGTGTTGCGTAACCATGACGTGAACAAAGCTAGTGGCCCCGATGGGATACCGGCAATTGTACTAAAAACTTGTGCGCCTGAATTGTCTCCAATCCTGACACGCCTATATCGCCTTTCGATAGTGACTGGAAAGGTGCCGAAGGCTTGGAAGCAAGCTAACGTTCAGCCCGTGCCCAAAAAGGGTAGTCGGGCTGACCCGGCCAACTACAGACCCATCTCGGTAACGTCCATCCTCTGTAAGAGTATGGAACGTGTGCTGAACAATAAGCTCCTGGCATACCTAGAAGACAACGATTTCCTCAGTGACCGCCAATACGGCTTCCGCCGAAATCGGTCAACTGGGGATCTTCTAGCGTATGCCATTCACATCTGGAGTGAAGCCATCGAGAGGCATGGGGAAGCGCTTGCTGTCTCCCTTGACATCTCGAAGGCTTTCGACAGGGTCTGGCATGAGAGCCTTATTGGTAAGCTGCCTTCCTTCGGTCTGCCTAGTGGTCTGTGTGATTGGATTGCTGACTTCCTGAGGGATCGGTCAATCCGAGTGGTTATCGATGGCTGCTCGTCCGGTCAGTTAGGTATTAACGCCGGAGTCCCTCAGGGGTCGGTGCTCTCGGCTACACTGTTTTTGCTGCACATAAATGACCTGCTAAAACCCGGAACCTTTGGGTACGCAGACGACAGCACGGTTGCTGAGAGATACGTGTCCGGCGCACGGGCTACTGAGCCTGAGATCCGGTCTCTCCGGGAGGCCATGGTTGGGCGCTTGAACCTGTCTTTGAAGGCTGTCTCCGAATGGGGCGATGCCAATCTAGTCAGTTTCAATGCTGCTAAGACCCAGGCGTGTCTTTTTTCCGCAAAAAAGAGCTTATTCCACCCGGCTCCATCTTTCCGTGGTGTAACCGTGCCGATAACGGACCATCTCGACCTTCTTGGTGTTAGGTTAACATCGACCCTCAATTTTGGTCCTTTCATTGAGGCAAAGGCTCAGTTGGCTGCAAAAAAGTTGGGGATCCTTGCAAAGGTAAGACGGTACTTCACGCCTGAACAGCTGCTCAAATTGTATAAAGCGCAAGTTCGGTCATGCATGGAGTACTGCTCTCATCTCTGGGACGGATCTGCCAAATATCAACTTGATGCACTTGAGTCGATTGACAAACGGGCCAAGAGGCTTATCGGTAACGATGCACTGGTCGCCTCAAAGCTCCAGAGCCTTGAACATCGACGCCGGGTGGCCAGTCTGTCGGTTTTTTATCGGTTACATTTCGGGGAGTGTGCGATGGAACTGCACAATTTGATTCCACCTAGCCCTTTCCATCACCGGACAACAAGACGTACGGCAATGCGCCACCGGTACATGGTGGACATCCCACCCATACGTACAAAGCGTTTTGCGAATACTTTCATTGTACGCACAGCTAAGGAGTGGAATTCCCTGCCGGAGTCTTTGTTTCCTGATAGCTACAACCTTGGGGTCTTTAAGTCAAGAGTGAATAGGTTACTTCTAGGCAAGCGTGCTTCACCTTCGACCACATCATCACTTACCATCAGGCGAGATAGTGGAAAACGCGAGCCTATAGATAAAAAAAAAAAAAAAAAAAAAAAAAAAAAAATGTGTGTATGTATGAGTTTTAAACTAAAACGCACCTGAATCACTGATGTGTCCCTCACTATCGTCATCATCATCCACTAGATCTGCCTGTCCATCATCCTCAGGCATGTCATAGTCATCCAGGTTGATCTTAGGCAGAGCCTTAGACTTCTGCTTAGCCTTCCTGCGTGCTTTGAGTGCGCGTTTCATTTCTTTTTCTACCTGAAATGGAAAGTCAAATGCATATTTTAAACTTTTGGATGATATATTAAATGATAACTTATTTCAGAAAGTTGGATTAAAATCTACACATTTACACGTAAAATAATAAACAAATAAAAATCTTTTTAACAAAAAGTTTTAAGGAGATACAGCGTTCAGATTGGAAGTTTTTCAGTGGTCTTAACCAATCAGAATGCTGTATATGCTTAAAATATTATTTTTTTGTTAGATATTTGTTTTTTTTTTTTGTAACGAACGCTGAGTTTAGTTGAACTAATCGCGATTAGTTTCATAACCTAGCGAAATTGGCCCTTAATAGTGAAATAGACCTATTTTTTTTATCTGTCTCTATATTTATATATTTCACTTTAAAAATAAATGTCCCGAACGTTACCTCATCATCATCAGACTCGATATCCTCAGGCTCGGAGTCCAGTGCAGCATCCGCGTCAGACACCGCCTTAGTCTTCGTGATCAATTTGCTGTAGTCCACATCTTTGCGGTACGGGAAGGCTGCTCTCAGCTTACGAACTAGGTAGTGTACCTAAAGACATTCAACACATAATGTGAACACAACATCGCGCCGAAAGGAAAGGCAGAGATTTTCCAATAGGTCTTGGATCATCTGCCTAGTCTTTTGCCAATTGTTGTTGGGGTCGGCTTCCAGTCTTACCGGATTCTACTGAGTACCAGTGTTTTACATGGAGCGACTGCCTATCTGACCTCCACGACCCAGTAACTGGGTAACACGGTACCTCTTGGCAAGACTGGTGTCAGATCTCAAGCTTCTGACTACCCGTAACGACTGTCAAAGATCTTCAAATGACATCCGGGACCAACGGCTTAACGTGCTTACCGAAGCACGGATGAAAATCAGTATGTTGAAATGGTCACCCATCCACGGACCGACCTCGGCAAGTGTTGCTTAACCTTGAAGATCGACCCGTGCGGCTGTTATTATTTAGCCACGAGCTCCTCCGAGCGATCCAATTGGTCGTGGATGACAAATCTAAAACTAAAAGGAATAGCGAAAAACACTCAAAGGAGTCATGGGGCCCATTTTGATAAAAACTAAAACTGCATCAATGGATTTTTGAAAAATCAATATACCTAGCCGGAATCGAACCCGTTGAATTGACAAAAAAAAAACCACACGCTGTATTATTACTCTATCCGGTAGTATCGCTAATATGGATACAATTCTGAGAAGTAATTCCATACGGCAAACTTAAGTTTTTTAAGGAAAGACCTCATTTTAAACAAAATAATATAGTTTATAAAACAAAAAAATACGTGTCCAATATTATTTAATAATCTCACAGACGGACTGTAGTGTATCTATCTCACTCGCACGTTCGCTTTGTCATCCCCACTTTCCCTCACACAGCCATACACAACTCGTGCGCACCACGTTAGTATTACGAGAGCCGCTGGCCAGTGTAGACGTGTTGAAGTGTGGTCATTTAATGCGTGTACGAGCCTGTCAATTGCCCCATAGAAAGAAAGAAAAATATTTATTTGTGACCCGCACAGGAGACACGAGAAAATAAGCATACACTTAAACAATAATAAAATAAAAACCCTGTGCGAGACCAAAAAGGCTCCTATCTCAGCATGTGCAGCGATATCCAAAAAAAGTAATAACGCTGCGCTGATATTCTGATAGGGCCTACTGTTGATGCCACGGACACAATAACGGAAACAGGACTTATATAATAAACGAAAATAGAATAATATATAAATAACAAACAAAATAGAATGAAACACTGAATGTGGGTCAAAGTATGTGTAAGTATAATACATATATATAAACGCGATGCTCAAAGATCATTTGTCGAAACCGTAGACAACCGACAGAGCGCGCGCAAAGAGTGGTTTATTAAAAAAAAAATACGGAAGAAAATAGAAATCTATGGTCGGCTGTCAAAAGAAAAATATTATGTAAGATTTGTTATGAAATAGTGTAAATGAATAAGTGTAAATAAACCTGGTGAGAAGAATTGCTAATTGGATAAATCAGAGTGGTGTGAATTTAATATGTGTGGTGTGGTGTTCGCAAGAAAGTTCATAATAAAGAAAATGGATTAAAGGCAGTAAACCTAACCGCGTGCAAACCACGGGTAAGCTTATCTGCCGGATTCCTTTTGCTTAAGTAATAAGTACTGCTTGAATTTAGTACTAAATGTTCCAATTGTTTTTATAGCACGAAACGGCGGAGGAAGATCATTCCAGATACGAGAGGCAGCGAATTTGAAACTGCCACGGAATGCAGCAGTTTTGTGTGACGCCAACAACAGGTAGGCAGAAGCTCTCGTTTTGACTTTATTAACATCGCGCGACCAGGTCAATTTACCGAACAGATAGTCTGGTTTTTTTGTGAGAATTGTGCCAAAGAGCAGGGTAGCCAGATGCAGCTTTCTACGATCTGACATTCTCATCAAATTACCCTTATTTAAAAAAGGAGTTACGTGACATCTAGGATGGATGGTAAAACAAAATCTCCATAGAACCGGTCACTACACGGACTAAATAGAATTATCAATTTTCTACCCAGGAAACATCTCTAATATTACGGATAGTCAGAAGCCCGACAATCTCATAAACAGTCAAGCCAAGTATATGGTGCTGCCTAGCTACTCTATGGATGTCAGATAGGCACCAGCTCCATGAAAAATACTGGTTAGACAAGAAGCTGAATTCGATATTGTTGGAAAAAAACCACGACACGATTGGTGCAGTGGTTAAGCGATCGGCTGCTGCACTGCGTGTCGCGGGTTCGATTCCCGCAAAGAACAAATATTTGTATGGCCTACAGATTGTTGTTCCGGATATGGGTCTGTGTGTGGGTATGGTCTTGTGTATGTGGGTTAAATGTTCGTAAACGCACCCACGATACATGAAGAAATGCCTAGAATGGCGCAAATTAAAAAAAAATACTGGCCCAGTGCGAGTCGGACTCGTACACGAAGGGTTCCGTACCATTATCGCAAAAAACGGCAAAAAAATCACGTTTGTTATATGGGAGTCCCACTTTAGTATTTATTTTATTCTGTTTTTAGTATTTGTTGTTATAGCGGCAACATAAATACATCAACTGTGAAAATTTCAACTGTCTAGCTATCACGGTTCATGAGATACAGCCTGGTGACAGACAGACAGTCAGACGGATCGTAGAGTCTTAGTAATAGGGTCCCGTTTTTACCCTTTGGGTAAGGAACCCTAAAAAAACAATTGTGAAAAGCCAAACACTCAGCGATAGTGTTTCTATCAGTGAAATTATTTTCCAAATCCATTTAGAACTTCCGGAGATTAGCACCAACAAACAAACAATCAATATTATGGCTATATAAGTAATATCAGGTTTGATTACATACCTCTTGCTGTCCCGTTACAAAGATAAGTATCCCCCCCTCTGGCAACCTTGTGTGTATCTTTACAGCTTTCCTATAAGCTTCCTTCAAATAATCACTGTTAGTGTTTTTGTTGAAATGTGTGGTCACCGGGAACTGCCTGGAGTCTATCTGTAGGAGAAACATCAAAATGAGAATAAATAATTTATTCAAATAAATAATAAATAATAATAAATAAAGTGTATTATCAAAAAAGCCAAATACAATTTTTCCATCTCAATTAAACATAAAAACGCCATGTTATGATGTACAACACTATACATTATTTGAGACAGAGTGAACGTCTATAGAAGAATTATAAAAAATAATCAATTTATCACACATGAAATTAAAATTTTAAGAAAAGGCGCGTTTTGCAACTGGACATTTATTTTTTTACAACGAAAACAGCCTATACAGCCTATTCGATTTTGACAAATGTTGATGTGAAAATAATTAAATTAAAACTATTAATTAAATATATTAAACAACCATCTAAAATACGTAGGAGAATTCAATGCTAAGACGTAATCATTTATTTTTCCTTGTATAAAATCTGTCCCATTTTATTCTATGTCTGAAAACACCTTGCTACTAAACTTTTTTTAAATTGACTTATAAATTTAAAACTCAACTGCAAAACTAATGATCATGCTCGTAAAAAGAAACTCACGACCGCGTAACAGAAAGATGCCTGTGCAAAAGATTTAATTTTCAAATCATAATTATAGCCTCTGGAAGTGCACCATGTTTAACAACTGTATTGAAAAACAAATTTACTTACACTGAAAGAAAACATTTCCAATGCCTCGGCCAACTTTTTCTATACAGTCTTTACAGCTCAATATGGCATAATTAGGCATTTTTCTAGATTTCAGTAGATCGCCGGCGCCGATAACGCTAAATGAAAAGCTCAAAGTACGATCATTGATCGTAATTTTACTCCGTTTTTTGTCACGCGAAGTACATACAATCGCGTCATCTAGTTAGATTTATATCTGTGGCTGAGACCGTCAGTATTATAGATTTCGACCTAGTTCTCATTGGCCATGTGTCTGGAGTGTAACACGCGATAAGGAACTTCATTCCAAAATTAAAATAATATTTAAATTAATCAAAATCTAACCTTTATAACAGGAGGCGGTTGCTTGAACAGTCTGGTATTCTCAGTAAAGTCTTCGACCCTGAGTGTGGCAGACATGATGATCAGCCTCAGCGGGGCACCTCGCTTCCTCCTCAAAGGCACTACCCTGGAGAGCAAACCAAGGAGGATGTCGGTATACGCACTCCTTTCGTGGGCCTCGTCGATTATGACCACGGAGTATTTACTTAGAAGGAAGTCTGATTGCATTTCTTTGAGAAGGACACCTGTGAAAAAAAAAAAATGCATTTAGAGATTTTTGACCGCAACATATTAAATGAAAGTGTTACTTCAGTATTTAGAAACATTTATTTATTTATTTTTAGAAAATGCAGAATGAAATTGCAGAAAACGTGTCTGTTGCGAAGGTAAAAGGCTCATGACTGCGTTTTTAAGGGATTAGGTTTGAGGGCGTTCTTAGCATAATTACTGCTGAGAACCGAAGGGCGTTGGAGAACTTGGCCTCAATCTCCCCAAAAACATTGACTTGGCCGGTCAATGCCAGGTCGTCTACATAAAGAAAGAGGGTCGTGTCAGGGTTCACCAGTTGATCGTTGGTACTAATATTGAAGTTCAAAACAGCCAGTACACTACCTTGAGGCAGACCATTTTTTTGAACTACCCCCTACCACCTACTCTAATCATCCAGGAGGCTTACTTGAAATCGGCGATTACTGAGGAGTTCTCTTAGAATTCAAGTAAACTTTGGGTCCTATGTTAAATTGGTAACCTTCCACAACAAGCGCTGAATATTAACAGTGTCGAAGGCTGCCGACAGGTCTACGAATACTGCACCCGTCATTTTCTTCTTTTCGATCCCATCCTCGATATGCTGCGTGATGTTAAGGACCTGGCTTCAGCAAAACATTGATGCCAGCTTGCTCTGGAATGAGTCTTGAGTCGACGTGGTTTGTGACACGCGTTTGTATATTGAGGGCTTCGTTTGGACCCTACGGGTACAGAACCCTAAAATAGTATATATTTGCACAAAGCGTTTTGTGAACACTTTCATTGTGCGTACAGCTAAGTAGTGGAAAGGGAATCCCAACAATATGGCGCCCAAAATCCGCCATGATTCATTTATTTTGACGTCACTTATCTAAGATCACTTAGGCGGACAAGACCAATCTATCGATGTCTTAATTATAAAAATCTGTCTAGCGGTTTGAAAGATATGAGGTAATAAAGAAATTTACGAACAAATACACATACATACATACAAGATATGCGCGAAAAACATAACCCTTCCTTAGCAGTCGGGTAAGAAAATGGAGACTCACCGTCAGTCATGAATTTGATCTTAGTATCCTTAGTGACGTTGCCTTCGAACCGCATAAGGTAAGACACCTCTCTGCTGCTCAGCCCCAATTCGTACCCCACTCGGGCTGACATGGCCACGGTGGCCACTCGACGGGGCTCGGTGACAGCGATCATTTTTTTTTCAGCGTACCCCGCCTCATATAGAAACTGGGGTATCTGGGTGGTTTTGCCACTGCCTGGAGGGAAAAGAGATTTAAAAAAATATAATATACTAGCTGACCCGGCAAACTTTGTTTTGCCATAAAAACACCAAACATTTATCTATCCTACCCACCCTACCCTACCCTACGCTACACTACCCAACAGTACAAATCAAATCAAATCTTTTTATTGTGGGCATAGGTTATACAGATAGATGTTAGGTAAATTACAGTTCCATTATGTCCTGCCTAGTAGGCATACAATAATTAAGTCAACATGCAAAATATTCATAGGTATCACATATCACATTTATAGCAAATCTTACAAAAAAATAATTAGATGCGTGGTGACAGATTGTAGTAAGTACTAATTATTAAGAAAATCTTGGATCGTATAGTAAGCTACCCTACTCTACCCTACACTACCCTACCCTACACTAACCTACCCTAAATTTTTTTTTTTTTCTTCACTTAAACCATTTGCTAAATATTCCGAATAAACCCTAAAAATTTGGTTTGCATAGGTGAGCCCGTTCTTGAGTTATAAAATAACAACGAAAAGTGGCATTGATTTTTATATAGATAGAAGATAGATTATGTTTTCATCATCATTGCAGACGAAAGACGTTTACTGCTGGAAATAGGCCCAGGCCCGGCCCTAGAGTAGAGATACAGGAACAGCCGCTCTAGGCGCCAGATGGCAAGGGCCAAATGCGAATAATAATTTTTAGCGAACTCGCTTTGAGTAATCGTGCTCATTAAGAATGGCAAAAAAAAAAAATGCTAGCTATGGCAATCAAATTATAAATTGAACACAGATTATTAATAATTAAAACAAAAATTATGAAGATATTCTTCCATTAATGGTCTTTTTCTTCGTGTTACCAGTGGTGTCTCATCCCATACAAAGAAACCGTGCCAACGTTCTATATTATTCTGATTATTTTTTGTACATCGATCGCGTTCGGTTCCGTTCCGTTCCACGGATATAGATGGTGATCTATCGATCGCTAAAAAATAATCGCTATAATCAGATGAAAAACGTTAGTTACGTCGGCACGGTTTCATTGTATGGGATGAGGCATCTGTCTGTATGCTAGTATTATATTATCTGTGGTGTTACTATGTCGTTTTAATAGAAATACAGATTATGATTCTGCTTACCTGTTTCACCAGCGACAATAAGAAATTCGTTCTCATTGATGAGCTCCATAATCCTTTGCTCTTCACCTAGTATTGGCAATTTCAACCTTGCCACTTGAATTTTAGGGTCTCTTTTCACTTCGACATGTACTGTAGGATGTTCTAGCAGCGGCTTTTTTTCTACTTTAATTTCTTTTTGGATACTTTTATTAGTATCTTTGGTTTCCTTATTTTTGTTTGATTTATTTTCATCATCTTCGATTATTATTATATCATTTTTCAAAGTTTTTGCTTCTGATACAACAGGCTTGTTATCTGCTTCAGTAAATGCAACCTTATCTACACTGTCTGGAGTGTCAATTTTATTGGTTTCATGACCATTTACGATTTCAGGTTCATCGTCCGTTTTTTCGTCGTCAGATTCGGAAGTACTTTCTTCAGAGGACTGCTCAAGACCAACTACGTTCGGGTCATATTTCTTCTTTTTTATTTTTTCTGCGTTGTCCAATTTTAGAAGGCGTATTCGCTTTTTGGCTCCTGCGAAAAATATTAAAGTTATATTTATTTTATAGGAGATTTTTTAGAAAGTCTTTTTGTTTGCATGTATGTTAATCAATAATCAATCACACCTCAATGGCTCAACAGTTTTGGATTAAATTAGCAACAAGGGCAGACTATGGTTTTCCTGGATTGGGACATATGATCCCTTTTACCCCATTAGGATCCATGGGATAATTAACGTCGTTCATGCGGGTATCATGTTGTATCATGATGATGAATGATAATTATAAGTATTACATTAAAGAAAATCATGCTGTGCAGTCGGAGGATACATATTTGCGAGCTGGCTGACCAAAACCATCGAAAATATATAACGTATAAGTGTTACCTATATATTTTTGAAATCACCTCTCAAAAAATCTTTATTTTGATAGCCCACACGATGTGGTTGGGAGAAAAAAAAATGGGCCCCCATAATACGGCGCCCAAAAGCCGCCATTTTTCTATTAACTGGCTACATTACAATTCGCAAGGTTAAGACGAATCGATTGACGTAAGAATCATCAAAGTCGGCCAACGTGTTTGGTCTCTAGAACGCTACATAGGAACATACTTAAATACCTACATACATAGACTGACAAACACATTACCCTCCTTCGGCAGTCGGGTATATAGATAAATCTTAATATATATTAGTACTTCAAATTAAAAACACGTATACGCCATTTGAAATAACATTAGACATGTTTACAACTCTTTTTACAGTCCGTCCAACCGATTTTGAGTTCTATCCCGTAAACATAAGGATGACATAAAAAGCATAAACCTGTTACCAAAACCAACTGTTTACTACAGTTACCATCTGTCGTATCACCAAAGCAATAGAAGTCAAAATCGGTTGAACGGGCTGTAAAATGGGCTTATTTAAATGCCTATGTTATCGCAAATGGAGTTTAGGTCGCCCTGAAGCTCTAGACAAAGTTACATTCCAAAAGCGATGGCGATGGTCGAAGCGCCAAAAATAAGGTACTGATTACGTGACATTCGATAGCACTTGGCAATCCTTAGAGCTTCTTCTTCTTCCTAGCACTTTAAGTGGGGTCGGCTCTCCTATTTTTTTTTGCGCTAGTACAATCTGTCCTGGATTGTAGGGTCGGGCAATTTTTCCTCCGATAAGAGTTTCGTCATGCTAGTCCACCACGTAGCCGGAGGTCGTCCTCTACCTCTCTTGTGTTCAGGTAGTTGCAATGCTTTCTTCACTACGTGTTCCTCGTCTCTTCGCATCACGGTATAGGATATAGGAGCTCCGATATAGGAGCGACTTTAAAAGTACCGCGGATATGCTCGTTTCTTACTTTATCCAGTCTCGTCACACCCCCAGACCACCTCAGCATCTTCATCTCGCTTGGCAATCCTTAGAGCACTTGACATATTTCCAATCGCTATCGCTACGCTTTCATTAATAGAATGTCACTTGTCTGGACCCTTTGAATGCACTATGTAAAATATCATATTAACATACCCTTAATACTGCTAAACTTTTTCTTCTTAGTCCCCTCCGACACCTCCTGCGTCGCCAGTTCATGGTTGAGCTCATTGAGCTTCCTCAGGCCCAAGGTCTGGACTGCTGATATACCCGTCAACTGACGTGCTTCCTCTGCTGTCGCTTGCACTTGTGATAGAGATTCAAGAAGGGATGCTCGCTGAGGAATTTGAAAAAAAAATGTTTTTCCATATTAATATTAGTACCTGGGCAAAAACGACGTTTTCTAAACATTAAACCAACGCCAAGTGCGCAGTACCCATAACCGGCGTATATGTATGAATGTGTGTGAAGCAAAAGAAGTATGTAAGGATCGTAGCAGGTGGCGTTCTGTAGTTTCTGCCTACCCCCATGGGTAAAAGGCGTGAGTTTATGTATGTAAACCTAGCTAGATCGATTTATCGCCCCCGAAATCCCCTTTTAATACCTTTAGATAGATAGATAAATATGAAAGTATTTCTATCTGACTAGATTGTCTGTTTGTTATCTCAAAACAGGTGTACAGATTTGGCACAAGGGAAGACCATGTTCTGGATTAAGGAAATTTATGATATAGTCCCCGGCAGGTAACTTAGCAACGTTTTGGCGTAGTGGGGTTAAGTTCGGGCATAAAGCGCGAACTGACCAACCACCATATAGAGCGACCGGAACGTGGACGGGACGCGATTGGTCAGTCAATCCTTGTGTCAATTGACCAACCAATCACGCGCTCGGAACGGTGCTAAAGAGACCAGAAAACGATATTTGGACATCTAACGACTCTTGCCAAGTTACGTGCCGGAAACTATACTTTCGATCCCAGGAGTATGTTGCCTCGGATCATATCTGATTATCACGTTGGCAAAACTAGGTGAATATTATTACAAGTATTCATTCAGTCTTCAACCTGACCAGCCTATCCCCAACAATGTGTGGGTCCGCTTCTAGTGTAACCATTAGAGCAGAGGTGGCCCGGTGGTAACGGCCGCGACTTACAAGTTGTAGGTCGTGGGTTCAAACCCAGGCTGGCGCTTTACTTTGTGTAAATTGTTACATCTCCACTGCTCTCAAAACGGTGAAGGAAAACATCGTGAGGAAACCAGCATGTCTAAGAACCAAAAATTCGAAGACATGTGACATCCACCAACATGCACTGGGCCCGCGTGGTGGATTACGGCCCATTCCCTCTTACAGAGAGGAGGCCTGCACATACAACGGACCAAATGTGAGTATAAGGAGCGGAAAAGGGGTCCATCTATCCTATCCAATCCTAGTGTCCTATCCAGATGCAGCTGGAAACCAGTACTTTACATGGAGCGACTGCCTATCACCTCCACAATCCAGTAACTGGGTAACACAAAGAAGGCTTCCTTTTTTGTGCTCACCAGTTCGCGCCACTGGCGAGTATGGTCCTTAAATATAGCTGTTAAACGTTGTTTTTACGCGCACGAAAGTTGTATATAATTGTGTTTGAATTATTATCATTTCTAATACCATACAAGTGCGAATAAATATAAAATCGAGTAAGCCGCAGTTTTGCGCAGCCCCTTTTTTTCGAAAAAAAGGAGGATGACATTTTTTTAAACTCAAAATTCTATTAAAGCAGCAGTTGGTAAAGCCCGTTTGTATCTTAATCTGCCATATTTGGAAAATATTCACAACAATACAAAAATTGTAAATAAAGCTTACGCTAAAAACCCAAAATACTGATATTTGACATTTTGAAAACCTCAGACTACACCAGCGCCCCTAGCGGAAAATTCAAACGCGGAAGTCCTCATGACCCTTATTGTGAGGGTCACATTACGTATAAAGAATGCTGAGCGACAGTGGAGGGGATGTGTCTGCACACGGGTACAATCGCGTTCTAAAGTAGTACCGTATTCCTTTATCTATACCAATATTATAAAGAGGTAAGATTGTTTGTTTGTTTGTGTGTTTGTTTGTACCGAATAGGCTCCGAAACTACTGGACCGATTTAAAAAATTCTTTCACCGTTGGGCAACTACACTATGCCCGGGTGACATAGGCTACTTTTTATCCCTGTATTCCTACGGGAACGGGAACTACGCGGGGAAAACCACGACGCGTTCGCTAGTAATATATATAAGTGTCTGCTATCAGACTGCCTATCAAAAATCTACTACCTACTTACAACCTCTGTATGGTCGCCCATCCACCAAATCCATGGATGAAATTATGTACCAAATTGACCCTTTTGAAATCATTTTCGAGACTATTAACTTAATTATAAAAAGAAAAATTAAACTCAATACAAATTGCACTTACATTATTTTTCTTCTGTTTCTTCTCAACAATCTTTTCTAATCTTTTTCTCTGTGCCTTCGACAGGAACCTTGTCTTTTCTTTTTTTTCTTTGACAACTTTGGTGTCTCGTTTCTTTGAAGGCAGAACCAGCACATTAGTGGCATCACTGGCTCCATACTCATTGGTAGCAAACTCTAGTTGAATCTAGAAAAAATAAACATTATATTAATAACTGATTGTTCAAAACTAAGTACCTATCTTGATCTGGCTCACGAGATTGTTGACATCTGGGATGTGAATACAGCAGTAATTGTACAGATAGTTTTGACGGCCATTGGCATAATAGCTAAGAGACTTGACAAACACCCAAGGCGACTCTTGTTGGACAGTTGGATCAAGAGATTGATCCAGAAAGCAGTATTCCTAGACACATTGAATTTTGTTAGGAAGTTCCTCTCTCAGGTGTCCTGACAGCAGGTAGCTTGGATACCGATACCGGTGAGCTATTATTTTTTATATTTTTTTAATATGGTATTTTTTTTAATACAAATATTTAAATTTAATGAAAGGTAGGAGGTTGGTGGTTTAAGGTGAAATAAATGGACTGATTAATCAAAAAAGTAATAAGTCCTTCTATTCTCCTTAAGACACCTGTCCCAGTGACAAAGCAATTAGCTATCCACTATTTTGTTGCTGACAAAACCAACAAAGATACAGATGCTATGTCAATAAAAGAGACACATAATAATATATTAATAGTTGATCGCTGGCTGTTCACACTGCCGTAGAGTACTCTCTCACCACAAGTTTGTTGCAGCTACAAGAGCTATCAAAGATAATACACGCTCGGTGATGCTCGCTTGGCAGTCAGAAGACCAACCAACCAATGTATGCAGGACTGACCACCCGAGCGAGTGATGCGAATAATCGCACGAAGCACAAAAACACTCGCCCATAGCCGGGTGGTGAAACTATCGGAACTACACACTCGCTTCTTGCTGCTAGCCAACTCGTATCTAGGTTCTAGCTCTACTTGCTGCACGCTGATCATCGGCGGTGGGACAAGTGCCTTAAAATGTGAAAGTCTATATGATAGGACGTTCCTAAAAAGCTGAAACGACTTGCTTTTTGTTCATTAATGCGTTTGAGTTAATATCCTAGAATAAAACGAGCTATAACTAAGTTTTCAAATATTCGTGGTGTTTTTATAATAAATACTGTTATGGTCCATTTTATTTATTCTTCAAAGGTATAATTAAGTAGCGCTAAGATAAGTAAAACAAAAATAGCAACATGGAAATTTGGTTACCTCATTAGTTTGCGAATTATCTATATTTGTCTTCACAACTTGCCGCGCTTTAGCGTTGTAACGTCCTTTGCCCATCTTTGTAGATTAACAAAGACTTTAAATACCATTAATAACAAAATGTATCCAACTAAAATACCACACGATACTTAAAACTACACAAAACTGAAGACTGCACAAGAACAAGACACAAGTGACACAACCAAACACAAAACAAACCAACGTGATTTTGGTATGACAGTCTGACTGACAGATGACTTTATTTTTTTTAAATATTTGGCATTAGGGAGGGGAGTTTAGTCACTGTGTTTTTACTACAGATACTCTAGCAAAGACGACCAAAGACCAAAGACTTCAATAGTATGGTCTTTGAACATCTTCAAGCGTGTTCGTTCCATTGAGATAGGAAATATATGGAGGCGCCGCGATGTTCTATACATACATTAGCTTATACAAATATGAGTGAAATACGATACAGAATGTGAAACATCGTTTTGTTTCATTCTTTCTAATGTAGTAAACGTATTTTATGAAAGAGACAACAATATTTCAGTTGTTGCTCATTATGGCAACATTTTGTTATGACTTAGTGACGGTTGTAGGTACGTGCCATATTCGCCATTTTATAGAGAAGAATTTTGTGGTTGTGTTCGTGGTAGTCCTGATGTCAAATGGTTGTTTACATATTGTATTATTGAGATTTGTGAGTGTGTGTGTGTTGCTTGATGGACACAACCTTAGAATCGGCGGCCATTTTATGAGACATTTTGAGGTTTAGGTAGGCACGTTTTTTTCGTAGGTATTTCCAGTCCATATTATTTTACTATCTCGTTTACTCTATGCAGTTAATCTGTTTCGTGCGCAATATTTGACAGATCCAACTTCAGAGACACAAAGATCCGTTGTGAGTATTTTATTCTGATCCAGGCTACGTCATAACACAACGAGTTTTGTAACTGCGTCAAAAGGCGACACGCCACGCCACGACACTTATGTGTGGTTCCGCCATAATCCTGTCAGTGGTGACCATGAAGATAACTTCATGGTGGTGCATTGAGATAGGAAATATATGGAGGCGCCGCGATGTTCTATACATACATTAGCTTATACAAATATGAGTGAAATACGATACAGAATGTGAAACATCGTTTTGTTTCATTCTTTCTAATGTAGTAAACGTATTTGATGAAAGAGACAACAATATTTCAGTTGTTGCTCATTATGGCAACATTTTGTTATGACTTAGTAACGGTTGTAGGTACCTACGTGCCATTGTTGTTCAATTAAAATCAGGTGGGGTGTGGGTTAGACGTATATTCAGAAAAACATAGCGACTCCGCGTGGTAATCATAATATTCTTATAAAATATTTGGTAAATGCTTTATAGCTGAACACTCGAAAAGATCTCTACAGAAGACATGACACGACAACCGCCGTCACTGACTTATTTGAATTTTGACAGTGCTATTGATTGAAAATAAATACTGCACATAAATTATTCTGTGCAGCCAGGACTTAAAAGAGTTTGATAATCAAACCTCATTCCAACACACCCCCTCAATCAATTGCACATGCTAAAATCCTTACATCTCACCAAACACCTTGCATATCCTAAAGTTCCCACTTCAACAATATACTAAAAACAACAACACTTCAATTATCCTATAATAACTCCCACTCAATTAATCTAAACATCAATCTAACATAAGTATCAATAAAAACCTATCATCATATTTTATTATTTCTAATACTCGATATATACTAAAAACATTTCTTTAATGTTCTTTAACTCCTACTTAACTTCATCATTACAAAACTCCTACTCAACTTCAACATTACAAAACTCCTACTCAACTTCATCATTACAAAACTCCTACTTAACTTCAACATTACAAAACTTCTAACTCAACTTCATCATCACAAAACTTCTACTCAACTTCAACATTACAAAACTTCTAACTGAACTTCATCATCACAAAACTTCTACTCAACTTCAACATTACAAAACTCCTACTCAACTTCATCATCACAAAACTCCTACTCAACTTCAACATTACAAAACTCCAACTTAACTTCAACATTACAAAACTCCAACTTAACTTCATCATTACAAAACTCCTACTCAACTTCATATTCTCCTACTCGACTCATCATATTTTCCTACATAACATTATCATCAACACAATAACCAAACAAAGATATAGAAAACTTAAGGTTCCCATTAACTTCATGAAAAATAATATAAAACTAAATAAAAGATATGCTTGGTTGAGTTTATTGTTGACTAATAAATAATGATTCATTTACAATTTACGTCACACCCCCTTAAATTGATCATTATTTTGGCAAATCCTTAATTCTTTTAAAAAATTCTGCTGAAAAATATTAAAGTTAGTAAACTCAACCAACCCTTTTACTGATATCCAGACCCCTTAAGTTTACATTACAATTCAAATATTTTCTTTATCTTAGAAAAAATACACACCCAATCAAAATGTACATGCTTTAAAATAACCCAATAGTAATCTTTGAAATAACCCAAACCCACATATCAAACGAAAAACACTCATAATTACACTTTAGCCACTGATTTTATACACTGATTTTATCACCAAGGCACATTTTATTTCCTTCTTGACGTCTTTCAAACTTTCACTTGTTTAAGCTTCATTTCTTCCTTTTTTATTTTCTTCTTTTCGGTGATAATATTGTTGTATAGATCATATTTTCCATGCTTCCACTGCGCCACTCTGCTCGACATTCTTCATTAGGTACAACGCGTTGAGTTTTCGAATCTCAAAACTCTCAAACATATTTTTTGGTCTTATTTGCGCAGTGCGTGCTGGGTGCTGGGCCCATAACCTGTTGTTCAATTAAAATCAGGTGGGGTGTGGGTTAGACGTATATTCAGAAAAACATAGCGACTCCGCGTGGTAATCATAATATTCTTATAAAATATTTGGTAAATGCTTTATAGCTGAACACTCGAAAAGATCTCTACAGAAGACATGACACGACAACCGCCGTCACTGACTTATTTGAATTTTGACAGTGCTATTGATTGAAAATAAATACTGCACATAAATTATTCTGTGCAGCCAGGACTTAAAAGAGTTTGATAATCAAACCTCATTCCAACAGCCATATTCGCCATTTTATGAGACGAATTTTGTGGTTGTGTTCGTAGTAGTCCTGCTGTCAAATGGTTGTTTACATATTGTATTATTGAGATTTGTGAGTGTGTGTGTGTTGCTCGATTGACACAACCTTAGAATCGGCGGCCATTTTATGAGACATTTTGAGGTTTAGGTAGGCACGTTTTTTTCGTAGGTATTTCCAGTCCATATTATTTAGTATGTCTATGTGGTGGTGACTGACGATTGTCAAATGTCATGTCGCATGTCACTGTCAGGTCAGAATCAAACTGTCATGTCGTCGCATTATCACATTTATCACATGTTTTCGTTAGTGGAAAACAATGTGGATTTTACTTCATTAAATATTAAAAGTTAAAATTAAAATGGGGCAGGAAACGTACTTCGAACTTACTAAGCGATCTGTACCCATAATCAAGAACGAAACTGCCTACTTGTCATGGCGTAATTCAGTTATAACTGTACGCACAACCAAGCGTGTGAATTTTCTCGAATACTCATACAATTCAGAATGTTTGGAAAGAAATATAGATTTTGTAGAAAGTTCAATACTTAGTCCTAAAAACAGTCCGGCGTCAGAAGTATGTAATGCAAAATTTTTGAAGTCTGATATGCGAAATGTGGACTATACGGAAATGATAGTGAATTCATCATTTTGGCCCCACAATCAGGCTCTGGCGCAAGAAATGACCAGTGTGGTTATGTGTAAGTGGGCGCCACTCAATTTTGGATGTGTTATCGCAGTGCTAAATAACATAGGAGGTGTTGAATTCTTTGCCCAAAAACTATTACGGTGGAAAAGTATTTTGAATCTATCTCCTTATGTTACAAAGTTTCTACAGCACAATAAGAATCCACTATTCTTTGAAGACCTTAAAGAGTCTGTGTTTATCCTTGAATCATCAGCAATATGCTGGGCACCAGAAGTCAATATGGATAATTCTTGCTTCTTCGTGACCGCACAGAAAAATGGTACTGTACTGTTTTGGCAGATATTTAGCAATATGGATGCACCAAAAGTGCGAGGACGTATTTCAGCTGATATGACAGAAATAACTGGAATTAAATGGATACCAAAAACTGAAAATAACTTTTACTTGATATGTACTGATGTTTTAGGACAAATATATATCTTTGATATGGAAATAGAAAACGGAGTTATAAGTCTTCTAAAGCCACATATACTCTTGTCACACAAAGACAATATGATAGCCATTAGCTTGAAGTACACAATCATAGATAATAACATTGTTTTCTTATGCAGTAAGCATAGACATTTATTAATCCAAGTTATTAATGATAATGGAAAAGTACTTTCTCAATATCTAAACAATGTTAATGATCACAGAATTACAGACATTGCTTATACAACGGAAGGCATTTATTTATCAACAGTAAATGTCAAGATATACAAAATTAACATAAGTCTGCAAGATGGTAATTTGAATGTAACACTTGATCAATTAGACATTAAAGATCAATATTCAACTTACGAACTGTATGGTCTCCGGTTTTCAAAAAACAATGTGGTGTGTGCTTTAGCTATGGCTAACCGGAGAGTGCTCTGTAGAAAAGAAGCCCATAAAATGGATGTTATTTTCTTAAGTACAGACTCCAAGCTAGACTCAATACTGCCAACACTTATGAACAATCCGTCAAAGAAATTAACTTACTACTGGGACTGTATAGAACTTTTGAGGTTTCAAGTAACAAAATTGAAGGTAATTCCGAAGCTAGACTATGATGAACTGTACACTTCAGCATCACAGGATGCGTATAAACTTAAAATCTATTTAATTCTCATGACTTACTTTGCTGGCTTAAAAAAAGTTTTGCGATTATGTCCCGGTATGACTTTACCAGAAACTTTGCCAGAAATTGTAAAAGAAAAAATATTATATTTACATGCAAAGTCATTAATGAATATTCTATGCGAGTCATGTCAGAGAGAAGGAAAGCTAAGTGATTTGAAGATGGAATCTCTGTATGGCAGTAAAAATTACATAGAATATTATTGTAAAAAATATAAAACTAAGATTGAGTTTGATCAAAATGTGCTGAGTGCTTTAGAGAACAGATGCGAATATGTGTGTCAGTGCTGTGATGATAAAATAGAAGGGTTTTCTTGCAAACAAGGGCATTTGAACATGTTTTGTATGGAAAGCCTTACTCCTATAATGACTGATGATTATTTGTTTTGTAAGTGTTGCGGATCTACTGCCCGCGCTGATTTAGATATAGTTAGACCACTTTGTGTATTTTGTGATTTAATCTTAGTTAAACCTGATTGATGTTGATGATGATAGTGAAATAAAAAGATGACTAAGACAATAATAATTATGGTGTTTTAATATTTATTTCTATAAAAGCCCCCAACATTTAAGCAATGGCTTTTTATAGGTGGCTTTTTAGGGTTCCGTACCCAGAGGGTAAAAACTGGACCCTATTACTAAGACTCCGCGGTCCGTCTGTTTGTCTGTCAGTCACCAGGCTGTATCTCATGAACCGTGGTAGCTAGACAGTTGAAATTTAACAGATGATGTAAATATATTGGAATGTTTTGCATGTCAAAGTTTGACTATGTATTAGGAAACTCCATCCTCTGCAAGAGTATGGAAAGAGTGCTCAACTCCAAGCTCCTGGCATACCTAGAAGCTAACGATATCATCAGTGACCGCCAATATGGCTTCCGCCAAAATCGGTCAACTGGGGATCTTCTAGCGTATGCCATTCACATCTGGAGTGAGGCCATCGAGAAGCACGGGGAAGCGCTAGCCGTCTCCCTCGACATCTCGAAGGCTTTTGACAGGGTCTGGCATGAAAGCCTTATTGGTAAGCTTCCTACATTCGGTCTGCCCAGTGGTCTGTGCGTTTGGATTGCAGACTTCCTGAGGGACCGGTCCATTCGAGTGGTTATTGATGGCCGCTCGTCTGACCAACTGGGTATTAATGCCGGGGTCCCTCAGGGGTCGGTACTCGGTGTTTTTGCTGCACATAAACGATCTACTAAAACCCGGCACCTTTGGGTCGACAGCACTGTTGCTGAGAGATACGTGTCCGACGCGCGTGCTACTGGACTTCAGATCCGGTCTCTCCGGGAGGCCATGGTTGGGCGCTTGAATCTGTCCTTGAAGGCAGTCTCCGAATGGGGCGATGCCAATCTGGTCAGGTTCAATGCTGCTAAGACCCAGGCGTGTCATTTTTCCGCTAAAACGAGCCAATTCCACCCGGTTCTAAATACCCGGCGAATACTGCTGACTCAAGAGCTAATGAGTACCTTAATCTTATTGCGTACGGTGGCTTTATGTCAGGTCACAACGGTCATATGCTGCTTAAAACTAAGTCACCAGTCCGCGTCGTCGTTTGTGATTCTGACATTTCTGACCATGATGCGGTGATCGCTGGTGTCAGCAAAACGGCAGTCACAACTAAGATATCCAAATATTGCACAAAAATCGATTACCTAGCACTAAAAACGAGTATTGGCGAGACAGATTGGTCCAACATTACGGACGAATCAGACGTAAATGTGGCCACAGATCGTTTCATTAACTTGATGACACATAAAATTAAAGATAGTTCCCAAGACAAAGTACGTAGTTCAGAAGCGATACGTAAGCCCTGGACGACGCCTGGTTTACTTAGATGCGTCCGAAAGAGGGATCTTCTGCACTACAACGCCAGAAAAAATCGGGATGATGCTACGGCTCAAAGAAAGTATAAGCATTATAGGAATTTTTGCAACGACGTTATTAAAAAAACTAATCAGGAATACAACCGAAAATTGCTGTTATAATAACAAGGACAATACCAAGAAACTTTGGCAAAGTATTAAGGAAATATGCTATATGAAAAAAAATAGCAATACTAACGCAGACATTACCAAAATCCTAGATGATCCAGTAGTCGGTAAATTCTGCCAATGAGTTTTTTAGTACAGTAGGTAAAAAGCTAGCTGACACCATTTTGTCGGAGCTTAGAGTTACTGAGAAACAACTGGCGGATGATACAAGACTCTGTGGCAATTCTGGGAACTCCTTAGAGCATTTAACCTATGGAGATGGCATAGCTGAGCGTACCCCTCTGCCAAAGTCGCTTGGCCATATGACCATACGCGTTATATAAAACTAGTTCATTCGCCGACCGCCGCCATTGTGTATCGTATTGTGTCGCAAGTAAGTTCTCCGAAAAAATGGTTAATTGTGCGGTTTCCTCTTGCAAAAAGCAAGCTGCCACTTTCAATTTGCGAAGCCATGGTGTTTCCTAACACATATAAGTATAAATTATACATCAACATAGTTTTATTTAAGAACAATGTCGAAATAATGGATAATGCCTTTACGATAGAAAAATTCAGTGGTACGTTGGTAGCACAAACGCAGTACAGGGGCTGACAGGGTAACGATGTGCATAGTGCTGGGACAACGTGAATGAATGATTGATAAATTAAATATTTTTTTTGAATCAGTATGTTCAGTATCAAAATAATTTTGTTTGTGTTTGTTTCTGGACGTCAGGATAAACTAAAAAAATATATTATTCATAAATGTCTATGAGAATAGATTTAAATTATTTTCTTTTCAAGTTTTAGGCTAATAAAACGTAAGTTTGTTCGTTTCGTTAGTGAGTTTTCAATCATTTTTTAATCCCCGACGGAAAAAGAGGGGTGTTATCAATTTGACGTGAATTGCTGTGTATCTGTGTGTCTGTCTGTGGCATCATAGCTCCTAAACAGATGAAGCGATTTAGATTTTTGTTTGATACCTCTATCGAGAGGAGACTATCGCAGCCATGGTAGTTACAATGACAACCCCACTGCACATTAATTCGAAGCCATATACAATTGCGAATGTTAAAAATACTCAAATGTTCGTTTATCCTTTTTAACCAAAAAAGTTGATCCACAGAAATATGTTCGACATGTATATAATAAACTGGTACGTTTAAAAAATCAGTGATTGCCTCTAGGCGTGATTATTGAGACATGTATATGAACTAGATTATGGCTATGAAACCATACACGTATGTTTTCCTATATAAGATATCAAACTAGCTTAGCTAGGAAACACCGTACTCAAATAGTTCAAAACAAACGAAAAACTGACGTGTTAAAGTGTTACATAAAAAAGTGTCAAATAAAAGTCTATCCGGTTGATTGTATTATTTATTATTTACGCTTTCCTACTATTTAACACGTATACATAACATCTGTATTAAAGAACGGGGCTCATGTATGAATCCCGAATGCCCGAACCTAAATAAAACAAAATGTCAGTGACAGTTTCATACTATTCTAAGCTGAAACCTGTAGGTACTATAGTTCATGATTAACATTGTTCCAAGACGTATGCCACCATTTTATTAGGTACTACACCCAGTTCATCTACCATGCATGGTGTATTTGGATATTACATTTATTTGTAACGTCATTCTTATAGGAAAGACACGGGTCCAACAATATATATTATGTATTTGTGAAATATTATTGACTAAAAATAAATTCAATCGTTCTTTTTTTAGTGTATCTTAAATTCTCCTACCTTTCTTACCTACCTACGTAGTTTCGCAGACCACAAATCATATTGCGTATCTTTTTTTATTTGTGAAATTATTTACTTAACTTTATTTGTAAGTGTACCAAAAATAAAACGAATGAACATTTTGCTCATTCATTCATGCATTAAAATGAAATTCCACTCATTCTTCGTATCACATCACTAGCACTTTGTGTTTGTTGTCATAGGATAACTGTATACATACACACAAAATTGTCAATGAATGTGTGTTTTTTGATTGTGTGATTATTATTTCTTCGTGTGCGTTTGTAGCAATAGGATCCATGTATCTGTGGGTGATTGTCAAATTTTTGTAGTGTGCTGTATGTGTTTTCCTCGCCCCTCGCCGAAAATGGCAGAAAAAGTTGTTCGGTGATTCGCGGCTTGCCGTCTCCATAGGTTAAATGCTCTAAGGGGAACTCCTTCTTCTTTACTCCAACGGACCCAGATGAAATTATTAAAATAATTGACAACCTAAAGGTGTGCTCAGCTCCAGGAAATGACATGATCAGCAACACGATTTTAAAACAATGTAAAATCTCTCTTTCCCCTGTACTCTCATACTTGTATAATCTTAGCATGTCAACCGGTGTCTTTCCGGACTGTCTCAAAGTAGCCAATGTCTGTCCCGTCTTCAAATCTGGCGACCCTCTTCTGGTTACTAACTACAGACCTATCTCCCTGTTATCTTCTGTGTCCAAAATACTGGAAAAACTGGCCAATAACCGGTTACAAAAATATCTAGCAAAAGAGAAACTGATATCCGATAACCAGTATGGCTTTCGTCAAAAAATGTCTACAGAGGACCACTGCATCCTCAGTGACGTGGTCAACACTTGTTGACCACGTCACTGAAAGGGTAGATTCTGGTCACAAATGCGTTGGTGTGTTCATAGATATGGCTAAGGCATTCGATACAGTTTCGCGTCCGATACTCTTGCAGAAGCTGTCGTTAATGGGTATACGGGGTCTAGCACAGAACTGGTTTCACTCCTACCTATCAAACCGGCAGCAGAGAGTAAAATCTAAGGATGGTACAATGAGCGAGTATTCTGGTGTCCATTTTGGCGTCCCTCAGGGTAGTGTTCTCGGGCCAACTCTATTCTTAGCCTACATCAATGATCTCTGCAGTCTTCGAATGGAAAATGCGAGGTTCCTAACATTTGCGGATGACACGGCTATTGTATTCCATAGTAGTAGTTGGGCTGGGGTCGTTGATGCTACTCAGAGGGGATTAGCTATAGTGATGAAATGGTTGCAGCAAAACCTTCTCTTTCATTTAAAATATCTAAGCGTGTTGAGCCCGAAAGTCCACTCCGAATTAAACTCCATTCCTGCAATCACCTAGGCAGTGACTCTTGTCAATGTGTCGAGATCGAACAAGTTGACCATATCAGGTACCTGGGCGTCTTGATCGACAACCAATTATCTTGGGTTAAACAAATAGATGCTGTTACTGCTAGGGTCCGTAAACTAATGTTTATATTCAAAAAACTCAGGGATATAGCAGACCACAACACTCTCAGGTGTGTTTACTTCGCTCTGTGCCAATCCATCTTAAACTATTGTATATCGGCATGGGGTGCAGCAGCGAAGAGTCACTTGATCAAACTGGAACGAGCTCAAAGAAGTATCTTAAAGGTTGCTTATGGAAGGCCCTATCGGTATCCAACTGACAGTCTGTATCAAGAATGTAAAGTTCTTATGGTAAGACAACTTTATATTGTGTCTGTCTTACTACGCTTTCACCGACAAGCTCTCATTACCCAAAACAAATCTACCAGGTCATGTAGACAGATAACATGGAAAACGCCCACTACTCGTACTAAATTCGCTAATAGATCACCTAGATACACCGGTCTATTCACTTATCAAAAGATTAACAAGATTTTGAACATAGTAGGATGCTCAAAGCATACTTTTAAAGTTAAGGTAATCAAATGGTTATCAGCTCAAAACTATGCGCAGACTGAAGCTCTCCTGATTCCCTTACAATAAATCCATCGCAAGGACTCACCTAGGCGTATCTAATACCTCACAGGCATACATACGTGGGACACTCAGAAAGTTTTGCGAAACTAAAAAAAATTGTTCTATACGTACATATATTTTTATTAAATCTTTTCAAAGTACTTTCCACCAGCCTCTATACAAAGATTCATGCGCCTAAACCAGTTTTCAAAACACTTTTTCCAGTCCGCCGCAGACACCTCGTTTACAGCCTGCTCGAACGCAGCCAGCGCATCTTCCGGCGACGAAAATTGTATCCCTTTGAGCTGATTTTTTATTTTTGGGAATAAAAAGAAGTCACACGGTGCTAGATCAGGGCTGTAAGGAGGGTGACCCAGGAGTTTGACTGGCGTGCTGTCCAGGAAGTCCCTCGTTTTGAGTGCGGTGTGCGCAGGTGCATTGTCGTGGTGGAGCAGTAGCCCGCGGAGCCCTGTGTTTGGTCGCTTGTTGCTTATAACAGAGAAAACTTCTGGCAAACATTTGGTAGTATACCATTCGGCATTAATGCTTCTTTGATCCCGTAAGGGAATTGATACCAAGTGGCCAGTCAAATTAAAAAAGCTAGCGATCAAAATCTTACCCCCGCTTCTAGATCGCTTCACTTTGGTAGGCGTTGGCTCATTTTGAAACACCCAAACAGTCGACTGGCGCTTGGTTTCTGGGTCGTATTGATAAATCCAGGACTCATCACCTGTAACGATGTCGTAAACACGCCGAGACGAGCCTGCTTCAAATTTGTTAAGCATATCACGGCACCATTCCACCCGGGCCTGCTTCTGAGCATCGGTGAGGTTGTGCGGCACCCAGCGTGATACTATCCTCCTCACGCGAAGATGGCTGTGTAGAATCTCGTGAACGCTTCCCGATCCAATCTATACATATAATAAATCTGTAGAAAAGTCATTTTTGTACATTGAAGAAATTGAAACAAAAAATAGCCAGCGTGTGAAAAGATAAGTAACAGAACCCATTTCCATCATTTTTGAAATTTTTGTCTGTTTGTCTGTTTGTCTGTTTGTCTGTTTGTTTGTGCGCACATCACGTAAAATCTACGAATTCAATGCTGACAATGTTTATATACAAAAATTATACGCAACTTGAGGTTTAACTTAGTTTTTGTTTCATCGAAATCGGTTCACTCTATCAAAAGATATGATTAATTTAGTGAGTTCAAGAAGTAAAATATTACGTTACGCAATTAAGTATAGTACTTGCACTAATGTTGATAGTTGAAATCTAAATCCGATAGATGGCGTTGTGCAAATGACGTCATTTTCTGAATCGCGGTGTTAAGATTTTCCGCGCGAGGATGACGTCCACCGTGTTTACTAGGCAAATTGGGTTTCGTTAGGTGTCTTAAAAGTTCTTGCGTGTGTCGTAAAAGTTCTTTGGTTGCTTGGTTTATCGATTTTCTAAATTGGTCGAAAAAAAAGTATTTGCTTATCTTATTGGTTTCGTTTGGTCAACTTTGGTCATTGGTTTGAAGTACGAAGTTAAGATTGTATTTGATTTACTTCGTAGTTTGAATCCAATAGTGCCAATCGTTATACAGTAAGTTAGTGTTGCCAATTCGTTGAGTCACGACCACGAACAGACGATACGTTGTCACACTAGACTGTTCGACGCACCGTTCTTTTAAGTTTGTAGGCTATTCAGTCATAAGTGTTGTTAGTTTTGTTTATTGCTTTAATTTTCCTTGAAAATGCCTCAAAGAAAAAAAACTAACCTTTCGCTGCGTAGCCGAAATGCGAAAAGGATGAGACTTTGTAGGTCTCAGGAATCGGAAGAAGATCGTGAAGCACGGTTATCTGCTAACCGAGAGCACATCGCTCTTTCACGTGAATCGGAAACGTTCACCGAAAGGGAGTCACGTTTAAGTTCACAAAGAACACGGACCGCGACTTTGCGGTCTCAAGAGAGTATCCAGGAACGCGAAGACCGGCTGTCTGCTGATCGGGAGCGCCACTCTCTCTCACGTGAGTCAGAGACATTCACAGAAAGGGAGTCGCGCTTAAGTTCGCAAAGAACTCGGACCGCGACTTTGCGTTCTCAAGAGAATATCCAGGAACGCGAAGTTCGGCTGTCTGCTGATCGGGAGCGCCACTCTCTCTCACGTGAGTCAGAGACATTCACAGAAAGGGAGTCGCGCTTAAGTTCGCAAAGAACTCGGACCGCGACTTTGCGTTCTCAAGAGAATATCCAGGAACGCGAAGTTCGGCTGTCTGCTGATCGGGAGCGCCAGTCTCTCTCACGCGAGTCAGAGACTTTCACAGAAAGGGAGTCGCGCTTAAGTTCGCAAAGAACTCGGACCGCGACTTTGCGTTCTCAAGAGAGTATCGAGGAACGCCAAGCACGTCTGTCATCTGACCGAGAGCGACACGCTCTCTCGCGCGAGTCTGAATCTCTCTCCCAAAGAGAAGAACGATTAGAAATAGCTAGACATAACTATGTAGGTGTACAAAGAAACAATGAAAGTTATCTTGCATCTGAAAGGGAAAGAATAGATGAACTAAGACGAGCAGAAACAGCAGAACAACGTCAATCTCGCCTAGAAATAGAACGAGCTCGATACCATATGAATAGAGAAACAAATAGCGGAGCTGATGAGTCCATGGAAAATGACGATGCAAATATTTTATTACCTTGGGACAATAGGGAAAAATCAGGGTTCACATATTCGTCTAGAATTAATTATGCTGGCTTTACTTTCGTGGGTGACATGAGAGAAATTTGTAATTTTTGTCATGCTTTGAAATGGAGGAAAGAGACAGATGGAATGTGCTGCTCAAATGGAAAAATTGTTCTTCCAAATTTCCAAGATCCACCACACTTACTTATAAGTCTCCTGAATGGCGATCATCCCCAGTCGAACCGTTTTTTGGATAATATTCGTTTATATAACAGTGCTTTCCAAATGACTTCCTTTGGGGCAAAACAAATAACGGAAGGACCGTTCATGCCAACCTTCAAAGTACAAGGTCAAGTTTATCACCTTATTGGATCTTTGCTGCCAGAAAATGAACCCAAATTTCTCCAAATTTATTTTGTATCCGATTACACGCAACAGCTCAATGTTAGAAATCACAATTTTCCCCAGCTCAATGCTGAGCTTTTGGGTCAACTTCAAGAATTGCTGCATCGCGTTAACCAGTACGTTCGTGAATTCAAAGCTGCATTGGAGTCAATTCCACAAGGCAGCAATGATTTCAAAATTGTTATAAGTGCCGATAGACGTCCTGTGGGTGAACACCGTGGAAGACACAATGCACCCGTCGCAGATGAAGTTGCAGTTGTTTTAGTCGACCAGGAGTGTGAGAGACGTGATATCGTGTTGCGTACACGCGACGATCGCCTTCAACGCATTTTGGAAACCCACCGAGCTTACGACGCCCTGCAATATCCACTAATCTATTGTCATGGTGAAGATGGGTACAATTTTGGGCTGTACCAAGTGAACCCTACTACGAGAGTCACTAATTATCAAAAAAAAATATCTGCTCAACAATACTATTCCTACCTTTTACAAATAAGGCAAAACAGTTTCGTATATTTGCAACGATTTCGTGGTTTGTTCAGCCAATTTATTGTGGACATGTACGCAAAAATAGAAACTGAACGTTTAGTGTATATTCGCACTAACCAGCGACGGTTACGCGCTGAAGAATACGTGCACTTGCGGGACGCCATGCAATCAGATAATAACGTCGAAAACTTGGGTCGATTGGTTATTTTGCCATCCAGTTTCACAGGCGGTCCGCGGTATATGCACGAACGAACGCAAGATGCTTTTTGTTACGTCCGTAAATACGGCCGGCCGGACCTTTTTATAACATTTACAACAAATCCAAAGTGGACGGAGATTTGCCAGGCACTTCTCACAGGACAGGCGTCATACGACAGACATGACATTATTGCTAGGATTTTTCATTTAAAACTCAAAGTCTTGATTAATCTACTTACAAAGGAGAAAGTTTTCGGTTCAACTCTTTGTTTTATGTATAGCGTCGAGTGGCAAAAGCGTGGTTTACCCCACGCGCACATTCTTCTGTGGCTGGAAGAAAAAATTCGTCCCGATGCTATAGACAGTGTCATAAGTGCAGAATTTCCGGACTATAATGCAGATCCGATTTTGCATGACATAGTAAAAACACATATGGTTCACGGGCCATGTGGCCTCTTAAACAGGGAATCACCGTGCATGAAAGATGGTCAATGCTCAAAAAAATACCCCAGAGCACTGAAAGAACTAACTATGGCTGGGGAAAATGGGTATCCGCAATACCGGCGAAGATCACCGTCACAAGGTGGTTTCACAGCTACTGTCAGATTCCGTGGACAAGAAATAATTCTAAATAATAGTTGGGTGGTACCGTATTCTCCAGTTTTGTCAAACGCTTTTCAAGCACACATTAATGTTGAAATTTGTAATAGCGTCGAATCTATAAAATATATATGTAAATATGTTAATAAAGGTAGTGATCAAGCCATGATAGCACTAAGAAATAACAACCAATTTGATGAAGTGACAAGGTATCAATCTGGCCGATACATAAGCTCTTCGGAGGCAGTTTGGCGCATTTTGAGTTTCCCTATTCATGAAAGGTATCCGCCAGTCATCCATCTTGACGTGCACCTGGAAGGCGGGCAGCGAGTTTACTTTCAGCCAGAAAATGTGGCAGAAAGAATGAACAACCCAAGACAAACCACCTTGCTCGCATTCTTTCGCCTTTGCGAAAGAGACAATTTCGCTAAGTCTCTGTTGTACAATGAAGTGCCACATTATTATACTTATAACAAGCAGCAAGGTGTTTTTAATCGCAGGAGACGTGGAACTGCTGTAGAAGGCGAGTCCGGCATTTTTAAAGAACACGTGATTGGAAGAGTATACACGGTGCACCCAAATAATGCAGAGTGTTATTATTTACGCCTTCTTCTTCACACAGTGCGAGGACCTACTTCTTTTGCTGAGCTCCGCAAAGTGGACGATATAGAATATCCCACATTTCAAGCTGCTTGCCGCGCACGGCATTTATTAGATGGCGATCAGCATTGGGATGATGCTTTAGCCGAAGCATGCGTCAGTGATAGTCCACATCGTTTGCGCCATTTATTTGCCATTTTGTTGACATTTTGTGGCCTATCGGACGCTGGGCAGTTGTGGCAAAAATATAAAGACGCGTTTGCCGAAGATTTTTTGAGACAGCAAAATATAAATAGTGAAACTTCTGACCAAGTACGTGAAAGCTGCCATAATAGGGCTTTGCTGGCTATACAAGATATAGTTACAAGTATAGGAGGGAACCCCCTCAGTCAATACGGCTTGCCGACACCGACAGTTGGTGGGGAACGAATTAATAGGGAGTATACATCTGAAATAAATTACAACCCCGAAGAGTTAGCAGAAATATTGCGAAATGGCTGTTCAAATTTGACGTCAGAACAACGTCAAATCTTTGATAGAGTATGCTGTAGTGTAGAACATTCATTAGGAGAAATGCTGTTTTTAGATGCACCTGGTGGAACAGGTAAAACTTTCCTCACTAAAGTTATCTTGGCTCAAATAAGGAGCCAAAACAAAATTGCCCTTGCCGTCGCTTCCTCAGGAATAGCTGCCACTTTATTACCAGGAGGAAAAACTGCACATACAACATTTAAAATACCAATCGACTTGGACCGCACAGAAAACCCTGTTTGCAACGTGTCTCGCAATAGTGATAAAGCAAGGGTTTTACGCGATTGCGCCCTTATCGTTTGGGACGAGTGTACGATGGCAAATCGTAAAGCTGTGGAAGCTGTAGATAGAACGTTGCGAGATATAAGACAAAATGACCGACCGATGGGAGGCTTAACGGTGCTATTCTGTGGAGACTTCAGGCAGACACTCCCTATAATACCCAGAGGAACGAGGGCCGATGAAATAGGTGCCTGTTTAAAGAGCTCTATTTTATGGCGTAGTGTCATATTAACTAATTTGAGCTTTAATATGCGAGCATATTTGGGAGGTGACGCAAACGCGCAGGTTTTCTCAAATTTACTACTTCAAATTGGTAACGGCACATACCCGACTCAAGAAGGAGGTAAAGTAACTTTAGTCGAAAGCCTGTGTTCTTCTGTTGCCTCACAGCAGGAACTCATTTCCTCTGTATACGGAGATCCATCAGAGATCTCGAACCATGACGCTGCTTGGCTATGCCAACGAGCTATTTTGGCACCTCGCAACGACCAAGCAGCAGCAATAAATTCTCAAATATTGGTACATGTTTCTGGAGAAAGTAGGGAATATTTATCTATTAACACGGTTTTAGAAGAAGGAGATGCCACCCACTATCCAGTAGAGTTTTTAGACTCTCTAAATACACCAGGTCTTCCAGCACACAAAATTTATTTAAAAGTCGGAGTACCAATCATTCTACTCAGAAATTTAAGCCCACCAAAACTATGCAATGGAACTCGGTTGAGAGTAACAAATCTCCAACGAAATGTCATCGAAGCCGAAATCTTAACAGGTTGCGGCTCCGGTGATGTTGTTTTCATTCCCAGGATACCCATTATCCCCAATAATTTTCCGTTTACTTTCAAACGTGTGCAATTTCCTGTAAGCCTCTGTTACGCTATGACTATTAATAAAGCCCAAGGCCAGACGTTATCCGTTGCGGGTGTAGACCTTACTTTTGATTGTTTTTCACACGGCCAACTCTATGTTTCTCTATCACGTGTTAGCAACCCAAACAACCTTTTTGTATATGCTCCGGGTAATTCCACCGCTAACATAGTATATAGAGAAGCATTAACGTAATCAACTATACCAAAGTCAGGACTCTTATCTAAATCATCAAAAAGGTGATATACTCTTATCTAAACGACGTTGTTTTGCTCTCGACAACCACGCGAACGAAGTCGCGGGCACAGCTAGTCTTCAATATGTGTTGAATCTCCTGATATGTAATTCGCCTATTGTCTTGGATTAAATTTTTCACTGCTAGCACGTTTTCTTCGGTAACAGCCGTCAAAGGGCGACCGCTTCTTTCGTCATCCCCCAAAGTTGGTCGACCGCGCTTGAATTCGTTATACCAACGATACACGGTTGCCTTGGAAGGGCCTTCATCCATGAATGCCATTTGAAGTCTATCGTACGATTCATCCGGTTTCAGGCGACACTTGAAATCGTATAAAATCATAGCTCTAAAATGTTCCCGGCGCAGATCCATATTTCAGTGAGACACAATACTTTGAATTAACTCGCAAAAAATGTGGAGGGAAATTTTGAAATTGGAACTTACTTATTTTTACTTATAAATAATCATATTTTCGAAAAACATTATAACTGGCCAGTCTCCCATATATAAAAACTTTTTTTCGCAATACTTTCTGAGGGGCCTGGTATACACTACACTAGACACACTCACTACACACACAAACAGACACACACTTACATATCTACACTCATCACAAACCTTTTAATAAATACCTATTAAAATTTTGTGTGTTACCATTAGTTAAATAAGTTAAGTTTAATTATTGTTTGGTGTTGTAGCCGGATATTTACTAACTACCTCCAAGTGCACTAAATATAATGTGTCATTAACGACGAAATAACTAGATCCCACGACACAGGGTACCCTAGTGTGGGGTCTAGGGTTTCTTTTATGCACTAAATATTTGTATTTTCTTGTGTACCTGTGCTATAATTTTTACTATTTTATTTTCTTGTTGTGCTTAATGTACCTAAAGAAAGGTGTCCTAATAAATTTATCTTATCTTATCTCTGGGACGGATCTGCCAGGTACCAGCTTGATGCACTAGAGTCGATCGAAAAACGGGCCAAGAGGCTCATTGGCAATGTGGCACTGGTTGAGTCAAAGCTCCAGAGCCTTGAACATCGTCGCCGAGTTGCCAGCTTGTCGGTTTTTTTATCGGTTGCATTTCGGGGAGTGTGCGATGGAATTGTATGATCTAATTCCGCCTAGCCCGTTTCATCATCGGACTACAAGACGTACGGCAATGCGCCATCGGTACATAGTGGACATCCCACCCATACGCACTAAACGTTTTGAAAATACCTTCATTATGCGTACAGCTAAGGAATGGAATTCCCTGCCGGAGTCTGTGTTTCCCGATAGCTACAACCTCGGGGTTTTTAAGTCCAGAGTGAATAGGTTTCTTCTAGGCTAGCGTGTTAAAGTCTGCGTCATGTAAGAAGTCCCACGGAATATTATTGGAACTTAAATGTCGTTTGCTTATTTCTATAGCAATAGAGCTTATTTTAGAATGTTGAAGGCGACTGAAGCGCCACTCCCAGGGGAACTCTTTTGTGAAATGGACTCTACACCGTCGACCACATCATCGCTTACCATCAGCTGAGATAGTGGTCAAGCGCGAGCCTATCAATTAGCGATGGGCGTTGAATGAACGAACTAGTTAATTTGACCGTCTACGTGCGATGAACGATTCGACGGTTCACCGATAATCAACGAACTAGTTGAATTCGTAGACGGCTAAACTGAGTCTCGACTTGTAACGCGACGACCGACGCAAGAACTTAATTGGGTAGTACAAGTTCATACGTCCGAAAAAATAACGACATGGACGAACATCGAGCAAATTAATTTGAACTCTTAACTCTAAAAGAGTTGATATTTCAGCCGAATCCCATTTTGGAGTTAAAAATGCATGAAAAAATGGACGCCAATAGTTTCACGGGTGCAAAAGAGTAAAAGCGATTGACCGATCGAACGATGCGAGGTAAACCGGTTTGTACTTGTTTACGTTCAATCGTAAATTTGAAAGTTGTTGTCGAGCCGTAGACGTCGCGCGTCGCGTCGTCGCAAAGTTTATAAAAAACGACTACTTAACATAGTTTACGTTATAAACTAGTTTCGTTAACGAAAAATACGTCGACGACCCATCTCTACTATCAACAATAAAAGAAAAACCGGCCAAGTGCGAGTCGGACTCGCGCACGAAGTGTTCCGTACTTGGTAAATTGCGGTTTACGATTTATGACGTATTAAAAAAAAACTACTTACTAGATCTCGTTCAAACCAATTTTCGTTGGAAGTTTACATGGTAATGTACATAATATTTTTTTTTTAGTTTTATCATTCTCTTATTTTAGAAGTTACAGGGGGGGGACACACATTTTACCACTTTGGAAGTGTCTCCCGCTCAAACTATTCAGGTTAGAAAAAAAATATATAAGAAACCTCAATATCATTTTTGAAGACCTATTCATAGAAACCCCACACGTATGTATGGGTTTGATGAAACAAAAAAAAATTTTAGTTTCAGTTTCAAGTATGTGAACCCCCAAAATTTATTGTTTTTTTCTATTTTTGTGTGAAAACCTTATTGCGGTTCACAGAATACATCTACTTACCAAGTTACAACAGCATAGTTCTTATAGTTTCGGAAAAAGTGGCTGTGACATACGGACGGACAGACAGACAGACATGACGAATCTATAACGAAACTATTTATAACTTACTTTAACACCTACACTGTACCAATACTTATTGCAAATAAATTATTGATTAATTGATCGCGAGGTGGACAGCTCTGGTGGTGAGACATATGAATAGAGCTACATATCTCTTGTGATGCTGGCGACCGACGGTGACGGATAGCGGGCCGAAGTACCTAGTCCGGTGTATGTGAACGGCCTCTGGTGGTGAGCGAGGCGCGTCTGTGGATGGTCGCCGGTCGCAGGCACCGGTGCTTGTCCCTTTACGAACACGACACTGAAGACATCGTGATAGTACTTTCTTAAGTAGTTGGTCGCATCCTTACGACCCAGTAGTGTTGTCGCTCGTCGCACCTCATTGATGGTGAGCTCCGTCCCGCTATGTAATAGGCTGCGATGTGTCTAGTCTATGTATAACTGGGTTATGTGATGGTCGCTATGTTATATTGGCGGTCGCCTCACATCTTCTGTGATCTCGTCAGTGGCGGCTATTCGGCTTCTAATACGTAGTAGGTGTAGCGGGCTATTCTTGTCCACTACTTACTGTTCGTGCAATCTAATTATCTCTTGAGCGAATGATTGCTGTTGTGCGACTTGTACGAGTACTTACTCAGCTTTTTTAAGAAAGTTCGCCTCTATTATTTGTTTTCGGATATCTGGCGCTGTATGTGACGGTTTAGTTGCTGCAGTCGCTGTCTTCTTTTTCTTTCGCCAGTCCGCGTCTTCCTCAGTGTTTTTCTTCGTTCTCTTATAGTACGTTTTCTCGGTTTTTGTTTACAGAGTTGTATGAAACGTAGGACGCTAGCAGTCGCACGTAATAACCGCTCCCATCTCGAGAAATTTGTGGGATTAGGTATAGCTTCTATGAGCTCCGAAATTTCTATTTCTTTCTCTATGACAGTGAGAGTTCTTTCTTCTACTGTCTCTTCTGCTATTGTAGGCTTCTCTGATGGCCATAAAGAAGGGTCTTCGTACAAGAAACTGGTGCCACAGTACCACTCGTGCTGTGAGTCAAACTTCTGTGGGACGTCACGAGTTGCTATGTCGGCGATGTTCAATTTTGTAGGAATCCATCGCCGATCCTCCACTTTGCTGCCTTCCTCTATGGCAGCTATACGAAAGCTTTGTATGTTCGTGCTCCTTTTCTTATTCAAGACAAGACGGTTTTGCTGTCTGTCCAATATGTGACCGATGACGGGTTGTTGTCGTGCTCACGTATCACAGCTGCAGCCAGACGGGTCCATATCACTGCTGCCTGCAGCTCGAGGCGCGGTATCTCAAATGGAGTATAAAGGTGAACTAGCATCTAGACGCACCGCAGGAGCCGCACGCACCGCAGTCATCGCATCTTCTCAATCCGCCACAATCCGCACCGAACGCGGCGCACGTAATTTCTATACGGATACGGATGTCATCTCCCCGCTACCTGCACCGCACTCGCCGCAAGCATCGAACGCGCCGAGTCTGTTGACGTCATCCGCACGTGTAGGTGGAATCCGTATACCTCAAAGACCTTATACTTCTTTGGTATACCTACAGCATTTTGCTGAAATTCGGGTCGTGCGCGAGGCTGCATACGATTTCATAGAAAGATTTATAAAATGCGATGACTGCGACGCGTGCGGCTCCTGCGGTGCGTCTAGGTGCGCGTTCACCTTTAATAATAATTATAGTGTGAACTTGTTTGCCAGGCAAACAATATATTTCTTGGATTTTTCCACGCTTAGAACATTTTGGGTAGGCACACCGACCTATTCAGAGATTTGATACGGAACGAAGGCCTTCGACTATTTTCCATAACTTTTTCGCTTATTAGCTCAGGTGTAAAACATCTGTCGGCCATAATTTAGGGTTCTGTAGCCAAATGACAAAAACGGAACGGAACGGCGTTGATGAAATTGCATGACTTAATGCCGCCTAGCCCGTTCCAACATCAGACTACAAGAAGTACGGAGATACGCTGTCGGTAGTGGACATCCCACTCATTCGCACCAAACTTTTTGGTAATACTTTCGTTGTATGTAACTACAGCTATGGAGTGGAATTCCGTGCCGGAGTGTGTATTTCCAGATACCTACAACCTTAGGAAGTCTTTAAGTCAAGAGTGAATAGGTTACTTCTAGGCAAGCCTGCTTCACCGTCGACCACATCATCGCTTACCATCTGGTGAGATACTTAGTGGTCAAACACGAGCCTATCGATATTTAAAAAAAATACTTGTAATTTTGTGCTGTGCCGCCTTTCCCGACTATGCAACGGTTTACTGTGCATGTTCCGACGCGCACTTGATCATATTTTTAAAAGGAACAATTATTAAAATATTTTATTTAAAAAACATAACTTTCCTTTTTTGGGCATTCGTGTATATAAAGAAGAAAATTCCTGTGATGCCTTGAGCGACAGAAAAATACTTAAACTATCTTAAAATAAGCAATTTAGATTTAATTATCTAAGCATTCCCGTAGTATGTTTGTAACTATGTATGTAATATTCTTTATAACCTCATATCTTTCAAACCACTAGACCGATTTATATAAATAAGACATCGTTAGATAGGTCTTGATCACCCAAGCGTTCCTGGTTGGACAAGTGGCGTAAAAAAAAAACAACAAGGCGGCTTTTGGGTGCCATATTTTGGAGGCCCCATTTTTTTTGTGGTATCAACATGCAGGCTTTTTAGTGGTGATTACAAAAATATATAGGTATCTTACTAATCACTTATATGTTTAGAAGAAATTCGTAAAAAAATATGTAGATATAAGTTATAAATTAGTTGTAAATAAAAAAAGTTAATAAAACCAAAAAGCTCGACTGCATTAGTTTCAACTTTTTTTATCAATTAATATCTACATTATAAATAACAAGAAACCTCTTATAAAAAAAAAACAATCAATCTGCCCAGCATTTGCCCAACTATTACGACTGGGGTCGGCTTCCGGTCTAACCAAGTACCAGTATTTTACATGGAGCAACTGCCTATCTGACCTCCTCTACCCAGTAACTGGGTAACACGACAAGCCTTAGCAAGACTTGTGTCAGATTGCCCGGCTTCTGACTATCCGTAACGACAATCAAAAATCTACAATTGTCAGCCGGGACCAACAGCTTATTATTTTCCGAGGCACGAAAGAAAATTGGTATGTAAAGATGGACACCCATCCACGAACCGACCTAGGCGAGCGTTGCTTAACCTTGCAGAAACACCCTTGAAGTTATTACTATTTAGCCACAAGCTCCGGAATAATAAAAATACGAAACTGATTTGTTATTTAAAACTCAAAAAGATTTAGGAAGACAAAGACGGACTAGACTTCTGTCAATGTCAAATAATATGTAACCGACCTGCGGAACACTAATATCAGTACCTACACGAAGTAAATAACGTGCTTACAAGGGTATAAATACTTCTGTGATTTTTGGTCATCACAGCATTCATAGCTACAGTACTAATTTGGTAATACTGCCTCGAACTACGACAGTGAAGCACTTGGAAGCAAAATGTTCTGGAAATTATCTGTTTTATTCCTTATCGTGATGTTGCTTGGGAGTGTGAGTATTTTTCCCTTACCTTAAAAAAAAACTTTTTTACATAAAAATAAAACGACTTCCAAAGAAAAACACTAAAAAGTGCAAAAATAACTTGCATTTGAGCAGTCCGAGTCATTGATATGTTTTTCGTTTACCGACACCAACTTTCGAAATTAAATTTAATTTTAACAGACATCCAAAAAGGAGTAGTTTCTATGTTAAACTGTATGTTGGTTTTATCTATCTTTTTTGTGTATGTTAACCGATTTTTCCGTTAATTGTAGACTGATTTAGAAAATTCATTTTGCCCCGTTGTGAATATGTGATGAAGAACTTTGGATATATAGGTACCTATTTACAACAGAGCTCTTCCATAAATAACGGCAAATCTCTCGGGATTGCTGCAATCGCATGTCTGTTTAATGTACATTACTATAGAACTTGCCCACTTTAAATTAATGAAAATAAATTAATGTACATTACAGAACTTGCCCACAACTAAAAAGTGAAAAAAATTAAAAAACCCGACTGCTTCAAAAGCGAACTAAAAAGTCGTAAACAAGGAAAAAAACATGCTGTGCAGTCGGAGGATACGTATATTCGCGGGCTGGTTGACCAAAATCTGGTGTATCCTCCGCCTGCACAGCATGATTTTTTCCTTGTTTACGACTTTTTAGTTCGCTTTTGAAGCAGTCGGGTTTTTTGATTTTTTTATTTATAACTTTTTAGTTAAGTTTTTTTCGAATTAGATACATTTAAACATATAAGTGTTACATATTTTTGAAATCACCTCTTAAAACTTACTTACTTGGAGAAAAACAAAATTTGGGCCCCCACGAAATGGCGCCCAAAATCCGCAATTTTTCTATTGTCCAATTTTAATTTAGCCTATGACACTCGCAGGTTTAAGACGAATCGATTGACGTATGAATCATCAAAATCGGCCAACGAGTTTGGTCTCTGGAACGCCTTATAGGAACAAACTTACATACATACATAGACTGATAAACACATTACCCTCCTTCGGCAGTCGGGTAAAAATGAAAACTTTTTTAGAAATCAGTATTTCTGGTTTCGTTTCTTCGTTTTTTGGCACCGACTTCCGGTATTGAAATTATTTTTCATGTATTAGTGTACATTTTTTGAAATCGGTTGTATTTTTAACCGATTTCTCAAAAAGGAGAAGGTTCTCAATTCGGCAGTTTTGTATATTTTTGACTGTAAGGAAAGGGCAAAGGGCTGTATGGGGTTTTTGCGGTAGGGGGAAGGGAGGATTATCGCGCGTATCCTGTATGTACGTATGTATGTAATATTTTTTATTACCTCATATCTTTCAAACCAATAGACGGATTTATACAGGGCTACAGGTTAAGTCGGCCTAGATCCTTTAAGAAGTAGTAGTTACCATCATTCCTGACTGATTTGGCTATGAAACACCGTACCGCAAACTTAACCGTTTTCAAGATATTGGACATTGAGGATTTTAGAAATGCCCATTTTTTGTCTATTAGCCTTTTTTTCTTAGGATTTTTGTGTTTGCGATTTTTGTGTATTAGATAAGTTGCTATATTATTCTCAACACTAAAGTTGACGTTAACTGTACCAACCTGGGTCGTAGTAGATAGTTATAAAATGAAATAAAATGGTGAAAAATATTTTACTCTATCAGAAATATAAAAACTAGCTGACCCCCGCGGCTTCGCTCCCGTCAAAATTATAGCCTATGTTACTTGGGAATAGCTTAGCTTTCCATAGGTGAAATTTAAAATCGGTCCAGTAGTTTCGGAGCCTATTCGGTACAAACAAACAAGCAAACAAAAATAAATCCTCTTCATAATATTGGTATAGATATGTCTATAACAGTCATGCTGCAGATGTGCTTATAATATTTACGTTTTATTAACTATCCAACAAGCTAGGGTATTATCAGAATTCTTAAAAAAAAACTTTGATGAAAGGCTTCCTGGTAGTAAAAAATTATCGGTGCTTATACGCCAAATTTATTTCATGATTCAGAAACAAAATAAAACATTTTTTTTTATGTCGATTTGCCGAAGACAATTTCTGGCAATGTCGTGTTGAGACTCATGGGTATTATTGAATTTGCAAATTAATTGTTAATTACTATCTTGAACTTTTTGTGGCGATCCTTTGAGGACTGGTCTTTCACAAATGATTCCAAATTACACAAAACGTACTTTGCTCATGTACTATATACAATTTATGAACTTTTATTTCAACACATTTATAACCGATTACACTGTATTTTGGTCACATATAAGATTATATTTACTGAATAATGTCCTAGTTAGGCCCCAATAAAATGGCGGTAACTTTATTGGAAGCTTCTACGGAGTTTTGTCGACAACATGTACAAACACATGTTCTACTGCTGTCTTTTACTTGCCCACACTCTTGCACGTTCACTAATATTATTAGAATAAAAATCCACCATTTTTACACTATTAATATTCAATTTAACACAATTTTATGTTAATAAAACAGAGAATCAACATTAAGACGCCATCACGTTCCCGCCAAAAATCGACCGGTCGCTTGTACACCCTTTTTTTTTTTTGGTGGGAAATCATCCAATGACTTCTGCCGCTCTGGGTGAAGCGGGAGGGCGTGTCAGACTTTTACTGACTAAAACCCACCCGTGTTCCTTCAGTTGCTTGCGTCAGGGCCGCGGTAACTCTTTTTCAAATTTATCCGCGACCCAGACAGGCATCGGTCCTATCAGGCCCCGTCACTTTTGCTGACATCACTTTGAGGCGCGCGTGGAACACTACGCGCCGTAAACTCGGGCTTGGTCCTTATCGGACGGTAAGCTACCCATAACTTGCCGTCCGCAAGCCCGTGCCTACGGTGGCCGGGAATCGGCTTGCGACTCCCGACGCCCGGGGCGTCTCCTGCGGTGGCTAGGGGCGTGATGGCGTCTCCTTTGCGTCTCCCTCACGCGTTCCGCCTCCTCCTTTGCGAGCATTACTGCTTCGCAGAAGGAGGATATAGCTTCCTATGCCCTCTCGCTCCGTACCATGGCCTGGACCAGGGCCGGACGCTTGTACACCCTAAAATATTTTTAATTTCGTAGACTAAACTGACATTTGCGGTGTTGTCACTTTATCGTTACATAAAAATAGTGTCGTATCCTGACTATCCGGTGTGTGATCGAAAATCGAAGTAGATCGAAAATGGAACTATTTAACTGCAAAAAAAATACATTTGTTAAGCGCGTCTTTGGGCTCTCGCGCGTTTTTGGGCCTCCGAAGTAAAAACTAGGATGGTGTTTTAAGTCTAGTTTTTAACCCCCGCCGGAAAAAGAGGGGTGTTATAAGTTTCACGTGTGTTGCTGTGTATCTGTGTGTCTGTCTGTGGCATCATAGCGCCTAAACGGATGAACCGATTTTAATTTAGTTCTTTTGTTTGAAAGGTGATTTTGTCGAGAGTGTTCTTAGCTATGTTTGAATCAAATTGGTTCAGCCGTTCAAAAGTTATGGGCATTTTACTGTTTGAATCGGGGTGTTTTCGCAAGATAAATGAGTCGAGGGTTTTTAAATTTTGAAATTTTGCTTGTTAATGGGGATACAACTTGGGTTCATTATTATGAACCTGAGTCGAAACAGGACTTCAAGCAGTGGCAAAAAAAGGACACCACCCAAAAAGTTTAAAGGGTCACACAGTCGACCGAAAAGATCATGGCGACATTTTTAGAGATTTAGAAGAAATTGTATTAATATATTTTATAAAGACAAACGCGATTCCATAATCAACGAATAATATGCTGTAACCCTGGAGCAGTTTCAAGAAGCCATCAAGGAAAAAGAAGGAGGCAAATTGATAAAAAAGGTGTCCTCGACAACGCGCCCGTTCACAAGAGTTGTGTTGCGATGGCTGTTCTGCATAAGGTGGGCTTCGATATTCTAAATCACCTTGTATTTTGTGCTGGAGTCCAGGTCAGGGCTGAAGGGTGTTTCAGCCCTGACACGACTGGACCCCAGCAATTATTATTGATACCCAAAGAAGAAAAAAGAACTTCGTGGAAAGAAATTCTCAAGCGATGAAGAAGTGGAGGACGCAGTTCCCCTAATTTTCGGACAAAGACAAACCTTTTTTTTTCGAAGGTATACCCAAGCTAATAGAAAGATCTGGAAATTGTTCAAAGATAACAGATATATATATTGATTCCGATATTGATCGAGAAAAATAATTTTGTACTTTTATTTTCTTCCCTTACGCCCATTCCGCGAACTTAAATACACTCCCTTGTACATATATTTTTCTTTAACTCTCCTTTCACAGGTATGCTGGAAGAGATTTCTTTATAAATAACTAGCTGTTGCCCGCGACTTTGTCTGCGAAGCATTAGTAATTCGAATAGCTTAGGTATTGGTTATTTATAGGCAAGCGTGATTCACCGTCGACCACATCATTGCTTACCATCAGGCTCACCTGATGGTAAGCAATGATGTGGTCGACGGTGCTATCTCAATAGTGGTCAAGCGCGAGCCTACAGTTTATAAAAAAAAAAGCTTATTTTTATATCGCGGCAAAATTTTGTAGGTTTTCCATACAAACTTCTACCCCTCTTTCCACCCCCTTAAGTATCGTCTTCGGGATAAAAACTATCCTATGTCCTGCCCAGGGTCTAAAAATATCTCCGGACCAACTTACATCTAAATCGGTTCAGCGGTTCAAGCGTGAAAAGGTAGACAGAGAGACAGACAGAGTTACTTTCACATTTATAATATTAACTCCGCCCGCGACTTCGTTCGAGTGAAGGCAAACAAAAATAAGCTAAAAAGAATAATAAATTTTAGGTTAAGTATGGCGGTAGCCACAAAAGTAAAATGCTCCCCTTAACGCTTAATAACCCCTTTTTCTCATTTTGAATTTTTCGTTTATGTTAGTTAGATGGCTCAGTAAGATACCTCAAAAAAAATATAGTTTCAAAAGTCAATTTTGATTATTTACTTTATCCCCAAGGAATGAGATATTTCATACAAATAAATTTCCCCATTTCACCCCTTTAAAGGATGACAGTTCAGTGGTGACTACGTACCGAAAAACGCAATTTAGGAAGTCCGACCTGGTCGGGCCTGCGGGAGTCCGGTGGATGCGATACGCACAGGACCGATCAGTGTGGTGACGCTCGGAGAAGGCCTATGTCCAGCAGTGGACGTTTTTTTGGCTGAAATAATGATGATGGTGAAAGGTTGACTTGCCGAAAATTCCTTCTTCGTGCTCCCCTACATCAAAAACGAATCCTTGTCCAGTAAGATTCTTAACCTTTATCATTTACTTAGATTACTATTTGTGGCAAGTTTCAAGAATATTAGCCGAAGGAATTAGATTTTTCATACAAACTTTGCCTCCCTTTTTCACCCCCTAGGTGGTAGAATTTCGGGAAATCCTTTCTTATCGGATGTCTACGTCATACAAAAAACATACTCTCCATGTTTCAGGTCTCTAAGATCAGCGGTTTAGGCTGTGCGTTAATCCGTCAGTCAGTCATTCAGGACAAAGCATTTTATATGTATAGATAAGCCTTTGTACCAAATTTTCTGTCTTCTTCTTGCCTCTTTATTATGTGTATTTATTGTTAATTAAATTTAAAAAATCGTATTACATTAATAAATTGAATTTTTTTTTAGAGCATGCAAGAAAACGGTGTGGGGTCCGGTGGTAAGAGATTTTTTTTAAACCTAAACTAATATAGGGTGGCCAAATCGGATGTATATGTCAGGATGATGTACATCGGATGTATGTACTTAGTTAGTTTTTACTCATGGTCTGGCAGTTTGAGTAGTTTATGCGGCCTACCCGAATGTCCTTTCTTTGGTATTGTTCGTCGAATCGTTGAGCTCCGTAAATTCTGAGTTGAGCTGCTCGGTTATTGACAAATGCGTGCACTGACTGGACAGGTCCACTCAATCTGGCTGGTTCTTTCCTCAAAAGACCATTTCAGACATATGTCTACATGGTCTTCACATGATATAACCAAGTTTTTGTCAAGACTTTAAAAGAGACTGTGACCTCTGAGTTTGTTTCGGCCTTTCTTCTCAGAGTAGTCAGATAGGAAACGCCGACCTCATCTAGTTTTAAAAAATATGATCGACATGTAAAAGTGTTTGTACAAACCAACTTACAGAAATAAAATCATTTATCATTTACCGGATTATCAGACACCGCAAGGGCGGTGCCGCAGTGCATCCGATCGGATTCCGAGAAATGTCGGGCCGAAGTACGAGTACGAGTAAGAGGTGTTACGCACATGTTACGCACTAGATCTGAAGTCTATCCGTCATAAACATAATACAAAACATTTCATATTAGGATAGAAATCGGAACTAAGAATTCGGATTCAGAACGGATGCAGTGCATAACCGCACTAAGTTTGTATTTAAAATACTTTTTGAATTGAGGCCAATTTTGTGTACAAAATCCACATTTTATTTGAAGAGTTTTGTGTAGATATGTTAACATCAACTAATTGTACAACACGATATGTTGACAAATCCTGACTTTTTCTGTGAAACTATCTACAGAGACGTATCGAGGTCGATCTTGAACACTGAAAGCAGGATAAATTTGTTTCTTTGTTAGTGGGATACCTAATAAAGTATGTGAGAATATGATGGAAAACTCGACAAATTGTGCAAGGTGAAGGTTTGGTTAGTGTGGTTATACATACAAAATTGCAAAGCCTGTGTAAAATACGAGTAGTTATGAAAAAATATCTGGTTATTATCGTTTGATAAAAAAGAAATTGTTCATTTTAAGTTGTTTATATCCGAATTGACCATCCTGTATTCTTTCTCTAATAAAAAAGAAACTACTCTAAGTATCCCTTAATGCCATAAACTACTTCTTCCCGAAAAATTTACAGAGAAGTATCATTATCATCATTTCAGTCCCCAGCCGTTGCCACATTGACCGATCCCGTGCGACTCGCATCCAGCGCCTTCCCGCAACCTTAACCAGGTCATCGGTCCACCTAGTGGGAGGCCTTCCAACGTATCGTCTTCCAGTTCGCGGTCGCCATTCCACGACTTGTTGACCCCATCGGCCATCCGTTCTACGAGCAATGTGCCCTGCCCACTGCCACTTAAAATTGGCAAGTCTTCGGGCTATGTCGGTAACTTTGGTTCTCCTGCGGATATTTCATACAAATAAATTTCCCCATTTCACCCCTTTAAAGGATGACAGTTCAGTGGTGACTACGTACCGAAAAACGCAATTTAGGAAGTCCGACCTGGTCGGGCCTGCGGGAGTCCGGTGGAGGCGATACGCACAGGACCGATCAGTGTGGTGACGCTCGGAGAAGGCCTATGTCCAGCAGTGGACGTTTTTTTGGCTGAAATAATGATGATGGTGAAAGGTTGACTTGCCGAAAATTCCTTCTTCGTGCTCCCCTACATCAAAAACGAATCCTTGTCCAGTAAGATTCTTAACCTTTATCATTTACTTAGATTACTATTTGTGGCAAGTTTCAAGAATATTAGCCGAAGGAATTAGATTTTTCATACAAACTTTGCCTCCCTTTTTCACCCCCTAGGTGGTAGAATTTCGGGAAATCCTTTCTTATCGGATGTCTACGTCATACAAAAAACATACTCTCCATGTTTCAGGTCTCTAAGATCAGCGGTTTAGGCTGTGCGTTAATCCGTCAGTCAGTCATTCAGGACAAAGCATTTTATATGTATAGATAAGCCTTTGTACCAAATTTTCTGTCTTCTTCTTGCCTCTTTATTATGTGTATTTATTGTTAATTAAATTTAAAAAATCGTATTACATTAATAAATTGAATTTTTTTTTAGAGCATGCAAGAAAACGGTGTGGGGTCCGGTGGTAAGAGATTTTTTTTAAACCTAAACTAATATAGGGTGGCCAAATCGGATGTATATGTCAGGATGATGTACATCGGATGTATGTACTTAGTTAGTTTTTACTCATGGTCTGGCAGTTTGAGTAGTTTATGCGGCCTACCCGAATGTCCTTTCTTTGGTATTGTTCGTCGAATCGTTGAGCTCCGTAAATTCTGAGTTGAGCTGCTCGGTTATTGACAAATGCGTGCACTGACTGGACAGGTCCACTCAATCTGGCTGGTTCTTTCCTCAAAAGACCATTTCAGACATATGTCTACATGGTCTTCACATGATATAACCAAGTTTTTGTCAAGACTTTAAAAGAGACTGTGACCTCTGAGTTTGTTTCGGCCTTTCTTCTCAGAGTAGTCAGATAGGAAACGCCGACCTCATCTAGTTTTAAAAAATATGATCGACATGTAAAAGTGTTTGTACAAACCAACTTACAGAAATAAAATCATTTATCATTTACCGGATTATCAGACACCGCAAGGGCGGTGCCGCAGTGCATCCGATCGGATTCCGAGAAATGTCGGGCCGAAGTACGAGTACGAGTAAGAGGTGTTACGCACATGTTACGCACTAGATCTGAAGTCTATCCGTCATAAACATAATACAAAACATTTCATATTAGGATAGAAATCGGAACTAAGAATTCGGATTCAGAACGGATGCAGTGCATAACCGCACTAAGTTTGTATTTAAAATACTTTTTGAATTGAGGCCAATTTTGTGTACAAAATCCACATTTTATTTGAAGAGTTTTGTGTAGATATGTTAACATCAACTAATTGTACAACACGATATGTTGACAAATCCTGACTTTTCCTGTGAAACTATCTACAGAGACGTATCGAGGTCGATCTTGAACACTGAAAGCAGGATAAATTTGTTTCTTTGTTAGTGGGATACCTAATAAAGTATGTGAGAATATGATGGAAAACTCGACAAATTGTGCAAGGTGAAGGTTTGGTTAGTGTGGTTATACATACAAAATTGCAAAGCCTGTGTAAAATACGAGTAGTTATGAAAAAATATCTGGTTATTATCGTTTGATAAAAAAGAAATTGTTCATTTTAAGTTGTTTATATCCGAATTGACCATCCTGTATTCTTTCTCTAATAAAAAAGAAACTACTCTAAGTATCCCTTAATGCCATAAACTACTTCTTCCCGAAAAATTTACAGAGAAGTATCATTATCATCATTTCAGTCCCCAGCCGTTGCCACATTGACCGATCCCGTGCGACTCGCATCCAGCGCCTTCCCGCAACCTTAACCAGGTCATCGGTCCACCTAGTGGGAGGCCTTCCAACGTATCGTCTTCCAGTTCGCGGTCGCCATTCCACGACTTGTTGACCCCATCGGCCATCCGTTCTACGAGCAATGTGCCCTGCCCACTGCCACTTAAAATTGGCAAGTCTTCGGGCTATGTCGGTAACTTTGGTTCTCCTGCGGATATCCTCATTTCTGATATGATCACGCAAGGAAACTCCGAGCATAGCCCTCTCCATTGCCCTTTGGGTGACTTTAAGCTTTCTGATAAGGCCCATTGTGTGCGACCACGTCTCGGTCCTATAGGTGAAAACCGGCAACACACGCTGGTCATAGACTTTTGTCTTTAGACACTGTGGTAAATTGGACGAGAAGATACCACGCAACTTTACAAACGCCGCCCAGCCGAGTCGGATTCGACGGTTGACCTCTTTCTCGAAGTTGGACCTACCCAACGGGACCGTTTGTCCCAGGTAGACATATTCGTCTACAACTTCGACTGCAGAGTCTCCGACCTTGATAGGTGTGGGTGATACATGGGCATTCACCATGACCTTGGTTTTGTCCATGTTCATTTTAAGACCCACTCTTTCGGAAGCTCTACTGAGGTCATCGAGCATTTTTATGAGGCTCTCCATGGTCTCAGCCATGACCACTATGTCGTGTCGGCAAACCGAAGGTGAGTGATGTACTCGCCACTAACGTTGATGCCTAGCCCCCTCCAATCCAGAACCTTGAAGACATCCTCCAGCGCAGCAGTGAACAGTTTCGGAGAAATGACTTCTACCTGTCTCACTCCGCGTCTCCCTGTCACACAGGAAATAAATATATGTCTCAATAGGAAATTAAATTACCCATTTTGTTTAATATGTTTTTTTCGTATTCTTCTCAGAAAACTCTTTCGTTTGATACCCTTATAAGGCAATGAACAAAAAATAACTGGTCTGCCATCTTGGGCCGTACGCCATTTTGGATTTAGAATGACATCGTATAGCTAACCATGCATTGTCACCCAAACTAAACGTGTATGGAAAATTTCATCTTAATCGGTTCAGGATAGCCGCTTTAAAATTCAGTTGCAACATTTGACCCGAACACACTTACATACATTGCAAGTATAAAAAGTTAGCAAAATCTATTTATTTATTTATTATAAGGTACACCAACAAAATTACATACAAAATAGTTTATAGTAAACAAAGAAAATAAAGGCTGGTATGTATGCCTATTACAGGTATACGCAGCTTACACCATATGGTCAGAAACACTAAATTATTTTAAAAAGAACAAAATATAAATATCTAATATTAATCTAAACTTAAAAACATTAATAAAAACATGCAAAATGAAAAACAGAGAATAAAAAAAGAAAAAGAAGTAGGATAAATAAAATCTAGTAACCAATATGTAAAAATGTGAAGATGGAATGAGATATGGAATGTGATGGATGTGAATCTGGTGTGTGAATGTGTGGATGGTGTGTTGTGTGTGTGATGTGCGTAATTATGTAATTATATAAAACTAAAGAAAAAGAAGTGGAAACGGGGATATAAGTAGAGTCGGAAGAGTAGGATAGGCGGACAGCTTACTACGACCTCATTCCGCCTAAGTTTTCACGGTGAAATGTTTACAGTGTGCTTATGCCGACGTTTACATTAATGCGAATTGCGAATGAGCGTGAGTATAAACTCACACTAAGCCAACTGAATAGACTGGCTTTAGACTACACACCGGCGGGCCGGGTAAACCTAGGTTATGTTTGGGAAAACGTGTTTGATCCGGCTAGGTTTTGATAAATCCGGTTGGTGCTGCTTGTTGTAACTAAGTTGAGTTATCCTACTTCCTATCCTACTAATAATATGAATGTGAAAGTTTGTTACTTTTTCACGTAAAATCTACTGAAAGGTAAGGCTTAACAAGCATTGCGACTTTCAGCGAATTTTTGTCCGCGTACTGAATCTAACTAACACGTACTACGGATAACATTCCTTTCCACCAGTCTCTTTCTAACTGTTCATAGAGCTAAAAATATTCACGATAATTTAAACCGCGCCGCGGTGCGGGAGATTCTGAGGCAAAACACGGCTTTCTTGCGGTATTATTTCCGCGCGATTTTTTACCGCAATGCATGCAGCTTCATGCAATATCATAGGTCGCAGGATGGATGGAAAAAATCACGCGAATAAAAACCGCAGTGGGTGCTAAGCCTTAGATAAAACTGTACCGTAATATAGCTTATACAGCAGAATAACTAAAGATTGTCTCTACTAATATTACAAAGATAGGGCCTGAATTTTGTGAGTTTCTTAAGTGGACGGTAATCTCTGAAACCACTACACCTATTTGAAAAATCTTACACCATCCGTTAGTCCGATAGTTCAGTCCATCCAAAGGTTGTCTGGTATATATCACTGTCAGCGGTAAGACCGCTATTGTGCCCATAGTGTTAATGTTTTATAAAAGAGATGTGAATGATGATGATGTGATGGTGATGTGTGTGTGTGTGTGATGTGATGTGTGTTATGTGTGTGATATGCGGTGTGATTATTTAAAGATTTTCTATTCTTTTGAAAGGTTCCAGATTCCAGATTGAAGAGTATTCCAGATTGTTATAGGCTATGAATTAGTATGACCCACACAAAGCCGGTGCGGGCCACTTGTAATTTATAAAGATATAGGTGCAGTAAGGGAAATGAGTCACGTTTCTTTACAGACGAGAAAAATTAATGTATTTCTATATCTTCATGCTGACTCGGTTTCGGTGACAACGATGGAGTTGGTGGAGGTGGTATGAATTAAATAGCATCATTATCATCATCTTCATCATCACAGACGTCAACTGCTGGACATAGGCCTCCCCCAAGAGTCACCAGTGATAGTGTTTCTCTGTTAGTGATTGTGTCAATCTTTTGAGAAAATAAATGTCTAAAACCGTATATTACTTCCAGGAAAGGGTGGAGCTAGTGGCGGTAACGTGACTGGCCCTGCCGCTGCCAATGACACTGGCGCTACCGCTGCTGATAGAGCTGCCGCTGGCGCTGGCGCTGGCGCTGGCTTTGCCAATGGCCGTTACAGTAACTCTGGCACTGGCGCTCGCAAGTAAATATGGTACTAAATTAAGCGCGAGATATTATACTTCTTTAACAATATTATAGTTTCAACTAAAGTTCTACCAAAAGGAAGTCATCAGCATCATCACCGGCCTTTCGATGTTCCCACTGCTTCCTCTGTGAGAGAGGGAATATGTAATACACCAAGAGGGTCCAGTGGTGCATGTCACATGACTTCGAAACTTTGGTGCTAGTATATCCGGGATTCCTCACGATGTCGGTAACTTTGGTTCTCCTGCGGCTATCTTCAATTCGTCGTCATTGAAATATTATGACTGCGTTTGGACAAAATGTGCCTGTTACAAAAGTATTGTTGCAAATGTAACATTTCACTGAAGCTAAATTAATAAAGGAGTATATCATCATCTGCCTAGCCTTTTCCCAACTATGTTGGGGTCGGCTTCCAGTCTAACCGGATTTAGCTGAGTACCAGTGTTTTACATGGAGCGACTGCCTATCTGACCTCCACGACCCAGTAACTGGGTAACAGCGGTACCCCTTGGCTAGACTGGTGTCAGATCTCAAGCGTCTGACTATTCGTAACGACTGTCAAAGATCTTCAAATGACAGCCGGGACCAACGGCTTAACGTGCTTTCCGAGGCACGGAGGAAACTCGGTATGTTGAAATGGTCACCCATCCACGGACCGACCTCGTCAAGCGTTGCTTAACCTTAAAGATCGACCCGTAGTATATATAGTGCACTAAAAAAAATGGGCTCGCGTTTTCATACACTGCTCTTAAAAATACCTATGTCAATAGATTGGTAGTGTCAACCACAGATAATATAATACTAGCATACAGATGCCTCATCCCATACAAAGCAACTGTGCCGATTAAACTAGCGTTTATTATACCGATTTTTTTTTATAATTCCATCGCGTTCGTTTTCGTTCCTCGGTGATAGATAGATCACCATAGATCTCCATCTATATCCGTGGAACGGAACCGAACGCGATCGATGTACAAAAATTAATTAGTACAGTACATCGGCACGGTTTCTTTGTATGGGATGAGACACCACTGGTGTCAACTACCCAATCCACGAGTATGCGTCCCGCATACCCACCTCAGACATTGTCCTGTGGCCCTTGATCAGAAAAGTGTGACGACCACTGGTAGAGCCTAGATCTTAGGAGGTCTAAATAACAATGTTTAAGTTCTATTTTATCTTCTTTCACTGAATAAAATGAATCAATATCTTGTTATAAATATTAATATGTACTTACATGAATCTATAATGTTATCTATTAATTAAAAATAATATTCATATCAGAGTTGTTTCATTCAATTACGTGATGTTATGTCGTTTAGCGTTACTGGAAACTGGCATGACATCCAAACGTGAGCAGATCTTATTGAAAATGCAAGAAGTAATTTTAGATACAGATTGGGGGGCGTCCTAATTACTTCAGACCTTTAGGGGGGTAGCAGTCGAATCGAATATCACGTGAGGGAGAGTAATATCGTTAAATCACGTAATTAATGGACGCCCTCTAATTCAATAAATGATTACAATCACTATCGACACTACCAAATACAGTGTAATTGAAAACTTTCGAACTCGAGAAATCGATCAAAAGAATAAAAATAAGGAGGAAAAAACAAAAATCATCGTCGATGCACTGGCATTAATTTAAGGAATGGGACACACTTAGGAGATATTTAACAAAACGTTGAGATGTTGTTTTCGGTAATATCTTTAAACTTAATTTCAACAACAAATTAACGATATATTATAAATTTCTACCTCTGCTGGTAGAAATTTCTAAAGAACCCCACGAAAAGAAAAATGAAAAAGAAACGCAGTTTTGGGGGCCGAGTCACCCATGTCCGTAGGACCCTTTGATACTCTACACGAAGTCCCCGGGTGGTGCAAATCAGGTGTGTAGCCGGGGAACGGGTGTAAGTGAAACGCAGGTGCTTGGGAATCACACTATAATCTCATTAATCACACTGATACGTTTTCCAAATCACATTGTAGTGTCACAGAGGTATTGTGTTCCTTAGCTGTCTCGGCGTTTGCGGAGCGGCCGATACTCAATGATTCGGTAACTGTAGGTACTACATTCCGCTGCGACGACACGATGCGCGCTTGATCGATTGCGCGTGGGCCTTCGATAGAGATGCTTGCTCTTTTCCTGTTGCCTTTAGGGAATCTTCAATTACGAGTAGGCGACACTTATGAAGTAGCTCGTCGAAACTATTATTACTTGTTACGCGTTTTCTAATGCGCGGGCTAAGCAAACCGTACCCCATATCAAACTGGACTTTTTCCGAGTGGTCGTCTTCTGGAAACTTTGCTAATAAAGTACGTTTCTTGGCGATAAATAAGTCCGTGTGTTCGTCTTCCTGATTTAGTCTTAACAATATCCTGTAGAACCGGTGTGGTGGGTCATGCTCGTTGAAAGCACCTTTTATTCTATTAAGAGCCTCCGACCACGTACTCGTCGACCTTTTCACCTTGCCACCACACTGCAGCAGGCCCCTCCAACAACATTGACAAACCGCGGAGAGCATTTTCATTGGAAACATTCACACAATCCTTATAGGTAACAATCCGGGAACTGAACCAATTTTCAACCATGCTCTGCTGATACTTGAGTGAGAGTTCTGGCATTCTTTAGGTTACTAATACTAAATCCTCCTCTAAAAACTATTATAAGAGTATTAGAAACAGAAGAGTTACCGGCCCTCAGTACCTCTGAACATAATTTCTGTTTTTTTGTTACGAACTATGAAAAATGTCTTGATTTTTATATATCTCAAACTACAACCACAACATGGCCGCTGGGAGATCAAAACGCGCTACCTCTGCCGAGCGCGTTCAGAGCAGCAGGGTAAGAGGTTGTTCGCCCTCGACCGCTTGATGCCCGTGTCGCGCCGGCTTTGTACCCTAATGCCCGCTGGGCTAGACTGCAGTTCCACCGTTCGATGGTCCCACAGCTGTACCAACTCTTGGCAGTGCCGCAGCAGTTCCGTCTCTTGACGGTCACGCCGCAGCCCCACCTCGCGACGTCGCTTCGTTCCCACTGCATTCCCGCCTCTAGACGGTCCTGCTGGAGGAGCACCAGCTTCCGCCGGTCCCACTATTTGCAGTAATATATATAATACGAGTATGAATGAAATATGGATAAGAATCAAGGACTGTTTAATTCATTTATAAGTTACATTCGATTTGCTTACAAGCACTCCATGTGATTATTACTTACTAATTAATTACAACGAGTGCTATTTGAATAAGAAGGATGTATTGGTTTCCTGCTTTTTTTTCCATTACAGTTTTAGCATCGGCTTTTCGAGGCCTATCCAATACTAGATAGCGACCCGAGCGATAGCGATAGCGAGGTTTGGAAGTAACTGTAGAGTTTTTGCTGTCGTGAAACTTAACTGAGCGATAATGATCTGCCACTTATACTAAGTAGTAAGGATACTGGCTGAAAGTGTTTCTACTCGTACTATCTACCTATTTAAAAATACTGTTTTATGTACTTTAGCTATTTACAAATCTGCAGTATTTATATGTTTCAGATAAACTGTCGTACAGTTAGCGCTTGCGAGGTGGAGTTATCTGTATGGAAAGGCTACCCCGAACATCCTTAAAGTGGTTCGAGCCAAACTGACAGAAATTGCTGCTATCGCATTTAGAGAATAAAAGCCTGTAAAATTACTGCGTTTAATTATTCCGTAGTCAACAAGGAACCCATGTCCGTCTGTCCGTCCGCTGCTTGGCTCAGAGACTCTGAGTACTAGAAAGCTATAATTTGGCATGGATAAAGGTACATATTAATCACGCCAACAAACGAGGTAAAATAAAAAAAAAAAAAAACATTTCGGTGCCTATCTTCTGTACCTGTACGGCTTTAAGCCTTGTATCCACTTGAGCATGCTCGGGCGAATGAGCTGCTCATTTGGCCGAGCCGCTCAAGTGGAGACGCCTGAGCACGCTCGGCCCGAGCAAATCCGAGCGCGCTCAGGGCGAGCTATATCTGTCGGTTTTTGTCCGTGCTCAAAGGCGCTCAGTAGTGTACTCGCTCGGCGCTCAGTGTGGACGGTTGTTTTTGTGTTTGAGGCGAGCGCGTCGAGCAGCAGCTACACGGACACGTGAAGACATGACGGAGCCGAGCATATACTGAGCAGCCTGAGCACAGCTTTTTCAATGTTGAGGCTCGTTCGACCAAAACATTCATTTTGTTCCTCTGAGCATGCTCGGGCGAATGAGCGGCTCATTCACCCGAGCATGCTCAAGTGGATACAAGGCTTAAAGTGGGGATGATTTTTCTCGTCTCTCGCTTAGTGTGGGGTATCGTTGGATAGGCCATTTAAAAATATTATAGGTCGCGAAAACGAAAACGCTATTGCCGTGGCTGAATTCTGGTCAAAACATATATAATTGAGGAATCATCGATACGACGAAGAAGAAGAATGGGCTGGCCATATAAGACGTAGAACCGATGACCGTTGGGGTAGACGTGTTCTTGAGTGGAGACCGCGAATTGGTAAACGTAAGGTGGGATGCCCTCAGGCTTGGTGGAATAACGATCTTCGCGGGGTGGATAGTAGCAACTGGATAAGAGTTGCCGAAAATCGAAGCAAATGGCATGCAATTGGAGAGGCCTATGTCCAGCAGTGGACTGCTATAGGCTGATGATGATGATGATGACATATTCCAACATTTGAATTCTAGGTGAACACCTTATTAATGCTGTGCTCGCAAGCCAGCTCTGCATTAGTTGTGACGCCACGAAGCCAAGAGGCTTCCATAGTCCTCGGACTGTACTTCCTCCAAAGCAACTTACAACACCAGGACAAGCTCTTGCCATACTTCCTGAAAGTCCTCAAATGCCTGACGACATAATTTGAGGAGTCGCTGTGTCGAGTCAAAAATGGACACCATAAGTGCCTTTATTATATTACAGTTTCAAATATCGGGATTTTGATTGCTGCAATTAGTCCTTGAAGTCGACCATTGTACGTGAGCCATTGCAGCTTTAATTTATTTTAATTATTTTTCGGTTTTGAGTATAATATTATTGTAATAGAAGGCCAATACAAGTATTTTATTTAATTAACCTTGTAACGATTATTTTTGTATCAAAGCGACATCTTGTGTCAAAGATGAGAACCAGCTTGGCATGGGTGTGTCACCAGTTGATCGTTGCGTGATACTGGATGGCGTTGCTCTCTGCAGTTATTGAATAATTATAGAATAAAATAACAATCTGTGTGTATCAATTTAATTCAACAAACACACAATTCAACACTAAAATAATAAATGATTAACTTCTTTAAAATATCTACATAAAGAAAAACCAGACATAGACCTAGACATGTCAAGTCTATTGGTTAATCTTCAATGTCTATGACTGACAAGAATGACAATTCTTTTTCATCGGAAGTACTGGGACAAGACACTTGATAGAAACTTTGATCCCTAAAAGAGCACAAAAAAACAAATAAAATGTCTCGTAAGCGGCAGGGAACAAGCCCCAATTAAAAATATAGAATGTGTGAGCATTCGCTGGCACTCTAGGATTAATTTTATTATTATATAAATACATAAGAAAATGGTCAACTACAACTACTTAAATGACTACAATTCCTGAAGAAAACAGCAGTTGAACTCCAGCATTTGGTTCCGAATACAAATGGCATTTTAGCTTGCCTCGTGCAAGCTTGATTATAGCTTCTCAGGCGAATGATACTGCTTGAGACATCATACCTCCGGTATTGGAAATAATGGGTAAATTGTATCCCATATAAAAGTAAGTTTCATTGTACTTGTTTAACCTCAAGAAATTGTGATGACGGATTGTATGTTCAAGAATTAAATTAGTTGACCAAACTGTGTGACTTTTACTTCAGTCAACTTCATGCGAAACCATACCCTGCATAGTCTCATGCTGATCACCTACCCTTGAGCTAGTTGGTGAGTAAGGCAAGAAAAATACTTTCTTACAACCTCATAAAATCTTTTTCTGTATTAACAGATTTTAGTTAAAAAAATAAATGAAGAAGAAAACACATTTATTTGTCACAAGCAACTAGGGCACATAACAAAAACATAAAATTAACTCAAAAAACCCAACTGCTCAAGAAGCGAACTAATGATACGTAAACAAGAAGAAAATCATGCTTTGCAGTCGGAGGAAACATATTCGCGAGCTGCAGCCTTATTGCGTAATGAATTCGGAAAGAGCAAAGGGCAAGTAGTATGATAAATCGACCAACCACACAGACGGAAAGCGTCTTTCATCTCGCATGTCGATTTTTGATACTCTTTGCTCTTTCTGAATTCATTCCGCAAGGATGACCAAAACCTTATGTAACCTCCGACTGCACAGCATGATTTTCTTCTTGTTTACGTCTTTTTAGTTCGCTTCATAAGCAGTCCGGCAGCCTAATTGTGTTAGTGAATTCGGCAAAGGAAACAATCTGTTTCTTTCCCAAAAACACACGCATACACAAAAAAGTTAAATAAAGATTCAACTTTTTTTGTGTATGTGTGTGTTTTTGGGAAAGAAACAGATTGTTTCCGTTGCCGAATTGACTTACACAATTAGGCTGTCGATAGTGGTTCGGAATTTCGGAAGCCGCATAATGGAAGCTGCCCCTGAATGCTGCTGTATTATGCTATTGCCTCGAGAGTTGCTGCGAGCATAGCCTTCGCCCACATTCCCGTCTTTTTGATTTTTATTATAGATTGGCTCGCGCTTGACGACTATCTCATCTGATGGTATTAAGCGATGATGTGTGTCTACTATCGAGTAGACACACATCATCGCTTAATTGATAAACTTAGTTGGATATCGATCCAACTAAGTTTATCATATAAAAACAGTCCGGTTTTTTTATATTTAACCACACCAAAGAGACGATACGTTGGAAGGCCTCCCACTAGGTGGACCGATGACCTGGTTAAGGTTGCAGGAAGGCGCTGGATGCGAGACGCACGGGATCGGTCAATGTGGCGACGTCTGTGGGAGGCCTATGTCCAGCAGTGGACGTCTTTCGGCTGAAATGATGATGATGATGATGACACCAAACAGAAGGCAAGCCAATTGTAGTTTGCGCCTGGATTCCATTTTTTGAACAAATGTTTATTGAGAAAGGGTGTTACATAACTTCCATAATCGTAAGTTAAATTCTTAATCATAAAAATACTTCAAAAGCTTTTAGTTTAAGAGTGCCAGTTATTTAGTTAATGGCACCTCATAAAATTTAGTATTGCGTGGATTGCAACAGAAAATAAAACTCTTTTGAAAAAAATATTTAAACATTTACTTAATACGTATTATTTAATATTATGCTTCTTCCATGGAGGCATGTTTCTTTTGCTATTGGGCAGAACCTGTAATAAACAATAATAAATCATTAAAATTAGTTAGAAAATGTACATAATTTTGTGCTAAGCATGAAGATGCTCATTTTAATAATAATCATTTTGTGTCAGTTCTCAATCTTATAAATACAGAATATTATACCGTAACTACTTATGTTTTTTAACTTGGACAGTATTTGGAAATCCAAATTCGTAAGGGGTACGGGGTAACTGGTTCCTACATTTACATCATTCATGCGACACTGGTCAATATATATATTATTTCAGGCAAAATATGCCATCCAAATTCTTACAAACCTAGAACCCTAGCTCACCTTATATGTTAATCCCTCCACCTGCTGCGCCAACAGCTTCGCCGCTTATCGGGAACCACCCGGTCCATCTGAACCACTGGATGTAAGTCCTCCTGCGCCACCGGTTCCTCCGTTTGTGCGACCGGCTGCTCTATAAAAACCATCCGGTCCACTTGAAGTACTGGGTGTAAGTCCATCTGCGCCACCGGTTCCTCTGTTTGTGGGACCGGCTGCTCTGTTTATGGAACCACCCGGTCCATCTGATTCACTGGATGTAAGTCCTCCTGCGCCACCGGTTCCTCCGTTTGTGCGACCGGCTGCTCTGTATAAACCACCCGGTCCACTTGAAGTACTGGGTGTAAGTCCATCTGCGCCACCGGTTCCTCTGTTTGTGGGACCGGCTGCTCTGTATGAACCACCCGGTCCACTTGAAGTACTAGGTGTAAGTCCATCTGCGCCACCGGTTCCTCTTTTTGTAGGACCGGCTGCTCTGTTTATGGAACCACTCGGTCCACTTGCACCACTGGATATAAGTCCTCCTGAAAGAAAGAAAGAAAGAAAACCAGTTTATTTGGCACACACAGATACACACAATGTACAAATAAAAGGAAACGTAATTTTAAAAAAACAATTACATACATAGTGTGCCCCGCGGCTGCGCCAAAAAGGTCCAGTTCAGCAAAATGCCAGACAACTGGGAGTTGCCAGACGCTGGTTTTCAACTGAACCTTACGTTGAAGTGCACGGATGTGAATCAGTTTTTACGAGTTTACAATACAGGTAAATAGATATGTGTTTGTGTTCAATACAGGTAAATAGATATATGTTAGTGTTTTTTATAAGATATACAGGTATGTATAATAATTTTGTATCAACCATTATGCCATGAACAGCTGAGCGAAATAGATGGATTGCAAGTAGCAAGTCCTGCGCCACCGGTTCCTCTTTTTGCGGGACCGGCTGCTCTGTTTATGGAACCACCCGGTCCACTTGCACCACTGGATATAAGTCCTCTTGTTCCAGTTCCTCCGTATCCTACGCCCCAGTTCGGAAAACCTGATCCGCCCCCACCTAAAGTCGCGCCGCCGCCTTAAGTAATGGGTCCAAAAAGTCATTTTAAACTTTGAAAAAGTCAATTATTGCCGCGAGTTTCGTTCTTAATGTGAAGGACGTAGAACTCCGGATTTGTTATAAATAACATGGCTCATTTTTTTTGTATGCCGAAGGATGACTCATGTCTTGCTCAACTCCAACTCGAATTCGAAATTGATAGTTATGGTATGTTATTTTTACAAGTTTTTTTTGTTTAACTTGCAATGTATGTATGTATGTAAGTGTGTTTGGGTCGAATCTTGCAATTGAATTTTAAAGCAGTTATCCTCCACCGATTAACAAGACGAAATCGTCCATGAATCGTCTCTTTCCAGGTTTGACGATTTCCAGCCTCCCTAACAAGCCGGTTTCCAAAAAGGCTTTAGCACCGTAGACCACATACATACGCTACGGCAGGTTATACAGAAGACCGAAGAGTATAACTTGCCTCTTTGTTTAGCGTTTGTGGACTACGAGAAAGCCTCCGATTCGATCGAGACTTGTGCTGTGGGTACTGCAGTCACTCCAATGGTGTCTAATCGACTACCGTTACATCAAGGTGCTGAAAAATTTGTACAAAAACGCCACCATGTCAAGGTCAAGGGCAATGGAGAGGGCTATGCTCGGAGTTTCCTTTCGTGATCGAATCAGAGATGAAGACATCCGCAAGAGAACCATGATTACCGATGTAGAGAGAATTGCCAAACTTAAGTGGCACTGGGGAGGGCATATTGCTCGCAGAACAGACAGCTGTTAGGCGGTTAACACACTGCCACGCACCACGCTGCATGTTGCGTGAAAACGCATGAAAACGCACCTACGCGCGTACTTGCGTGTCTCCGTTTGTAAAGAAAAAACGCACGCAAGTACGCGCGTAGGTGCATTTTCACGCAACATGCAGCGTGATGCGTTGCAGTGTGATAACCGCCTTAGGGCTGAAAAGTTATAGAGCGGCGACCGCGTACCGGAAGACGCAGCGTTGGAAGGCCTCCCTCTAGGTGGAGCGACGACCTGGTCAAGGCTGCGGGCGTCCGGTGGATGCGAAACGCACAGGACCATAGATATAATAAACAAGGAGATATGCCCGGTAGACGAAATATATCGGCAACCTGTGTCTCCAGTTTGCCCCTACCACACGGCAACTACTACACATGCAGTTCAGAAAAAGCAATAGACACGCAGTCGCGCACCACACCCGCAACTCTTAAATCACAACGTACTACAGAATCAAATATAAACCTTATCTCATCAAACACAGCGTGTATTTACCATGCTCCGTACAACTTACCTTTACCCTTAAAAAAAAAAAAAAAAAAAAGTCTATTGTGGGTAGCCGCGATAGCTCGTTCAAAAAAGCATTCGCTTCGTAAAAAAAAATATTTAAAAATAGTCAATGTTGCTTGCTGTACACTGTGAATAAAGAATCTCGCTAATTATCTCGTGAACCATATTATCTGTTGTTTGTGGCAGGAAAAAGTGCATTCTACTAGTCGAAGAAAAAGCAAAATATAAATCTGTTTAACCAGCTGAACTATTGTCATATGTAGTACACAACATCACTGTTACTACAAAGTTAAGAAGAACTACACAGCAAATCAATGAAATAAACCAGAAAACGTGAGTGTATTTTAAAATATTGCACAAAAATTGACCGTTGTAAACACAAAACACGGCTTGTTCTCTTGTCAGATTTGTTGACCTTTGGACTACACTGTTTGAGTGACTAGCACTATTTCAAAGTTTTGCGCTAACATTATTATAACAACGTATTTCAACACGCAAGATAAGCGACCAGACAGTCCAGCGTTGGCACCGTATGACTTACAAAGTTAAGGTTGCCGGATCGAATCCGCGATTGCGATGTTCTTTTTGTGACATGTTTGAAATCTAAACATCAATATTAACAATAACGACTGGTCTATGGAGATGATAAATATAAATAAATAGTCAAGTAATGTTTTAAGGGACAAATTGTAAATAGAACTAAGCAGTCCATTGTGCATTTCATATCACCACCAAGCGTACAAAACTAACAAACGCTACGATGGACAAAGAAAACAATGTTACTCTTCGCAAACATCAAATTGTGAAATCAAGATCGATGGATTGCCTTGACATGAGTAATTCTATAAGCCCAATGTCGTGCGAAGAAATATTAGGAAAAAGTCTGGATCTATCCACGAATACCTATTCTATGTACATGGCAGAAATGAAGACTGAAATGAAACAATTAAAATCAAATTTGGAAAGTACACAATGCGAGTTAGAATCAATAATTTTGGAAAATATAGAACTAAAAAAACAACTAACAAGTATAAACCAAGAGCTAGGTATATTGAAACAGTTGTGTAAAAGCCCACTAACTTCTATTAGACAATCAACAAAAGCAAAAAAGAGTGTGCGGCGTCGACTATCAGATAGTTTTCGGAGTTCTCCTCTCAAACTAAGCGACACTTCTGCTACTTTATCGCACTATGTTAAGGAAGTAGAAACTAAGTCTGAGAGTACGGAAAAAATAGCTGAAGCGGAAATTAATACAAGTAGCAGACTAATGGAAAACACAACAAGAATTTCCAAAATGAAGAAAACAAAAAGAGCTTTTATATTTGGAGGAAGACAATGTTGTGGATTAGCTGCTAAACTAATAAAATCGAGACTGTACAATCCGTATCATTACTATCAGTTTATCTCAATTGTAAAGCCGAATGCCTCTGCAGAAGAAATACTTACAAGCGTGAAATTATTTGATATTACTTCTGAAGACCGATTAATTATATCTGTTGGACAAAATGATTTCAATACCCTGAAATTGACGACAGAATTGTGTTTATTTTTAAAATCTGTAAAGTGTCCTGCTATACTATTAAGTGTTAGGAAAAGTGCTTACAATAATGAAATGAAATTAAATGATATGATACAGTTGATTTCTAGACAAACCACGGATTGCTTGTTTCTTAAAAATTATTATAATATGCCATCACTATGCTATGGAATTAATTTAATGTTAGACCAATTTGATAATGACAGAGATTTTCGACCTTTTTACAGTACAAATAAAATCAATTCAAATAGGATAAGTGACAGGATCACAAATTTTAAAAACCAAGGCACTCAGACAGATAACTATTTACTGAATCAAGATGAAAATACAATTGTTATACCCAAAGATGAAAACAATACTTTTTTTCGTAACTAAAAAAGAAAGCCATATTAATGTATTTCACCAAAATATAGCAGGTGCCCTAAATAAGTCAGATGACATTGAAATAGCTATTAATCTACTACAAGATAAAATGTGTAGTGTTGATTTCATATGCCTCAGTGAAACGTTTATTAAAGCAGGCGACGAAGTCAACATGATCTTAAAATCATTTAAATTGGCTAGCAGCTATTCTAGGCAGGACCAAAGACGAGGCGGTGTTTGTATATTAATTAAACCAGACGTTGAATACCAAAATATACAATGGTTAGATAGCATCACTATAGATAAACACTTTGAAGTGTGTGGAATAAAAATTAAAAAGCACAATATTAACCTGTTCTGTGTCTATAGAACGCCAAACTCAGACCTGAACGTATTTTTCCGAAAACTGCAAATTATGTTAGATAAGTCATGTAACGAGGACAAATATAATAATATACTGTGTGGAGATTTCAATATAGATGTTTTAAGTGATAGTAAAACCAAAAATGAATTTATTAATATTCTATACAATTATAACTTGAAAGCACATATAAATGAACCAACACGACAAAAAACTTGCATCGATAATATAATTAGCGATTTCAAAGACGCAAAAGGCGAAATACACGAACTAGGGCTATCTGATCACAATACGGGGCAAACCCTAACTATTAAAACTAATTTAAACACTCATTCTCTAAAACAATGGTTTGTATTTAGACGTGACTTTAGCAAAGAAAATATGGACAAATTTAATTACTATCTTAGCAAAATTACCCATTCTGACGTTTTTTTAGAAACAGACGTTAATAAAGCGTTCTCTACGTTTCATGATGAAATATGCCTATACCTTGAACTCTGTTTTCCGGTAATAAAAATTAAAATGAACCAGAATTCTTTAAACCCGAAATGGATTACGAGGGGACTAAAAAAATCTTTTGTTACAAAAAGAAAACTACAATATACCTATTATAAACATAAAACAAGTCTAAACAAACAGAAATACAAAGCATATAGTAAAATACTAAGAAAATGTGTGATAACTAAACAGAGAGACAGCAACAAAAAGTATATACAAAAGGCAGAAAATAAATGTAAAGCGACGTGGAAAATAGTTAATGATAGGCTAAAACAGAATAATGAAAATTACGAAATCAAAGAAATTCTATACGGGAAAGATATTTTGAGACAAGGTAACGATATTGCAGAATATTTAAATAAATATTTCACAAACGTTGCTCAAGCTGATGATACCCAAAGGTCCAATCACAATAAGCCAAAACCCAAAACAGAAAAAAGACTAGCAAATTCAATATATCTCGAACCAGTAGGCTGTATGGAAATATTTAAAACAATAATGAATCTACGGAATACAAACTCCGCTGGTTATGACAACATCACTACGAAAATGTTGAAACAAAACGCTCTAACTATCACTGAGCCTCTCACACACATTATAAACCTATCTTTAGAAAATGGGATATTCCCTGATAAACTCAAATTTTCAGTAGTAAAACCAATTCACAAGAAGGGATCTAGAACTGAGCCAGGAAACTATAGACCGATTACCCTGGTTCCAATATTCTCAAAGATATTTGAGAAAGTTATGTGCACCAGAGTTATGCGGTTTTTTGAGAGAAATGAGGTCATAAGTGAGAAACAACACGGTTTCATTAAGAAAAGATCAACTGTACTAGCATGTTTTAAATTAGTGAGAGAAATTATGAACTCGATAGATAAAAGAGAAATTCCAGTAGCAATATTTTTAGATATGAGCAAGGCTTTCGACATGGTATGCCACAAAAATTTATTAATAAAACTTGATCAATATGGTATACGAGGACCAGCATATAATTGGTTCCAAAGTTACTTGACAGGTCGACAGCAATGCACGGAAATAAAGAAGATATGTACCAAAACTAAAACGCTAACAAATTATAGGTCAAAATACTTAGAAAATCAATATGGAGTTCCCCAAGGTAGTGTCCTCGGACCCATATTGTTTATCATCTACATTAATGAATTACCAAACTCGACAGATGAATTCACTATATTGTTTGCAGATGATACTACAATTTTAACTAAAGCAAAAACTACTGAAAACGCGACAAATATCTCAAATAAAGCATTAAATGATGTAATCGACTGGCTAGATAGAAACAATCTGGACCAAGCCCGAGTTACGGCGCGTAGTGTTCCACGCGCGCCTCAAAGAGATGTCAGCAAAGTGACGGGGCCTGATAGGACCGATGCCTGTCTGGGTCGCGGATAAATTTGAAAGAGAGTTACCGCGGCCCTGGCACAAGCAACTGAAGGAACACGGGTGGGTTTTAGTCAGTAAAAGTCTGACACGCCCTCCCGCTTCACCCAGAGCGGGAGAAGTCATTGGATGATTTCCCACCCAAAAAAAAAAAAAAAAAAAAAAAAGATAGAAACAATCTAAAGATAAACACGAGCAAAACTAAATTTATTAATTTTATGACATACAATAATAAAAATAGGGACACAATGAATTTACAAATTAAACATAACAATATTGACATAGAAGAAGTACTTGACATTAAATTTTTAGGCATAGTAATTGATAGATTTTGTAATTGGAAAGCTCATGTTGATCAGGTGTGTAAAAGAATAAATAAATTTGTATTTGCACTCAAGAGAATTAAAAATCTGACCAACATACAAACTGCTAAAATGGTATACCATAGCCATGTAGGTTCCATTTTAAGATACGGCATCATCATATGGGGAAATTCAACTGATGCCCAAAGGGCATTCATTGCCCAGAAAAAGTGTTTGAGATCAATTTTCAATGTTAAATGGACAGACTCTTGCAGACCTATATTTCTTAAGCAAAGGCTACTTACTCTTCCATCCCTTTATATATTTGAAATGTGCAAATTTGTAAGGAATAACCACTCACTATTCGAAAAGGACGAAAAGGCGTTACTCAAAAGGAAAGTTGTTCAAAAACCACTTGTAATTCCAAGAAACAAGCTGAAAATTTGTGATAAAAATTGTTTTAATATGGCAGTACGAATTTATAACAAATTACCTAAAGAACTCAGAGAACACACAAAGGATTTTAATTCCAAACTTTATAACTGGCTCTGTGATAAATGTTTTTACTCCATCAGTGAATATATTAAATGACGTTGTGTTTTGACTAACTTTTGTATGGATCTGACTTATATTATTATTTTATATTTTTTTATTTCTATTTTTTTATTTTTTATTTTGACATTTGATTTAAATTTTGTACAGATTTGACATACATTGTTAAATTATTTTTATTATTGTGACATTTTAATAACCCTTGACATACCTACATTATTGCTATTTGACAATTGATTGATGTAATGTTGAATTGATTAGACATAAATGATTGTTAATGACGTTTATTGATATTTTTACTTGAATTTGGCACAAATTGTTTCTTTTTGACATTTGCTTATTATTATTTTGTTTTTATTGTTATTTTATATCTTTTACATTTTTGGCATTTATCTTTCACTGTTTTACTTTGTTTGTTTTGTTGAAATTAATTGTGATAATTACTTTTTAATGAATTTAATTTATTGTTTGTATTCTTAATTTATAATTTTTATTGTATTAATTAATTAATCCAAGATTTGCACGCCGCAGTATGGGGCAAACATGTTTGAGCCATTTCTGTTCTTGTTATCCTGCATGCCCTTATTTTTATTTGTTGTATGTATACACATGTTTATGCAAATAAATATATCTGAATCTGAATCTACCCACACAAAAACATCTACACAATCACATCACTAACTCGTCGCAAGAAGCAGCGGCCGTACTACGCCATGCATCCGCTTAATAAAGTATCGTTTTGTGATTTTTACATTGCTTGTCCAGTCACTTAGCGACGAACTTAGCTAGTGGTTAAGGAGCAATGTATTTATTGCAAAATAGTACAGTCGCTGTGATATTTTGAAACATGATTTTAGACATGGGCACTGTGACCACGTCGCGCAGACACCGACACGCCCCCTTGCTACTTCTCCTGTATTTAATATTTCTATGCACAGGACCGATCAGTGTGGCGACGCTTGGGGAGGCCTATGTCCAGAAGTGGACGTCTTTTGGCTGAAATCACGATTATGATGATTAAGATGAAATGTTGCATACACGTTTGTTTCTTAACAGACATAAACAATTTAACATCATCATCATCATCATCGTCATCTTTTAAGGGATTAGCATAAGTATGTTCTTACATACGTACATACATAAACTCACGCGTTTTTCCCATGGGGCTAGGCAGAAACTACAGAACGCCACCTGCTACGATCCTTACATATATATTGTAAAGTAAGAAATATAATATAAGTATGTACTTATATTGTATGTATGTCGGTTTGTGACAAATAAACACTTTTTCTTTCTTTTGTTTCTAACATATATACAAAAGAATATTTTCAAAAGAAACAAGCCTATATACAAATATAAAAGGGAGAGGGAAAAGGGCTCCTTGTGCATCAAAAAATTCGTCCACATCGATGTCAATGGGAAACGTGCCCAGAACGCTGGCAGCATCACCACGTTGGATGGCAATGCTGATACTCTGGCCGAAGAAAAGGACAGCCCTGGTCACTCTGGTCACGTGAAGAGTCTACTTGTGCTAATTTGTCGAAAAACTCGATGCGCACTTGGAACCCATGGACCCCATGTTTTTTTTTTATATGGTACAATCCCACCGCACTATTCCCAAACCACTGCAACTCCTGAAAGCCAGAATCAACAGTGGCGACCAACAGAAAAGCGCCGAGGCAATGAAGCTCGACGAAGTGCCGGAGAATAAATTTAACTGTCTTGGATCCTGCAACGAAATTAATCAGAAAAGAATAACGAAGAGTAGGAAAATATATAAATTTCCACTTCCCTCCATATCAAGCAGGAGACAGAACAAACAAGGCCAATAGGCACAAAGGGTCGTTTACAACTGGGATAAGCCCAGTTGTCTAGCACCACGGATAAAAAAAAGGCTTCACCACATTGACAACGATGTGGAGCTCCGCTTGGAGCAACCAGAAGGATGACAATGCACGGTAAGCTAATAAACTTGTTTAAAAAATATGTTTCTAATTGAAAAAAAAAAAAAAACATTAACGTACTTGACTGAGCAGTCAAATGTCAATGATTTTGAAGAATGATTCTTCAGCTTGACATTTAATTCAACTCAAGTCGAGCTCGATTGAGCACGATACTGTCAATAAACAAGCTATAATTGTCAATATGAGTTTTCCAGTTGGAGTTGAGCATGAGTCATGCTGCGGAGTACGGGCCTTGGAGAGAGGCCTAGATGGAATGTCAGAAACGATCATGAACTTTGTCTTAAACTTTTACCATATAAATAGACGAAACTATAATGTTTGTATCTAAAGAAGAGTCAATGGTAATTGGATGGTAATTAAAAGATGGTAATTAAAAACAATGGTAAACATTATGTATGTAATATCAAAACACATACCTAATGATCCAGGACCACCAAAACCTGAAAATAAATAACATACTGTGGAATACGTATACCGGAATACAGAATTTGAGATAACATGGCTATACTAAAAGCTAGTATTCCATAATTCATTATTTGTATGTAAATCCAAGCACATACCTGATGATTGACCACCGAAGCCCCCAGAACCTGAAAATAAATGACACAATCAGTTTCAGTCTACTAATATCGTATTTTAAAGACACCATACAAATTAAAAGTAGTAGTAGTAGACAGTTGTATCAGCCAATGGCTTAATAGCCACGAGCCTCAACCAACCTTAGGAGGCTCTCGTTAGGCAGCTGGATGAAAGGCTTAAATCAGAATGTAGTACGTCTGGACACGGCTCGTTTTGTTAGGAGCTCAGCGGAGGCTATTTCGTTGCATGATTGCCATTATGAATTGTTGAAAAAAAGCGGTAGTGCTTCGTTTTGCTTCGTCTTGTATAGCTCCGTTTTTCTCTCACAACGGAATCATGAGCAGGAATCTCTTTGTATTGACTGGTCGTCATATGAGCAGATTGCACACCTGAGGGTCGCTATTCTACCTACCTATTATTCCTACTATATCCTACTTCCTACTAATGCTACCCCCTGGTCTGTCCACCCGACCGAATTGGAAAAAAGCATCCTGTGCGTTATCTGTCCACCCGACCGAATCGGAAAAATACCTGTCAGTACAAGTTTTGACCGAAATACGTCACGGGAAAGGATATTCTCAAAGGATCAGGGTTTAAATCGGTACTTTAATAGACGATAGTATATTAAAATATATATAATATATCAAATATATTACAAGGTAAAACTGGGTAAATCCCTATGAAATCAGATAGCTTATTTTATCACAATTCTAACAACATAACATTTATACATGGTCCCCATACAAAAGTACCGAGAAATCGGCGTTTTACTGAGACCGGGCGATCGCAAAAAATGGCCCCCGGGAACGTCATCCGACAGCGCCCCGGCGGCCGGCCAACCTGGACAGTTGACCGTCTACTATTTGAATGGATGTTTGTTACTAAATTACGCCAAAACGGCTGAATGGATCTGGTTGGCATTTGTCACAGGACATATAGATATAGATTGTAGTCTGGATATGGATCCCAGTATAATGTGCCTTGGGTTAATTTCGACATTCACGCAGGCGGAACTGCGGGCGGCAGCTCGTTATTACTATGTATGAACTATCGAAGCACATGCCTCCTGCTCCAGTACCACCAAATAAATAACACTACTAGAGTGGACTACTAGAATCAACAAGTAAAATTTCAACATTTAAAAACCCCCGACACTTTTATCTTGCGAAAACACCCCGATTCAAACAGTTAAACGCGCATAACTTTTGAACGGCTGAACTGATTTAATTCAAACATAGCTAAGAACACTCTCGACAAAATCACCTTTCAAACAAAATCAAAATCGGTTCATCCGTTGAGGCGCTATGGTGCCACAGACAGACACACAGATACACGGCAACACACGTGAAACTTATAACACCCCTCTTTTTCCGACGGGGGTTAAAAATAAAAAGTGATTAATTATGTATAATGCCCGGGCATTATGGATCTAGGTAAGTAGCCACGGGGCTACCACTGCTCTTATTATTATCTTATTAATAAAATTATCAATTCACTGACAGACAATGCGCAGTCGAAACGGTTGGCTCTTTGAGCACCTATGTGCCTTAACAGGTGTTGCACAAAGGGGATTCCGGGGCGATCTTTTGATAGGTCACGGGGCCCTCTTCTACGTACTGATGGTGATCACCGGGGTAGTTCTACTGACGTCAAAACCTACACGGCCTGGTCCTTTGCCTAAAAGTCCAGACGCATTACAAAGGTTAACCCCCTTAACAAAAAAATGGAGGATGTTTAAAAATACCCTCAAGAGGTTGAATAGGATATGAAAGTCTGCATGGATTTTTGACATTTTTGCGCAAGGGGGCTTGATAGTTTAATAACACTTACTTCCTCCACCAAATACGCCAGAACCTCCTGCAGGTCTGCTACTATCAAATTGCTGCATGCTCTGAAATTTTAATAATAATTATATATTTTTTTTTTTTTTTTTTTTTTATCAAATCATTCTTTATTTGCTCAAACATGAGTACAGTACACACAACAAATTTTCAATATGCAAGATATGTTATAAAAGTAAAATACAGAGCGTCATGTTTGCCTTAGTTTATAATGGCATGCAAATATTAATAACAGAATATAAATCAAAATAATACAATTCAAATCAAAATAATAAAATCCAAAACAAAACAATAAAACTCAAATCAAAATCATAATTCCAAAATGTCATGTAAATCAATTATTCAAAAAAAATTACAAATGTCAATATATCATTCCGGAATGTCAAATTATTAAATTATATTATGCAATAATGTCAAAATTTATAAAAAAAAAAAAAAATATAATGTTATTGTCAGAAAAAAGAAAAACCATTCAATCAATAAAAACTTTTTCAGCTAAAAATTCGGAGACACTATAGTAAGCTTTTTTCGAAAGAAACATTTTTAATTGACGCTTGAATGCCCCACCATTCAGCTCCTTCCAACGTTTAGGCAAAATGTTAAATATAGTAGGCGCCATGCATACGATATTTCTGCGCATGAGTGCAGTTTTTGCAGAATAGCCTTGAAGAACTGTCATATCCCGTCTGTTACGCGGTACAACGTCCTGTAGACGTGGAAACAGATTGGGGTTTGTTTTAACAAACATTGCGGTTTCGAGGATATATAGACAAGGAAGAGTTAATATCTTGTACCTTTTAAAATATGGTTTACATGTATCGACAGTTTTTAGCCCAAACATAGATCTAATGCATCTCTTTTGCGCCTTAAATGCCGTGTTAACGTCTGTAGAATTTCCCCAAAATATGATACCGTATCTTAGGTGAGACGCAACTAAGCCATGGTAGGCCGCAATCAAAGTATCTATATTCACAACTGCAGCTAAGGAGTGCAATGCAAATGCAGCACTACAATTTTTTTTGCAAACGTTCTCGATTTGTGATTTCCAGTCAAGCCTTTTATCAATTATTAGTCCAAGGAATTTAGTGGTATTTACGATTTCAACAATTTTATTATCTATATTTATGTTCATATTTTCTAAAGTCAATCGTTGGCTAAAATGTATGATTTTAGTTTTGTCTAAATTAATCTTTAAGTTATTGTTGTTTAACCATTCTATTATAGATGTCAAGGTATTGTGAATGTCAAGTTTATATTGGATAATGTCATTACTACTACTAGAAATTGTCACCGTGCTATCATCTGCAAATAATGTCATAGGGTGTGGTATTGATTTTGGCAAGTCATTAATGTATAGTGTAAAAAGTGGCGGTCCCAATACACTGCCTTGTGGAACACCAAAAGTTGTTTGACGTTCATCTGATAAGTATATCTCTTCCTTTTTAGTGGTTATATTGATTCTAGTGATTTCTGTCTTTTGCTTTCTATTGTCTAAATAGGATTTAATTAAATGAAGAACATTGCCTCTTAAACCATACTTTTCAAGTTTATTTATTAGAATGTCATGATTAACGTAGTCAAAGGCTTGTGTCATATCGCAGAAGATAGCACATACAGGTGTTTTTTTATCTACTTTTATCAATACAGTGTATAAAAAATCGTAGATCGCCATATTTATAGTCTTATTTTCACGAAAACCCTTTTGCTCATTACATAATATATTGTTCTTCTCTATGTAGCCGTTTAATTCCTTTTGAATGAATTTCTCAAATATTTTCGAGAAGATAGGAATCAGTGAAATAGGCCTGTAAAATTCCATGAGCTCCCTATCTTCTTTCTTAAATACTGGCTTAACGATCGCTATTTTTAGTGCGTCAGGAAACGTGCCAGCTACAATGCATAAATTTATAATATGAGACAGATGGTCGCATATTTCCGATGCTACAGCTTTTATTACTTTGTTTGATATGCCATCGTATCCCACGCTATTTGTGTTTTTTAAAGCCATAATAATAGTCTGTGCCTGTTGTGGTGTACAGGGCGCCATAAACATCGAGTTTTTGTTGTTTAAGATGGACCGTGTAGTTTTATAATTAGACTGGATGGGTTGTATTTTATTAATAAAATAGTCATTGAATTGATTAGCAATTTGATTTGCATCCGTTATTTTGTCATCATTGATTTTAATTTTCAAAATATAATTTTTAGGTACATTCAATTTATCTCGATTTATTATTTGCCAGGCGGTTTTACATTTATTGTGTGATGTTTTAATTTTATAGTTGTTTTGTGAACGCTGTGTCAGAGTGATAATTTTTCTAAAACGCTTAGAGTATTCTGTAAAGCGAGTTCTATTTAATTTATTTGATTTTAATCTGTAGGTCCACAAAAGTTGACGTTTTTTCTTACTACAGGATTTAATACCTTTAGATATCCACCTTGGCTTTTTTATTATATTTACTGTAATCATAGTCTTAGGAAAACAGAGGTTGTAGAAAAAAGAAAATAAATTATGAAATTTGTTGTATGCAATGTTCGGGTCATCCGTTTCATATATTTCGGCGAAATAAATTTTGCTCATGCAATATTTAAATTTAGATGTATTCTTACTTCTTACTCTCTTCGTAGATGTATTCCTTGCTGTAATTGCGTCTAATAGCACCGTATTTGTCGATCGTACATATCTTATTTACCGGGCATTTTAAAATCTGGGCTGTGTGGTCTGAAAGGGCAAACTCCAAGACCTCTGATTTACACCGTTTGTTATAATTATGCGCAAAATTATCGATACATGTTTGACTTTCCGATCGAGTAGGTTGATTTATTGCTAGTTTTAGGTTGAAGCTAAGTAGGAGGCACTCAAACTCCATCGACTGTTTATTCCTTTTTAATATGTCTATATTGAAATCGCCGGCTATGACAATATTTTTATAGGCATTCTTTGATAATTGATGTAAAACTATTTCGAATTGCTTAAAGAAGCCGTTAAGATTGTTAGTATTTGGAATTCTGTAAACACATACAAAAGCAGTCTTGTACTTGATGAGCTCAATGGCACAGCATTCAAAAGTCCCTGTTATTGACATTTGTGAGATTTTCAATAACTCTTTCCATTCGTGTCCATTTCTAATTAGGATACATGCTCCTCCTCTCTTAACTTCTTTTCTACTATAGTGAGCGGCTAAGCAGTAGTTTGGTATGCTCAACTGGTTTTCTTAGCCTTCCATCATAAAATGTTCTGTAACGCATATTATATCCACTAGTATGTTTGTCTCTGTAAGTTCAGTCAGACAAACTGTGAGCGCATCCGCCTTGTTCAATAAACCTGCTATGTTCTGGTGCATTACATGAAGATGTTTAGACACGAAAAAGCTCCCCATTTGACAGATTATTCATGTCAGTCGCAATCATCTGGTTATTATATTTTTGACAAGCGTTTCCTTCTTTTTCTGAATTGGATTCGGAATTTCCATTAAAAACTCATCCTACTTATATCCAATTCCACACTAATATTATAAATGCGAAAGTAACTCTGTGTGTTATCTTTTCACGCTTAAACCGCTGAACCGATGAAATTTGGTATGGAGATGTTTATTTTCCCATTGTCCTTACCAGGATCTTCAAGATTAACGATTATTTTATATCCGATACTCGGTAGTGTCTTTGTGCCAAGTACCAAGGCGCATGCTAAAACATGCACATGGCTTAATTTTTAGGGTTCCGTACCCAAGGGGGGACCCTATTACTAAGACTCTACGGTCCGTCTGTCTGTCACCAGGCTGTATCTCATGAACCGTGATAGCTAGACAGTTGAAATTATCACAGATGATGTATTTATGTTGTCGCTATAACAACAAGTACTAAAAACAGAATAAAAAAAATATTTAAGGGGTGCTCCCATACAACAAACGTTGTTTGTTTGCCGTTTTTTGCGATAATGGTACGGAACCCTTCGTGCGCGAGTCCGACTCAAACTTGGCCGGTTTTTAGTTATATCGGAAGACACGGTAGTGCCTTGCGTTGCGCCAAGTACACGTATTAAATAAATGTTCCGAAGAGGGAGCCTGAGGAATGGCTAATATCTACATCCAGGGAAGGCAGTAGGCAAGTTAATCCATCACAGGGAGGTAATACTTCCAATAATAAATTGTCGTTTAATAAACACGCTGTATTGGTAAATTTAACTAAAAGTCAATCAATCTGCCTAGCCTTTTACCAACTATGTTGTGGTCGGCTTCCAGCCTAACCGGATTCAGCTGAGTACCAATGTTTAACATTGAGCGACTGCCTATCTGACCTCCACAACCCAGTAACTGGGTAACACGGTACCCCTTGGCTAGACTGGTGTCAGATCTCAAGCTGTCAAAGATCTTCAAATGACAGCCGGGACCAACGGCTTAACGTGCTTTCCAAGGCACGGAGAAAACTCGGAATGTTGAAAATAGTCACCCGTCCACAGACTGACCTCGTAGAGCGTTGCTTGACCTTGATGATCGACCCGTGTGGCTGTTATTATTTAGCCACGACCTCCTCGTAAATTTAAATTTATAAAAAATATTTTCTACTTTTTAGTTTGGTTTTCTATTAGTGTGTTTTTACCCGACTGCCGAAGGAGGGTAATGTGTTTATCAGTCTATGTATGTATGTGTGTATCTATATATGTATGTATGTATGTTTGTTTCTATATAGCGTTTTCCAGAGACCAAACGCGTTGGCCGATTTTGATGATTCATACGTCAATCGATTCGTCTTAACCCTACGAGGGTCATAGGCAACATTAAAATTGGACAACAGAAAAATGGCGGATTTTGGATGTCATATTGTGGGGGCCCAAATTTTTTTTTCTACCAAACCCATCGTGTGGGGTATCAAAACAAAGGGTTTTAAGAGATGATTTCAAAAATATAAAACACTTATATGTTTCAATGTATGTAATTCGAAAAAAAACTAACTAAAAAAAAGGTAAAAATAAAAAAAAGTTAGTCGGAGGATACATATTCGCGGGCTGGCTGACCAAAATCTGGTGTATCCTCCGCCTGCACAGCATGATTTTTTCCTTGTTTACGACTTTTTAGTTTGCTTTTGAATCAGTCGGGTTTTTTGATTTTATGATTTATTTTCCAAACTATTTTTTTGTATAACAGCTTGTTTTAAAAATAGTTTTTTTAATGTGTTGGCTTGTTTTAAGATATATGAAAAAAAAACTCACGTTTCCAAACAGCATCACGACAAGTAATACAACTGATAATTGTCTGAACATTTTGCTTCTAACTACTTCACTGTCTTAGTTCGAGGAAGTATTACCAAGTTAGTAATGTAGCTGTGACCAACAATCACAGGTGTATTTATACTCCAGCAAGCACATGATTGTGCGCTGGTTTTAGTGTTCCGCAGTTCAGCTACATAATATTATTGTCATTGACGTAGTCCGTCTTTGTCTTCCTGAGCCTTTCTGATTTCTAAAAAAAACAATCAGTTGTGTATTCTGGTGCTTGTGGCTAAATAATAACAGATGCACGGGTAGATCTTCAAGGTTAAGCAACGCTTGCCAAGGTCAGGTTTTTTTAGGGTTCCGTACCCAAAGGGTAAAAACGGGACCCTATTGCTGAGACTTCGTGGTCCGTCTGTCTGTCTGTCTGTCTGTCTGTCGCCAGGCTCTATCTCATGAACCGTGATAAATTTTCACAGATGATGTATTTCTGTTGCCGCTATAACAACAAATACTAAAAACAGAATAAAATAAATATTTAAGTGGGGCTCCCATACAACAAACGTGATTTTTGAGCCGTTTTTTTGCGATAATGGTACGGAACCATTCGTGCGCGAGTACGACTCGCACTTGGCCGGTTTTTTTTGTTATCGGCTCGTTTGACCACTATCTTGCCTGATGTTGATGATATGGTCGAAAGTCAAGCACGCTTGCCTAGAAATAACCTATTCACTCTTGACTTGAAGACCCCTAGGTTGTAGCTATCAGGAAACAAAGACTCCGGCAGGGAATTGCACTCGTTAGCTGTATGCATATTGTAAGTATGCCCAAAACGTTTAGTGATACCACCAGTGAGTCCACTATGTACCGATGGCGCATCGCCGTACGTCTTGTAGTCTGATGATGCAACAGGCTAAGCGGAATTAAGACATGCATTTCCATCAAAATCTTTCCGTTTTTGCCATTTGGCTACAGAACCATAAATGGTAACCAAGGTTGTAGCTGACAGATTTTCTACACCTGAGCTAATATGCGTCAACGTTATGGAAAATAGTCTAAGGCTTTCGTTCCGTATCGAATCTCTGAATAGATCGGTGTACCCAAAATGTTCTAAGTATGGAAAAATCCATGAAATATATTGTTTCAGCGTATCTCTGCCTGATAAACAAGGCCACACTATATTGTTTAGGCAGTTGGTAGAACTCTACCGTCTTATTAATAAACGTGTACTAAGGTAATGTTAACTTTATGCCAAGCATTAGGTTGGTACTAACAAATTTCCGTATTAGTAAACAGAGAATAAGGAGAGATTAGTATATAATCTGACTCTAGTCCCTTACTAAAAGTTAAACCATGGTGCTAGCTAGTTTAAGGTCGGATTAAAGTTGGATTAAGAGTGTAACCATGGTGACTACAATTATTATGTTTGATTGACATTTTGTTCGTTGTGATTTGATGATGAATTTTTTTAGTTTAAAACTAATATAGGTATTGTATTTATATTCGCAATCATTCCATATTTTATTGTTTATCCCTACTTATTCTAGTAATACACACATCAACACGGTCTAGGGATATTTTTAAAAAAGCGAATTACTATTAATGTGTTAATTATTTATATGACATGTATATGTTTCAAAGATACGTTATTTAATATTCTACCATTTTTTAATAATGGTTAAGGTACTTCGATTAAAATTTCAGGATTTTATGGAAAAAAAAATGAAGCATAGACGGAAACCGTATATGAATTAACTTTTAATTTATGAGTAAAAACTGAAAAAAATAGAAAAATCATTTAATTTGTGTTTATAAACTTGAAGTTAGTAGTCTGAGAAAGCGCCCATGATGTTCTAACACATCGGCAACGATTCGGCATGCTCAGAATAAGGTTGTCAATGTCTTGCTGCGGAATATTGTCCCATGTCCTTCTGAGGTGCGCAAAAAGTTGATCTTCTGTAGCCAGATTTTCAGGAACTTCCTTCAGAGCTCTTCTTTGCAGCATATCCCACGCATGCCCAATGGGATTTAGATCTGGCGATTGAGCAGGCCAGTCTAAGGCCCTAACATTGTGTGTATGTAACCAAGCTGCTACCATTCTCGCCGTGTGTGCCCGGGCATTGTCGTGCATGAGCAGGAAATCTTGCCCCATTTGTGTTCTGTGGGGCAAGATTACGGGCCCCAGCACCTGTTGGACGTATCGTTCTGCCGTCATATTGCCCCGCACCCAAACGAGATCCGTCCGTCCTCCAAGACGAATTCCTGCCCAAACCATAATTGTTCCTCCTTGGTATGGGTGAACTTCCTGAGGGTTCTAAAGACGGCTCCATCGTCCAGGAACTCGCCAAACACGCGTCCTTCGTGAATCTGGATGGAAGCCGAACTTGGATTCATCCGTGAACAGCACATTGGACCATTGCTCACGGCCCCAGTCCACGTGGTTCCGAACCCATTCTAATCGTCGTCCACGATTGCCTCTCCGTAAAGGTGGGACCCGGAGTGGTCTACGAGAGCGTAGATTGCTTTCATGCAGTCGCCTTCTTACTGTTTGGTCACTCACAAGCACTTGGTGTTCCACTCGCAGCCTTTGGACCAATTGAGTCGCCGTTGCATTTGGTTGAGCTCGCGCAGTAATTTGCAAAAATCGGTCTTGTCTGGGGCTAGTGATGCGACTTGGCCCCCGGTGCCTCTCCGCTACTTCACCTGTGGCACGATAGCGTGTCCACAATCTTGAAATTACATTTTGGTGGGTCCCTATGGCCTCAGCAACATTACGCTGAACAGACCCAGCTTCCAGCATTCCCACAGCTCGTAACATCCCCGCCCTCGTCAAATGTTGGCGTTGCATGGCTACAACTTATATTGCACTCACGGACACAACACTCTCCAAAGACACACATGGCACATCTCCTTTTGTTTTTGTATAATTATCTCCTTCTCTCAATTTGATACTTTCACATTGTTGTAGTACGTAAGTGCACCATAATATTGTATTTTTTAAGGGTGTGAGCCTGGAGATCTGTCATACAGGTCTCGAACCCAGTATAGACTCCAGCTCTCACAAAGGTTTGAATCTGCTGTTACCTAGATTTAACGACCTTAAACGAAATGTACCTTTTTGAGAGAAATAAACTTCTATTCTATTCTATTCTAACAATACCTCAATTTTAACTTTATCTTTCGTTTAAAAATGAAAAAAAACTGCAACTAAACGTAATTCGTATTGTTTTCTAAATTTCGCACAAATGAAAATTCCCTACACATCAAGACATTTTTATGCCACCGAAAGAAAAGAATTTTCAAAAATTTGAATTTGGAATTAGTCTGAGATAAATTACAAACAAATCGGTGTATAAAAGATTCCAATGCGGCCAGTACTTTTCGAGTAATTTAATTGAGTATGAAATATCCCTAGACCGTGTTGATGTGTTTATATCAAAATAACACAGCGTAAGACTAGACGGGAATCACTATTTCAGGCATTGCCATGAAGGAGATGTGGTTAACACTTAAGTATTTTATTAATATTAGTATGAGGGGTACCCTCGTCATCAGATCTATCAAAGCACTATTTTAGCTGTAGCCCGCGACTACGTCTGCGTAGCTTTATTACTTCTCATAGACTATTTTTAACCCCCACCGGAAAAAGAGGGGTGTTATAAGATTCACTGTGTGTTGCTGTGTATCTGTGTGTCTGTCTGTGGCATCATAGCGCCTAAACGGATGAACCAATTATGATTTAGTTTTTTTTTGTTCGAAAGGTGATTTTGTCGAGAGTGTTCTTAGCTATGTGTGAATAAAATCGATTCAGCCGTTCAAAAGTTATGAGCGTTTTACTATTTGAATCGGGGTGTTTTCGCAAGATAAATGTGTCGGGCGTTTTTTTTAATTTTGAAATTTTACTTGTATTTATTTATTATTTAATACTTCACGCACATAAACGTACAGAGGCGGACTTAATGCCTTAGGCTTTTTCTACCAGTCGACCTTTTGGTGATGCAAAGATAAATAGTGGTAGGTGCAATATTTAAAGCAAGTCACGATACCTAAGGTAGGTTTATTCAAATGCAAAGCTATACATACGTACTATAAATACATACAATAGATACTAAAACATATAAACCAAATACACGAATATACTTAAACAATTAGTGGTAGCAGATAATTGGAAAACATTATCGCTGTGACGATACTACCTACTGCCAACTTCTTACGAACATGCTCGCGAGCTTTCACTTTGAATACCAATCGGTTGGTTGACATCCTGATTTCTTGAGGGAGCGATTCCACAGAGAAATAGACTGAACGAAGAAAGAACAGTGAATGAAGTCAGTGCGGTGAGTGGGACATTGAGGAAGACAGTTATGTAAAGAGTGAAGATTTTTGGGTTTAGGCGAAGAAGGCCTAATTCTCAAAATGGCAACAGAGTCACAAAAAGAATAGTTCTCTGAATGGCCAATTCTCTTAAGGTTACACTAGTCGAAAATTCTTCCATACAAACGTAGTCTACAGATTACGCCACTGTTTGACAATGTACGTTCAAAATAAAAAATGATATCAATTTGTCTCATCATTATCTAGTCCTGTATGGAAACAAAAATGTAAAAAAATAATATATTTGAAAGTTATGAGCGTAGAAAATTCTATATTTCAACACTAATTTTAACGCAACTTTGGGCGGAAACAAATACCATAAGCAGAAGGAAAATTGGAAAACGGCCTCCATACAGGGATAGATTAGTTATTAAAAATGCAAATAATGTTATTTTATAAATATACATTTAGTTGTTTTTTCATGATGTCTAGACTCCCAAAGGTCTGTTTATAAAATTTCGCGCGCTCGTTTTCGTCCTAAATCATCATCCATTTCGATACAAATTTGCAAAAGTGCTCATTCGTACGCGAACTTGCTTCTTACTGCTTATAACAGCATCTATTTCTTTCGCACGTGTTATCGGAAAAGATAGCATACATTTTAACCCCGCGCACAAAATAGTTCGTGCCGTCGACTAGTTCAACCTTAAAGCCTAATTCTCTGAATAGCCAATACTCTAAAAGCCTGATTCTCTGATGGGCCAATTTTCTATATGGGTAATTATCAAAATGGCACATTTTTTCTACAATTGGGAGCATTCTTATGAATAAAAGATTTCTTAGTATTTAAGTATTTGCTTAAATGAGTGATGAGCAATGAGTTGAAATTGTAAGATTTTATTAATAGTGCCGGTTCAGATAAAATCAAGGCAATTTTAAGTTATACTGTCACTAGTGTTTATTTTCAAAATTAAAGAATTTAAGACTTATCAAACCCATTTTAAAAGAAAATTATAGGATCAAAAAAAGTAATAAATATAACTTAAAATTAGTTTGTTTTTTTTAACAATATTATCTTTTTAAGCGACTTCAAGAAAAAACCGGCCAAGTGCGAGTCGAACTCGCGCACGAAGGGTTCCGTACTTGGTAAATTGCGGTTTATGATTTATGACGTATTAAAAAAAAACTACTAACTAGATCTCGTTCAAACCAATTTTCGGTGGTAGTTTACATGGTAATGTATATCATATTTTTTTTTAGTTTTATCATTCTCTTGTTTTAGAAGTTACGTTACTACAGGGGGGGGGACACACATTTTACCACTTTGGAAGTGTCTCTCGCGCAAACTATTCAGTATAGAAAAAAAAATATATTAGAAACCTCAATATCATTTTTGAAGACCTATCCATAGATACCCCACACGTATGGGTTTGATAGAAAAAAAAAAATTGCTTCAGTTTCAAGTATGGGGACCCCCAATATTTATTGTTTTTTTTCTATTTTTGAGTGAAAATCTTAATGCGGTTCACAGAATACATCTACTTACCAAGTTTCAACAGCATAGTTCTTATAGTTTCGGAAAAAAGTGGCTGTGACATACGGACGGACAGACAGACATGACGATAATCTATAAGGGTTCCGTTTTTTGCCATTTGGCTACGGAACCCTAAAAAGGAGGATGGTCTCAATTAGTCGGTTTTTTATGTTTGTTACCAAAGACGCTTAGACCGATTTGAAAAATTCTTCTTTTGTTTGAAAGGGTATACTTCTCCGGTAGTCCCATGGTCAACAGGTCAGGATCTGATGATGGGATCCTATGGAAATCGAGGGCACTCCACATATATTATAGGTTCGCCTATATATAGCGATTTTGGTATTTTCATGAACTCCTTAATGATAACTATGTCACAAGTATGGTACTGGTATTAAGTGACTATAATGAAGTAAATACATATAAATAAATTGGACCGACGAAAATGGCACCATCGAACTAATCTGATGTTGAAACCGGGAGTTCAGCACTGGAACTCCGTACAATAATAAAACAATGTAATTAATTTTAAAATTGTAAAAAGAAACAAAAAGTCGTGTTTGGGCTTATTGGAATTTTCATGAGATTTACTCCAGCTATAAATGATTTTAATCCATACTTATAATATGATAAATGCGAAAGTAACTCTGTCTGTCTGTTACCTTTTCACGCTTATGATAGATAATTTGAGACCCGGGAAAGGACATATGCTACTTTTTTTATTTATAAAACTTTTTGTGTGAAACTTCTTATTATGGCATAAACCGCTGAACCGATTTAGATGAAAGTTGGTATGGAGATAGTTTAAGACCCTGGAAAGGACGTAACCTACTTTTTTTCATAAAAGACTAAGGGGGAGAAAAGGGGGGCGGATTAATTTTGTATGTAACTTCTTAACATGCAACTCCTCATTATGACGCGATTTAGATGAATTTTGGTATGGAGATAGTTTGAGAACAAGAGAAGGACATAGGTTACTTCTTTTTGCAAAAAAAAGGTGGGGAGAAATTGAGAGAGGTTTAATTTTGTATGTAACTTCTTATCAACAACTTTTTCTTATTATGAACCGATTAAGATGAAATTTGATAAGGAGATACTTTGAGAACCTGAGAAGGACTTTCTTTTTTCATAAAACACGAAGAGGGAGAAAAGAGGGGAGGATTAATTTTGTATGTAACTTCTTATCATGCAACTCCTTATTATGAACCGATATAGATGAAATTTGGTATGGAGATAGTTTGAGAACAAGAGAAGGACATAGGCTACTTCTTTTTACATAAAACACGATGGGGGAGAAATGGGGAGTGGTTTAATTTTGTATGTAACTTATTATCATGCAACTTCTCTTATTATGAATCGATTTAGATGAAATTTGGTAAGGAGATACTTTGAGACCCTGAGAAGGATATATGCACTTATTTTTGCATAAAGTACGAAAGGGGAGAAATGGGGGGGGAGAGTTAGTTTTGTATGTAACTTATTATCATACAACTTTTCTTATTATGAACCGATTTAGATGAAATTTGGTATGGAGATAGTTTGAGACCCGGTAAAGGACAAGGGCTACTTTTGTTCATAAAAGATGAAGGGGGAGAAATGGGGAGAGGTTTAATTTTGTATGTAACTTCTTATCAACTACTTTTTCTTATTATGAACCGATTTAGATGAAATTTGATAAGGAGATACTTTGAGAACCTGAGAAGGATATGATGGTACTTCTTTTTTCATAAAACACGAAGGGGGAGAAAAGAGGGAAGGATTAATTTTGTATGTAACTTATTATCATGCAACTTTTCTTATAATGAACTGATTTAGATGAAATTTGGTATGGAGATAGTTTAAGACCCTGAAAACTATATACTTCTTTGTGCATAAAATTCAATGGGTTAGAAATGGAAGGGGTTAGTTTTGTATGAAATTTCTCATTATGGGGATCGATTCGCTTCAAACTTTGCGGAAATACTTACGTAACAAATAATTAAAGTGTATTGTATGTTATAATTACCCCTAAAAGGGGGAATAGGTTGTAAAAATAAGATGTAGAAATTTTCTTCATGAAGTTGAATTTTGGCAAGTGGTAGTACAAAGATAGTAAACGTTAGTTAAGAACGGATTTTTGAAAATTCGAATTTTGAGGGGGTAAATGGAAAATAGCTATAGGTCATTGTGGCGACGCTTGGGGATGGCCTATGTCCAGCAGTGGACGTGTTTCGGCTGATATGATGATGATGAAGAAATGGGACAAGCTGATCTTTGTATGAAACTTTTATTGCGGCTTCCGATTTGGTTGAAACTTTGCAGGCATGTTTTTATAACAAATGATTGAGATCTGCATATTTATTCAGATTATGTAATGGGATGAGGCTTCGTATTACACAATAAGGGAAAACATATAATAAGTGTCAATATATTAACAGGTATGAGAACAGGGAAAAGCGTATTCATACGTCAAATCCCAATAATCCCTACTGAACTATCAGTTCAATTCAAAAGACTCCAGTTTCCAATCAAACTTAGTTTTCCTATTACTTAACAAAGCTCAAGGGTAGCAGGGGCGTATTTGGAAAAGCCATGTTTTACCTACCGCCAGCTTCATGTAGTTGCTGATGTTTGCGTATGTTCAAGGCCCATAATATGTATGTATTAGCACCAAATGAAAGGCAACATAGCATATAGCAGCGTCCTAAAATTTTGTAACCATGATTAACAGCGTAATTAAGGAATGTCAATTAACTGGAGATAAAAATTATGATAGAGTGGTATCTTCAATTCGCAGCAACGCAGAACCTATGACTCTGTAGTTTATTTGTTTCCTTTTGTAACCTTTACCTGTATTGACCAACGTTTTCATTAAAATAAGTTAATCGTTACTACGTTAATGCTTCCTGTACATATATCTACGGGCTGAGTTTTCCAAGAAAGCGTGGATGGCCAAATCATCACTATGAAGAATAGCACAAAACAATCAAAGGAGTCAAGGGCCCGATTTTGATTAAAACTAAAACTGCGACATTGTATATGTCTAACCGTCAGTTTCCCAGCTCAAAATTATCGGAGAATTAATGTGACAAATTGTCAAGCACGCGTTATCTCCTGTGATTGGCTGTTGAAAATTCATTCAACCAATCACAGCAGATAACGCGTGTTTGACAATTTGTCACATTAATTCTCCGATAATTTTAAGCTGGGAAACTGAGGGTCACCCTGTGTGTCGACAACCACAATTGACTGACAAAATCTATATTAACGCGGGCGAACCTGCGGGTAACAGCTAGTTAGACTAAAAAAAAAAAAAAAAAATATTTTACTATACTTTATTATAATTTAATGTTGATTTTATTTTGATTATTCTAGGACATTTTATGTATGATCTCTGTTTTTTTTTATTATTGTATTTTATTTCAATTCCAGTATAATTTTAGTTTTAAATATTGACATTTATTTTATCTTTTTTTTTTACTAATTTTGATTTTAATTTTAATTACTGATATTATTATTTGACATTCAGGTAATACCAAGTTTTATTGTTTCGTCTCTTTGTTGTTGTGAGGGTTATTTTATAACTTATATTATAAATCACAAAATTAATTTAATGTTCATTTTAGTTTATTTTATCTACGACATTTTATGTATAATCTCAGTTTATTTATTCCAATATTATTTGAATTTTATTATAATTTTATGTAAATGTTGACATGTTTGATTGAAACTGATTTTAATTATTGACATTACTGTTATTTTCTTTATTGTTTGATATTCAGGTATTACTAAATTTTACTGTTTTTATTTCATAAGTATTTCGTATTCGTATCGCATGTCAATTAATTTTTATTAATTTTTATTAAATACTTTTCATATTATTATCAATTATATTAAGCTGTGTATGCTCGGCTATGTAAAAGATGTGGTTACCTATAATTGAGTGTGCATTACAGGATAACGATGATGTGTACCAATTTTTGTATTTTGTGTAAGTTTTATGGTTTTGTAACACTCGTTGGTGATCCTTAATTAAATAAATAAATAGACTATATTTGGTTGTGTCGATAGTCATTGTTATCATTTATTAGATTAGAGGGCGTCCATTCATTACGTGATTGAACGATTTTTCTCTCCCCCACGTAAGATTCGACTCGACTTTCACCCCCCTAAACGTCTCACGTTATAAGGACGCCCCCTAATCTGTGTCTAAAATTACTTATTGCATTTGCAATAAGATCTGCTCACGTTTGGATGTCATGCCAGTTACCAGTAACGATAAGCGACATAAAAACCACGTAATTGAATGAAACAATTCTGATTTGAATATTATATTTTATTAATAGATAACATTAAAGGTTCAGGTAGGTACATATTAATATTTATTACAAGCTATTGAATCATTTAATACAGTGTAAGAAGATAAAATAGAACTTAAACATATTATGTAGACCTCCCTAGGTCTATGCTCTACCAGTGGTCGACACAATTTTCTGATCAAGGGCCACAGGACAATGTGAGGTGGGTATGCGGGCTGCATACTCTTGGATTGGGTAGGTAGGTGACACTACCAATCTATTGACATTGGTTTTTTTAAGAGCTGTCTAGGAAAACGCGACTAACCCATATTTTTTTCAGTTAACTGTACTTTTTTAATCATCCAGCATCAGTGTCTCATTTTATCCAAACGCAGTCGTAATAATATTTCGTTGACGAAGAATTAAAGATTTGATTGAGGATATCCGCAGGAGGACCAAAGTTACCGACATCGTGAGGAAACCCGCATATCTCGAAAATTTCGAAGTTATGTCACATGCACCTCTGGGTCCTCGTGGTGTATTACATATTACCTTGTCCAAGCAGTGGGAACATTGAAAGGCCTTCCTGATGACTTCCTTTTAGTAGAACTTTTGTTGAAACTCCCGCTATTATAATATTGTTAAAGAAGTATGATATCTCACGCGTAATTAATAAACAAAGAGGTGTGTGGTACAGCAGGTATGTTAAAACAATGGCATGGTGGGGGCACAGAGCGGTTGAAGGCTGCTGGTTGTCGAAACTTGGGCAAGTTTTTATTACTTATGTTCCTGTCTTGCGCATTTATTTATAATTAACTCAATGCACAAAATCAGTTTTAATAAATATTGTCATTGTTTACGAAAATTGTTTACTATTGCGGCCGCACAAATATCGTCTGCGGGCCGCGAGATCCGAAGTGACAGTATCAGCGATAGCAATTGTCAAACAGTCAAAAATATAAGCGCTGTCGAAATTTTACGTGATCAGATCACGTCATCCATTTTGGCTTCACATTCGCTATCGCTTCGTCACTTTGGTTAGGGCCTCTACACATTTATATTTATTTGCCAGGAGTATTGGCAGCGCTAAGGCTGTTCGCGGTCCCTAACAGAATATTTGCGCTTAAACGATCACCTCTGCCGGCCTGCCTGCCTCTAGCTCCATCGTTACCTGAAAGTAATATACGGTTTTAGACATTTATTTTCTTAAAAGATTGACACAATCACTTTAAGAGAAAATATTTTACATGAAGTCGGCGTAGGGGTTAGTACTATGACAAAATCACATAAGAATTTCGTAACAGTTTGTACCCGACTACGGCGATGCAAAAGAATGTTTTATGTTTTTGACTGGTATGTATTTATGTATGTTCATCTGTTTTTATTAATTTAGAATTCAATTTTTGCCTTTTTAATATTTTCTCGAAGTTGTGTTGGTTTAACAATAATTATTATCTCAAGGTATAGTATGTGATTTGTTAAGATATAAATATAGCAATATTTAATATAGAAGCAGATTCGGGGTGAGAGCCTGGTGATCCGTCACACAGGGTATCCTAGTATGGACTCCAGTCTCTCACAAAGGATCATAAGATAAGATAAAAAAAAAAAAAAAAAAAAATGTACTATGTAACCTTTGTGAAGAGTGAAATAAAGGGTTTATAATTATCTATTCCCTCATAACTTCTAAACTACTTATCATAATTTGACAAATAAGGTGTCGTTGTAAGTGCCTTGTTTGTGCGCTGGAAATAAGCACACCCATCATGTGTGGTATCGTTGAACAGGGATTTTAAAATGAAGGGTTTCGTACACCATAGTTTTTGTCAAGCGTGTCGTTCACGAGATATATCCCATCAAACAATTTTATATTTATATGGGTATATAAAAGATTTTCATAAATATACTGAGAAGGCACAGTCATTACATTAATCTCCTTAAATTTCTCTCTGAGAGAGTGTCTCGGGCTTAATTTATAAATTGATCGAACAGCTCTTTTCTGCAAAACAAAGATAGTCTGGATGTCGGTGGCATTTTCCCACAACAGAATACCGTACGACATTACACTATGAAAATAGCTGAAGAATACTAAACGGGCTTTCTCTATGTCAGTTAAATAACGAATTTTTCTAACACCATATGCTGTGGAGCTTAGCTTCTTTGACAATTTATCTATATGTGGGCCCCACTGAAGCTTAGCATCCGAAATTAAACCTAAGAATACTGTGCTATTTTCAGGATTTAATTCTTCGCCCTTTATCAGCACATCAGTAATTTCACCTGCCTAACGTAAGATAGGGTAAACTTAATGCATTTGGTTTTTTTTCATTAAGAAGTAAATTGTTAACATTGAACCAGTGAACTACTTTTGAGATCGCGCTATTTACATCGTCATTAACCAGCTGCTGACGTTTAAGTTTAAACAAAAGTGAAGTATCATTCGCAAACAACACTATATCATCGTTATCCTCTATGAGGTAAGGCAAATCATTAATATAAATAAGAAACAAGAAAGGACCAAGAATTGAGCCCTGCGGGACTCCCATTGTTACTATAGAGTCGGGAGATCTTTTTCCATTAACGTGAACGCAATAAATCCTTTTACTCAAATATGAAGTAAGAAGATCTAGAGCGCTGTGCCGGATCCTGTAGTGGCGGAGTTTCCTGATTAGCGTTTCATGAAGAACACAATCAAATGCCTTGGACAAATCACAAAAGATTCCCAAGGCATCGCACTTATCCTCCCATGCATTATAAATATGTCCTAAAAGCTCAACCTGACCTTTAGTTTTCTTCTTTTTTTTTTAAACTTTGCCCCACTCTAGGAATTTCTTCCTGTATCGTGGGTGCGTTTACAAACATATAAACTCACATACACGACCTTTAAACAAACTCAAAACAGCAAAAAAATGAGATGTAGGCGATGTGGCTGTGCAAAAACCCCAAAATAATTTAAATAAAAAGTAAGTTCATAAACATAACCCTCCCTTTTGCTTCGCCGTAGTCGGGTAAAAACTTGAACCCGACTTCTGAAAAATCACGCTCTACAAAGTATGAAACAATAAAATATTCTCATCTAAAATTGTTATGTACACACTATTTATTACAGTGATTATTTCACTGCGTTTAAAGTACTTAGATGGTTGTTATTATTGTGTTCGTAAAATATTTTTAACTTGTTATGTTACGTTATATAACTACATAGAATTTATTTATTTTGATTTATGTATTAATCTATTATATATGTAATAGATTGAAACATAAATAGGTACCTATGATAGTAAGTTTCTTCTTAGCAAACCCTTTCATTTGATACCCATATCATGGCAGTGCACAAAAAATAACTAGTCCGCCATCTTGATTTATTTCCTACACCTTCCTGTAATTTTTTCGGGAAAAAGTAGGGATAGTGTTTTTTTTATTAGAGAAAGGATTATCTAAGTCGGGACCGTACTGCCAGAGATCTCGTTATTACAAGCTTTTATGTAACTTGCAATGTATGTATGTATGTAAGTGTGTTCGGGTCAAATCTTGCAAATGAATTTTAAAGCAGTTATCTTCTACTGATTAAGATGAAATTTTGCATACACGTTTAGTTTGGATGACAATGCATGACGTCATACTAAATCCAATATGGTGGACGGCCCAAGATGGTGGACTAGTTATTTTTTGTGCATTACCATGATATGAGTATCAAATGGAAGAGTTTTCTGAGAAGAATACAAAAATAGCTTGGTTTAAAAAAATATTTGTAATGAATAATTGTATTATAATACAGGATGGTCAACTCGGATATACACTAGGACTTTAAATTAAGAATTTATTTTTTATCAAACGATAATAACCAGATATTTTTTCATAACTATATTACACAGGCTTGGCAATTTTGTTTGCATAACAACACTTTCACCTTGCATAATTTGTCGAGTTTTTAATCATATTCTCACATACTTTAATAGGTATCCCACCAAAAAAGAAACAAATGTAGCCTGCTTTCAGTAATCAAGATCAACCTCGATATGTCTCTGTAGATAATTTCACAGGAAAAACCAGGATTTGTCGAACCTGGTGAGTTTGGGGATCAATTAATTCCGTTACCCAAACAATTTGTTGATAAAATGTCTACGACAGAATTCTTAAAATAAATGTGGATATCAAATAAAAAATTATTGGCCTCAATTCGATCTAGAAGTATATTAAATACAAACTTAGTGCGGTTACGCACTGAATCCGTTCCGAATCCGAATTCGTAGTTCCGAGTTCTATCCGAATTTGAAATGTTTTGTATTAAGTTTATGACGGATAAAGTTCGGATCTAGTGCGTAACACTTCTTACAAGTAGTACTACGACTACTTCGGCCCGACATTTCTCGGAGTGGGATCGAATGCAGTGCGGCACCGCCCTTACGGTGTCTGCAATTATCCGGTGATATATACATCCGATTTGTCCATCATATATTAGTTTAGATTTACAAAATATTTCTTACCTCCGGAACCCGCATCGTTGCCAGCTGCATCTTCTTGCATGCTCTAAAAAATGTAAAAAATTATTAATGTAATACGATTTATATTTATTTAATTAACAATGAATTTACACACACATAATAGACAGACAGGAAATGTACACAGAAAAAATGGTACAAAGATAATAATATAGCAAATAATCTTATACATAAAAATCGCAAACACGAATAAACTAGAAGAAAAAAAAATAGGCCAATTGGAAAAAAATCTGCAACAAAAAAAAAAGTCTCAATGTCCAATATCTTGAAAAAGGTTAAGTTTGGGGTACGGTGTTTCATAGCCCAATCAGTCAGGAATGATGGAAACTTCTACATCTTAAAGGATCTAGGTCCACTTAAACTGTAGCCCTGTATAAATCCGTCTAGTGGTTTGAAAGATATGAGGTAATAAAGTATATGTTTTTATTTGGAAGTCGTTACATGTTTATGTGGCAAAGTTTTTTTAAAGTAAGGGAAAAATACTCACACTGCCAAACAACATCACGATAAGGAATAAAACAGATAATTGCCTGAACATTTTGTTTCCAAGTGCTTCACTGTCGTTGTTCGAGGCAGTATTACTAATGTACTATAGCTATGAATGCCGTGTGTGTATTTATACAACTGCGCTGTAAGTACATGATTTATTTCATGTACCTAATGATTTTGGTGTTCCGCAGGTCGGTTATATATTATTAGTCATTGACATAAGTATAGTCGTCTTTGTCTTCCTGAATATTTCTAAGTTTTTAGTAACAAATCAGTTTTGTTTTTATTTTTTACTTCGCCCGCGACTTCGTTCGCGTGATCCGAATTTTATCCTACAGATGACTTTTTAGTTTCACCCCCTTAAAGGTTGAATTTCCAAAAATCCCTACTTAGTGCTTCCCTAAATCATTTTAAAAGAAGCCCTGTACAGTCAATTTCCTTAAAAAATCTTTAATACCCCCTAAATCGTCTTTTAGGTTTAGTTTTGGAAAACTAATAATGAAAGGCTTTACTATTTACTTCGGTTAGTATTTATGCCAAGTTTCAAATACATAAGCCCAAAAAATGTCCACCTTTTCACCTCCTCAGGTGTAGAAAGAATATAACAAAAAACAATAAATACATGAATTCTTTATATCAACGAAAAGCGTAACACTTTAATTTCACTCGTCACACTTAAAAGCGTAGAAGTTACACACAAACTTTCAACCCCCTTTTTTACTCCATTAGGGGTAGAAATGCCGAAAAATAAACACTTTTTTTTATTAACCAACAGCGTTAACCAATAATTTCAGATGTTTTACCTTCCAAACCGAAGTAATTTCACATAGAGTTTCAACCCCTATTTTATCCCCTAAGAGGTACAATTTCCGAAAACAATAAATACATAAATTCTTTTTATCAACCGATAGCGTAAATCTAAAATTCCATGTGTCCTATTTAAAAACTGTAGAAATTTCATACAAACTTTCATCCCTTTTTTACCCCTTTAAGGGTAGAATTTCCAAAAACCACTAAACACATTTTTTTTAATCAACAAAAGCGTAAATCTAAAATGTCATGTGTCCAACTTACAACTGCATCCAGCGCCTTCCTGAAACCTTTACCAGGACATCGGTCCACCTAGTGGGAGGCCTCCAACGCATCGTCTTCCGGTTCGCGGTCGCCATTCCAGTACTTTTCGATCCCATCGGCCATCCGTTCTGCGAGCAATGTGCCCTGTCCACTGCCATTTAAGTTTCGCAATTCTTCGGGCTAGGTCGATAACTTTCGTTTTCCTGCGGATATCCTTATTTCTGAGGTGTTCAAGCGAGGAAACGCCGAGGCAAGGCATAGCCCTCTCCATTGCCCTTTGGGTGACTTTAAGTTTTCTGATAAGGCCCAATTTGAGCGACAACGTCTCGGTCCCATTGGTGATCACTGGCAACATACACTGGTCATTGACTTTTGTCTTGAGACACTGTGGTAAATTGGACAAGAATATACCGCGCAACATCCTGAACGCCGCCCAGCCGACTCGGATTCGACGGTTGACCTCTTTCTCGAAGTTAGACCTACCCAACTGGACCGTTTTTCCCAGTTATACATAATCGTCTACAACTTCGAGAGTAAAGTCTCCGATCTTGATAACACCCACTGGTGTTACATGGGCATTCACCATGACCTTGGTTTTGTCCATGTTCATTTTAAGACCCACTCTTTCGGAAGATCTACTGAGATAAACTAGCATTGTACTGATTCTCTCCATGGTCTCAGCCATGATCACTTTGTCGTTGGCAAACCGAAGGTGAGTGATGTACTCGCCATTTACGTTGATGCCTAGCAATCTCCATTTCAGAACCTTGATGACATCCTCCAGCGCAGCGGTTAACAGTTTACGAGAAATGACGTCTCCCTGTCCCAGGCCGTGCTGGAGAAGAATTGGTTTCGAGGTCTGACCCTGAAGACGGACTAACATGGTGGCGTGTTTGTACAAACACCTCAATGTACCGGTAGTCGATCTGGCACCGTTGGAAAGACTACAGTACAGCCCAAGTCTCGATCGAATGGAAGGCTTTCTCTTATTCCACAAACGCTAAACAGAGAGGCAGGTTATACGCTTCGGTCTTCTGTATAACCCGCCGCAGCGTATGTATGTGGTCTAAGGTGCTTAAGACTTTTCGGAATTCAGCTTGTTCGGGAGGCTGGAAATCGTTAAACCTGCGCGCGAGACGATTCGTGATGACTCTTGAAAACAACTTGCAGACATGGCTAAGAAATGAGATGCGCCTATAGTTCTGCAGCGGCATTGTCGCCCTTCTTGAAGACCTCCTAAGGTTGTAGCTATCTGGAAATACACTCTCCGGCACGGAATTCATATTCCATAACGTTTAGTGCGAATGAGTGGGATGTCCTCTATCGACAGCGTATCGCCGTACGTCTTACATAGTCTGATGATGGAACGGGATAGGCGGCATTAAGTCATGCAATTTCATCAACACCGTTCCGTTCCGTTTAGCCATTTGGCTGCAGAACCCTAAATTATGGCTGACAGATGTTTTACAACTGAGCTAATATGCGAAAAAAATATATGGAAAATGTCAAAGGCTTTCGTTCTGTATCGAATCTCTGAATAGATTGGTACCATGTTAAATGTTCCAAGCTTGGAAAAATCCAAGAAATAAACACACCGGCAAAATTTGCGGGACAAAATAAAAATGTTGATTTTTTAAATACAATTTTATTAAAAAAAAACTTATATTGAGATATTTTTCCATACTTAATACACCTTTTAAAAAATAAATACGATGCATGCATTTAGTACAATTTTTGTAAGTAATATGATTTTATGGGCAAACTTATAGTTGATTTTTGAAGGTTATCAAGTAAAGTTATAAAAAATAGCAAAGCATATTTACAACCACAAAAAAAATCGTACAAGATTGAGTGTCTCGTCTCTTTACAATGACGTTTCACATTTCAACCATATTGACAGGTGTAGGGATTATGAATTTTATCTACATTTTAGCAGGTAGCCAGTTCTATCGGATGCATATCTGTTGACCTAGCTGGCGTTTCCAAAACTGCAATATAGACATTGTTAAGAGGGCCTGCAGTTAAAAAGTGTTATTCGGCCGACCATTAAACTGGATCAATACGAAGTGACCATAGAAAAAGGGGCAAAATTGGCACCACGTTTAAATCTTAAATAACTCTACTAAAGCAATCTGCAATAAGATTATTGCCATCTATCTCAACCAAATTTGTACGTGGTCCCAAACATATCCATCCTGACTCAAATTTTGGTCTTCTACCATATGCTACGAGTAAAAAATTCACTGATTATATTGTATTGGTTCATGTTTACTCATTCATTACAGTTTGACAACTCGATTTAAATTAATTCATACTCATCACTAAAAAATATTTTACTGCACTAGTCCGAGGTCTTAATTCGATGTTCCCTAACAAAAGGTTTCTATGGCGGTGTACCTCAAGTTTTGGACTTTCTGCGAGTACTTAAAAGCTGAAACCTGCTTCTTTCAACATTCTTCGTACCATAAGCTCACTTACTCTGGCACCTCGCACTTCCTCCAGGTAATTTTTAGCTTGGCGCCCTTTAAATGTGGGTTTTTGCGAGCGCGAAACTGAATGAAACGATATTCCTGTTAGAAATATATGGTTTTTTGGCTTGTATTGATCTCCTCACATAAGCATTAGTCTCTCCGATTGCCTTCCTATGCAATCTAAGTCTAACTACGGGTGTTGTACCCGACTGCATAAAGATTGCAAATATTTGCCCAATATTTAAAAGCGGAGATCCGAAAACGCCCGCAAATTATAGGCCAATTTCTCTGCTGACAGCCCTCTCTAAGATTCTTGAGAAAGTGGTCAACAAAAGACTACTTGCATACCTGGAAAAACATAAGTTACTGTCGGACAATCAGTATGGCTTTCGAGTTGGCAGGTCCACGGAGGATGCAGTAACCAACTTAGCCGACTTTATCACTCTGAACCTAGGTCAAGGACAGGCATGTACTGGCGTCTTCCTGGACCTTGCAAAAGCCTTCGACACAATCTCCAGGAAAATACTGATTAAGAAAATGTCACTTTTGGGAGTCCGTGGCGTTGCTTTAGACTGGTTTGCTTCATATCTCTGTGATAGAACGCAAAGAGTTGTGCTGGGAGAATATTGTAGTGACCTATCTACCGTACATTTCGGTGTTCCCCAGGGTAGCGTGCTAGGTCCCACTCTATTTATTATATATATAAATGGATTGTGCAGCCTGAATCTCCCACATGCTAAAATTTTCACTTATGCCGATGACACCGCGATAATTTTTCATGGGAAAACATGGGACGAAGTGCAATGTGTGGTTGAGAGCGGGCTTAAGGCTGTCGCAAACTGGCTAAAATTTAATCTTTTAACGCTAAATATAGAAAAAACCAAGGCAATCCACTTTGCTATTTCCGAACGTACTGCACCTAACGGAGTATCTGGTTTACGGCTGCATTCCTGTATTAGTACGGACCAGTGTTCTTGCCCTTACATCGACCAAACTGACTCCATTCGGTATCTAGGAGTGATAGTGGATAAGAGATTGACATGGTCTGCACACCTTAGCGCTCTAAAGGGCAGAGTCAGAACGATGCTGCGTATATTTAAGCAACTGGGTAGGGTTGCTGATGATTCTGTCCTAAAGATGATTTACTTTTCACTGTGTCAATCCGTTCTTAATTACTGCATAGTAGCATGGGGCGGTGCGGGTAAGACCTCACTAATTAAAGTAGAACGCGCTCAACGTGCTCTACTAAAAGTTGCCTATAGACGACCGTACCGGTATCCCACGAATAAACTTTATACTGAGGTGGCTGTTCTTAGGGTTAGACAGCTTTACATACTTTCTGTCATCCTCAGATTTCATAAAACAGCTTTGAGCACTTGTGTCATTTCAAGTCGAAGGGTAGATTGGCAAAAAATCCAATGCCGCAAAAATATTGGCAGAAGGTCTTACGGTTTTATGGGACCACACTTATACGCGAAAGTCAATAATCTTCACAAAATACTAAAACTAACACAAAAAAAATGCAGAGTGAAGGTAACAAACTGGCTTCTTGCATTGGACTACAATTTGACGGAAGGTCTCTTGGCTTAGGTAAAATTCACTGTACACACATTGACAATTTCACATATATACACGTGTACTCACTAACACAATTATAGCATACAGACACTCTTATAACACCATCACAACTGACACAAATCACAGCACCATGCATACACTCGTCTTTACTTATTTTTAAGATCTAAAACTGTGCCTTTTATAAAATTGTTAACGGAACGAAGGAGCCTGGATCTCACGACACAGGGAATCCTAGTGTGAGATCTAGGAATTCAATCCACTTGAATGTAAACTTATCTAATAAATTTATTCTTATTCTTATTCTATTCTTATTCTCTTTTAATCATTGGAAACTGCAATAATTAGTTGGAACAGGCAAACGATGAATCAGTACATCATTCTATAGGTTTAATAATTTTTGCTAATCTCAAGCGCCCTGATCCCCTCAGCTTAGGTTCAGTTTGGTACAATGAAGTCCTTAAATTCAAAAAAGATCTAAAAGTTAAAATAAAATAAATAACTCAGTATGTTAATGAAAAAATATCTAAATTTTAAAACAAATTCATAAAGTGGCAATAAGATAAATTCTGTCTAAATTATGCATTTTCTAATAAAATTTAAACAATCGCACAAGAGATGACGTTCAATAGTTTTATCAATAGGTAATAATTGATTTTATTATCTAACAAAATAAAAACTACCACGCAAAGATAAAAAAAAATACGATCATTTTTACTTGTTCTGTTATTTTTTCCAGTGTGTGTATATTGTTTCAACGTGTCTTTGCCTGGTATACAAGGACACACTGTAATTATTATTTAGGCAGTTCCAAGACCTCTATTGTCTGTTGTTTCTTTCAAGCATATTTTCTATAGCCATTAATTTTGTAAGCAGATTTGTCCAAATGTTTTGCCAGTTTTGCAAATATGTTACACGTTACTTGTATTTTGTCAGATCTAATTATACCCTACATTATAAGCCAGGTTGGTTTTGTAATGGCGAATACACGGGAACTGATTTTTATAATGTTTCAGGTGTATCTATACAATAAAAAAAAAACTTGTCACATAAATCCTATCCTATACTATTACTACTACTACTATAAACGAGCGATATTTGTAATCATCTCGAAAATGGCTCTAACGATTTCGATAAAATTTGCAATGTATGGGTTTTCGGGGGCGATAAATCGATCTAGCAAGGTCTCATAACTGAGCAAATTCGTTTCCACGTAAAACATTGTTTTCTCTTTTTTCACACGAGTCGAGTTCGGTCGCCCGGGAACATAAGCTTTATCTATAGTATAAGAAAACATTAAACAAAATCAGTGAAGTTCTTGACTCCTGTGCTAGGAGACTTGCAAGCTTCTTTTTAAATGTCATTCGGTTATATTTTGATTTTCAAATGATCTTTTCTGGTTAATTAACATTGTTAGGGAGGCATATATGTATGAAGTTGTTTTTATTATCAACTTGTTCGTGCCTCAGCGCGTTGCTGTCGCAAGTTGAATATACTATGGGCGCAATCTTGGATTTAGATTTTAAACCCACAGTCAATTCACTAATTAGTGACCCCAAAAACCATGAAAATTATAAGAAATTTCGGCATAAAATAATTTGACAATTTCGGCAATTTTCTTTTTGATTTTACCACATATTTGTTATTCTTATTAGAAACCCCCAAATCCGTGAAATTGACATCCCTGTCGTAACGTTAATAAATTTTCGTCGGTGCCATCTTGAATTTTGGTTTTGACACTATTTTCGTTATTATCGACCCCGAAAGCCACAAGTACTAGTCCTCATATGCGGCTTGCCTTTATTGACGTGCCGGAGTGAAAACTGTACCACAGTCACTATGATGTCCCAGGGGTAAAAGCCTCGCTAGTCTCTCTTGCACATATTTGTAGGTTGCATTTGACAAAGAACTTCATACAGTGTAAATTGAGGTAAACACTCAGGTGGTCAGCTTCAGCATTTTCGCGTACGTCCGGTGCGTTGTCAGCGTGTTCAGCATAACGCGCAGCAGTCCAATGTCTAAGGCAGGTTGCGCAATGAACACGCAAAAAATAAAAAATAAAACGTTTTTTCATCTCCACACATTACATCCTTATCCTACTTACGTTGACAGATATTTTTACAAAATTTTACTCCTAGCGGAATTAATCGATTATCAGACAAAGCATAAAGATTAAACTACCCGACCCTGCTATTTTGCTACATCAAGTAACTTTTCTGTTTCTTCATAATTTAGGTTAAGTAACCATTTCATTATTTTGGTTTTGTATTCAATTTTGTGACAATTCATTATATTAATAATTTTATTTAGCTTATTAAATAATTCACCTCCACGGTAAGGGAAGAATCTTTGCGCAAAAGAAGTATTTACCACAGTCGTCTTACATAAGGCGTAGTTTCTTCTGGAGAGGGTTATGCGTTTTTTCCTTTCTTCGGATAAGTTGGATCGTTGGAGCATTGCAGTAAGCAGTACGTACAGCTGGCGTACCGTTAGCGCTTGCGCTTCCTTATAAAGTGTAGTGGTGGAGAAAAGACGTGGTTTGGAAAAACTAACTTTGAGGATCATTCTTTGGGCTCTTTCAACAGTTATCAGCTTAGTTTTGCACGCACCACCCCATGTTGTGATGCAGTAACAAATTATTGATTGAACTAGAGCGTCAAATAGAGGATGGCTCATCGTCTGTTTCTCAGTTACACCACGAAGTTCTATAAAAATTTACGTGAGCTTCCGTATTATTTTTGATAAATTGTTAATGTGGCTTTCAAATGTTAAATTAGCGACATTTTCGATTCCAAGATATTTGAGAGATTTAGTAGGAATAATATTAGGACAATTACAGTTTGGAGTTGGAGGAAAGTTACACTTATGCGAATTGATATTATAATTGGTGAGGTTAGAATCTTGTGTTTGATTACGAATAGAGAATAAGATTTATTTCGTTTTGTCTTCATTTAAAGTAAGAGAATTGGATGATAGCCAGTGACACACAGTGTTAAAACCATCTTGTGCGAGTTTAAAAAGCTCACTCCAGGAGTCTGTGAAAAAGTTAGGGCAGTGTCATCTGCGCATGCGGAGGTTCGACAATTTTTGATATTGAGGGTACAAAGTTCATTTATGTAGCAGAAAAAAAGAGTAGGGCCCAAAATACTGCCTTGTGGCACCCCAAAATCCACTGGAAGTTCGTCACTTATGTGTTCCCCAATTCCTACTGATTGGGTTCTGTTTTTTAAATAATCCGATAGTAACGCCAGTGGAATGCCTGTAATACCAAGATCTTCAAGTTTTTGCACAAGCCGGGGAACAGAGTCAGTGTCAAACGCCTTTGCTAGGTCGAGAAATATGGTCAAGCATTTATTTTTCCTATCTAATTTGCTAACTACAAAATTAACAAGATCAAGTACTGCGTTGTCAGTTGAACGGCCAGCTCTAAATCCATATTGCGCATCAGAAAACAAGTTATATTTTTCTAAGTATTTTGTTAACCTATATTAATTATGCGTTCAAATATCTTCGATAACGTCGTTAAGATTGCGATTAATCTATAGTTGCTGACCGTATCTTTATCTCCCGCCTTATGTATCGGGTGTACCGCAGCTCTTTTTAATGCAAGGGGAAATACTCCGAAGACTAAACAGCGATTTATTAAGTAAGTAATTACAGGTGTTATAGAAATAGAAATTTGTTTCAATACTGAGCAGTCACTTTTTAACTGATGAAGTGTTCTTTCAACTTCATCGTAGTCAGTGGGAAGAAGAACGAAGGAGTTTAGCGATGGCTTAGTGATTTTCTTAAGACTTGGAATATGTGAGGGAATCATGGCAAATAGTCATGAAAACTTAGATTTTTTTCGTACCTAAACCGTACACTCATTCAATTCTTAGTTTTAGTAATTTTTGTTTGTCAATAAAAAATAGTAATATTGATCCTAATTTACTGGAGCAAGCTTATGTGTGCTTAAGTATGAATGGTTGTCGCAACATAGTGTGGTATTCATTCCACATCTATTTACGTTTCACAACACTCCACAAACCATCTTCATATCTTTTGATATTGTATCAATTTTTGTAACTCTTTTATAAGTATTTTTTTTTTCATTTTTTTTTCATGATATTTTTTATTACCTGTAAAGCATATTTTTAGTTATTTCTGATTGATTTGTATTCTTTAACTTAACTTCTATTGCTTATTTGCAAAATTATGGATTTTTTTATACTCTGACATTTTCATCTGACATGACATCTGTCTGACTATTTTATTTTCTTAAAGCCATAGAGATACCATAGGTACCATGGACTACCTAGACCTTTCCTTAAGCTAGTTGTACATTATTGTAAGATCAGTGCAGACTGACCCGCCTTTGTAAAGCCGTTTTTATTTATATTTTATTCGTTCTGGTCTTATTTTTAAATTTAGAAGGTATGGTAGGACGAGTGAAAAACGTGCGTCAGCTTTTTTATTTTAGAGTCTGGTCTGAACGGCCAAGAGTCTGTTATACGTATACGAAGTGTATTTTCTATTTCTAAAACTCTTAAAAACTGTGAATTACCAGCTCATGTAAATTAATTACCTTCTGAAGTGGAATAAATAAATATATTGTGTGATTATTTCTTGGAGCCTTACCCTCAACAGTCATCTCTTGGCATCAAAGGCCTCGCTGTTTGGCTTATTGAGTCATAGCTGGTCTCCACACTCCTTACTGCTCACCTGACTACCTGCCCGATTGCCTGCTTGTCCGTCGTGGTGCCTGCTCACCTGCCTACCTCGGGCATTCGACGCCTTCCTGCCCGACCTGCTCCTGGTTAGCTGCCCACGTCGTCTGAAGCCGGCCCCATAGTTTTTATACTTAATAACCTTTTTATTTTCATAGCTTTAATTTTATCTTTTTATCTTGATTTTATTTATTTATTGATTAAGGATCTAAAGAATTGGATAATATTATTATTATTTATTATTGGAGATTGTTAAGATGGTTTGGCCATGTTGAGAGGATGAATGAAAGTCGACTTACGAAAGGTATTTACAAGGCAGACGTGAATGGAAACGCCGGGAGGGGACGCCCTAGAAAGACATACATAGACCTTATAGGTGATGTTCTTCAGAAAGGCCAAGTGCGCAGTACCCATAACCGGCGTGTGTGTATGACTAGATGTATGAATGTGTGTGAAGCAAAAGAAGTATGTAAGGATCGTACCAGGTGGCGTTCTGTAGTTTCTGCCTACCCCCATGGGAAAAAGGCGTGAGTTTATGTATGTATGTATGTATGTGGATCACCAACGAGTAACATAACAAAAACTTTCAGAAAACATATACATTGAAAAACATTATCATGTTATGCACACTCAATTAAAGGTGACCACAGTTTACACATTATTGAGTATACATACTCTACATAAAAATTAAATTAAATTCAAAATAACACTGAAATACAAATAGATTAAATTAATAAGATTAAGGTTATGTCAAATTAGCACCAAATATAGACGATAGTAAAATTACAGGTTTTCTCAAATTATCAAAGTACAGGAGTCAAATAAAATAAAAATAAAACTTCAGATTATGTTAAATTAAAACAAAATCAAATTAAAATAGAAATAATGTCAAATTAAAATAAATTAAAAATAAAATATTAAATTAAATAAAAAAATAAATTAAATGGAATAAAATTGATAAATTAAAATTAAAATAAACATTAAAAAACAGATTGAAAGCAAAAGTCAATTTTATTGGAGTGGAGTGATAAATCAAGTCAATTGTTCTCTGCCTGAAAATAACTATATAACTTCCTTTTAAATGCGTTAACTGTGTCATGATTGATATCGATGTCAGCTTTGCGGCATACAGCATTGTACAATTGGGTTGCCCTTGCAAAAGGGGGAGTTGTTGCCTAAGTTTGTTCTGCGGGAAGGTTGTCTGAACAAATTGTAGGTATGGGACCGTGGCAATCTACTAGGGACATTAATCGTTACTTTTGACAGAAGGTCAGTATTTAGCCTAGATGTCATTATTTTGTGAAGAAAGCACAGATCCAGTACTTTTCTACGATTAATGAGGCTTTGAAATTTAAAGTGATTAACGCGGTCTTTATACGATGTGAGTTGATTGGTGGTTTTATTTTGTAATGACAAATGGTATAAGAATCTTCTTTGGATCCGTTCAATTCGCTGCTTATGGACGTTGTAATGAGGTGACCATACCTGCGAACAGTACTCCAGATTACTACGAACTAACGTCTCATAATGGATAATTTTGGTCTTTGGATTGTTGAATGGTTTTGAGGTCCTTAGTACAAAGCCTAGCATTTTGTTTGCCTTAGATATAATCTTATCTATATGATCATTGTAGGTTTATTTACTGTCCATCACGATTCCTAGATCCCGGCTGCTATCCACTTCCTTGAGTATATTGTGTTATGAATCTGTTTGTTCCAACAAAATTTGATGTGCAAACATTTTTCTATATTTAGGCTCATCTTATTATCCTTGCACCACTCAACTAATCTATCCTAGTCAGCCTGTAGCAAATAAGAATCCTCCAAAGATTTTACAGGCAAGGACAGCTTGAGATCATCTATATCTATATAAGCGAAAGGTGACTGACTGACTGACTGACTGACTGATCAATCAACGCACAGCCAAAACTGCTAAGCCTAGAAGCATGAAATTTGGCAGAAAGGTTCCTCAAGTGACGTAAGTGAGCACTAAGAAAGGATTTTTGGAAATTTCACCCCTTAGGGGGTAAAAAGGGGGTTGAAAGTTTGTATGAAAAATCTAATTCCTTCGACCAAAATTCTTGAAACTTAACACAAATAGTATTCTAAGTAAATGATAAAGATTGACATTATTAGTTTTTCGAAACTACCCCCAAATAATGATTTAGGGGTTGTTGAAGTTTGTATGGAAAAATCTGATTTCTTGGGTCAATTAACTTGAAACTTGCCACAAATACTAACCTAAATGAATAATAAAGGTTGCTATTATTATTTTTTGAAACTACCCCCAAAAGACGATATAGGGGTGTTAAAGTTTTTGTGAAGAATCTTATTACTTCAGTTAATAAACTTGAAACTTGACACAAATACTAATTTAAATAAACAATAAAGACTTTCATTGTTAGTTTTTCGAAACTACCCCCAAAAGATGATTTAGGGGTTTTTTTTTTTTTTAAGAATCTGATTTCTTGGGTGAATAAACATGAAACTTGACATAAATACCATCCTAAATAAACAATAAAGTTTGTGATTATTAGTTTTTTGGAACAACCCCCAAAAGACGATTTAGGAGGTATTACAGTGTTTTTGATAAATCTGATTTCTTGGGTCAATAAACTTGAAACTTGCCACAAATTCTAATCTAAATGAACAATAAAGGTCGCTATTATTATTTTTTGAAACTACCCCCAAAAGAAGATTTAAGGGGATGTTAGCTTTTTTGAAGACTCTGATTTCTTGGGTGCATAACCTTGAAACTTGGCATAAATACCATCCTAGAAAAACAGTAAAGGTTGTCATTATTAGTTTTTTGCAACTACCCCCAAAAGACGATTTATTAAGGAGGTATTAGGTACAGTGTTTTTGAAAGATCTGGTTTCTTCGGTCAATAAACTTGCCACAAATACTAAGCTAAATGAATAATAAAGGTTGCTATTATTATTTTTTAAACTACCCCCAAAAGAAGATTTAGGGGATGTTAGATTTTTTGAAGACTCTGATTTCTTGGGTGCATAACCTTGAAACTTGGCATAAATACCATCCTAGAAAAACAGTAAAGGTTGTCATTATTAGTTTTTTGCAACTACCCCCAAAAGACGATTTAGAAAGAAAGAAAGATAGAAAGAAAAAGTGTTTATTTGTCACAACACGACATACATACAATATAAGAACATACTTATGCTAAACCCTTAAAAATAGTATTAGTAGTACTTAAATTATGTTAGTAAAGACGATTTATGAGCATGCATTTATAAGGTGATTTAGGAGGTATTAGGTACAGTGTTTTTGAAAGATCTGGTTTCTTCGGTCAATAAACTTGAAACTTGACATAAATACTAATTTAAATAAACAATAAAGACTTTTATTGTTAGTTTTTCGAAACTGCCCCCAAAAGATGATTTAGGGCATGTTATTTTTTTTGAAGAATCTGATTTCTTGGGTGAATAAACAATAATAAAGATTGCTTTTATTATTTTTTGAAACTACCCCCAAAAGACGATTTAGGGGATGTTAATTTTTTTGAAGAATCTAATTTCTTGGGTCAATAAACATGAAACTTGACATAAATACCAACCTAAATAAACAATAAAGGTTTTCATCTCCATCGATTTGGAACTACCGAACTGGACCGTTTGTCTCAGGTTTAATAGCAGCGTATTTTTGGTTGCCATCACACGAACGAAGTCGCGGGCGAAGTTAATTTTATAAATGTGAAAGTGACTCTGTCTGTCTCTCTGTCCACCTTTTCACGCTTAAACCGTTGAACCGATTTAGATACAATTTGGTTCGGAGATATTTTGAGACGCTGGGCAGGACATAGCATAGTTTTTATCCCGGAAATCTTACTTAAGGGGGTGGAAAGAGAGGTAGAAGTTTGTATGGAAAACCCACAATATTATGCTGCGTTATAAAAAATAAGTTATTCGAATTTCTAATGTTTCGCAGACGAAGTCGCGGGCAACAGCTAGTTCTAGATATACTTCCTGAGAGAACTCTCAGCGGAAGTGCTTTGCCTACCCGTAACTACCATAAGGCTGATTTTGAAGCTATAACACAAAATCTTGACTCCGTATACCATATAAAAGAAAATAATTATAAAAAAAATAAAAACAGTAATAAAAAAAAAATTATGAAAAAGTAATAATATAAAATTAATTAATAATCCTGTAACATTTTTTTTATTTTTTTTAATTTATTATTTTTTAATTTAATTAATTAATAAGCATTGATCTCCATACACACAAAATGAATTTATTGCCATTTGGTGCAGTAATTAGAAGGCAAATATATTTTTTTTCAACTGTAAAATTTTATCACCACCTCCGATCGAAAGTGATACATTTTTCTAAATCATCTGTCAAAATGTGACATTTGTGACAAAATGGGTGCGCCCGTATTAGCAATTAAGACCCGATGAGTCCCAAACAAACGTCAGGAAATTTTCTCACGCTGCCGGTGCTATTATTTTGGACAAAATGGCGTTATCGCCCAAACTGCGATGAAATGTGTGACTCAAGCCATGTCACAGTAGGCCGTGCTCGCCGGGCAGCAACAAGAAAGGCATGTTGTGCCTTTAAAATATGTCACATGTTTGACCCGTGCTAGCATTTAAGACAAATTGTAAGACATGACATAATTTATCATGTCTTGTCACAAATGTCTTGGGTACGCCCATGCTCGCTAGGCTGTATGGCCATCTGAAGAATCACATAGTGGGCAATCAACATGGTTTCTTTCGGGGTAGATCGACGCATTCCAATTTGGTAGCATTTTCGGAAAATGTCATTGAGTTTGTGGATCAAAGGATTCAGGTTGATGCAGTATTTACAGATTTTAGCAAAGCGTTTGACAAAGTAGACCACCAACTTTTAGTACAGTAACTTGAGAAATGCGGAATCTTTGGTCCACTATTACATTGGTTTCAATCATACCTTAGTGATCGTGTGTCGTTCGTTGTTTTGAATGGGGATAGATCTGAGGACTTCCATGTGATATCTGGGGTACCACAGGGCTCACATCTGGGTCCCTTGTAATATTTTCATTAACACCATTATACATTGTTTTCATCATGCACAATCGTTTTTATTTGCTGACTAGCTGTTGCCCGCGACTTCGTCTGCGAAACATTAGAAATTCGAATAACTTATTTTTTATAACGCAGCATAATATTGTGGGTTTTCCATACAAACTTCTACCTCTCTTTCCACCCCCTTAAGTAAGATTTCCGGGATAAAAACTATGCTATGTCCTGCCCAGCGTCTCAAAATATCTCCGAACCAAATTGTATCTAAATCGGTTCAACGGTTTAAGCGTGAAAAGGTGGACAGAGAGACAGACAGAGTCACTTTCACATTTATAAAATTAACTTCGCCCGCGACTTCGTTCGTGTGATGGCAACCAAAAATACGCTGCTATTAAACCTGAGACAAACGGTCCAGTTCGGTAGTTCCAAATCGATGGAGATGAAAACCTTTATTGTTTATTTAGGTTGGTATTTATGTCAAGTTTCATGTTTATTGACCCAAGAAATTAGATTCTTCAAAAAAATTAACATCCCCTAAATCGTCTTTTGGGGGTAGTTTCAAAAAATAATAAAAGCAATCTTTATTATTGTTTATTCACCCAAGAAATCAGATTCTTCAAAAAAAATAACATGCCCTAAATCATCTTTTGGGGGCAGTATCGAAAAACTAACAATAAAAGTCTTTATTGTTTATTTAAATTAGTATTTATGTCAAGTTTCAAGTTTATTGACCGAAGAAACCAGATCTTTCAAAAACACTGTACCTAATACCTCCTAAATCACCTTATAAATGCATGCTCATAAATCGTCTTTACTAACATAATTTAAGTACTACTAATACTATTTTTAAGGGTTTAGCATAAGTATGTTCTTATATTGTATGTATGTCGTGTTGTGACAAATAAACACTTTTTCTTTCTATCTTTCTTTCTTTCTAAATCGTCTTTTGGGGGTAGTTGCAAAAAACTAATAATGACAACCTTTATTGTTTATTTAGGATGGTATTTATGTCAAGTTTCATGTTTATTCACCCAAAAAAACACATTCTTCAAAAAAAATTACATCCCCTAAATCGTCTTTTGGGGGTAGTTGCAAAAAACTAATAATGACAACCTTTATTGTTTATTTAGGATGGTATTTATGTCAAGTTTCATGTTTTCTATTCACCCAAGAAATCAGATTCTTTAAAAAAATTAACATACCCTAAATCGTCTTTTAGGGGTAGTTTCAAAAAATAATAACAGCAACCTTTATTATTCATTTAGGTTAGTATTTGTGGCAAGTTTATTGACCGAAGAAACCAGATCTTTCAAAAACACTGTACCTAATACCTCCTTAATAAATCGTCTTTTGGGGGTAGTTGCAAAAAACTAATAATGACAACCTTTACTGTTTTTCTAGGATGGTATTTATGCCAAGTTTCAAGGTTATGCACCCAAGAAATCAGAGTCTTCAAAAAAGCTAACATCCCCTAAATCTTCTTTTGGGGGTAGTTTCAAAAAATAATAAAAGCGACCTTTATTGTTCATTTAGATTAGAATTTGTGGCAAGTTTCAAGTTTATTGACCCAAGAAATCAGATTTATCAAAAACACTGTAATACCTCCTAAATCGTCTTTTGGGGGTAGTTCCAAAAAACTAATAATCACAAACTTTATTGTTTATTTAGGATGGTATTTATGTCAAGTTTCATGTTTATTCACCCAAGAAATCAGATTCTTAAAAAAAAAAAATCCCCTAAATCATCTTTTGGGGGTAGTTTCGAAAAACTAACAATGAAAGTCTTTATTGTTTATTTAAATTAGTATTTGTGTCAAGTTTCAAGTTTATTAACTGAAGTAATAAGATTCTTCACAAAAACTTTAACACCCCTATATCGTCTTTTGGGGGTAGTTTCAAAAAATAATAATAGCAACCTTTATTATTCATTTAGGTTAGTATTTGTGGCAAGTTTCAAGTTAATTGACCCAAGAAATCAGATTTTTCCATACAAACTTCAACAACCCCTAAATCATTATTTGGGGGTAGTTTCGAAAAACTAATAATGTCAATCTTTATCATTTACTTAGAATACTATTTGTGTTAAGTTTCAAGAATTTTGGTCGAAGGAATTAGATTTTTCATACAAACTTTCAACCCCCTTTTTACCCCCTAAGGGGTGAAATTTCCAAAAATCCTTTCTTAGTGCTCACTTACGTCACTTGAGGAACCTTTCTGCTAAATTTCATGCTTCTAGGCTTAGCAGTTTTGGCTCTGCGTTGATTGATCAGTCAGTTAGTCAGTCACCTTTCGCTTATATAGATATAGATGATCAGGAGAGGAGGGTGATGCATGTCTACCTAGGAGAGAGAGTCGTTGCAAATATTCACGTTAACATTCGTAATATTAGCTAAGACAAGGTCTAAAACCCTTGATTTATCATTCCTTACATCATTAAACTGTTCCAAACCATTCAGTGCAACGAACTCCGTAAAGAGGTAGTTAATTGAGCTATTGGTAATCTCGGGGACTAGAAAACTACTTTTATCACTGTTGAGCCAGTTGAGGTTAGTTAGATTGAAATCGCCTGCTATGAAATTATCACCCTCTTTACCAATGACTTTTCCTGCATTCTCAAAGGAATGCTCCAAAACATAAATTTTAACCGGTGACGGAATATAGACAGCACAAAAACATAGACTGACTACACTGTTGATGGTTTTATCTTGGCTTTTTACCCACAGATCTTCACACAAGCTGTTGTGACACGCCAATTGAACAGAGTTATGCCTTTTTAAAACAGCAATCAGTACCCCGCCACCAGTCTTCTTATTATAGAGTTCATTAAGTACACGGTCTCTTCTATAAACATTGTAACGGTCATCAAATAATTCTGAACTAGAGACATCATCATTAAGCCAAGTTTCAGTAACAATAACAACATCGTAATGATTAATTAAAATATTGTGATAAAAATCATGCGTTTTTGTCTTTAATCCTCTGGTATTTTGATAATAAATATGGAAATCAGAGAATTTTATAGAATTTGTGCATTAAAAATACAAAAAAAAAACCAAGCAAACAACATCAAACCAAATCAGAGAGTCCATGTCTTTTATATGAAGCCGTTCCGAATTTTCACTTTTCTTCGCAAATATGCGACCATTTATCACCCATACAAACTTGTAGTTCTTCTCTTTAGCCGCCATCCTCGTAGCATGGTGTAAAGTTCTATTATATGGGGACAGGTGTTCAGCTACATATATAGGTTTTTTATCTCCCCCTATTCCCAGGTGGGCAGTGTTAAGCTTATCCGTCTGATTAGCTTTGTTAAACTTAATCACAGCAGCTAGAATTTCGTCACGCACCGCCGGAGAAGAAAGTTTGACAATTATTGATGTAGGACGCGTACCCTCTGAGTTTTGTTTGGCAATCCTAGTAGACATAACGATATCATTTTCCTTGAGAGGACATGATAAGACCTTACATAGCTGCATCATTGTAACTTTTAGATTTTCAGATTTGTACTCAGGCATAGATAAGATTTCTATGTTACAATAGATCTATCTGCTTCGATTTTGCTTCTAAAATGGTCTGCATGTCGTCGTACTGCTTACTTGTAAAGTCCAGGGAATCTTTCAACATGTTTAGTTCTAAACGGACATCTTTTAGCTCACCTCTCACGCTCTCCTGCACAATTTTTCGAATATCGGTTGCTAGGAGGCTACCTAGTTCGGTGCGTACGATATCTCGAATCAACTCTGGGCCTGCAGTCTCGACATAGCTAACGATCGTTACGTTAAGTAACATTCGTTAACTCTTACCTTAAAATAGTAAGTATACAGAAGGGCCACTCCCGCCGTTTGGAAAATTGACAGCTAAACTTGACAGATTCACTAGGGTTGTAGTGTTCGTGATATTAAATGGATATTTGTTGCCCTGTCTACCCTCTAAGGCATGTAAGCATGATATGATGTATGTTTAGACGAATCTATGTATTTATGTTTGTAACTTGGGCCACCTACCCTTTTTTTTAATTCGGAATCAATATAGTAGCAACCCTAGTGAATCTGTCAAGTTTAGCTGTCAATTTTCCAAACGGCGGGAGTGGCCCTTCTGTATACTTACTATTTTGTGGTAAGAGTTAACGAATGTTACTTAACGTAACGATCGTTAGCTATGTCGAGACTGCAGGCCCTGGTGTGATTGCCTGATGAGTAGCCTTGTCGCCGGATTTCTCGGGTGATTGTTCAGTAGAACTGTTGTTACTCCTTTTTCTGGGACGTTTATTGTGACGCGTTGTTACGTTCTTGCCCGATTTTATGTCCAAGTCGTTCGATTTGCTAACATGAGGCGGCGTACATTGTGAGTTTATCATTTTGAAAAACTTTAAGAACTCACAAAAAGAATAAGCCCGTTTTGTGAGATTTGATCTCGGACCACTATGCACGCCAGTCGTCGTTAAAACCAACGCGCTGTCTGGTATTATTGGGAGGTGATGAAACAAGTGGCTATGTCCGTATGTCAACGACAAGGATCGACGGCTAGCCAGATGATGTTGTTTCCATCTACTTTCGCCACTGATATTGAAGAATTATTTTATTTTATTTTAAATATGTTTAGGTATTATCTTGCTTCAATATAACACTAGAAGAGGCCTGTGTGTGATGTGATGTGATGTGATATAACACTAACACAATTACATTCACTGTTATATTTGGTGATGAAAATCGATGTCAGAAGCACTTTGTTGCTGCAATTATTGTTCTGGTTTTTGTCACTGTTTACAATATTCACTGTTTATGTATTTACTCAGTCACTTCGCCTTTTCAACGTAAGATAACACTTGTGCTTATGGTGCTTGTTGAAATCCAGCTAATAAACGTATTATGCAAACACTTGAACAATTTTACTATTTTTGAACAAAAATTATTCGCGGAGCCTATGTTTACTCGGTAAGCGTAGGGTAGTAGTGGTTATTAACGTGGCTTACGTATAGCTCCACTGAGCTATACGTAACGTTACAATAGGAAGTTATTGAATTTAGTAAAACAGGATTAAATAGTTATTAAAGGAATTAGTGGTAATTTTTAATCAATATATATGCCCCATATTTATTTAGATTATAAATAATAATGTGACTTTTCGACAAAAGTTTCACATTTTTGAACACTTATTTTGCGCCGCCGAAGGTATACTCGGGCAGGATATTTTTGATCGATATAACGTGGTATTCTATACCAATATTATAAAGAGGAAAGATTTTTTTGTTTGTTTGTACCGAATAGGCTCCGAAACTACCGGACCGGACGCGATTTCAAATATATCCATATATATATATATATATATGCGTGTGTGTGTGTGTATGTATTTGTACATTTTTTTTGCTTTTTTTTTTCTCTAAAACTAAAACTTCGTTCCATCCGGGTGTCCCTTGGCAACTCTCAAGTTTTTATTTATTGAGTGTGGATCTTAAATGTGAGCATTTTTACTGGTTCATTAACCACGTCGGTCATCGCTTCATATAAAAGGGCTTGTTGATCGGCATATGAAGCCACAGCCAGGCCTCCACACCCCTTGCTGCCTGCGTAACTACCTGTGTTACTGCCTACCTGCCCGTTAGCCTGACTACAGCCTACCTATCCGAATGCCTGCTTGTCCATCGTGTTGTCTGCTCATCTGCCTATCTCGGGCATACCACGTCTTCCTGCCCGTCCTGCTGCCTGGTTAGCTGCCTAATTCAAGCAACCCACGTCGTGCGAAGCCGGCCCCTTTTTTATTCTCAATATCCTTTTTCTAAGTTAATTTTTTTATAACTCTTTTATTTTAATAACGTGGCTTACATTAAGCTTGCTATCTTGGTAGATATCAATACTTTTATATAGAGTTCCATTCATGATTCTAACACGCGCATTTGTTGTTAAGTGATTCGAATTGGTGAAATTAGAGATTTGGTTATGAGATCGCATGGATACGGTGTTAAGTTTTTCGTGGTAGCGTGAATTCGTTGTGAAGTGTTTCGTATTAGTAAACATACGGGGACGTGTTATTCGATGTAACACTTTTCTAAGTGACGTAACACACCCGAGCTCAACGTAATGTTACAAGCTAAGATAGCACTTTGTCACGCACGGACCTAGTTAAGCCAAATATTGTAACTCTGATAAATTACAGTCCATATTCATACTTCGAATAGGCACTTAGGCTAATTTTAGAGATAATTAATGTAATTCTTTTATTTTAAAATAAATTAAGTTTTTTTTTTTAATCCTCCGATTGCAGTTAACGTAATTATCTATTTTACTGTGTGTACATTAATTATAAAATAAATAAATAAATAAAGTTTTATGATATTAGCGAAAACAAAATTTCAACATTTTGTTAAATATCTTCTGTATCCAATTGCTTTAACTAATGCCAGTGCTATAATCGACGAAGATTGAGTGTTCATTGTTTCCTCCTAACGCGAGTGTTATTCTTTTGATTAATTCCTTCAGTTCTAAAGTTTTCAATTAGACTTTTTGGTTATGTTGAGAGTGATTGTAAAAAATTGTTAAATTAAAGGGCGTGAGGTTCGGCTCGACTTCCACTCCCCTAAATGCCTCACATAATTAGGACGCCCCCTAATCTGTATCTAAAATTACATATTGCATTTGCAATAAGACCTGCTCACGTTTGGATGTCATGCCAGTTTCCAGTAACGCTAAACGACATAAAAACGACGTTATTGAATGAAACAATTCTGATATGATTATTATTTTTTATTAATAGGTAACATTAAAGGTTCAGGTAGTTACATATTATATTTATTAGAAGCTATTGATTCATTTTATTCAGTGTAAGAAGATAAAATAGAACATAAATATTCTTATGTAGACCTCCTAAGGTCTATGCTCTACCAGTGGTCGTCACACTTTTCTGATCAAGGGCCACATAGGACAATGTGAGGTTGGTATGCGGGCCGCATACTCGTGCATTGGGTAGTTGACACCACCAATCTATTGACATAGGTATTTTCAAGAGCTGTGTATGAAAACACACGCAACGCAATTATCTCATATTTTTTTCAGTTAACTATACTCCTTTATTAATTCAGCATCAGTGAAATGTTTTAATTTTTTGCAACAATATTACATGCTTTTGTAACAGCGTCATTTTGTCAAAACGCATTCGTTATCATATTTTGTTGCCGATGAAATAAAGATTTGATTGAGGATACACGCAGAAGGATCAAAGTTACCGACATCGTGAAGAAACCCGCATATACTGTCCCGAAAATTTCGAAGTCATGTGACATGTACCTCTGGGTCCTCGTGGTGTATTACATATTAATATTACCTCTATCATAGAGGGGAGGTCTCTGTCCAAGCAGTGAGAACATTGAAAGGCCAGCGATAATGCTGATGACTGTCTTTTAGTAGAACTTTTGTTGAAACTGCCGCTATCATAATATTGTGAAAGAAGTATAATATCTCGCGCGTAATTTATAAACAAAGAAGTGTGTGGTACAGCAGGTTAAAACAATGGCGGTTGAAGGCTGCTGGTTGCTGAAACTGGGGCAAGTTTCTACTCATGTTCCTGTCTTCCGCATTTCTTTTTAAGTTAACTCCATGCACAAAATCAGTTTCGATAATTATTGTCATTGTTTGTTTGCTATGTTGCGGCCGCACAAATATCGTCCGCGGGCCGCAAGGGCCGTAGTTTGACGTCCACTGTTCTAGTCCATAGACAAGTGACACTATCAGCGATAGCAATTGTCAGATAGTCAAAAATAAAAGCACTATCGAAATGTAGCGTGATCAGGTCATCCATTTTAGCATCACATTTGCTATCGCTTCGTCTCTTTGGTTAGGACCTCTACACATTAAGTACTATATTTATTTGCCAGCGCCATTGCCAGCGCCAGCACCAGCGGCAGCGGCAGCGCCAGCGCCAGCGCCAGCGCCAGCGCCAGCGCCATAGCCAGCGCCATTGCCAGCGCCAGCACCAGCGGCAGCGGCAGCGCCAGCGCCAGCGCCATAGCCAGCGCCATAGCCAGCGCCAGCGCCAGCACCAGCGGCAGCGGCAGCACCAGCGCCAGCTCCAGCGCCATAGCCGGCCCCGGCCTCTGACACAGCATTTGTGCCTAAACCATCACCGCTGCTGGCCTGCCCGCCACTAGCTCCACCGTTACCTGGAAGTAATATACGGTTTTAGACGGGTACATATTTGAACATCGGTTAAAATGTCACTGTTCAAAACATCGAAAATTTATATATATCGACTGACCATTTAAGCGAAAATTAAAATGACGTAAGTTTATAATGTCAAATGGTTAGATACCTACGTCCAATATATCTAAAATCTAATTATCTATAATAGTGACATCGAAAGACCTAAATATCGAAAGTACAGAGTATCGAATGTCACAGGGTAATTTGATAATTCGATTATTGCGAAAACCCGCATAATTAGAAAATGGTGAAAAAATCTGCGAGCAACTTGGAAGTAGCGTTCGCCCCCGTTCGCTTCTGTGGCACCGCTCGCTTCGCTCGCTTGGCTCACGCGCTGTTGGTTACAGTTCTAGCCTAACCTATTTCACCCGGTCAAAATTACGAATAATTTGCGACCAACAATCTGCGTTTAGATAATTAGACAATGGTGACAACATTTCTGCAGCAGATTGCAGGTATGATTCGTCATTTTGAACTGGGTGAAATAGCTGGTTAGGTTAGTTTAGAACTATTCGCATGATCTTCTACGAGGCGGCTTGTGCACTGGCTGGATCCCCGCCCTAGGATCTGGAGGCGAAGGTACTCGCGTCACTGTATCGGTGGCGCGAAAAAGCGCGGGCGCGGGGTTAGGGGCTGATGCAGCGACATATGGAGTTGCGTCAGTTCCAGCTTCACGAGGTCCTGGTGGTGGAATGGCGGGAAAGACTTTCACGCCCTACCGCCGTCCTCATTACCATCGAGGCGGTCCGGCCAGTGCTCGAGCGCTGGCTCGGGAGGAGGCACGGCTCCCTGTCGTTTCGGGTGACGCAGGTGTTCTGGGGGCATGGTTGCTTCGGAAAGTACCTGTGACGCATAAACAGGGAGCTAGACGCCTGGTGTCACCATGCGTCGACTGCCGGGAGGACACAGTGCTGGCAGAGTGTGCCGCTTGGGAGGAGCCAAGCCGTGCCCTCATCTATGAAGTAGGCAGTGACCTGTCGCTGGCGGCCGTAGTCGAGTCTATGATCGGCAGCGATTCCTGTACCATTTTTATCAAAGCCCATAGACACAGTGATTATTTCACTGCGTTTATAGTACAATAGCTACTGCCCGCGGCTTCGCCCACTTTCAAAGTTAAAAAATATGCTCCGATCGCCCCCAAACGTTACAGGATTATCCGCTGGGTAAATCTAAAGATTATCCGATAATTTCATTAAAATCGTTCCAGCCGTTTCGGAGTCTAAAAGGAACATACATACACTTTCTCTTTTATATATATCTCTATACATATAATAAATCTGTAGAAAAGTCATTTTTGTACATTGAAGAAATTGAAACAAAAAATAGCCAGCGTGTGAAAAGATAAGTAACAGAACCCATTTCCATCATTTTTGAAATTTTTGTCTGTTTGTCTGTTTGTCTGTTTGTCTGTTTGTTTGTGCGCACATCACGTAAAATCTACGAATTCAATGCTGACAATGTTTATATACAAAAATTATACGCAACTTGAGGTTTAACTTAGTTTTTGTTTCATCGAAATCGGTTCACTCTATCAAAAGATATGATTAATTTAGTGAGTTCAAGAAGTAAAATATTACGTTACGCAATTAAGTATAGTACTTGCAACGACATCTTAAGACTAAAAATAGAACTAATGTTGATAGTTGAAATCTAAATCCGATAGATGGCGTTGTGCAAATGACGTCATTTTCTGAATCGCGGTGTTAAGATTTTCCGCGCGAGGATGACGTCCACCGTGTTTACTAGGCAAATTGGGTTTCGTTAGGTGTCTTAAAAGTTCTTGCGTGTGTCGTAAAAGTTCTTTGGTTGCTTGGTTTATCGATTTTCTAAATTGGTCGAAAAAAAAGTATTTGCTTATCTTATTGGTTTCGTTTGGTCAACTTTGGTCATTGGTTTGAAGTACGAAGTTAAGATTGTATTTGATTTACTTCGTAGTTTGAATCCAATAGTGCCAATCGTTATACAGTAAGTTAGTGTTGCCAATTCGTTGAGTCACGACCACGAACAGACGATACGTTGTCACACTAGACTGTTCGACGCACCGTTCTTTTAAGTTTGTAGGCTATTCAGTCATAAGTGTTGTTAGTTTTGTTTATTGCTTTAATTTTCCTTGAAAATGCCTCAAAGAAAAAAAACTAACCTTTCGCTGCGTAGCCGAAATGCGAAAAGGATGAGACTTTGTAGGTCTCAGGAATCGGAAGAAGATCGTGAAGCACGGTTATCTGCTAACCGAGAGCACATCGCTCTTTCACGTGAATCGGAAACGTTCACCGAAAGGGAGTCACGTTTAAGTTCACAAAGAACACGGACCGCGACTTTGCGGTCTCAAGAGAGTATCCAGGAACGCGAAGACCGGCTGTCTGCTGATCGGGAGCGCCACTCTCTCTCACGTGAGTCAGAGACATTCACAGAAAGGGAGTCGCGCTTAAGTTCGCAAAGAACTCGGACCGCGACTTTGCGTTCTCAAGAGAATATCCAGGAACGCGAAGTTCGGCTGTCTGCTGATCGGGAGCGCCACTCTCTCTCACGTGAGTCAGAGACATTCACAGAAAGGGAGTCGCGCTTAAGTTCGCAAAGAACTCGGACCGCGACTTTGCGTTCTCAAGAGAATATCCAGGAACGCGAAGTTCGGCTGTCTGCTGATCGGGAGCGCCAGTCTCTCTCACGCGAGTCAGAGACTTTCACAGAAAGGGAGTCGCGCTTAAGTTCGCAAAGAACTCGGACCGCGACTTTGCGTTCTCAAGAGAGTATCGAGGAACGCCAAGCACGTCTGTCATCTGACCGAGAGCGACACGCTCTCTCGCGCGAGTCTGAATCTCTCTCCCAAAGAGAAGAACGATTAGAAATAGCTAGACATAACTATGTAGGTGTACAAAGAAACAATGAAAGTTATCTTGCATCTGAAAGGGAAAGAATAGATGAACTAAGACGAGCAGAAACAGCAGAACAACGTCAATCTCGCCTAGAAATAGAACGAGCTCGATACCATATGAATAGAGAAACAAATAGCGGAGCTGATGAGTCCATGGAAAATGACGATGCAAATATTTTATTACCTTGGGACAATAGGGAAAAATCAGGGTTCACATATTCGTCTAGAATTAATTATGCTGGCTTTACTTTCGTGGGTGACATGAGAGAAATTTGTAATTTTTGTCATGCTTTGAAATGGAGGAAAGAGACAGATGGAATGTGCTGCTCAAATGGAAAAATTGTTCTTCCAAATTTCCAAGATCCACCACACTTACTTATAAGTCTCCTGAATGGCGATCATCCCCAGTCGAACCGTTTTTTGGATAATATTCGTTTATATAACAGTGCTTTCCAAATGACTTCCTTTGGGGCAAAACAAATAACGGAAGGACCGTTCATGCCAACCTTCAAAGTACAAGGTCAAGTTTATCACCTTATTGGATCTTTGCTGCCAGAAAATGAACCCAAATTTCTCCAAATTTATTTTGTATCCGATTACACGCAACAGCTCAATGTTAGAAATCACAATTTTCCCCAGCTCAATGCTGAGCTTTTGGGTCAACTTCAAGAATTGCTGCATCGCGTTAACCAGTACGTTCGTGAATTCAAAGCTGCATTGGAGTCAATTCCACAAGGCAGCAATGATTTCAAAATTGTTATAAGTGCCGATAGACGTCCTGTGGGTGAACACCGTGGAAGACACAATGCACCCGTCGCAGATGAAGTTGCAGTTGTTTTAGTCGACCAGGAGTGTGAGAGACGTGATATCGTGTTGCGTACACGCGACGATCGCCTTCAACGCATTTTGGAAACCCACCGAGCTTACGACGCCCTGCAATATCCACTAATCTATTGTCATGGTGAAGATGGGTACAATTTTGGGCTGTACCAAGTGAACCCTACTACGAGAGTCACTAATTATCAAAAAAAAATATCTGCTCAACAATACTATTCCTACCTTTTACAAATAAGGCAAAACAGTTTCGTATATTTGCAACGATTTCGTGGTTTGTTCAGCCAATTTATTGTGGACATGTACGCAAAAATAGAAACTGAACGTTTAGTGTATATTCGCACTAACCAGCGACGGTTACGCGCTGAAGAATACGTGCACTTGCGGGACGCCATGCAATCAGATAATAACGTCGAAAACTTGGGTCGATTGGTTATTTTGCCATCCAGTTTCACAGGCGGTCCGCGGTATATGCACGAACGAACGCAAGATGCTTTTTGTTACGTCCGTAAATACGGCCGGCCGGACCTTTTTATAACATTTACAACAAATCCAAAGTGGACGGAGATTTGCCAGGCACTTCTCACAGGACAGGCGTCATACGACAGACATGACATTATTGCTAGGATTTTTCATTTAAAACTCAAAGTCTTGATTAATCTACTTACAAAGGAGAAAGTTTTCGGTTCAACTCTTTGTTTTATGTATAGCGTCGAGTGGCAAAAGCGTGGTTTACCCCACGCGCACATTCTTCTGTGGCTGGAAGAAAAAATTCGTCCCGATGCTATAGACAGTGTCATAAGTGCAGAATTTCCGGACTATAATGCAGATCCGATTTTGCATGACATAGTAAAAACACATATGGTTCACGGGCCATGTGGCCTCTTAAACAGGGAATCACCGTGCATGAAAGATGGTCAATGCTCAAAAAAATACCCCAGAGCACTGAAAGAACTAACTATGGCTGGGGAAAATGGGTATCCGCAATACCGGCGAAGATCACCGTCACAAGGTGGTTTCACAGCTACTGTCAGATTCCGTGGACAAGAAATAATTCTAAATAATAGTTGGGTGGTACCGTATTCTCCAGTTTTGTCAAACGCTTTTCAAGCACACATTAATGTTGAAATTTGTAATAGCGTCGAATCTATAAAATATATATGTAAATATGTTAATAAAGGTAGTGATCAAGCCATGATAGCACTAAGAAATAACAACCAATTTGATGAAGTGACAAGGTATCAATCTGGCCGATACATAAGCTCTTCGGAGGCAGTTTGGCGCATTTTGAGTTTCCCTATTCATGAAAGGTATCCGCCAGTCATCCATCTTGACGTGCACCTGGAAGGCGGGCAGCGAGTTTACTTTCAGCCAGAAAATGTGGCAGAAAGAATGAACAACCCAAGACAAACCACCTTGCTCGCATTCTTTCGCCTTTGCGAAAGAGACAATTTCGCTAAGTCTCTGTTGTACAATGAAGTGCCACATTATTATACTTATAACAAGCAGCAAGGTGTTTTTAATCGCAGGAGACGTGGAACTGCTGTAGAAGGCGAGTCCGGCATTTTTAAAGAACACGTGATTGGAAGAGTATACACGGTGCACCCAAATAATGCAGAGTGTTATTATTTACGCCTTCTTCTTCACACAGTGCGAGGACCTACTTCTTTTGCTGAGCTCCGCAAAGTGGACGATATAGAATATCCCACATTTCAAGCTGCTTGCCGCGCACGGCATTTATTAGATGGCGATCAGCATTGGGATGATGCTTTAGCCGAAGCATGCGTCAGTGATAGTCCACATCGTTTGCGCCATTTATTTGCCATTTTGTTGACATTTTGTGGCCTATCGGACGCTGGGCAGTTGTGGCAAAAATATAAAGACGCGTTTGCCGAAGATTTTTTGAGACAGCAAAATATAAATAGTGAAACTTCTGACCAAGTACGTGAAAGCTGCCATAATAGGGCTTTGCTGGCTATACAAGATATAGTTACAAGTATAGGAGGGAACCCCCTCAGTCAATACGGCTTGCCGACACCGACAGTTGGTGGGGAACGAATTAATAGGGAGTATACATCTGAAATAAATTACAACCCCGAAGAGTTAGCAGAAATATTGCGAAATGGCTGTTCAAATTTGACGTCAGAACAACGTCAAATCTTTGATAGAGTATGCTGTAGTGTAGAACATTCATTAGGAGAAATGCTGTTTTTAGATGCACCTGGTGGAACAGGTAAAACTTTCCTCACTAAAGTTATCTTGGCTCAAATAAGGAGCCAAAACAAAATTGCCCTTGCCGTCGCTTCCTCAGGAATAGCTGCCACTTTATTACCAGGAGGAAAAACTGCACATACAACATTTAAAATACCAATCGACTTGGACCGCACAGAAAACCCTGTTTGCAACGTGTCTCGCAATAGTGATAAAGCAAGGGTTTTACGCGATTGCGCCCTTATCGTTTGGGACGAGTGTACGATGGCAAATCGTAAAGCTGTGGAAGCTGTAGATAGAACGTTGCGAGATATAAGACAAAATGACCGACCGATGGGAGGCTTAACGGTGCTATTCTGTGGAGACTTCAGGCAGACACTCCCTATAATACCCAGAGGAACGAGGGCCGATGAAATAGGTGCCTGTTTAAAGAGCTCTATTTTATGGCGTAGTGTCATATTAACTAATTTGAGCTTTAATATGCGAGCATATTTGGGAGGTGACGCAAACGCGCAGGTTTTCTCAAATTTACTACTTCAAATTGGTAACGGCACATACCCGACTCAAGAAGGAGGTAAAGTAACTTTAGTCGAAAGCCTGTGTTCTTCTGTTGCCTCACAGCAGGAACTCATTTCCTCTGTATACGGAGATCCATCAGAGATCTCGAACCATGACGCTGCTTGGCTATGCCAACGAGCTATTTTGGCACCTCGCAACGACCAAGCAGCAGCAATAAATTCTCAAATATTGGTACATGTTTCTGGAGAAAGTAGGGAATATTTATCTATTAACACGGTTTTAGAAGAAGGAGATGCCACCCACTATCCAGTAGAGTTTTTAGACTCTCTAAATACACCAGGTCTTCCAGCACACAAAATTTATTTAAAAGTCGGAGTACCAATCATTCTACTCAGAAATTTAAGCCCACCAAAACTATGCAATGGAACTCGGTTGAGAGTAACAAATCTCCAACGAAATGTCATCGAAGCCGAAATCTTAACAGGTTGCGGCTCCGGTGATGTTGTTTTCATTCCCAGGATACCCATTATCCCCAATAATTTTCCGTTTACTTTCAAACGTGTGCAATTTCCTGTAAGCCTCTGTTACGCTATGACTATTAATAAAGCCCAAGGCCAGACGTTATCCGTTGCGGGTGTAGACCTTACTTTTGATTGTTTTTCACACGGCCAACTCTATGTTTCTCTATCACGTGTTAGCAACCCAAACAACCTTTTTGTATATGCTCCGGGTAATTCCACCGCTAACATAGTATATAGAGAAGCATTAACGTAATCAACTATACCAAAGTCAGGACTCTTATCTAAATCATCAAAAAGGTGATATACTCTTATCTAAACGACGTTGTTTTGCTCTCGACAACCACGCGAACGAAGTCGCGGGCACAGCTAGTCAATAATAAAAAATAAAAATAATCCTTTATACTACACCTGCTCGGAAAGTACCTTGATACTTTATCAAATTTACGGTAGAAAGTACGTCATTGCATATCGAACAAATATGCGGCGAGAAAACGCATCTGAGCGGGAGAGAAAAGTGTATGAAAATCCATTTCTTACGTGGTTTTTCTTTTTTAATTTTGGGTAAGACTATGCGCTGGTAACCTAAATATCAAAAGCCAAAAAGTTTTTACAGTGAGTTTTTATCTCCAAGTTCGCAAAATGACACTGGCCACTAGCTGTGTGTTGGATGGTGTCAAACAATTTGAAAAAAGAACATGTGAAAATTGCAGACGCCATTGGCGCCATTTTCAATTTGTGTGTTGTTTGGGGATTCAGTTTTCGTAGAAATTTATTTTCCTCGTAGTTGTAGTATAAAGCACTATGTATCACTCGAGAGAAAGTGCAATTCCCGATCTCGGGTGTTTTAAAGCCCTCGCCTACAACTCGGGCTTCAAACGACACCCTCGACGGTAATCGGTCACTTTCTCCTCTCGGTGAACAATGTACTATTGATAAGTTGCCTCCTTGGTTGCCATGTTTTGGAGTAAAAGATCGTTCCATTTTTAAATTACACAATATGAGTGATATGAGTTTACTATGTAATTTATTTGGCCACTAAACCATGACAGATATAGATTTTCATACAACTTTTGCCTGCCGCCGCTCGCATATATTTGACCAGTACAGCAATTTCGATTTATCTCGAAGAAGATTGTCAAAATAATGCTCTTTCCAAGCATTTTTGAGAAAAAGTACTTACATGGCTGTAAATTTATATTTTTAACTTATTTTTGTTGTTATCTACAAATAATTTATGTATTAGGATTACTTGAGTTTGTTTATGTATTAATCTATTATATATTTCATAGTTAGTACTTATGTTTATGTTAATTTTTTTTTATTTTATTATTATTTGTAGATCTATTTGTAAGGTTGTCTGTAAGATATTGCCTAGTGCGATAAGACCACCCATTGTACACTTGTTTTCGTAAATGTTTGTCCTGTATGTTTTAGTGGTGTACAATAAAGTATATATAATAATAATAATAATCTATGTTTTTATTTAAACATAACTTTACGTAGATTAATATATAGATTATTGTAGCGTTATCGTTTACAATACTCTTTTCTTTATCCTCTTTTTTAATTTGTTAAAACAGGCAGGTTACAATTATTCAAATTTTGATATTTCGTTTGTCAAGAATATATGTCAATTTTTCTCGGACTGACAGGATTGATTGAGAAAAAAATGTCTTGGCTCTGATATTATTGGTACTTCCACATTTTTAAAGTAACTGTTTAAAAGCGTGTTTTTAAAATGGCAAACAACATTAAGACCATGGCCAATATGACTAAGTCAGTTCTTGTGTGGGAACGGCAGGAACACATTCCTTGTCGTTAGGCAGAGGGTACGTTATGTACGAGCCGACGAGCGCGCTGGAGCTCGCTGTTCGCATGCTGCTACGACTGGGCTCTATCAGAGACACTATCTATCTTTTTACTACCATGCCACCGTCACCATGCGACAGACTGGAGGACTGGGCAGTTCCGCAAAGACTGGTGACAAGCTAATCATAAAAAAAAACCTTATCGCTGACAAGAATTCATGCATCATGAATCAAAACTGGTATCAGTTGAGCCGACATCGGCTTACCCTTTACCCCTGGGACATAACCACAGTATAAATATACAAACAGTATAGAAACTATGCCTAGTTGATGAAATAATTAATTACCTACCCTCCATTAAAGCAATAGGGTTGCAACTATAATGATTTCAATATTGCGTTTTTTAAATTATATTATAACATTTTTGTTCTGTAGTGATCAATAAATCGAATTCAAATAACTAGCTTATAGGTCTACCAGAATCTCATGGCAAAAAGGGAAATAAAAATTTGTTGTATGCAATACTGGGGAAATTGGATCAAACGATCTTGATACTGTTTAATTTTTATTTATGTCTTTAGTATTAATGAACATGAGGTACCTATATTATAGTAGTCACAACGGATCTTTGTGTCTTTGAAGTTGGTCCTGCCAACCATTGCGTAAGAAACAGTTTGTCATCGAGTATACTGCATAGAGTAAGCGAGATAGGACGATGACAAAAAAGACAAAAGACAAAAGATATTTATTTCAACTGGGCCACCAAGCGGCACTTTTCAATGTCACAATTTAAATTTACATGGAATAAAAGTTGATTCTACCGTGCATTCGGAAAGTAGCTTGTTATGGAGAAGAGTGCACAAGAAACTCCGTAAGCTTATGTGACATACCTAAGCGAGTGAAAGAGACAGTTATACAATGCTATCTTCACCTTCAACATTGACACAAAAATAGCTACTGCGCGGGGTCTTGCAACCAATTCAGAGACACAAAGATCCACTGTGAGTATTATAGGTATGTGTATGAATAATGTTGTTATACATCGTGTTCTTAACATAGGAAAAATAAATCAATTGAATATTAATGTATGTACTAATTTATTATTTAGCATTTAAATCATACTAATAACTTAAAACCTCATTCAGAACTAGAAAACTAGAATACGATTCCATGAACTCCACTGGCATTTCAGAAACTTGTATTTTTGTAGTTTTATGTCATCTCTCTCCATCAAAATGGTTCTTTTTCATTGGCATTTAACATATTTAAAACCAATCTCTTTATGTATAAAGTCTGTAAAAAATAATAAAATGTATCATGTTACTTAAAGTCATTCATCATCATCAGTCTATATATATTTTTTATGTAAGTTTTATAGCCTGGTTGCTAGGACCTTTTAGCGGCTTCGTCGCAAAATGTCCCTTTCGCAAAATGTCCCCTAGTCGCAAAATGTCCCTTTCGCGAAATGTCCCTTTCGCAAAATGTCCCTTTCGCATAATGTCCCTTTCGCAAAACGTCCCTTTCGCAAAATGTCCCTTTCGCAAAATGTCCCTTTCGCAAAATGTCCCCTGGTCGCTAAATGTCCCTTTTGCAGAATTTAAATGCAATTTTATGTAAGTTATGTTCTATAGAAGTCGAAAAATTCCTTTGTTCGCATTAGGACAGATTCGCTTTAAGACAGATTCTCTTCACGACAGATTCGCTTTATGACAGATTCTCTTTACGGCAGAAATTGTACAGTCGTGTTGAAAATATCAAATCATTATACCAAATTTAAAAACTAGAAATGCTATAACGGCGACGGTACCTTCAAAGTTGTTCCCAGGATCTTTTTATCAAATAATTCACGTTATATATTAATGCTTCACAAAACGATGATAACGTAAATTTTGTACCCTTAATTTATATACTCGTACCTAATAAAGCACAAGCTACTTAAGAATGATTCTGGGCTTCAGATTCGGTCTCTCCGGGAGGCCATGTATAAACGCTTGAACCTGTCCTTGAAGGCTGTCTCCAAATGGGATGATGCCAATCTGGTCAGTTTCAATGCTGCTAAGACCCAGGCGTGTCTTTTTCCCGCTAAAAAGGGCCAATTCCACCCGGCTCAATCTTTCCGTGGTGTAACCGTGCCGTTAATGGACCATCTCGAACTTCTTGGTGTTACGTTGACATTGACCCTCAACTTTGGTCCAATCATTGAGGCGAAACCTCAGTTAGCTGCAAAAAGTTGTGCAAAGGTTAGACGGTACTTCACGCCTGGACTCAACTTGTATAAAGCGCAAGGTCGGTCATGCATCGAGTACTTGAATCGATTGATAGACGGGCTAAGAGGCTTATTGGCAACGATGCACTGGTCGCGTCAAAGCTCCAGAGCCTTTGACATCGACGCCGAGTTGCCAGCCAGTCGGTTTTTTATCGGTTACATTTCGGGGAGTGTGCGACGGAACTGCACCATTTGATTCCGCCTAGCCCTTTCCATCATCTGCCTACAAGACGTACGGCCTAAGCCATCGGTACATGATGAACATCCCTCCCATAAGCACAAAGCGTTTTGCTAATATTTTCATTGTGCGCACAGCTAAGGACCGGAACTCCCTGCCGGAGTCTTTGTTCCCTGATAGCTACAACCTTGGGGTTTTTAAGTCAAGAGTGAATAGGTTTCTTCGACGCAAGCGTGTTTCACCGTAGACCACATCATCGCTTACCATCAGGCGAAATAGTGGGCAAACGCGAGCCTATAGATTAAAAACAAACTACTATATTGCGCGATCAGTTTTCATTAAATATAGATGTGATTAAGAGTTAGCAGAAATTAAAGAGTTAAAGCCGTAGGTATATCCCAATGCCAAAGTTACCGATTGCTTCTACCACTATTGGAAAGCGCTCTCATAAAAAGCTAAAAATAGGTCTGAAAAAGTCGATGGTGGAGAACGTAACGTATTACAGATATGTAATTGGCATTATTACCACAAATTTTGATCCCTGAAGGAAAGATACCTTCAGGGATCAAAATTAGCTATTCAAGAATCTGAAGAATATTCGCATTCAGGGACTATTTCTCAAAGCAATGAATGGGATTAATTACCAATACATTTAGTTGCTACAAAGAAGTATTCAGAACGAATAACCCAGATAAATATATAAAAATTGACATGAAATCAAATTTCAGTTCTGGAATGTGTGCACCTACGTTTCGAAAAATGTCATTTTTGTTAATTATTTCAAAGTTTTACAGATACAGGTATATCGAGTTCACTGTACTTCTGCCGTAAAGCGAATCTGTCATAAAGCGAATCTGTCTTAAAGAGAATCTGTCTTAAAGCGAATCTGTCCTAATGCGAACAAAGGGAAAAATTAAAGTCAAATAATATGTATTTGGATTTATTATTGTTTTTATGACCACAACTATACATGGTTACATGTCCATAACTTTGTTCAATTGTTAAAATTGTTCATATTGATCAGGAAAAATCGGTAATTTTTTTATATTTGTATTTAGTACTTATTAATAAAATAAAACAGGTTTTCTTAGCAAATATGCAAGATGATGCAAGATTTATTCGCTGACAGAAATAAAACACAATTTTCTCAAACATGCATGGAACTATTGTCATTATTTTTGAAAAAAGAAACACGTGTCGATTTTACGGAAAAAGAAAATCAAATCCATTGTAGGAGCGTTTTTTTGAATTCGGATGATTACAACGCTCCAGCAATGTTGTATGAAACGGCATGCTGGGGTTATTAAATACTCTTTGATTGGATCTCTTTTATCATTCTTGGCATACCAAAGTAAGTCTCTTTCTAGTAAAAATTGCGTTCACGTGGCTGTATAGCCATAAATGCATTTGCCTTTCGGCTCGGCACAGATGATAAATAGAAAACTGGCGGCAAAGTTGAACATTGGTCTTGATTTGTGGTGTTATTTACATATTTAAGAATATATAAATTAAACTAGGTGACCCGGCAAACTTTGTTTTACGATAAAAACACCAAACATTTATCTACCCTATCTACCCTACCTTACACTACCTACCCTACCCTACCCGACCCTACACTACCCTACCCGACCCTACACTACCCTACCCTTCACTACCCTACACTGCCTTCCCTACCCTACCCTACCCAACGCTACACTACCCCACCCTACTCTACACTACCCTACCCTATCCTACCCTACCCTACCCTACGCTACACTACCCTACGCTACACTACCCTACACTTCCCTACCCTACCCTACACTACCCTACCCTACCCTGTTCCCATTTTTTTTATTCTCTTCACGTAAACAATCTGCTAAATAGTCCGAATAAAGCCTAACAATTTGGTTTGGATAGGTGAGCCCGTTCTTGAGTTATAAAATAACAACGAAAAGTGGCATTGATTTTTATAAATATAGATAATTAAAATGAGTTCCAATGGTTCAGATGGTGAAATGGAGATTGATTGTACTCCGCCAGATTTAAGATCAGAAGCCAAATTGGCAATGGCAAATCTGCTTAAAATAATAATAACAAATAACAAATAATCTTAGTTTTAAACTTAACAAACATAATATGAAAATTCTGCGAAAGGGACATTTAGCGACCAGGGGACATTTTGCGAAAGGGACATTTTGCGAAAGGGACATTTTGCGAAAGGGACGTTTTGCGAAAGGGACGTTTTGCGAAAGGGACATTTTGCGAAAGGGACATTTTGCGAAAGGGACATTTTGCGACTAGGGGACATTTTGCGAAAGGGACATTTTGCGACGAAGCCCTTTTAGCCACGTCTTTGGAAAGAGTTTTGGATCTTATATTTATTCTTTAGTATGCATTAGAATGCGGATGTAACAGATTCTAATGTTTTTTGGAGTATTTGGCAGCAAATTGTATCGAGTCAGTCTTCCCAGTAAGCTTTGCAGACGCAGTCAATACTACAATAAAATACACCGCTTCACTATCCCGAGATCGTTTTTGTTAATGATTTTACAAATTGTCCAGTTGCGGAGACAGTTGAGGTACAAAACTACACCAATAATATATCACAATATCCACTAGGAATCAATTTGCAAATAATATTAACAGCCACTGAACTTCACTCGACAAAATCCCGCCAAAAACTCCCGTCTAGATACACGTCCCACTGCAGGGCGCAGATTATTACTTAATATTTTTCTTACTTCAAAGATTCTCAATCTCCGTTAAAATCAATATCTTGTCGAAGAATTAGTAACAGTTACATTACTGTTGCCATTTCCTTCCGGCTATCATTCGATGTGCCCTGACCTACGATTTACCATATAATAGTAATGGAAAGAAATTAAAATTAAGTAAGAAAAATATAAATTAAACTAAAAGTATCAAAACAAGTCAGTCCAACTTACCGGTCCACTCTACGACGCACTTTAAAATCAAAGATTGAGTTTGATTTACGCCTTCTTCTACCCTTATTTTATGATACACATTGAAAACAATATGTCTCGCATGAGATCGAAGTGGGTTTTTCGACATTTTCACAAAAATAACAAACTTTCCAGATAATATCAAAAAATTTCAGCAGCGGTTGACACATCAAGTACTTTGATTCGACAGGTGACAATTGACATTGCCATATGAAAATCACAATTTAAAAAAAATAAAAAATGCCATGAGATTCTGGTACACCTATACAAATACAATTTAAATAGGTAATCTCATGGCTTCGGTTAATCTCAGCAAAAGACGACAGTTTAATACACGGAAAATAGTTAAATATTAACACTCATCAACTTGCAGAACTATAGATCTTTAACTTTGTCATTACGGCGTAACCTTTAACAAGTATTGGCGGGAGAGTACGTGAGCCGCGGTTGGACGGAAACGTTTTGTGCGATCGTCGGAGCGGGCGCGGTAGACGCAGCGTCTTGACGCGGCCCGCACTACTTACTTACAGGCCTGCGAACGCTGCTTAGGGGTCTCGTCGGTGCGCATGTTTGTGTGAGTGTGCCGTTTCGAGTCTTTGTAGGTAGTTTCCATACTGTTTGTATATTTATACTGTGGAAAAACGAAAGACCGCTGGTGTACCTGCAGTCTTCGGAATTCCGAACATCTTTCAACGGGTTCCGTGCTTAATTTTTTTAAATGGCCCTTGTTTTTTGGAGAGGTACGACGGAAGGAGGTTTTGTTCATCCAGCGTGGATGCCCGACGAATGTAGTCCGGTCAAATTAGACAAAATAGTAATTCGCATAGAGCTGAAAATTGGTACGAATGTTCGGAACACCATTATAAATGAAATGTAAAAAGTCCCTATCGATCACACACAAAAAAAAATTATTTAAGGTCAAAGTTCGCAAATATGGGTTTTTGCGTTTATCAGCCGAACGGTAAGTCTAATGATAAAAAAATAGACCACGTTTCCATGCCACCTGTGAGGTAGTATTCTTGGCGCGTTTTTTTTTAACGTGGTGGTTGCCCCGATAGGCCTATTCTACAATATATCGTGTCCTGTTTAATTCAATACTATTCAAAATCTATACCAATACTAGCTGACCCGGCAAACTTTGTTTTGCCATAAAAACACCAAACATTTATCTACCCTACCTATCCTACCCTACACTACCCTACCCCGCTACACTACCCTACTCTACCCGACCCTGTTGTGAGTAGGTTGTTGGATATACAAACTTATTTGTTTTGTATATACGTAAATTTGAATTTAAAAAGGTAGTTTGTTTGGAATGTGCGTGTGAACTGAGGGACCACACTGGTAATTTGCAAAATAAAATCGAAGGATTTAGTAGTAGATTTAAAACAATTGTAGAACAAATCTGGGAATTTGTAAACAAATATATTAAAAACTACAGCCCTTGAAGTGTGGTCCCTCAGTCCTCACAGACCATTAGCCAGATCTCGGGCAGTATCTGAAAAATTAAGGTGTTGTGACTACAGACTTTTAGTAAAGAATTTGTAAAGATATTTACTAAATAACAGACCACAAAGCATTATAGACAAAAAATATATAACGGCTAACCAGTGGTCCCTCACACCACACAAGAAAGATAAATATTTTAGTGAATATTATCGAATCAAATTAATAAACTCGTTCTTTTTCTACATACAGTTTTAGTAAGAGACTTGAAACAAGCGTTGCTTAACCTTGAAGATCGACCCGTGCGGCTGTTATTATTTAGCCACGAGCTCAAAAATTTGTTTAAATACCTCCTGCCAATAAACTTAATTAAAAGAGACGTTGCGTTTTTGCCCTTAAATATAAATATTATTGAAATAATTGGCATAGATATTTTGGAAGAGGCATTTAGCATCGATGAAGGAAACAGGAACTGTACCACTTGTAATGACCAAGTTAGTTACAATTACGAGCTTTCAAAAATATTATAATATCATTCGATTTGAATGGCGTTGAAAAAAGTTATCATACTAATGTTCCAGTTACCATAACAGTAAAGAACAAAACCTACAAAATCATGGGAGCATTTGAATTCATTCCATCATTAATTCCAGGTGGTCTTGGTCATTACCGATGCCTTTTTATATATGAATGAGCGTTTCTTTTGCTATGATAATCAACATTTCAAAATTATTGAAAGTACTGACCCTTCAGCAAGCTTCATGCAAATTTCACTTACTTAGATAAATGTATTACCGTTTTTTTTTTTGTTTCTACTTTTTTATTAAAGTCACTTATGCCATGTAATATAACATTAAATTAACAGTTCAACATTGTTTTCGCCTCATATAATACTATACTAAATGAAGTAGAATAGTACTGTTTACATTTTGTTTCATTGTGTGGTCACACTACTCTATCTATTTTCATAGGAATAAAAAAATAATATTATCTCAGCTAAGAGGTAAGAAATAAACAGTTTTAGATAACTATTATTTAGTAGAAACTTTCTACTAAAAGTTAAGTACACTAGTCTTTCTGATATCATTCTCGTCTAACATTTAGTACATGCATATATGTCAGTGGATGTGAGGATTGAGGGACCACTTTTATTAATCGCTATCTTCAAATTGTGTCGATATATTTTTTCAATTTCTTTTTTACAAAATGTTTCAAGTCTCTTACTAAAACTGTATGTAGAAAAAGAACGAGTTTATTAATTTGATTCGATAATATTCACTAAAATATTCATCTTTCTTGTGTGGTGTGAGGGACCACAGGTTAGCCGTTATATATTTTTTGTCTATAATGCTTTGTGGTCTGTTATTTAGAACTGAGGGTTCACACGCTCATTGTTTGGAATAGGTTTTTTATTTTTGACTTTTGTACACTGTGGCACTAATGTTGATACTGAGAAATAGCTACAATATACCGTGTATTTTCTCCATCTTAATCTGGTTTATCTTCTCCTTCCATGACCCTCCTACATTAGTTATGGGTCCAGAGTAATCGTATGTAGAGAGGATAATAAAAAATATAGATTGTAAAGTCAATAAGAGACGGAGTAGCTGATCGAATAACGAGGTGCGAAGGACGAGCAACATGATGCGAATATTGAGAGAATGTTTAGTTAACCCATTGAGGTAATAATGTACTACGTACATATTATCTCAATGAGTTAACCTTATGAATCGAGAGGGAGAAGATCCAATGGTCAAGGAGCGCGCGCAGACCATGCTCATAAAATTGGATAGTGGTTGCGATTCATGCTTATTGCGAAAATCATTGTATGGATTAAAGCAAGCTGGACGTCAATGGAATCTCAAACTCAACAAGAAGTTGACTAATATAGGGTTGAAGCAGAGTCTGAATGAATCCCCGCCGAGTGTGTCTCCACGTTGTCGTCGTGGTGGGGCTTGTGTGTCTCTATGATCTTGGGGCTCTGCCGGTAGAGATACTCATGCCGGAAAGGTTCAAGTGAGAGGCCAGACCAAGAGAGACACAAGAAGGGGTCACTCCTGATCTATCGATGTTTTTCGATTGACCAAGGACGTGACTACGCTGCTGTGGTGCAGGCGCACCTATGCAGCCAGTTTGTCTCTCCTCGAGGAACATTCTTCTAGGAGAGAACTTTCGGCGGGTTCGCTAAGTCGGATTGGCCGAATAGCGAACGGAGGCATGTCTAATGCCGCCGTCGGGGGCTTGGCTTAACTGCCTGGCCCAGAGGAAGGACACCTCTAAGATAAAAAACCACCTAATCTTAAGCTTGAAGCGTGGCGAAAAGATGAATGGCTGGAGGGACTTCAGTCGTGAGCGCTTCACCTGTAGAGCACCTGCCGAAACTCTACAGTATGTAGGCTTACCTAGTGTAAGAGGCTCTGCCTAGGTTGACTTTAAAATCCTTCATTACTCGTGGGAACTATTATGGAAACCAAAACAAAGAATAAAACCAAAACAAAACTGACAACTGAGTTGGATGTGGTGCCACATGGCACTGCACCGAGTATGGCTCTTGAGCCTAGGGTGATTCGCACCCGATCACAGACTTTGGCTTCGGCATCGGATACCGATTCCGTTGCGAGTATGAGGTCGGTAGGTCAAAGCGGCAACTCTTCCAAAATTTGGAAGGATGACCGCAAACGCTTACGGACTATGGGGTCGGATTCGACTTCCGGCGAAGAAACTTTGCCATCCCCAGCTGGCAAAGTGAAAAAAAGTAACAACCGCCAAAAAACAACTGGCGATTATGTAGCCCTCACGAAAGCGAGAGCGGAGCTCGCGGCTTCTAAAAAAGAAGAGTACCGACTTCAAGCTGAGGATGAAGTTGCTGTGCTGGCTAACAAAGCTAGGGCTACGAGGGTCACAAGCGAGTTATTAGCAGCAACTCCGGTGGATGCCCTTACAGCTGCTGCTCTTAATAAGCAGGTTTTGTCGGAGGTTGACGTGATACTGCACGTCGCTACTAAATCAGGGAATCTTAAGGGCACATACACTCGAGCTCTTAAAGACGCTACAACATCGATAAAAGCAGCAGTGGCGGGACTCCTTAGCCGTTCTGTCTCAGAGGAGACCAAGCGACTCCAAGCGGATAACACTCGCCTGCAGGCAGAGCTGGTAAGCCTACGAAAGGAGGTTTTGGAAATTAAAAGCAGCATGGCACCAAGCAATGCTTCTATGCTGGAATCAGATGTTAGGACAGAAAATGTGACTATGCTGGTGAATATGATCAATGCCCGTTTTGACAGTATAGAAGATCGGTTGCTTCCCCAAAAACAACTCCGACTTCCACTCGCTGCCGACATTAGAACGAAGAAGACTGTATGTGAACCAACAGTTCTACAAATCGAGACCAAGGAACCAAAACAAAAAAGGGGCAAGAGTGGGAAGGGAACTACCCCAACACAAACATCACAACCCGTTCAAACTCAGTCCGAAAATTGCAAATCATCTCCGACCAAAGAATCGGGCACTGGACCCGTTAACAGCAACAACGAGTGGACCACCGTAGGAAAGGGTGGCAAAACTGCCAAAGGTAAAAAAGGTACCAAAGGTGATAAAACTATAAAGAAGTCTACCACTAATCCTCCAAGGAAAGTAAAGCTGCGGGCCCCACGCTCAGCCGCAGTGGTAATTTCTTTAAAGCCGGGAGCGGAAGATCAAGGACTATCATACGCTACTGTGCTCTCCGAGGCCAGGAATAAAATTAACTTTGCGGACCTGGGTATTCCTCCTTTCCGTGTCAAATTGGGGGTTACAGGCGCTCGAATATTGGAAATCCCCGGAGCAACAAATAGTGACAAAGCCGACATTGTTGCAGCAAGAATTAGAGAATGTCTGGACTCAAAGGTTGTTAATGTCTCAAGGCCCACTAAATGTGTTGAGTTACGTGTATCAGGCCTGGATGACTCTGTCACATCGACAGAGGTTGCAACTGCCGTCGCAAAAATGGGCGGCTGTTCCGAGGAGAACATCAAAGTTGGTGTGGTGCAACGCTCAACGACGAACGGTCTAGGCACTGTTTGGTTGCGTTGCCCAGTGACTGCAGCCAAAAAGGTTGTGGCAGCTGGTCGACTGCAGGTAGGCTGGGTTGCTGCAAGTGTTAAGCTCCTGGAAGCCAGGCCAATGCGTTGCTTCAGGTGCCTGCAGAATGGACACGTACAAAACACGTGCACATCAGAGATCGACCGCAGGGGTCTATGTTTTCGCTGCGGTCAGCCTAATCACGTTGCCAGTCAGTGCTCTGCGCAGCCTCACTGCCCCGTGTGCGCTGCCACCAACAAACCATCGGAACATAAGGTCGGTTCCAGGGCCTGTAATGGTCAGGTTTGCAAAAGAAAGGGACAGAAGAGGGTCAAAGTAGCTGGAGCCGGTGTGCCGACTTCTTTGTCCACCCACTCGCTTACTCTCGACAACAGGGAAGAGGAGGAAGCCATTGTCCATATAACAAAGTAATGGCCTATCGTTTTTTACAAGGCAATATAAACCATTGCGCCAGGGCACAAGACCTTTTACTTCAGAGCATTATGGAGTGGTCTATACACGTGACAGTTATTGCTGAACCCTATTACACTCCAAATGAGGACAACTGGGTCGGGGATTTGGATGGTACGGTGGCTATCATTTCACGCGCCGCAACTGACTCATTCCCGTTGGTGGTGGCGGAGAAGCATTCGGGTTTCGCTGCTGCATTTTTTGGAGAAATATTAATTGTTGGAGCATATTTTTCACCCAACAGAGTCCTCTCAGAATTTGAAGCTTTTCTCAGCGACATAGGGGCCCTGATTGGCCGAAATCATCGAAGCCCAGTGCTTTTACTCGGCGATCTCAATGCTAAATCAACGTCATGGGGCTGCCCGATCACTGATCCGCGCGGTGACGTACTGGAGGAGTGGGTAATATCAGTTGGACTCTCGATTCTGAACCAGGGGTCCGCCAATACATGCGTACGACACAACGGAGGCTCAATTGTGGATGTCACATTCGCAAGCCCGGATGTTGCACGTCGATCTATGGGATGGAACGTTCTACAGGATGTGGAGACTCTGTCAGACCATCTGTACATACGGTTCGATGTTTCCACATCTTCAACGACCACACGTAGCAATGGTTCGGGTCGTAACACCACCACGACCCGCGGATGGGTTCTGAACCGGCTCAACCGCGAACTTCTTATTGAAGCTGCCATAATCCAGTCCTGGTTCACCACACCACATGTGGAGGTGGACACAGAGGCGGTCTGGTTCCAACGGGCGATGTCAAACATCTGCGACTCTGCGATGCCTCGTGCCAAAACACAACCTCCCAGGCACCAAGTTTATTGGTGGCCGCCGGAGATAGCAGATCTGCGAGTCGAGTGTGTGGTTGTTCGACGTAGGTATACACGATACAGGAGGCTAGCTATCACAACCCGTGATCCAGAAGAAGAAGCTCGGCTTTACAATGTCTATAGAGAAGCTAAAAAGACGCTACAGAAAAAGATCTCGGAGGCAAAGAACGCAGGCAGGAAGGAGCTTCTGGAGTCATTGAACCGTGATCCTTGGGGAAAGCCGTATCGCGCAGTCAGAGGAAAGCTCCGCCCTTGGACGCCCCCGCTAACACAAAGCTTGCAACCACGATTTCTTGAAGGGGTCGTCTCTACTCTATTTCCTGATGGAGAGGAGCATACCCCCCCTCCGATGTCAACATCTATGGTGGACGAAGAGGTGGAAGCTGACGTGCCGGCGATCACTGAGGCGGAGTTCAGCGCAGCGGAGTTGCGGCTTCGTGCAAAGAATACAGCTCCAGGACCTGATGGAATACCCGGGCGTGCCCTAGCGATTGCCCTCACAGTCTTGGGTCCTCGCCTGCAGCTGTTGTTTGATGCCTGTCTCGAACAAGGGATATTTCCCCAGGCATGGAAGACAGGTAAGCTTGTCTTACTTAAGAAGGAGGGCCGGCCCGCAGACTCACCGTCCGCATACCGTCCGATAGTGCTGCTTGACGAGATGGGAAAGCTCTTTGAGCGTATTATTGCTGCTCGTCTCATCAAGCATTTGAACAGAGTTGGTCCAGATTTATCCGACAACCAATATGGGTTTCGTGTGGGTAGGTCAACCGTCGACGCGATCCTGCGCGTAAAGGAACTCTCGGAAGAGGTAGTTATGAGTGGTGGAGTTGTGTTGGCGGTGTCCCTTGACATCGCTAACGCATTCAACACCCTGCCGTGGAGTTGCGTAATGGAGGCGCTTAAGTACCACCAGGTGCCACCGTACCTACTTCGGATAATAGGGGCTTATCTTGATACGAGGAACATAATATATCCAGGACGTGATGGACAATGCGAAAGGCAAGTGACGTGCGGTGTTCCACAGGGATCTGTCCTTGGGCCGCCTCTGTGGAACATCGGCTACGATTGGGTCCTGCGGGTTTTCAACCACCCGGGCGTCAGTTTAATATGCTATGCTGACGACACTCTGGTTCTGTCCAAGGAGAAGACCTACAGAGATGCTGCGCACCTTGCAACAGTGGGGGTGGCACAAATCGTTGACCGAATCAGATTGCTAGGCCTTGAAGTGGCTCTAAGCAAATCAGAGGCCATTTGTTTTCATGGACCCCGGAGAGGACCTCTCCGGGGTCCATCACCTTTAGGGTCTCATATTGTCATCAGTGGGATCCAAATTCAGATCAAATCGTCCATGAGGTATCTGGGGCTCGTGCTCGACAGTCGATGGAACTTCAACGCCCATTTTCAGCGCCTTGTGACGAGATTGATGGGTGCCGCTGGTGCACTTGGTCGACTCTTACCAAATCTTGGAGGGGCAAATAGCAGCTGCAGGCGGCTGTACATGGGGGTTATACGTTCGATGGCCCTCTATGGAGCTCCAGTGTGGGCCTATGACTTAACCACTAGGGGTACCGCTCTACTGTGTAAACCGCAGCGGGTTATCGCGGTCCGTGCTATACGTGGATATCGCACAATATCGGGCGAGGCAGCATGTGCTCTTGCTGGGTCGGTGCCATGGGATCTGGACGCAAAGTCATTAGCGTCATTATACATCTGGCGCAATGAAGTGGGGACACAGATCCCAGCAAGCGTAGTAAGACGTAAGCAAAATGAGCTCCGAGATGAAGTTTTTGTAGAGTGGAGGGAAAGATTGATGCGACCTGGGGCTGGCCTAAGGACCATCGAAGCCCTCCAACCTGTACTTGTGGAATGGGTGGAGCAGCGCCACGGAGTGCTGACCTTCCGGCTGACGCAGGTGCTTTCTGGGCACGGCTGCTTCGGGAAGTACCTGTGTCACATTGCCGGCAGGGAGCCGACGTCAAGCTGTCATCACTGCAACCATAACGAGGACACGGCCCAACATACCATCGAGTTGTGCCCAGCCTGGAGGGAGCAGCGGAATGCCCTAGTTGCCGAAGTGGGGTGGGATCTCTCGCTTCCGTCCATAATCAAATCTATGGTCGGAAGCGAAAGATCATGGCAAGCGGTGGCTGCCTTCGCCGAAGAGGTGATGGCAATAAAAGAGGCTGCAGAAAGAGAGAGAGAGATGTCTTCCACTCTGCCAATACGCGTCCGACGGACCGGGCGTAGGAGGAGGGCTGATAATGCCCTCTTCCATCCACCGTAAAGTGGCCTACGGGTGACGGACTTGGGGAAGTCTGTTGTCCAAGCACATAGGCCCGTGTTTGCGTCGCGTGGTGTTTCCGCGCGCTTTTATCAATGAAGTAAGGGTGAGGAGCAGCTCACTCCTCCCCTTGGCCATAGATGGGGTTTGCTAGCGTAAACCGTCACTGCTGTAGTGATTGTGGAGAATGCATCCGTGTCCCCGCACCACAGCAAGAAGTGATGAAGAGAAACACCGTGTGGTTTTAGTCAGTAGGAGTCTGACAGACCCCTCCGCCTGCCCCAGGGCGGAGGACATCCATGAGGATTTCCACACGAAAAAAAAAAAAAAAAAAAAAAAAAAAAAAAAAAAAAAAAAAAAAAAAAAAAAGAGTCTGAATGAACCGTGTCTGTATTTTAAACAAAATGAGAATATTTATTTATTCGTATTGGTGTACGTCGACGATATTTTGGTTCATCAGATATTTCATCCCACATGTCCCATCATGGGACTGGGCCAATGGGACTATTGGGACAGACCCAAATTAGTGCTGTTACGGACTGCATCCGTTCCAAATCCGAATTCTTAGTTCCAAGTTCTATCTGAATTTGAAATGTTCTGTAATATGACGGATAGAGTTCGGATCTAGTGCGTAACACCTCTTACAAGTAGTACTACTACTACTTCGGAGTCGGATCGGATGCAGTGCGGCACCGCCCTTATGGTGTCTGCAATAAACCGGTGACATATACATGTGAGCCACCCTATATTAGTTTAGGTCTAAAAAAAATCTCTTACCATTGGAACCCGCATCTTTGCTAGCTGCATCTTCTTGCATGCTCTAAAAATGTTTAAATTTATTAATGTAATACGATTTTTTATTAATTTAATTAACAATAAATGTAGACACACATAATACACAGGAAAGAAGAAGACACAGAAAAATTGGTACGAAGACTTATTATTTATAAATAAATCTCTTTCACCTGTGAAAGGAGAGTTAAAAAAAGATAGGTATGTACGAGGAAGCGTTTTTAACTTCGCGGGTAGGTAAGGGGTGAAAATAAAAGTACAAATTTATGTTTCTCGCTCCATATATTTCATCATCATCATCATATCAGCCGGAAGACATCCACTGCTGGACATAGGCCTCCCCCAAGCGTCGCCACATTGACCGGTCCCGTGCGTCTCGCATCCAGCGGATCCCCGCAACCTTCACCAGGTCATCGGTCCACCTGGTGGGAGGCCTTCCAACGCAACGTCTTCCGGTTCGCGGTCGCCACTCCAGAACCTTCCTGCCCCATCGGCCATCCGTTCTGCGAGCAATGTGCCCTGCCCACTGCCACTTAAGTTTGGCAATTCTTCGAGCTATGTCGGTTACATTGGTTCTCTTACGGATCTCTACATTTCTGATTCGATCACGCAAGGAAGCGCCGAGCATAGCCCTCTCCATTGCCCTTTGAGTGACTGTAAGCTTTCTGATGAGGCCCATTGTGAGCGACCACGTCTCAGAGCCATATGTCATCACTGGCAACACACACTGGTCATAGACTTTTGTCTTGAGACACTGTGGTAAGTTGGACGAGAAGACACCGCGCAACTTCCCGAACGCTGCCCAGCCGAGTCGGATTCGACGGTTGATCTCTCTCTCGAAGTTGGCCCTACCCAACTGGATCGTTTGTCCCAGGTAGACATAGTCGTCCACAACTTCGAGTGTAGAGTCTCCAACCTTGATAGGAGTGGGTGTAACATGGGCATTCAACATCACCTTGGTTTTGTCCATGTTCATTTTCAGACCCACTCTTTCGCAAGCTCTACTGAGGTCATCGAGCATTGTATTGAGGCTCTCCATGGTCTCAGCCATGACCACTATATCGTCGGCAAACCGAAGGTGAGTGATGTACTCGCCATTAACATTGATGCCTAGGCCCCTCCAGTCCAGAACCTTGAATACATCCTCCAGCGCAGCAGTGAACAGTTTCGGAGAAATGACATCTCCCTGTCTCACGCCACGCTGGAGAAATATTGGTTTCGAGGTCTGATCCTGAAGACGGACTGACATGGTGGCGTTTCTGTACAAACACTTCAACACCTCAATGTACCGGTAGTCGATCTGGCACCGTTGGAGAGACTGCAGTACAGCCCAAGTCTCGATCGAATCGAAGGCTTTCTCGTAGTCCACAAACGCTAAGCAGAGAGGCAGGTTATACTCTTCGGTCTTCTGTATAACCTGCCGCAGCGTATGTATGTGGTCTACGGTGCTAAAGCCTTTTCGGAATCCGGCTTGTTCGGGAGGCTGGAAATCGTCAAACCTGCGAGCGAGACGATTCGTGATGACTCTTGAAAACAACTTGTAGACATGGCTAAGAAGTGAGATGGGCCTATAGTTCTTCAGCCGGGCATTGTCACCCTTTTTGAAGAAGAGGACCACCACACCCCTGCACCAAGCCTGTGGCGTTTTGCCCTCGAGTATGACGGAATCAAACAGCTTCTGAAGGGCCTTAAGGACCGGTTTTCCACCCGCCTTCAGGAGTTCAGCAGTGATTCCGTCGTCACCCGGCGCCTTGTTGTTTTTAAGCTGTTTCAGAGCCATCCTAATCTCGTACAGGCTGACGTCCGGGATATCTTCGGTATAGTGTCGGGTCAATCTAGCTCTTGGGTCGTTTGCTAGATTCGCAACGGGTTTACTGGTTGACGTGTACAACTGCCCATAGAAACTCTCGATCTCCCTCAGAAGCTCCGGTTTGACGGATACAATCCTGCCATCATCGGTCTTCAGTTTTGTGAGCTGGCTCTGCCCAATAGACAGATCTCTTGCAAAGACCTTGGAGCCCTTATTCCGCTCGATAGCATCTTTAATGCTTTCGGTATTAAATCGGCGGAGGTCGGTTTTCAAGGACTTTGAGATCCGTCTATTTAGCTGCCGGTATTTCACCGCATCGTCTGAAGACTGCAGGATCATCTCACGCCTCTCCTTCATTAGCTTGAGAGTAGGATCAGAGAGCTTTTTATTTCTATATGTTCGGCGGGTCTTGAAAAAACTTAGACCCGACCGTATGGACAGCTTCCACGAACCCATCGCTGTATTCGTCCACGGAGCTCCCTAGGCACTCGAAACGATTCTGGAGTTCGAGCTGAAAGCTCTCGGGGTTTTGGATCTGGATCTGTGCTGGACGGAGCGTGGACTTCATCAGTCGAGACCTTTCAAGCTTGATATGAATGTTCAATGTGCCTCTTACCATACGGTGATCGCTCCCGGTTTTCACCGAATTGATCACAGAGACATCATTGAACATTTGCTTCTTGGTTGACATGATGAAGTCGATCTCGTTTTTAGTTCCACCATCGGGGCTTTGCCATGTCCACTTCCTGTGCTCACGCTTTCTGAAGAAGGAGTTCATCATATAGAGGCCTTCCTTCTCCATAAAACTGGCCAGTAGGTGACCCCGGTGGTTCCGACGTCCAACTCCAAATTGCCCCACTTGCAGCTCATCCTCGTCTCGTTTGCCCAGTTTTGCGTTGAAGTCCCCCATGACAACGGTGAAGTGAGTTTTGAAACCATGCATGGCTTTAGAGATATCCTCATACATGGTCTCTACCTCGTCGTCGGGGTGTGCCGAGGTTGGGGCGTAAACCTGTATGACCTTCAGCGAATATCTTGAGGATATTCTGAGTATAAGGTACGCCACCCTGGTCGACACACTCTCGATCTTCACCACGTTGTTCACAAGGGACTTGTGGACGATAAACCCGACACCACCCTGGGACCTCCGGTTCCATATATTTATCGGTTTATAAATATGCTAAATATATGTTGGCACTTCTGGAGATTTCGTTCTAAAGAGAGCTATGGTTACGAATGACACTGACAGATGTCAACTTGACATAACACCAAGCACTAGTTTTTGGCGGGAACAAGGGAAGATCGAGGTAAAGTTCATTTCACATAAGAATTCCCCTGGGAGTGGCGCTTCAGTCGCCTTCAACATTCTAAAATAAGATCTATTACTATAGAAATAAGCAAACCACATTTAAGTTCCAATAATATTCCGTGGGACTTCTTACATGACGCAGACTTTAGATGGAGGCTGGAGATTGCGTTTTAGATTGAGTTGTTGATTTGTGATAAAACTGGACTTATGGAGAAATACAGTGAAAGTGACAGATTGTTCGTCTAGATCAAACTACGTACTTAGTGGAATATCAAATACCTACGATATTCGCCAATACATAACGTGATCAGTTACATTGAGACTAGGGTCATTCAAGCAAAGAAGTTGATTTGTTTAACATCCAGCCCGAAAAGAACCCATTTCGGTTAAAATTTCGATTATGGGCCGTTGATTTTTGGTGCGGGGAGAGTGGAGGGGCGAGGGGGGGGAGGTTTGGTTACCCCCCAGTACCATCCCCACCACTCGGAGCCCTATGGTTAAGGAGATATCCATGGTTAAAGTTTTCAGGTTAGAATGAAAATTTCCATAGATGTCCATCGATTTAAGGGGTGCGGAGGGCGGAAGGGAAAGGGGGGTAGAGGAGCTACCTCACTGCCAGCCCCATGGAACCCCATGGTTATGGAGTTATCCATGGTTAAAGTTTAAGTTTACTATTTAAGCAACAAAGTCGACGGAGCCCCGCTGCGCAGGGCTCCTATTTCAGTCTGCAGGGTCTTAAGTAACCTAACATGAAGGAGATGACGGATGTCGTCATCTCCTTCGAACGTAACCTATTCCTGTCGGGGTGCCCTAAGTTCCCGAGCTCGCTTCGCTCGCTCTTGGACTAATTCTCATTGTTTTACCTCACGAAAAACATACAAAAACACATAAAATTCCGAGTCTTGAAAATTCGTAAATAGCTTTCTATGTATGAGTACTACCTACAAAAAAAAATGAACTTCCAAATCAACGGCCCATAATGGAAATTTTAGCCACATTTTCAAAAAACATACAAGAGATATAGAAAAAATAAAAAACAAGAACTGCAACTGCGAAGCGGACTAAAAAGATGTGAATAAAAAGAAAGAGAGCAGAAAGAGGCAAACAGCCCAAAAAAACATAGGCCAATACACAAAAAATCGGCAATTAAAAAAAAAACTGCATATCCAATATCTTGACAACTGATAAGTTTGGGGTACGGTGTTTCATAGCCAAATCAATCAGAAATTATGGAAACTACTACGTCTTAAAATATCTAGGTCGACTTAACCTATAAACTTTGTATAAATCCGTCTAGGGGTTTGAAAGATATGAGGTAATAAAGAATATTACATTCATACAAACATAATACATACAAGATACGCACGAAAAACATAACCCTTTCCTTACAGTCGGGTAAAAAACTTTGAAAATAAAAATACAACAGATTTAAAAAATCTTACACCACAAAGTAGAAAACAAACAGTATCGGAAATGTGTGTCAAAAAACGAAGAAACGAAATCAGAAATACTGAATTCCAAAAATGATTATTATTATTCACTTTTTAGTTGTGGTACAGTGGGCAAGTTCTATAGTAATGTACAATTAACAGACATGCGATTGCAGCAATCCCGAGAGATTTGCCGTCCATTATTGAAGAGTTCTGTTGTAAGTAGAGATATCTCCGAAGTTCTTTATCACATCTTCACAACGGTACAAAAAGAATTTTCTAAATCAATACAATTAACGGAAAAATCGGTTAACATACACATAAAAAGGTAGAAAAATCTTCAATAAAGTCTATTAAAATAACTTTTATCTTGAAAGTTGGTGTCGCAAAACAAAATAATAAAAGGTACCAATGACACCTACTTCTGAAATGCAAGTTATTTTTGCACTTTTTAGTGTTTTCATTTGGAAGTCGTTTTATTTTTATGTGGAAAAGTTTTTTTTAGGTAAGGGAAAAATACTCACACTGCCAAACAACATCACGATAAGGAATAAAACAGATAATTGCCTGAACATTTTGCTTCCAAGTGCTTCACTGTCGTAGTTCTAGGCTGTATTACTAAATAAGTACTGTAGCTATGAATGATGTGATGACCAAAACTCACAGGTCTATTTATACCGCTGTAAGCACATGATTTACATCGTGTACTTATTTTAGAGTTCCGCAGGTCTGTTACGTATAACAAGCTTATATTTAACTTGCATTGTATGTATGTAAGTGTGTTCGGGTCAAATCTTGCAACTGAATTTTAAAGCAGTTATCCTCCACCGATGAGTTTGGATGACAATGCATGGTTAGCTAAGTGACGTCATTCTAAATCCAATATGGCGGACGGCCTAAGATGGCTGACTTGTTATTGTTTGTGCACTGTCATGATATGGGTATCAAATAAAAGGGTTTGCTGAGAAGAAAAAAATAAAAAGAAAAAAAAGAAGAAAAAAAATTATTTGTCATTATTTACTTATTTATTTAATACTAGGAGAACCAACAGCTATAACAGATGGATAACAACTGTATATGAGAAATAGAGCCAATTACAGGTTCTCACGGATAGAAACAGAAAAAGTAGTAGAAAACTTAGGATCACTAACAAGCATGATTTATATGATTAAATAAAAAACAATAAGAACTAAACACTTTTAAAAAAGTCAGCATTCAGCCGAGTGCGTGCCGAATAGGTTTTAGTGGTAAATGGGTCAAATGAGAACTCTTTACAAAGAATATTAAAGTCCTTACTCGCTCGCACCATGTATGAATTTCGCCTGTAATTGGAATAAGAAAATGGAATAGAGATAGGCGGATTAAATCTAACCGATCTCCTGGGAACATTGAAGCAGGAAATCAGGTATTTTATGCAGGAGATCAGGACAATCAATCTCGTTAGAAATAATTTTCAAAAGAAAGGTGCAATCTGCTAGTCGACGACGATTTATAAGTGGTTGCAAATGAAATTTCTTGCAAAGATTTAAGTAATTATCAGAATGGTACTGTATACGCAGCCGAAAACATAGAAAGCGTTTAAATCTTTTTTATACCGTTCCCCCTCTAAAAAGCTTATTTTATTCACTGAAAACAGTGAATAAAAAGCACTTTTAATCACTGTTTTGGTATTTGAATTTGGAACACACCAATGTATTAGACGTCCATCTCAATGCTATGTAACCTCCTTGCGCCTCCTTGCGCAAAAAATACTCGATACACAAACTCCTTCTTCGATTTTAATTTTGAGTTTGTTATTTAGGATTTTAATAATGATTTTGATTTTAGTCTAAGATATTTATTGACTACTTGTTTGGATTGTAATTCTAATATTAAAATTAATTGGTATTTAATTAATTATAATTATGTAACGTAACGGAGGTGGTCACTGGCCCCTGAAACACAGGTGCTGTTACCTAGCTCAGAGGTCAGGGTTTCACAGTTTATGTAAATTTTGAAGGTAATACCATTTATAATTGTAATATTCCTTGTTCTTTTCGCTTAAATCTTTCTTTTTCTCGAAGTCATGGTATAAAATATAGTATGCAACTCTTGAATAAAACGGATTACTCGTAATATTCCTCGTGCTTTTCGCTTAAATCTTTCTTTTTCTCGAAGTCATGGTATAAAATATAGTAGGCAACTCTTGAATAAAACGGATTTATATCGAGGGCCACGAATCACTCGCGTCGCTCATGATTCTAACACTTGAATCACTCGCTATGCTCGTGATTCAATAATCATAAATCACTCCCTACGGTCGTGATTCAGTCGTTAGAATCCTTCACTTGCTCGTGATTCATCTATGGCCCTCGCTTTAAATCCGTCTTTTATTTACTAGTTGCATAATATACTATTGTATATTTTCGATACGATCAATGTATTTGCCATAACAAGGGTTCCAAATTTGTGATGCATATTCGAGGTGACTTCTCACAAAAGAGCAATAAAGGATCTTAAGGGTCTTGGCCCTCTTGAAACACCCTGCCAGTCTCATAACAAAACCCAGTGACCTCGAAGTTTTGGCTACTATTTGCTCAATGTGCACGTTGAATAGAAGTTTGGAATCATGATATACACCTAGGTCGCGTACACCATCGCATCTCTGCAATAGCTGCCCTTTAAGATTATAAGTTGTAGGGAGAGGGACCCGTTTTCTGCTAAAGGAGATAACTGAGCATTTAACAGGATTCAAATCGAGTTTGTTAATCAAGCAATAATCATCCAGTCGCGCCAGGTCAGATTGGAGAGCATTCATATCATCAACTGATGATATAGAAGAAAATATCTTCATATCATCAGCAAAACAGAGTAAACTTGAGTTGTGGAAACACGAGTCGATGTCGCTTACATAAATTATAAAAAGTAACGGAGCCATCAAGGAACCTTGGGGAACACCACTGGGAACTGACAACAGCTTGAGATCTGTTTTCAAGGTAAGAAATGAACCAACGAAGAAGATCCCCTCTAATACCGTTGTTAAAAAGTTTTGATTTAAGAATATTATGGTCGATTCTATCAAACGCCTTACTGTAATCGACATCGACCTGCGCCCCATTGTCCATACTGTCAGTAAGAAAGTCATTGAGCTAAGCCAGATTAGATACTGTTGAACGGCCCTTAAGAAATCCGTGCTGAGAAGGGCTAAGGACTGACTCAACGCTGCGTAAACTTGGTTGTAGACCACCCTCTCGAAAACTTTAGCTAATATGCACAATTTGGAAATAGGTCTGTAATTAACTATTTCGTTTTTGTGCCCTTTTTTGTGCACCGGAGTTATAAAGGCAGACTTCTAGATTTGGGGAAGAGAACATGAAGAGAGCAAATTTTTAAACAATAGAGATACTGGCAAGGCTATGGTTTTAGCGCACCCAATCAGAAACTTAGTTTATTATATATATTAGTTAGATTATCATAAGTATAGTCCATCTTTGTCTTCCTGAATTCTGTGGTCTAAATAACAAATCAGTTTTGTGTTTATTTTTTATTCTCGAGCTTATGGCTAAATAATAACAACTGCACGGGTCGATCTGCAAGGTTAAGCAACGCTTGCCGAAGTCGGTCCTTGGCTCGGTGTCCATCTTAAATAGGTATCTATATAAATATACAAGAATTTCTCGTTTAAAGATATTAGATTACATACATACAATCATACTGCGAGAATGCTTAGTTATTTAAATTGCTTATTTTGAGATAATTTATTTTTCTGTCACCTAGGAATCACTTAAGAAATTTTCTTCTATTTGTAAAAAGGAGTGATATGGTTTTAAAAACAAATATTTAAAAAATTGTTCCATTTAAAAATATGATCAAAAGCGCGTCGGAACATGCACAGTAAAGCGTTGCATACTCGGGAGAGGCGGCACAGCACAAAATTTAAAGCTTTTTTTAATTATTGATAGGCTCACGTTTGACGGTAAGCGATGATGTGGTCGACGGTGATGCACGCTTGCCTAGAAGTAACCTATTCACTCTTGACATAAAGACTTCCTAAGATTGTAGCTATCTGGAAATACACACTCTGACACGGAGTTCCACTCCTTAGCTGTACGGACAGTGACAGTATTCCCAAAACGTTTAGTGCGAATGAGTGGGATGTCCACTACCGATAGCGTATCGCTGTACGTCTTGTGTCTGATGATGGAACGGGCTAGGCGGAATTAAGTCATGCAATTTAATGAACGCCGTTTATTCCGTTCCGTTTTTGCCATTTGGCTACGGAACCCTAAATTATCGCCGACAGATGTTTTACATCTGAGCAAATATGCGAAAAAGTTATGGAAAATACTTGAAGGCTTTCGTTCCGTATCGAATCTCTGAATAGATCGGTGTACCCAAAAGGTTTTTTTCCTGGAAAAATCCATGAAATATATTGTTTCAGCGTATCTCTGCCTGATAAACAAGGCCACACTATATTGTTTAGTTAGTTGGTAGACCTCTATAGTCTTTAGTATATTTTCTATAGCTATACATTTAGCTTATTTCATACTTGGCCAACAATTCTAAATTTTTGCCAGTTCTAAATATACTTTGTAAACAGTATGGCGGAAACCGATCGATATTGTTCGCGACGAGGCGTCACATAGCTTATAGTTTACATATTTCGCTCATGTACTAGCATAATACATGAAATACCTTATGTAGGTAATGTATGTAATAGATTAGGTTTTTTTTTTTCGTTTATTTTCATGTAAACACCCCCAAAATGGCGGGGTCGCAAGTAGTGCTATGTGCGTTCTACTCACATGCCAATCGTATTATTTTCCTTACACACATTAGTTTGTTAGGAAACACCGTCTAGGTGTTCTAGATACTAAACCTTGATGCTATGACTGAAAAACTGTACATAACAACAGGACATAGACAGGGATAATGCAGTTTCACACTGAAAGGGTAAATATACACACATTTTCCTCCAGTAAGTGATCAGGAAACTCGTTATAAGCGATTTAGCGCTTCTAGGTTACCTAGATTTCTGCCTAAGCCCTGTAAATAGATCACCAATGTACTTCTAGTACATAGACATCACTTGTTTGAGATAAAGTGTTTGTATGAACCAGCATAGACGTTTCTATGCGCTTGTCAGCGGGCTCACACATGATATGCTTTCTGAAGCATTACATTTGTGGGCCTTCAGGCAGGCGCCTGGACACGATCATGATACATAGCTGCTATATAGCTATACATACACATACATAAGCGTTAAAGCTGTGAAACAACACAATATTTTCCTATTGCGGCCGCTTCCCGGCACCTAAAGTACCAGAAGCGCTGGTGGTACACCCATCAGTGTACCACCATTCGATAGCCCAGTTTTTTGGCTTCCCAACCACACACTTCTAGAATGAGCCTAGCTGTGGTGTTTGGGGAGCTAACCGACTTGACATTTCGCGAGGTTCCATAGTTTTCTCGTGGTATCGACCATGTTAGGATGAATACTGCTTCGAGGGTTGGAGCTATATCCACCAGACTTCCACCATCGGATCCACCGGACCAGCCGATGTACAATTTAACTTTATATGCTAGAAATTTGCACATATTCTAACCTTTAGCACTTTCAGGCAGCTGTGCGCCTGAAAGATATAGCTATAGAAATACTACATTTCGATAGCCGAGTAGAAGGGCTTCAAGACCTTGGCTGGTACCCTACTAGTAAGATGTATAATTGTAGTAGAAAATAGCTTGTAAACCCAGAAATTTACAGTTTCCCCTTTTTTAGTGTTCTTCCTGCAAGAACTCCCTGGAGGTAATAGTTAGGAATCTGGACGACGGTTCGGAGGATAGGCCATCTCAAGATCTATCCAATCATATAAGTTGGGCCAGGATCGGTTCAGTAAAAGGGGAGTTTCTGTCAGTTTATAGCTTAAGTAGATATTGAAAATTTTTTGTAAATAAAAATCTGCGCGCACGCAAATTCAAGGCCCTCGTTACGGTAACGTTTAGTAGAAGGATAGTGCGCCTACGCACCGTCCAATTTGTAGCCATTATTTTACATAGAAAAAAAATCCACGCATTTATGGGTTAAGCTCGCCTTTGTACATAAGTTTTCCTTTTGTATTTTAAATATTTATTTTGTGTACAATAAAGAATATGAATATGAAGACTATGAAAAAACGTCGCAAATAGTCATGAAGAATTAAGTCTTTTATTTCTGGACATCACGCCTTCACCTCAACACCACTTGGCAGCCTTCAACCAGCTCCCAGAGTCATGAATTCCCGATGACAACTGAACTATAGGTGCAGGGGCGTCAACGCGTTCGAGCAGGAGCCTTACAACCTCAGAATACCTATCTACCTCGAGCGATCACGTCCATCCCGTACATATATAATATTTCAGGTGTAGATACTTGTAAAATTATTAAAACAAATCTAGTCTCATAAATACTTGTCAGCATTTATAAAGATTTCGTTTTGGAGAAAGAATTTGGGTTTCGAACGACTCTGACTGATGTCAACTTGAAATAACACTAGGCATGTGGAGACAGGAAATCGAGGACTAAAGAGGGCGATTGTTCAGTGGTTGATTGGTGATGAAACTAAAGAGAAATACAGTGAGAGAGTGAGAGTTAACGATTGATCGTGTAGATCAAACTACGTGCCTGGTGAAATGTCCTTCACGTTATTCTCTTTTACTTGAAGTGATTAGTTAGGTACGTTGTAACTTTACTTAAAAAGAAAGCTGAAAGACGCTCATTTGTTGTCTCCTTGCCCGAAAAGGACCCAAACAATAATGGCCTTTTCAGGCAATTGGTATATAGTCTTCCCAACATACTTATAATTCATTTACATTATATGAATACATTACAAATTCAGTGAAGTCCCTGACTCATGGGCTAGGTGACTTAAATGCCTTATAACTTTTAGAGTTCGACTGCGGCAGTTTCTTATCGCATCGCAGAAAAAATTGGAGATGACTGTTTCGAACACGTCCATTATATAACTGGCTGTCATGTACTTCCCGAGTCAATCTGTCTAATTGTCTATTTAGCGTATCTCGTGGTCAAAACCTGTGAGCAAAGGATATAGGCACTTAGTAATTAAGTGATTTGTGGATCTTTAGTGTACACATGTTATTTACGTGTATTTATTTATTTGTTGTAACTAACATATTTAGTTTTAGTCTAGCCAAATCGGTTACTTTATTTGGACTTACGCCATCATTTATTTATTGGTTATTGTAAGAGTATTTATTATTTTATACTTTATACATTTAACTTTATAAATACCTAACCAAGTAATCAAAATTAATTTATAACAGAATCAACACGCCTAAGAACTGGAACTTTTCTACTGCAAAACATTATATTTTTTTATTGTAAGGAATAAATTAAAGTTGCGGGTATACTTACGTGAAATACTCATCGCATAACACTGTAACAACACCAACATATCACATCTGCTTGGCAACCATATGTCACTGCAGGGATCCAGCAGAATATCAGCGTCAGATATATCTGCCTGACACGTGCTGAGCTGCAGCCTAATTGTGTAAGTAAATTCGGCAAACGAAACAATCTGTTTCTTTCCCAAAAACACACACATACACAAAAAAGTTCAATCTTTATTCAACTTTTTTGTGTATGTGTGTGTTTTTGGGAAAGAAACAGATTGTTTCCGTTGCCGAATTTACTTACACAATTAGGCTGCTGGACTCCCATTTGGTGCAACCTTAAGACGCACACCGCACTGTGTTTTGATTGTCAAATCTAATGTTACTGTGATGTTACTGGTGTAAATTTTACTTTTATTTCTGATATTATGGTTTCCTTTTTCTTTTTATGTTGGCACCTTGTTTTTAAACATGTAAATTGTAGATAATAATTTAACTAAGATTTTGTGTGTTGTGCTGTGTCTTTTGTGTGCACTAAATAAATGTTGTATCTATCTATCTATCTGATGTCCCAATATTGGTTATAATAAACCCTTTTTCTCAAAAATTAACCGACTTTAATAGCAAAACAATAACTTTGCAACATAACTTTCGTTTCAGAAGTCAGTACCTTTAGTACCACTTGTTTTTATAATTTTTGGACACCGTCTTTCAAAACGAAGGTTATTTTGCAGTGTTTTGCTTTTGAAGTTGGTTTAGTTTAGTCCCGATAAGTGACTAATAATGATCTTGATGATGGTCGATGGTGCAGAAAAGTTCTGGGATGGCGACCGTGAACTGGAAGACGCAGCGAACTTGGAACTTTGGAAGGCCTCCCACTATTTGGACTGATGTGGACTGATGACCTGGTTAAGGTTGCGGGTATCCGCTGGATGCGAGAGGCACAGGATCAGTCGAGTGGAGATGCCTGGGGGATGTCCTATGTCCAGTAGTGGACGTCTTTCGACTGAAATGATGATGATGAATGATCTTTATAGAAAATGTTGAAACGTTATTTTTTGTTTTAACTCTAGAATAAACTCAAAAGCATCTATGTCTCTCTGTTTGTTGCCTTCTAATTAGGAGCATCGTGAGCGAAAATTTTTGTTTTCTATATCTTCTTCTATACGAACAAGGCAAAAAATCGTGGATCAAACAAAACAGGGAGATATTTGGGGTTATTCGCAATAGATCCTAAATAAACAATAGCTTAATATCTTGGTTTAAGTCTGTGGTGTTCACTAATTAGGGGTTGGGGTTTATAATAATACACTCAAATTATCAGTAAGCACAGAGCTCCACATGGATACGTCCTGTCACCGATGTGGGTGACAACTTAATAATTAATAAGTAGGTAGACGCAGGCACGTATTGCTCTGTCGTTTATTATAGGATACCACATCTCTTCCTTTTTATAATAATAATTATTTTGCAAGTGTAATTACATTAAAGATATTTATTGAGACAAGACAAAAGATATTTATTTCAACTGGGCCACCAAGCGGCACTTTTGAATGTCACAATTTAAATTTACATGGCATAAAAGTTGATTCTACCGTGCATTCGGAAAGTAGCTTGTTATGGAGAAGAATGCACAAGAAACTCCATACTTACTCTTTTAAAAATAATGATTTTTACAATATTTAGGTACATGAGTACATACATTAATAAATTCACATATGTGAGGACAATGCACCCAGAATAGCACTACACACTATACTACGTAAAGTTTTAGTATTTGCATTAAATACTAACATATTATATAATATGTTTTAATCAATACAGTGTTTTATTTAAAGTCTTACGAATCATCACTTCTTGATCGATAACCTTCCGGCCTATGTGGCCTACAGGTTTTTTTTTTTTTTTTAACAGTATTATCTGCCGTTGTTGGATGTTATTTGAATATCTAATTAATGACATAAATTATCTGCCGTTGTTAGATGTTATAATTTTACGATTTACGGCTTTTGAAATATATTTCATAACACTATTATTGTGTTTTATCTAGAAGTTTCACAATTTCGACCTTGTGTAAAATATTTGGATTTTACATTAGTAGTCCTTATGGATTTAAACATATTTCATATTTAAATACTCTGGACTCATGATTAAACTAGGTCTTTGTTTTTATTTGGCCAAAGAACCAGTTTAAGAGTTCGTTTCTCTTTTTTTTTTCTTTTTTGTACAAAGACTAATATCGTCTCGTTATTTTTTTTTTCTCTGACAGTACACTGTCTATCTTTAGTTTCCACATGAGTGAAATTAATTGTTTTTGTTTGTCGAACTGAACCAGTACAGTCACTAAAGTAACAGAACTGGTGTCAGCGACTACTTGGGTGCAATACAAACTTTTGTGTCATTGTAGCCAAGGGTAGGCAATATAGAGACACAATATTTTGGTTTCAAAACTATAGATCGATTTTATAGTTGTGAAATTAAGGATCCACTTGCCAACAAAATTGATCCAGAAAACTGGATTACTTTTATACTTCCCAAGTACTTGAGCGTTTGTGTTTAACCGTCGATTTCACCAACCGGTTAAATTATTATAAACGCATCACAATTAAACGTCAGTCAAGTGATGCAAATTTTGGATTCGATCAATCGCAGTAGCAGACGCGTGCGTTTGACAATTCCCTTTTTTCTTTCATCGTTTTTATTACATTTGTTGTTTATAAGTTTTAGCACTCCTTCGCCAAGCAATATATGCTTAAAATATGCATGAACAAAAGCATTTTTGATTTTTACTTTATAGAAAAATATTGCAGTCTGGGATTTAGGAGTGATAATCATGTGTGGTTTTCTTAGCAACACTACCTTAGTATTATATATTATCTAAGGCTATATGCATGTCCAAATTATAAGAATATCATTATCAGGCTTTAAAACTTGGGGAAACCCTAGATTATGGTTTTACTTACGGGTTCCATGTCTTTAGCTCGTATTGTGTTTTTACCTTTGATTCCAGGAATTGGGACTTAACTATGAGGTTGTCAAATTGTTTTGAAAATAGAGATCTCTAGATTTAATTTTGCGAAATTGAACATTTGTTTATTTTCAGTGGCATTCAGACCAAGTGTTTGTTTTAGTACATTAACGAAAATGGTAGCTTTCATCCACAAGATTCGTTGACCAAATTGATTGAATTGTTTTGAAAATAGAAATCTCTAGATAAACCTTTTCGAATTTGGAAATTTGTTATTTTTTTTTTTAGTGGAATTCAGACCAAAACCTTTTGTAGTAGGTACATTAGGGTCAATGGCAGCTTTTACCCAAATTATTAGTTTTTACCACTAATCATTTAGAGCCAGTTTTACTGTCTTAACTGTTCATCCAATAAGCTTTGCACATGCAAATTTGTAATCAATTGTTGCATCGTCATTGACTTGAAAAATATAGTCTAGAAAAGTGGACCTTTTAAGCTTCGACAAACACTTCGACAGACAAAAGTTGGGACTTTTTCTCTTATTGGCCTTTGTTTTGTAGTGTTTTTGGAAATAACATTAGAAAACTCCTTTTATTCTGTTCTCATTCATTGTACTAGGAATTGGTAACTGAGCATTATCTTTGTAACTCAGGAGCAGTTTACTGCATTACGTTTTAAGTGCCAAAATGCTCATCTCTACATTGGCATAAATACGGCAGAAACCGTTAGTTATCACGTTTGTGATTGTATTGCCATATCGACAAAAGAGGTTATACCTCTTGTTCATGTATCAATTTTAATAAGGCAAGTACTTGTTGCATTTTGGCTCTGACAACGTTATGCTGACTAGTGTTTGCTTTTGCTACTTACATTTAAATTGACAGTGCATGTTGCATTAGCTGCATTCAAATTAACTTCTTGCAATAATTATAACATTTTTAAAATAATCAAAATGCTAATTATAAAATTAACAATTGAGTTTATATTTAAACTGATTAAGCTCTATTCATAACAAGAGTTCAGTGTGGCTCTGTTTACGTTGGAATGTTTAAATAAGCAAACTCTAGCTAGCAAGCCGCACAAAAGTCCCTCAAGTACGTGGGACACTCAGAAAGTTTTGCGAAACTAAAAAAAATTGTTCTATACGTACATATATTTTTATTAAATCTTTTTAAAGTACTTTCCACCAGCCTCTATACAAAGATTCATGCGCCTAAACCAGTTTTCAAAACACTTTTTCCAGTCCGCCGCAGACACCTCGTTTACAGCCTGCTCGAACGCAGCCAGCGCATCTTCCGGCGACGAAAATTGTATCCCTTTGAGCTGATTTTTTATTTTTGGGAATAAAAAGAAGTCACACGGTGCTAGATCAGGGCTGTAAGGAGGGTGACCCAGGAGTTTGACTGGCATGCTGTCCAGGAAGTCCCTCGTTTTGAGTGCGGTGTGCGCAGGTGCATTGTCGTGGTGGAGCAGTAGCCCGCGGAGCCCTGTGTTTGGTCGCTTGTTGCTTATAACAGAGAAAACTTCTGGCAAACATTTGGTAGTATACCATTCGGCATTAATGCTTCTTTGATCCCGTAAGGGAATTGATACCAAGTGGCCAGTCAAATTAAAAAAGCTAGCGATCAAAATCTTACCCCCGCTTCTAGATCGCTTCACTTTGGTAGGCGTTGGCTCATTTTGAAACACCCAAACAGTCGACTGGCGCTTGGTTTCTGGGTCGTATTGATAAATCCAGGACTCATCACCTGTAACGATGTCGTAAACACGCCGAGACGAGCCTGCTTCAAATTTGTTAAGCATATCACGGCACCATTCCACCCGGGCCTGCTTCTGAGCATCGGTGAGGTTGTGCGGCACCCAGCGTGATACTATCCTCCTCACGCGAAGATGGCTGTGTAGAATCTCGTGAACGCTTCCCGATCCAATCTTCAATATGTGTTGAATCTCCTGATATGTAATTCGCCTATTGTCTTGGATTAAATTTTTCACTGCTAGCACGTTTTCTTCGGTAACAGCCGTCAAAGGGCGACCGCTTCTTTCGTCATCCCCCAAAGTTGGTCGACCGCGCTTGAATTCGTTATACCAACGATACACGGTTGCCTTGGAAGGGCCTTCATCCATGAATGCCATTTGAAGTCTATCGTACGATTCATCCGGTTTCAGGCGACACTTGAAATCGTATAAAATCATAGCTCTAAAATGTTCCCGGCGCAGATCCATATTTCAGTGAGACACAATACTTTGAATTAACTCGCAAAAAATGTGGAGGGAAATTTTGAAATTGGAACTTACTTATTTTTACTTATAAATAATCATATTTTCGAAAAACATTATAACTGGCCAGTCTCCCATATATAAAAACTTTTTTTCGCAATACTTTCTGAGGGGCCTGGTACCTGTTAAGTGCCAGACTGCCAGTTAACTCGAGTCCCAGTCTATCACCTCAGGAAACGGTTCTTTATTTTTTTCTTATTTGAATATATAGTCAGTACAAAATGCATTCGATTTGATTCTTATTTAGCCTTAACAAATTTCATGATACTTTTTAATTTTAACAACAAGTTTATACCTAATTTGGCATCACATTGCTTCGAATTTATCGAAGTGGAACTTTTTCATTTTTATCATTCAATAAAATAACTGAATGAATGAATTTACGATTCATCGCTGAAACATCTTGTTTTGACCCAATAATTCGTTTCGATTAATTGGCATCAATTAACGGTTCACCGTTCAAATATTTTGTTTTAGATAATATCTTTCGATATGATTGACATCTTTTTTTTTTTTTTTTTTATTTTTTTTTTCCACTTAACACCTTAACTGCCCGGAAATGAGACACAATTGAAAATGTATTGTTTGTCGGTCAACTGGTGTCTGCCATGGCGTTCAACGTGTTAAGATCCAATAATATCTTTCGATATGATTGACATCTTTTTTTTTTTTTTCTCTCACTTTAGATTCAATACTATCTTTCGATATGATTGACATCATTTTTTTTTTTTTTCTCACTTTAGATTCAATAATATCTTTCGATATGATTGACATCTTTTTTTTTTTTTTTATTTTTTTTTTCCACTTAAGATCCAATAATATCTTTCGATATGATTGACATCTTTTTTTTTTTTTCTCACTTTAGATTCAATACTATCTTTCGATATGATTGACATCATTTTTTTTTTTTTTTCTCACTTTAGATTCAATAATATCTTTCGATATGATTGACATCATTTATTTTGGCCTTTCACTTTAGATCCAATAATATCTTTCGATATGATTGACATCATTTATTTCGACCTTTCACTTAAGATCCAATAATATCTTTCGATATGATTGACATCTTTTTTTTTTCTCTTACTTTAGATTCAATAATATCTTTCGATATGATTGACATCATATTTTTTGGCCTTTCACTTTAGATCCAATAATATCTTTCGATATGATTGACATCATTTATTTCGACCTTTCACTTAAGATCCAATAATATCTTTCGATATGATTGACATCTTTTTTTTTTTCTCTCACTTTAGATTCAATAATATCTTTCGATATGATTGACATCATTTTTTTTTTTTTTTTTTTTTTTTTCTCACTTTAGATTCAATAATATCTTGCGATATGATTGACATCATTTATTTTGACCTTTCACTTTAGATCCAATAATATCTTTCGATATGATTGACATCATTTATTTCGACCTTTCACTTTAGATCCAATAATATCTTTCGATATGATTGACATCATTTATTTCGACCTTTCACTTTAGATTCAATAATATCTTTCGATATGATTGACATCATTTATTTTGGCCTTTCACTTTAGATCCAATAATATCTTTCGATATGATTGACATCATTTATTTCGACCTTTCACTTTAGATCCAATAATATCTTTCGATATGATTGGCAATTGATGTGTCGTTATCGTTTTTTAAACAACGTAACGACACCGTTGATCATTGGTCAACCTTTGACAAAACTATCTATTTTGGCAACTATCTATTTCTAAATGTTTAATGTGTTACTCTACGGTTTAACTTAAACACGTTTACCAAACGATTTTTATAGTATTCGATGAACTTCCCTCAGTACATTACCAAGCTTAGGACTGGCTGGATTCCACGTCCTGCTATTAACATTGCATTTATGTGATTGCTAGTACATATCGAGATAGTAAATCGAAATTCGAAACAATTGTGTCGCAGGTTACAATCGCAACGTATGCGACAAAGTCAAGGTTCCAAACGAAGTTTTACATAATAATAATATCGTCCTAAGTTACTTAGGAATAAGCTTCATTATCGCATTGTCAAATTCAGCTTATCATCCACCCTAAAGAATATAGCTCTCTTACTCGCACGCATCAAAACGCTCTATCTGGCTTATTCTCTTCAACCAGCTACGTTGACAAATTCAAGTGGGTGTGTTATAGTTTGCGGGGATTTATAGCGTTGTGACACAGCTTTGGTTTCGTTTCATAAGTAACGAGTGATGTTTGAGAAATATATCGTTTTGAAAATTAGACAGTTTAGAAAATAGATAGTTTTGCTTTGCTTGAATAACTGTTGAACTTGAATAAGTGATTATTGTTTTGTGCGATGGATCGTTTTATAACTATATACGTTGGTAACGCTCCATCGCTTTATTAGCAAACGGATTTGGTCAACCGGATTAAACCGGGTTTGAGTTTTTTATTGCTGTCGAAATGTAGTTTTTATTTGAATTTCATAACCTTATTTCGGTACACGGTTTTGTTTATTTACACAAGTCAAGTAATGATTTCAATGATTTATGTAGCATATCCCTCAGCTTATCGCCGATGCGGATCGCTCATGAATAGGCAAATAATTATAAAAATAACATTCTGCTAAATTTCACATTTCCATTACTTACTACCCTCATTATCTTTTATTTTTTCCAAAACACATGCAATAAAATAATACTTTTGTTGCTGACCAATTTCCGTAAGTGGGACATTATTTGATATAATCACTTTACTCACTGCGCTTTTACTCGTCGCCAATGTGGTGTTCACTAATTAGGGGTTGGGGTTTATAATAATACACTCAAATTATCAGTAAGCACAGAGCTCCACATGGATACGTCCTGTCACCGATGTGGGTGACAACTTAATAATTAATAAGTAGGTAGACGCAGGCACGTATTGCTCTGTCGTTTATTATAGGATACCACAAAGTCGTAGGACAATCTGCTGACCTATACCGCCAAACCCGCCGGTTGCCTCTTGAGCTGGGATCGAGCGGGGAGTAGACAGACACAGACTTCACCAGACAGTGGTTGGAACTACCCAAAGGTGAAGTTATACTATGCACATTAATCATAAAATAAATAAATAATTAAGCTCTAAGATTAGCAAAAGCAACAGTTCAACGTTATGTTAAATATCTCCTATATCCAATTGCTTTAACTAATGCCAGTGCTATAATCGACGATGATTGAGTTTTGAGTTTATCCTCCTAACTTGAGTATTATTTTGATCAATTCCTCGAGTTCTAAAGTTTTCATTTAGACTATATTTGGTTGTGTCGATAGCCATTGTAATCATTTATTAGATTAGGGGGCGTCCATTAATTATGTGATTTAACGATAATACTCTCGCCCACGTTAGATTCGGCTCGACTTCCACTCCCCTAAACGTCCCACGTAATAAGGACGCCCCCTAATCTGTATCTAAAATTACTTATTTCATTTGCAATAAGATCTGCTCATGTTTGGATGTCATGCCAGTTACCAGTTACGATAAGCGACATAAAAACCACGTAATTGAATGAAACAATTCTGATATGAATATATTTTTTTATTAATAGATAACATTGAAGGTAGGTACATATTAATATTTATTACAAGCTATTGATTCATTTTATTCAGTGAAAGAAGATAAAATAGAACTTAAATATTTTTATTTAGACCTCCTAAGATCTAGGCTCTACCAGTGGTCGTCACACTTTTCTGATCAAGGGCCACAGGAGAATGTGAGGTGGGTATGCGGGCTGCACTACTCGTGGATTGGGTAGTTGACACCACCAATCTATTCACATAGGTATTATTAAGAGCTGTGTATGAAAATGCGATTAACCCATATTTCCTTTATTAATTCAGCATCAGTGAAATGTTTCAATTTTTTTGCAACAATATTACATGCTTTTGTAACAGCGTCATTTTTTCCAAATGCAGTCGTTATCATATTTTGTTGCCGATGAAATGAATATTTGATTGAGGATATCCGCAGGAGGACCAAAGTTACTGACATCGTGAGGAAACCCGCATATAATAGCACTAAAATTTCGAAGTCATGTGATATGCACCACAGGGCTCTCGTGGTGTTTTACATATTCCCTCTCTCACAGAGAGGAGGCCTCTGTTCTAGCAGTGAGAACATTGAAAGGCCGGTGATGATGCTGATGTCTTCCAAAGGGAACTTTTGTTGAAACTCCCGCTATTATAATATTGTTAAAGATGTATAATATAACGCGCGTAATTTGTAAACAAAGAAGTGTGTGGTACAGCAGGTACGTTAAAACAATGGCATGGTGGCCGCACTGAGCGGTAGAAAGCTACTGGTTGTCGAAACTCAGGCAAGTTTTTACTCATGTTCGGTTCTCCTGTATTTCTTTTTTTAGTTAACTCCATGCACAAAATAGTTTTGTTAATTATTGTCATTGTTTACTAAAATTAATTTTACTATTGCGGCCGCACGAATATCGTCCGCGGGCCGCGAGATCCGCAGTACGACGACCACTCTAGTCCATAGACAAGTGACACTATCAGCGATAGCAATTTTCAAAGAGTCAAAAATATAGGCACTATCGAAATGTAACGTGATCAATTCATACATTTGGCATCAAATTCGCTATCGCTTCGTCACTTTGGTTGGGGCCTCTACACATTTAGTACCATATTTATTTTCCAGCGCCATAGCCAGCGCCATTTCTTCCTCTAGCTCTTCCTCTAGTATTGGCCCTGCGAGTATTAGAGGAAGAGCCACGGGCAGATCTACCGCTATATACTTCGATAATAGGGCCAGTGTTAGAGGGAGAGGCAGCGGAAGCACTAGCGGAAGCGCTAGCGTGATAAACATCGTAAGGGCCAGCGCCTGTCCCGCCGTTACCTGGAAGAAATATACGGTTTTAGAAATTTATTTTCTCAAAAGATTGACACAAACACATAAGTACAGTAGGTGGGGTAGGTAGGGTAGGTAGGGTAGGTAGGGAAGGTAGCGTAGGTAGGGTAGGTAGGGTAGGTAGGGTAGGTAGGGTAGGTAGGGTAGGTAGGGTAGGTAGGGTAGGTAGGGTAGGTATTTTTTTTTTTTTATTTTTTTTTTTTTTTTTTTTAAATACTACTAATCCCGCTCAACAAAGTTGGCGCCTATTCTGTGCAAATTCTTTTATTCCATTCCTCTTTCATGCTTCTCGTACTTTCATTCTTCATACCAGGGTTCTTCTTGCATACGTCATCTTGTATACAGTGGGTGGGACTCCCACTTTGTTTAAATACTTAAAAGGCAACTTTATTTATTTAGTGTGAGGTCAAAAGACAAAAGTGCTAAATATACAAGGTTTCAAATTAAATAAAAAAGTGCTGTTGATCACAGTAAAATATGCAAAAAGTGCTGCAGATCACAGATAAGGTACAGAAGTGCTTATCATAGGGAAAATCACAATATAAATAAAGCCTTACACTTAGGGATGAGAAGCACAACAGTGCTTTTCACCATACAGACAATCTGTTTTCTTAGGTACCTACTACTCCAGTGCACAGTTCGTCATTGCAGTTTTGTGCGTGCTATTCTATGCTTCTTACAAAATATTCTTATAATACTGGTGAAGCATAGTGCCACTTCAGCTTCGGTTTCGTGCAATGACGGTGAAGGCCACATTAACACAGTACACTAGGAACTTTTCCCTGTGTTGCTTAGTCATGAGCCCATGCAGGCTCTCCTTCGTCAGTCGCCTGTCCAGCTCACATTCGAGTTGGTAGCGTTCCCTGATAAATAACGGGCAATCTACAAGTATGTGCTGGACAGTCTCTGCCACGCCTGGATCGCAGACGCACGATGGGCTCTCCTTACACTTGAAGCGATTCAAGTATTCAGAGAACCCGCCATGCCCCGTCAAAACCTGCGTGAGAACGCCTGTGGGCCGCACCTGTTTTACAATACGGAAAGCCGCTATGGCATCCGGAAGAAACATTTTCGTCACAGAGGCCGTCTCGCCTGACACATATCTTCGGTTCCATTCATCAAGCGATTCCAAACGGATCTGTCGCTTGATAAATGACACCGGACACTGGTCGTAGTCCGGCTTCCTCCGTAACGACAATGCTGCCCTCTTTGCCAACTCGTCCGCTCGCTCATTCCCCGGCAGGCCCGCGTGGGCCTTGATCCAGAACAAAGACACAGCTTTGCTCTGGCCCACGGCTTTAGCCAAATTGGCACGCGCGTGAACCGCCAGGGGATGGAGAGAGCCATAGCTTGCAAGCGTCTGCAATGCTGACATTGAGTCACTGTACAAACCATAGCTCGTCTCTTGCCGCGTGAGGATCACGTCCGTTGCTTTGCAGATGGCCAGGAGTTCCGCCTGGTAGACTGTGCAGTACGCGGCTAAGCTAAGTTTGAGGTTCCGGACTTCGCCTTCACTATCCCAAATGGATAATGCGGCTCCGACCTTCCCCTCAATCTTGCTACCGTCGGTGAAGATTCGCACCGCCTGCACATTGTTGCTGTCTAGCAACTGTTGGTCTGCCAGGCACATGAACTCCAGGAGCATTTGTGTAGCTGGATGAGGAGCCTCTGCAAACCCTACCGCACTTTCTATCTCCCTATCTCCTGGTACAAACCGGGATGGCCCTCTCCTCGCTTCATACAGGGCGGCTGCCTCCTGTATGCGCAGATCTAGAGGTAGTATTCCGGACAGTACCAGTGCCGAGTTCAGGGAGACAGTACGGTAAGATTTACAGATCTTCTGGACGAATCCTCTTTGGACCGAGCCTAGCTTCTTCCGTATTCCCAGCTTCTTCGTAGCGGGAGCCCAGGCTGCGGCCGCGTACGTTATTATGGGCTCAATCATAGCAGTGTAGATTGTGTGTATGATCTGTGCGTCCAATCCCCAACTCACTTTAGCGGCGCGGGACAGCTGTTTATAAATGTTAGCTGCCCTCCTGCAGACGTTCGCGGTGTGCTCGTTGAAGGTGAGCTTCTCGTCTATGGTTAGACCCAACAGCTTCATCTTCTTAACCATACCAATGTCGACCCCGGCCATGCTCAGCCTTGGGGTATCTTACTTGCGCTTGTTGGTTACGACCATCGCACAGGTTTTGTGCGGTGCGAACCTCAGCTTGTTTCTGACGCCCCAACTCTGAATATGGGCGAGGGCTGCACTGGCAGATGTTGAAACTTCAGTCGCTGAGTCCCCATCCAGAACCAAGACGATATCATCGGCGAACGCCTGCCCGAAGATCCCGCGCTGTTCCAATTCCTGCAACAGTGGGTCTAGAATGAGATTCCACAGGATGGGACCACCTATTGACCCTTGAACACAGCCCTTGCTAGTCACTCGCGTGCATTCCTCCCCAGCGTAACGAACCTTGACTTTCCTACTGTCGAGATAGCTATCTAGCAGCCTTCTTATGTTCACCGGGCACTTTTCCACAGCCAGTTTGACCTTGATGGCTGGCCACCAAGCACTATCGAAGGCCCCCTCTATATCCAGCGACACCAGGACAATTAGCTTCTTCAGCCTCAACTTGTCCTGTACGTGCTTCACTAGCGTATAGAGGGCGTCCTCAGTGCTTCTCTGGGGCATAAAGCCAAACTGGCGAGGTAGGGTAGGTAGGGTAGGTAGGGTAGGTAGGGTAGGTAGGGTAGGTAGGGTAGGTAGGGTAGGTAGGGTAGGTAGGGTAGGTAGGGTAGGTAGGGTAGGTAGGGTAGGTAGGGTAGGTAGGGTAGGTAGGGTAGGTAGGGTAGGTAGGGTAGGTAGGGTAGGTAGGGTAGGTAGGGTAGGTAGGGTAGGTAGGGTAGGTAGGGTAGGTAGGGTAGGTAGGGTAGGTAGGGTAGGTAGGGTAGGTAGGGTAGGTAGGGTAGGTAGGGTAGGTAGGGTAGGTAGGGTAGGTAGGGTAGGTAGGGTAGGTAGGGTAGGTAGGGTAGGTAGGGTAGGTAGGGTAGGTAGGGTAGGTAGGGTAGGTAGGGTAGGTAGGGTAGGTAGGGTAGGTAGGGTAGGTAGGGTAGGTAGGGTAGGTAGGGTAGGTAGGGTAGGTAGGGTAGGTAGGGTAGGTAGGGTAGGTAGGGTAGGTAGGGTAGGTAGGGTAGGTAGGGTAGGTAGGGTAGGTAGGGTAGGTAGGGTAGGTAGGGTAGGTAGGGTAGGTAGGGTAGGTAGGGTAGGTAGGGTAGGTAGGGTAGGTAGGGTAGGTAGGGTAGGTAGGGTAGGTAGGGTAGGTAGGGTAGGTAGGGTAGGTAGGGTAGGTAGGGTAGGTAGGGTAGGTAGGGTAGGTAGGGTAGGTAGGGTAGGTAGGGTAGGTAGGGTAGGTAGGGTAGGTAGGGTAGGTAGGGTAGGTAGGGTAGGTAGGGTAGGTAGGGTAGGTAGGGTAGGTAGGGTAGGTAGGGTAGGTAGGGTAGGTAGGGTAGGTAGGGTAGGTAGGGTAGGTAGGGTAGGTAGGGTAGGTAGGGTAGGTAGGGTAGGTAGGGTAGGTAGGGTAGGTAGGGTAGGTAGGGTAGGTAGGGTAGGTAGGGTAGGTAGGGTAGGTAGGGTAGGTAGGGTAGGTAGGGTAGGTAGGGTAGGTAGGGTAGGTAGGGTAGGTAGGGTAGGTAGGGTAGGTAGGGTAGGTAGGGTAGGTAGGGTAGGTAGGGTAGGTAGGGTAGGTAGGGTAGGTAGGGTAGGTAGGGTAGGTAGGGTAGGTAGGGTAGGTAGGGTAGGTAGGGTAGGTAGGGTAGGTAGGGTAGGTAGGGTAGGTAGGGTAGGTAGGGTAGGTAGGGTAGGTAGGGTAGGTAGGGTAGGTAGGGTAGGTAGGGTAGGTAGGGTAGGTAGGGTAGGTAGGGTAGGTAGGGTAGGTAGGGTAGGTAGGGTAGGTAGGGTAGGTAGGGTAGGTAGGGTAGGTAGGGTAGGTAGGGTAGGTAGGGTAGGTAGGGTAGGTAGGGTAGGTAGGGTAGGTAGGGTAGGTAGGGTAGGTAGGGTAGGTAGGGTAGGTAGGGTAGGTAGGGTAGGTAGGGTAGGTAGGGTAGGTAGGGTGGGTAGGGTAGGTAGGGTAGGTTGGGTAGGTTGGGTAGGTAGGGTAGGTAGGGTAGGTAGGTTAGGTAGGGTAGGTAGGGTAGGTAGGGAAGGTAGGGTAGGTAGCGTAGGTAGGGTAGGTAGGGTAGGTAGGGTAGGTAGGTTAGGTAGGTTAGGTACGGTAGGTAGGGTAGGTAGGGTAGGTAGGGTAGGTAGGGTAGGTAGGGTAGGTAGGGTAGGTAGGGTAGGTAGGGTAGGTAGGGTAGGTAGGGTAGGTAGGGTAGGTAGGGTAGGTAGGGTAGGTAGGGTGGGTAGGGTAGGTAGGGTAGGTTGGGTAGGTTGGGTAGGTAGGGTAGGTAGGGTAGGTAGGTTAGGTAGGGTAGGTAGGGTAGGTAGGGAAGGTAGGGTAGGTAGCGTAGGTAGGGTAGGTAGGGTAGGTAGGGTAGGTAGGTTAGGTAGGTTAGGTACGGTAGGTAGGGTAGGTAGGGTAGGTAGGGTAGGTAGGGTAGGTAGGGTAGGTAGGGTAGGTAGGGTAGGTAGGGTAGGTAGGGTAGGTAGGGTAGGTAGGGTAGGTAGGGTAGGTAGGGTAGGTAGGGTAGGTAGGGTAGGTAGGGTAGGTAGGGTAGGTAGGGTAGGTAGGGTAGGTAGGGTAGGTAGGGTAGGTAGGGTAGGTAGGGTAGGTAGGGTAGGTAGGGTAGGTAGGGTAGGTAGGGTAGGTAGGGTAGGTAGGGTAGGTAGGGTAGGTAGGGTAGGTAGGGTAGGTAGGGTAGGTAGGGTAGGTAGGGTAGGTAGGGTAGGTAGGGTAGGTAGGGTAGGTAGGGTAGGTAGGGTAGGTAGGGTAGGTAGGGTAGGTAGGGTAGGTAGGGTAGGTAGGGTAGGTAGGGTAGGTAGGGTAGGTAGGGTAGGTAGGGTAGGTAGGGTAGGTAGGGTAGGTAGGGTAGGTAGGGTAGGTAGGGTAGGTAGGGTAGGTAGGGTAGGTAGGGTAGGTAGGGTAGGTAGGGTAGGTAGGGTAGGTAGGGTAGGTAGGGTAGGTAGGGTAGGTAGGGTAGGTAGGGTAGGTAGGGTAGGTAGGGTAGGTAGGGTAGGTAGGGTAGGTAGGGTAGGTAGGGTAGGTAGGGTAGGTAGGGTAGGTAGGGTAGGTAGGGTAGGTAGGGTAGGTAGGGTAGGTAGGGTAGGTAGGGTAGGTAGGGTAGGTAGGGTAGGTAGGGTAGGTAGGGTAGGTAGGGTAGGTAGGGTAGGTAGGGTAGGTAGGGTAGGTAGGGTAGGTAGGGTAGGTAGGGTAGGTAGGGTAGGTAGGGTAGGTAGGGTAGGTAGGGTAGGTAGGGTAGGTAGGGTAGGTAGGGTAGGTAGGGTAGGTAGGGTAGGTAGGGTAGGTAGGGTAGGTAGGGTAGGTAGGGTAGGTAGGGTAGGTAGGGTAGGTAGGGTAGGTAGGGTAGGTAGGGTAGGTAGGGTAGGTAGGGTAGGTAGGGTAGGTAGGGTAGGTAGGGTAGGTAGGGTAGGTAGGGTAGGTAGGGTAGGTAGGGTAGGTAGGGTAGGTAGGGTAGGTAGGGTAGGTAGGGTAGGTAGGGTAGGTAGGGTAGGTAGGGTAGGTAGGGTAGGTAGGGTAGGTAGGGTAGGTAGGGTAGGTAGGGTAGGTAGGGTAGGTAGGGTAGGTAGGGTAGGTAGGGTAGGTAGGGTAGGTAGGGTAGGTAGGGTAGGTAGGGTAGGTAGGGTAGGTAGGGTAGGTAGGGTAGGTAGGGTAGGTAGGTAGGGTAGGTAGGGTAGGTAAGGTAGGTAGGGTAGGTAGGGTAGGTAGGGTAGGTAGGGTAGGTACGGTAGGTAGGGTAGGTAGGGTAGGTAGGGTAGGTAGGGTAGGTAGGGTAGGTAGGGTAGGTAGGGTAGGTAGGGTAGGTAGGGTAGGTAGGGTAGGTAGGGTAGGTAAAAAAAAAGGAGAATGTTTAGTTAACCTTATGAATCGAGAGGGAGAAGATCCAATGGTCAAGGAGCGCGCGCAGACCATGGTCATAAAATTGGATACTGGTTGCGATTCATGCTTATTGCGAAAATAATTGTATGCATTAAAGCAAGCTGGACGTCAAAGGAATCTCAAACTCAACAAGAAGTTGACTAATATGGGGTTGAAGCAGAGTCTGAATGAACCGTGTCTGTATTTTAAACAAAATGAGAATATTTATTTATTCGTATAGGTGTACGTCGACGATATTTTGGTTCATCAGATATGGGACTGGACCAATGGGACTATTGGGACAGACCCAAATTAGTGCTGTTACGGACTGCATCCGTTCCAAATCCGAATTCTTAGTTCCAAGTTCTATCTGAATTTGAAATGTTCTGTAATATGACGGATAGAGTTAGGATCTAGTGCGTAACACCTCTTACAAGTAGTACTACGAATACTTCGGCCCGACATTTCTCGGAGTCGGATCGGATGCAGTGCGGCACCGCCCTTATGGTGTCTGCAATAAACCGGTGACATATACATGTGAGCCACCCTATATTAGTTTAGGTCTAAAAATAATCTTACCTCCGGAACCCGCACCATTGCTAGCTGCATCTTCTTGCATGCTCTAAAAATGTTTAAACTTATTAATGTAATACGATATTTTATTAATTTAATTAAAAATAAATGTAGACACACATAATACACAGGAAAAAAGAAGACACAGAAAAATTGGTACAAAGACTTATTATTTATAAATAAATCTCTTTCAGCATACCTGTGAAAGGAGAGTTAAAAAAAAGATAGGTATGTACGAGGGAGCGTTTTTAACTTCGCGGGTAGGTAACGGGTGAAATTAAAAGTACAAATTTATGTTTCTCGCTCCATATATTTATCGGTTTATAAATATGCTAAATATATGTTGGCACTTCTGGAGATTTCGTTCTAAAGAGAGCTATGGTTACGAATGACACTGACAGATGTCAACTTGACATAAGACCAAGCACTATTCTAGTTTTTGGCGGGAACAAGGGAAGATCGAGGTAGATGGAGGCTGGAGATTGCGTTTTAGATTGAGTTGTTGATTAGTCTTAAAACTGGACTTATGGAGAAATACAGTGAAAGTGACCGATTGTTCGTGTAGATCACACTACGTACTTAGTGGAATATCGTATACCTAAGTTATTCGCCAATAAATAATGTAATCAGTTACATTGTAACTAGGGTCATACAAGCAAAGAAGTTGATTTGTTTAACATCCAGCCCGAAAAGAACCCATGCAAATAATGGCTTTGCCTGACAATTACATAGTATTCCCTACATATATAATAATATATTTAGCGTAATCCGGTAATGGAATCGCCTTTGCTTTTATAAAATAGATTAATAGGATTCCTTCTGAATCCCAAAAAAATATAACTTATATGTTGACTCCCTTACATTTTCAAACAACATACAAGAGATATAGAAAAAAACAAAAACCGCAACTGCTTATGAAGCGGACTAAAAAGATGTGAATAAAAAGAAAGAGAGCAGAAAGAGGCAAACAGCCCAAAAAACATAGGCCAATACACAAAAAATCGGCAATTAAAAAAAAAACTTCTTATCCAATATCTTGAAAACTGATAAGTTTGGGGTACGGTGTTTCATAGCCAAATCAGTCAGAAATTATGGAAACTACTACCTCTTAAAGGATAGGTCGACTTAACCTGTAACCTTGTATAAATCCGTCTAGGGGTTTGAAAGATATGAGGTAATAAAGATTAGTACATACATACAAACATATATACATACAAGATACGCACGAAAAACATAACCCTTTCCTTACAGTCGGGTAAAAAACTTTGAAAATAAAAAAAAAACTGATTTCATAAATCAAATCACTACTAAGTAAAAAAAAAACAGTATCTGTGTCAAAAAACGAAGAAACGAAATCAGAAATACTGAATTGCAAAAATTATTATTCACTTTTTAGTTGTGGTACAGTGGGCAAGTTCTATAGTAATGTACAATTAACAGACATGCAATTGCAGCAATCCCGAGAGATTTGCCGTCAATTATTGAAGAGCTCTGTTGTAAGTAGATCTCAGAAGTTCTTTAACACATCTTCACAACAGGACAACAAGAATTTTCTAAATCAACACAACTAACGGAAAAATCGGTTAACATACACATAAAAAGGTAGAAAAATCTTCAATAAAGTCTGTTAAAATAACTTTAATTTTGAAAGTTGGTGTCGCAAAACAAAATAATAAAAGGTAAGTACCAATGACACCGACTTCTGAAATGCAAGTTATTTTTGCACATTTTAGTGTTTTCATTTGGAAGTCGTTTTATGTTTATGTGGAAAAGTTTTTTTTTAAGGTAAGGGAAAAATACTCACACTGCCAAACAACATCACGATAAGGAATAAAACAGATAATTGCCGGAACATTTTGCTTCCAAGTGCTTCACTGTCGTAGTTCTAGGCTGTATTACTAAATAAGTACTGTACAAAACTCACAGGTGTATTTATACCGCTGTAAGCACATGATTTACATCGTGTACTTATTTTAGAGTTCCGCAGGTCGGTTACGTATAACAAGCTTATATTTAACTTGCAATGTATGTATGTAAGTGTGTTCGGGTCAAATCTTGCAACTGAATTTTAAAGCAGTTATCCTCCACCGATGAGTTTGGATGACAATGCATGGTTAGCTAAGTGACGTCATTCTAAATCCAATATGGCGGACGGCCTAAGATGGCTGACTTGTTATTGTTTGTGCGCTGCCATGATATGGGTATCAAATGAAGGGTTTTGCTGAGAAAAATATGAAAAAGCTTGTTTAAAAAAATATATTCACTCTTGACATAAATACTTCCTAAGGTTGTAGCTATCTGGAAATACACACTCCTGCGCAGAATTCCACTCTATAGCTGTACGGACAATGAAAGTATTCCCAAAATGTTAAGTGCGAATGAGTGGGATGTCCACTAACGATAGCGTATCGCTGTACGTCTTGTGTCTGATGATGGAACGGGCTAGGCGGAATTAAGTCATGCAATTTCATGAACGCCGTTCTGTTCCGTTTTTGCCATTTATCTACAGAACCCTAAATGATGGCCGACAGATGTTTTACATCTGAGCTAATATGCGAAAAAGTTATGGAAAATACTTGAAGGCTTTCGTTCCGTATCGAATCTCTGAATAGATCGGTGTACCCAAATGGTTTCAGCGTATCTCTACCTGATAAACAAGGCCACACTATATTGTTGAAGTAGTTGGTAGACCTCTATTGTCTATATTAATTTTTTATTTTATTTCATAATTGGCCAACAATTCAAAATTTTTACCAGTTCTAAATATACGTTGTAAACAATAAGGCGAAAAACGATCTTTATAATATTTCTGGTGTAGATACTTGTACAATTAAAAATTAATAAAAACAAATCTAGTCTCATAAATACTTGTCAGCATTTATAAAGATTTTGTTTTGGGGAAAGAATTTGGGTTTCGAACGACTCTGTCTGATGTCAACTTGAAATAACACTAGGCATTTGGAGACAGGAAATCGAGGACTAGAGAGGGCGATTGTTCAGTGGTTGATTGATGATAAAACTAAAGATAAATACAGTGAGAGAGTGAGAGTTAACGATTGTTTGTCTAGAATTCTAGATGAAACTACGTGCCTGGTGTAATGTGCTTTACGTTATTCTCTTTTACTTGAAGTGATTAGTTAGGTACGTTGTAACTATACTTAAAAAGAAAGCTGAAAGACGCTCATTTGTTGTCTCCTTGCCCGAAAAGGACCCAAACAATAATGGCCTTTTCAGGCAATTATATAGTCTTCCCAACATACTTATAATTCATTTACATTATATGAATACATTACAAATTCAGTTAAGTCCCTGACTCATGGGCTAGGTGACTTAAATGCCTTATAACTTTCAGAGTTCGACTGCGGCAGTTTCTTATCGCATCGCAGAAAAAATTGGAGATGACTGTTTCGAACACGTCCATTATATAACTGGCTGTCATGTACTTGCCGAGCCAATCTGTATATTTGTCTATATAGCGTATCTCGTGGTCAAAACCTGTGAGCAAAGGATGGCACTTAGTAATTAAGTGATTTATGGATCTTTTGTGTAGACATGTTATTTACCTACGTGTATTTATTTATTTGTTGTAACATATTTAGTTTTAGTCTAGCCAAATCGGTTACTTTATTTGGACTTACGCCATCATTTATTTATTGGTTATTGTAAGAGTATTTTTTTTTATACTTTATACATTTAACTTTATAATATTAATACCTAACCAAGTAATCAAAATGAATTGATAACATAATCAACGCGCCTAAGAACTGGAACTTTTTCTACTGCAAAACATTACATATTTTTATTGTAAGTAATAAATTAAAGTTGCGGGTATACTTACGTGAAATACTCTGCGCATAACACTGTAACAACACCAACATATCACGTCTGCTTGGCGACCATATGTCACTGCAGGGATCCAGCAGAATATCAGCGTCAGGGACACGTGCTGAGCTGGACTCCCATTTGGTGCAACCTTGAGACGCACACCGCACTGTGTTTTGATTGTCAAATCTAATTTTACTGTGATGTTACAGGTGTCAATTTTACTTTTATTTCTGTTAGTATGGTTTCCTTTTTCTTTTTATTTTGGCACCTTGTTTTTAAACATGTAAATTGTAATAATTTAACTAAGATTTTGTGTGTTGTGCTGTGTGTTTTGTGTGCACTAAATAAATGTTTTATCTATCTATCTATCTGATGTCCCAACATTGGTTATAATAAACGCTTTTTCTCAAAAATTAACCGACTTCAATAGCAAAACAATAACTTTGCGAAATAACTTTCGTTTCGGAAGTCAGTACCTTTAGAACCTCTTGTTTTTATAATTTTTGGACACCGACTTTCGAAACGAAGGTTATTTTTAGTGTTTTGCTTTTGAAGTTGGTTTAGTTTAGTCCCGATTAGTGAGTAATAATGATCTTGATGATGGTCGATGGTGCCGGAAAGTTCTGGGATGGCGACCGTAACCCGTGAACCGCAGCGTTGGAACTTTGTGGACTGATGTGGACCGATGACCTGGTTAAGGTTGCGGGTATCCGCTGGATGCGAGAGGCACGGGATCAGTCGAGTGGACATGCCTGGGCGGATGTCCTATGTCCAGTAGTGGACGTCTTTCGACTGAAATGATGATGATGAATGATCTTTAAAGTCAGTATATGTATCACTGGCCAAATCTATGGGATACGTATAGGAGATATCAAAGAAAATGTTGAAACGTTATTTTTGTTTTTTTTTTAACATTCTTGAACTCTAGAATAAACTTGAAGCATAGATCTCTCTGTTTGTTGCCTTCTAATTAGGAGCATCGTGATTGAACATTTTTGTTTTCTATATCTTCTTCTATACGAGGTAGGCAAAAAATCGTGGATTAAACAAAACAGGGAGATATTTGGGGTTATTCGCAATAGAGCCTAAAGAAATAATAGCTTAATATCTTGGTTTAAGTCGTAGGTCAATCTGCTGACCGGTACCGCCAAACCCGCCGGTTGCCTCTTGAGCTGGGATCGAGCGGGGAGTAGACGGACACAGACTTCACCAGACAGTGGTTGGAACTACCCAAAGGTGAAGTTATACTGTGTACATTAATCATAAAATAAATAAATAATTAAGCTCTAAGATTAGCAAAAGCAACAGTTCAACGTTATGTTAAATATCACCTATATCCAATTGCTTTAACTAATGCCAGTGCTACAATCGACGATGATTGAGTTTTGAGTTTATCCTCCTAACTTGAGTATTATTTTGATCAATTCCTCGAGTTCTAAAGTTTTTATTTAGACTATATTTGGTTGTGTCGATAGCCATTGTAATCATTTATTAGATTAGGGGGCGTCCATTAATTATGTGATTTAACGATTCGCCCACGTTAGATTCGGCTCGACTTCCACTCCCCTAAACGTCTCACGTAATAAGGACGCCCCCTAATCTGTATCTAAAATTACTTATTTCATTTGCAATAAGATCTGCTCATGTTTGGATGTCATGCCAGTTACCAGTTACGCTAAGCGACATAACAACCACGTAATTGAATGAAACAATTCTGATATGAATATATTTTTTTATTAATAGATAACATTAAAGGTCCAGCTAGGTACAGATTAATATTTATTAGAAGCTATTGATTCATTTTATTCAGTGTAAGAAGATAAAAAACTTTTTTGCAAAAAAATACTACCGACTTCCAAATGAAAAACTACAAAGTGAAAAATAACTTTATTTTTGGAAGTCGGTGTCTTTCGTAGATACCAATTATTTGCGATATGGACACCGACTTCCAAAAATAAAGTTATTTTTCACTTTGTAGTTTTTCATTTGGAAGTCGGTAGTATTTTTTTGCAAAAAAGTTTTTTATTTTTCCCTTATTAGTTTTACCTACCTAATAGGCAAGTTGTTTAATAAGTACCTATTACGCCAGAACAGATTACCCAAAAAACATGAAACTTGAACATAACCGGTGAAATTAGAGTTCTGCGAACCCCTTTCAGTATACTGGCGTGATGTTATGCTATGAAATGGTATAAACAGACATGCGATTGAAGCAATCCCGAATGATTTGCCGTTATTTAGTGAAGAGTTCTGTTGTATATCTCCGAAGTTCTTCATCAGATCATTAACAAATTAAAATGGGACCAATTTCGGAACATTTTCTTTCAAACAAAAAAAGAATTTTCAAAATCGGTCCACAATTGGCGGAGATATCGGTGAACATACATAAAAAAAAAATTAAAAAAAAAAACATACAAGAAGTCGAACATAGAACCTCCTCCTTTTTGGTAAGTCGGTTAAAAATAGAACTTTAATATTTTTATTTAGGCCTAAGATCTAGGCTCTACCAGTGGTCGTCACACTTTTCTGATCAAGGGCCACATAAGACAATGTGAGGTGGGTATGCGGGCTGCATACTCGTGGATTGGGTAGTTGACACCACCAATCTATTGACATAGGTATTTTCAGTTAACTATACTCTTTTATTAATTCAGCATCAGTGAAATGTTTCATTTTTTTGCAAGAATTTACAATTCTTTTGAAAAAGCCTCATTTTGTACAAACGCAGTCATAATAATATTTTGTTGACGGCGAATTGAAGATGTGATTGAGGATATCCGGAGGAGGTCCAAAGTTACCGTCTTCGTGAGGAAACCTGCATATACTATCTCGAAAATTTCGAAGTCATGTGACATGCACCACTGAGCCCTCGTGGTGTATTACATATTCCCTCTCTCACAGAGAGGAGAACTCTGTCCTAGTAGTGAAAACATTAAAAAGCCAGTGATGATGCTGATGGCTTCCTTTTAGTAGAACTTTTGTTGAAACTCCCGCTATCATAATATTGTGAAAGAAGTATAATATCTCTCGAGTAATTTATTAACAAATAAACGTGTGGTACATCAAGTACGTTAAAACAATGGCGGTTGAAGGCTGCTGGTTGCCGAAACTCGGGCAAGTTTCTACTCATGTTCCTGTCTCCCGCATTTCTTTTTTTAGTTAACTGCATTCACAAAATAGTTTTGAGAATTATTGTCATTGTTAATTGAAATTGTTTTTACTATTGAGGCCGTAAAAATATCGTCCGCGGGCCGCGAGATCAGCAGTACGACGACCACTGCTCTAGTCCATAGACAAGTGACACTATCAGCGATAGCAATTGTCAAAGAGTCAAAAATATAAGTACTATCGAAATGTAACGTGATCAAGTCATCTATTTTAGTATCACGTTCACTATCGCTTCGTCACTTTGGTTAGGGGTATTTTTTTTTATTTTTTTTTCCATTTATTTGTACCTACATTGTGTGTTTCTGTGTGTGCCAAATAAACTGGTTTTCTTTCTTTCTTTCTTTCTTTACACATTCATATTTATTTGCCAGGGCCATAGCCAGCGCCAGCGCCAGGGCCAAAACCGGGCCCGGTCCGTAACACAGGTTTTGCGCCAAAACCATCACCGCTGCCGTCCTGCCCGCCTTTAGCTCCACCGTCACCTGGAAGTAATATACGGTTTGAGTTATTTATTTTTTCAAAAGAGTGACACATTCACTTACAGAGAAATATTTTACATGAAGCCGATTGGCGTAGTGGGTTAGTACACAGACATAAACCTAATTTATATCTGTGGTTAGTACTATGACAAAATCACATAAGAATTTCTTATAAATTTTTACCCGACTACGGCGAAGCAAAAGAGCGGGTTATGTTTTTGACCGAGATGTGTATGCATGTATGTATGTTCATCTTTTCAGATCTTTCAGATATAATGATGATGAAATTTTTATTTTTAACTTATTATGTTATGTTATGTAATATAACTATATATACATTAATTTATTATGATTACTTGGGTTATGATTATTTATGTTTTAATCTATATATTTAATAGTAAGTTCCTTTTTTATCTTGGAGCAATGCTCATGCATACTGCGCTACCACGGGGAGATAGCGCAGTTATGTGGGACTCTAACTAACTAAAACTCTACGGTGTCTTCCAGTTCCGCTTATGGCGGGAACACGGGTACGCGTTAGCACGCACCGCGAACGCGCCGCGGCTTTCCGTCACCGGAACCTTCACTGGGGCGTAGCCCCATCACCGGCGCACCAGAACCCACTGTGCGCCGTGACCACCCCAGGGACCTAATAAGCACATGGTCCCCTTGTGACGAGTCAAGGGCCCCGCCACCTACCATTTTTCGGCTGCAGGAGATAGGGAGAGCGGCCAACACTATACCGACACTACTCCTTCCCTGCGGCCCCACCACGTCCGCCATCAGACGATGGCGACCCCATCCAGGCCGTGGAAGGTAGGGTGAGCGGCGCACCGCAATACCGGCTCCTCTCCCGCCGCGGCCTCTAACCCTCAGCCGCGATATCGTAGGGGTTTGGGAGACCCCATACGACATCGCGGCCCGCCTCAGTTGCGATGTCGCCCAGGCAGCACCGCAACCTACATGTTGGCCGATACGTCGTCGGCTTATCGGCAAAAGCCCTAACGAGCGGCCCCTCCTCGGGTTCCTCTTCGTTTCAAAGTGGATGACCAAGCCACGACAATGCGGGAACCCACCGGGGGGCTAATAGTTAGTACCTAGATAAGGTCAAATACGTACCTATGTTAAAATATTTTTTTTTTTTTTTGCAGATGTATTTATTTAAACAGTAGCTGTGCCCGCGGCTTCGCTCCCGTCAACTGCATACCCTACTTACCTACCCTACCTAAGTACCTACCTACCCTACTTACTGAACCTACGCCTTAGCTACCCTACCTACCTACCCTACCCTACTTACCCAACCTACGCCTTACCTACCCTACCTAGATACCCTACTTACCCAACCAACGCCTTACCTACCCTACCTACCCACCCTACGCCTTACCTACCCTACTTACCTACACTACTTACCAAACCAACGCCTTACCTACCCTACCTACCTACCCAACTTACCCAACCTACGCCTTACCTACCCTACTTACCCTACCCACGCCTTACGTACCCTACCTACCTACCCAACTTATCCAAACTACGCCTTACCTTCCCAAGCCTTTTTTTTTTTGGGTGGTAAATCATCCAATGACTTCTCCGCTCTGGGTGAGGCGGGAGGGCGTGTCAGACTTTTACTGACTAAAACCCACCCGTGTTCCTTCAGTTGCTTGAGCCTGGGCCGCGGTAACTCTTTTTCAAATTTATCCGCGACCCAGACGGGCATCGGCCCTAGCAGACCCCGTCAATTTGTACCTACCTACCCTACTTACCCAACCTACGCTTTACCTTCCCTACCTTCCTACCCTGCCTTCCTACCCTACTTACCTAACCTACGCCTTACCTACCTACCCTACTTACCCAACCTACGCCTTTCCTACCCTAACTACGCCTTACCTACCATACCTACCTACCCTACATAACTTACCCGAATTTATAAAAAAAAAAAACGGTAAGGTGCGAGTCAAGCTTGCGCACGATGGGTTTGTTGTATGGGAGCCCCACTTAAATATTTATTTTATTCTGTTTTTATAGCGGCAACAGAAATACACCATCTGTAAAAATTGCATCTGTCTAGCTATCAAGGTTCATGAGATACAGCCTGGTGACAGACAGACAGAAAGATAGACGGACCGCGGAGTCTTAGTAATAGGAGCCCGTTTTTACCCTTTGGGTACGGAACCCTAAAAAAGTAAAGACAGTTTTGCTGCCCGCCATCTAGTAGCTCTCCAGAATGCTGCGCCGAAACGAAAACGTTGATTCGAAGTATAGAGTCCTTGCCTTAATTGACTTGCTACTTATCCTTCCTACCATCAATTTTATTAACCCCTGCCGGAAAAAGAGGGGTGTTATAAGTTTCACGTGTGTTGCTGTGTAGTATCTGTGTGTCTGTCTGTGGCATCATAGCGCCTAAACGGATAAACCGATTTTGATTTAGTTTCTTTTGTTTGAAAGGTGATTTTGTCGAGAGTATTAAATTAAATTAAATTATTTATTTCACAATCAACAGGTTTTACATAAAAGTTGTAGAGGACCTCTTTTAGGTATGGATATACCTGTGCCAGAGGACCTCTCTCTTCCATATCCATATTAGTAGTATTCTTAGCTATGTTTGAATAAAATCGGTTCAGCCCTTTAAAAGTAATGGGCGTTTTATTGTTTGGATCGGGGTGTTTTCGCAAGATAAATGTGTCGGGTTTTTTTTTTAATTTTGATATTTTACTTGTTTCAGGTGTCATAGGAGCTCGTGGCTAAATAATAACAGCCGCACTGGTCGATCATCAAGGTAAAGCAACGCTTGACGAGGTCGGTCCGTGGATGGGTGAACATTTCAACATACCGAGTTTCCTCCGTGCCTCGGAAAGCAAGTTAAGCCGTTGGTCCCGGCTGTCATTTGAAGATCTTTGACAGTCGTTACGAGTAGTCAGAAGCTTGAGATCTGACACCAGTCTTGCCAAGGGGTTCCGTGATACCCAGTAACTGGGTTGTGGAGGTCAGATAGGCAGTCGCTCCATGTGAAACACTGGTACTTAGCTGAATCCGGTAAGACTGGAAGCCGACCCCAATATAGTTGGGAAAAGGCTAGACAGATTGACTTGTTTCAGGTGTCTTTCTGCCGCGGAGAACATTATCACCGCCATTCTGAAAATAATGTCAAATGCACAACGCCATCTATCGAATACGGAGTTCAATTGTCCGAGTATCTGAATTGCATGATGTGTCACAGTTCAGAGACACATGGCGAGTGTTGTGATATTTTTCTTTTTGAACACTTTAAATTCATCTAACTTTTGATAGAGTGAACCGATTGTGATGAAACAAAAACTTAGTTATACGTCAAGTTACGCATAGTGTTTATGTATAAAAATTATCTACATTGGCTTCGTACATTTTATGTGATGCGTGCACAAACAAACAGACAAACATTTCAAAAATGCTGGAAATGGGTTCTGTAGGTTATCCTTTAACACCCTGGCTATTTTTTATTTTAATATTTTCAATGTACAAAAACAACTTTTCTACAGATTTATTATATGTATTGATAAACATGGTTACAAAAGTTCTTACAATGGTAGTATAATAGTAGCTTAACATATTTAATCATAGCATAATGACATGCAAATTTTTTGTAAGTATACAATTAGGTCATTTAAATTGAAGGATTTTTTTAAAGTATAGAAGGATTTCTCTATTAACCACCTGCGTTAAGCCGTTGTGAAGCGGACTATTGGAATTCATAAATTTCGTTAGGAATTTGAACTTATTGTAAATCTGAATACACTTGGGATAGCAACTTCGCCTATATAGCTCCGTTTTCATTCTAGGAATAATTAATCTATTAGGATATCTCGTCCTGAATTTACATTTATCTCCCAGTTTTTCAAACATCTCAGGGTGAGATTTTGTATATTTACATATTTCCTCATTAAAAATACCAGTCAATGTAAGTATTCTAAGCTTCCTAAACAGTGGTTTACAGGATGTAAGAGGGTCTACATTACAAATCTAACTTATACACCTCGTCTGCGCGATGAAAGCTCTTTCGATATGCACCGAGTTCCCCCATACCAATATACCATAACGCAGTATTGACCCAACATATGCATGATAAGCCTGTAATGTGGCTTGTATACTTATTAGGTTAGATATACGCCATAGAACATTAGCAGACTTACTGAGTTTACCACATATCTTATCAATATTATTAATCCAGGTACACCTCTCGTCTAGATCTATCCCAAGAAAAGTCATAGTATCTGATTGCTGTATTTGTTTATCTTTATAAGTAATGTTTAAATCGATTTTATTCCAGTTTTATCACGAAATTGTACAAATTTGGTTTAATCTATGATAGGTTCAAGGTTATTCTTTTCCATCCAAGTTATTACTTTGCTTACGGTACTATTTATTTCCTCATTATAGTTTTCTTTATTTTTAGCGATTATTACGGCCACATGGTCTGCAAAGAGTATGCAGGGATGATCAATCATTTCTGTCAGGTCATTGATATAAATCAGAAAAAGTGGGGTGCCTAAAATACTGCCCTGTGGAACACCTGTGCAATTGTAGCCTAATTTAGATTTAAATGTCAGTTCATCGTTTTGATTTGGTTTATCCACTGTAATTTCTACAAATTACGATCTGTTTGCAAGGTAACTTTTTAAGCATGTATTTGCTTTACCTTGTATGCCATATTTATTGCATTTTTTTAGTAGTAGCTTGGTCGATACAAAGTAAAAGGCTTGTAGATAATTATAATAAATTGGCTGAATAGAATTTTTTTATTATAAATATACAAAAAAACAAAAGTTTATGCATTTTGATCAGCATCTAGGAGCTGAAAATTATGATATTGAATTTAATAGAAATAAAATAATGGATACAAAAAACTTTTTTTTCGTATTCTTCTCAGCAAACGGTTTCATTTGATACCCATATCATAGCAGTGCACAAAAAATTTTTAATCCACCAGTTGTAGGTCGTGGTCGTCGACGTCGTCGTAGTTGTAGGTCGTGGGTTCGAACCCGAGCAGGCGCTTTACTTTGTGTAATTTATTTAATCACCACTGCTTTCAAAACGGTGAAGGAAAACATCGTGAGGAAACCGGCATGTCTTAGAACCAAAAATTCAAAGACAAGTGACATCTACCAATCCGCACTGGACCCACGTGGTGGATTATAGCCCACTCCCACGTCCCAGCAGTGGGAACATTAAAAGGCTGATGATATGATGTCAACCAACTGGAATAAAGCCTTTCAAATGGTGTAAATGAATAGAATAGAATAGAATAGAATATATTTTATTGTACACTAATGAAGTAACACATCCCTTTTATAAAACGTTAACACTATGGGCACAATGGCGGTCTTATCGTTGACAGTGATATCTACCAGACAACCTTTGGATGGACTGAACTATCGGACTAACGGATGGATTAAGATTTTTCAAATAGGTGTAGTAGTTCCAGACATTACTGTACACGTCTGAACAAACTCACAAAATTCGGGCTCTCTCTTTTTTTAATATTAATAGAGACAATCTTTGTGTTATTCTGCTGTATAAGCTATATTAATTTAAAGTTTCATCTAATCCTTTCAATAGTTTTTACGTGAAAAAGTAACAAGCCAAACCTTTACATTCATAATATTAGTAGGATCAATCTGCATAGCCGTTTATCAATTATATCGGGGTCGGCTGCCAGTGTAACCAGATTCAGCTGTGTACCAGTGCTTTACATGGAGCGACTGACTATCTGACCTCCACAACCCGGTAACGGAGTAACACTGTACGCCTTGGCAAGACTGGTGTCAGATCTCAGGCTTCTGACTAACCGTAACGAATGTAAAAGATCTTCAAATGACAGCCGGGACCAACGGCTTAACGTGCTTGCCGAGGCATGGAGGAGTCTCGGTATCTTGAAATGGTAAGCCATCCACGGACCGTCCTCGTCAAGCGTTGTTTTACCTTGAAGATCGACCCGACCCTAATATTACTAGGATACGAAGTAGAATAACTACTTATTAACAACAAGCAGCTCCAACCGGATTTATCAAAACCTAGCCGGATCACCTAAGTTTGCCCAAACCTCATCTAGTTTTGTTATCAAATTGACATAAGAGATCGTTTACGTTATTGCGAGTACGTTAAAAAACTCGGAATAAACACACTGTAAACATTTCACCGTGAAAACTTAGGCAGATTGAGTTCGAAGTGAGCTTTTAATCTATCCAATCATGGTGGAGTGACAGGTTACTCTTGAGAGAAATTTTTGCCCTCACAGGATTATTAACTATTGGGATCCAGTAGAAAAACACAGCCTTTTAGTACATGCACTTGCTCATTTATTTCATTACTAATAACTTCAATATAAACACTACATCTTTCTATCAAATTAATACACTCCAAAATTATAACATGCTCTGGAACAATTCTCAAACACCAATGGCTAGAATTTTCTTTTCAACCAACTGTGAAAAACACAACTTAATCCAAATTTGAAATCGTCTTGCTTTTAAAGCATAGACAATAAGTGTAGACAATTAAAACTCAGCCAATAACAGTTACTTGTGGCTCACTCCACCTATGTTTTCACGGCGGTTTCTTCTTCACTTCGTTCGTTCGGACTCTACTTATATCCCCGGTTCCACTTAATTTTCCCTAATTTTGTCTAATACCATAATTATCTATATCGGTTATCGTCGATTTTACAGCTATCCTCAACCGATTATGATGAAATTTTGCATACACGATTACTAAATCCAACCGTTTAAACGACATCATTCTAAATCCAATATGGCGGACTAGATATTTTTTGTGCACTGCCATGATATAAGGGGATCAAATGAAAGGGTTTGCTGAGAAGAATACTAGATTTTTACCCGACTGCCGAAGGAGGGTAATGTGTTTATCAGTCTATGTATGTATGTATGTATGTGGGTATGTATGTGTGTATGTATGTATGTATGTATGTATGTATGTTTGTTCCTATATGGCGTTCCAGAGACCAAACGCGTTGGCCGATTTTGATGATTCATACGTTAATCGATGCGTCTTAACCCTGCGAGTGTCATAGGCTACATTAAAATTGGACAATAGGAAAATGGCGGCTTTTGGGTGCCATATTGTGGGGGTCAAAATTTTTTTTTCTTCCAAATCCAGCGTGTTGGGTATCAAAATAAAGGGTTTTAAGGGGCGATTTCAAAAATATATTTTTATAACACTTATATGTTTAAATGTATCTAATTCGAAAAAAACTAACTATGAAGTTATAAATAAAAAAACTTCATTAAAAAAAAATCAAAAAACCCGACTGCTTCGAAAGCGAACTAAAATGTCGTAAACAAGGAAAAAATCATGCTGTGCAGGCGGAGGATACACCAGATTTTGGTCAGCTAGCTTGCGAATATGTATCATCCGACTGCACAGCATGATTTTTCCTTGTTTACGACATTTTAGTTCGCTTTTGAAGCAGTCGGGTTTTTTTAATGGATAATTTTATTTCTTATATCTTCCTCCCATTAACAAAGAAACAAATTTATCCTGCTTTCAGTGTTCAAGATCGATCTAGATATGTCTCTGTAGATAGTTTCACAGAAAAAAACAAGATTTGTGGTGAGTTTGGGAATCAATTGATTCGTTACCCAAACAATTAGTCGATAAAATGTCTACACAAAATTCTTCAAACAAAATGTGGATATCGAACACAAAATTGGCCTCAATTCGAGAAGTATATCAAATACAAACTTAGTGCGGTTACGCACTGCATCCGTTCCGAATCCGAATTCTTAGTGCCGAGTTCTATCCAAATTTGAAATGTTTTGTATTATGTTTATGATATAGTTCGGAACTAGTGCGTAACACCTCTTACAAGTAGTACTATGACTACTTCGGGCCGTCATTTCTCGGAGTCGGATTGGATGCAGTGCGGCACTGCAATACGCCGGTGACATATACATCCGATTTGGCCACTCTATATTATTACGTTTAAAAAAAACTCTTACCTCCGGAACCCGCACCGTTGTTGCTAGCTGCATTTTCTTGCATGCTCTAAAAAAATATTTAATTTATTATTGTAACACGATGTTTTATTAATTGAATTAACAATAAATGTACACATAATACACAGGCAAGAAGAAGACACAGAAAATAGGTACAAAGACTTATTATTTATAAATAAATCTCTGCCAGCATACCGGTGAAAGGAGAGTTAAAAAAAATATAGGTACGAGGGAGCGTTTTTAAGTTCGCGGGTAGGTAAAGGGTGAAAATAAAGTACAAATTTTGTTTTTCTCGCTCCATATATTTATCAAAAAAATGTTTTGTCTGTGTCCGAAAATTAGGCTGAAACGGCGTTCCCTTCTTCACCGCTTGAAAATTTCTTTCCACGAATTTCTTTTTTTATCTTTGGGTATCAATAATAATCGCTAGGAACTAGGTCAGGGCTGTAGGGTGGGTGATCTAAAATATCGAAGCCCATCAGCAGAACAGTCAACACGACTCTTGTGAACGGGCGCGTTGTCGTGCAGACGGACCTTTTTTACCAATTTTCCTCTTCCTTTTTTCTTGATGGCTTCTTAAAACTGCTCTAGGATTACAGCGTAGTATTTTCCGGCTATGAATCGCCTTTGCTTTTATAAAATAAATTAATAAGATTCCTTCTGAATTCCAAAAAAATGTTGCCATAAACTTTTCAGCCGACTTGTGAGTGACCCTTTAAACTTTTTGGGTGGTGGTGTTCTTTCTTTTTGCCACTGCTTGGAGTCTTGTTTAGACTCAGGTTCATAATGATGAACCCAAGTTTCATCCCAAGTAAAAACTAGACTTAAAACACCATCCTTGTCTTCACTACGTAGACCCAAAAACGCACGAGAGCACTCCATGCGCTGGCGTTTTTGCGGCAGCATGAGCATTCTTGACACCCATGCTGCGCTGACCTTAGTCATGCCAAGATGATCATGAAGGACTTTAAAAATGGTTGTATCGGATACTCGAATTATTTCACTAGCTTTTTCTTCTTTAATCGACTATCTTCCATGATTATTTTTCAATTATTTCCGGAGTGGTCACATCGATTGATGGTCCTGGCCGTTGGTCGTCTTCAAATGTGTCTCTGCCTTATTTAAAGAGACTGTGCCACTCGTAAACCATAGTTTTACATGGGCAAGAGTCCCCATAAACGGGTTCCATCGCTTCGAGAATGGTTTAAAGAGACTTTGTTTGCTTGTTAATTAACTCTGCGGCCCACATTTTTTCCATAATTCACACTTTCTTCCCGATTGAGCTATTTGGTTGGCGATACTTCAAAGACTTGTGGTCCGATTGCGATAAATCTCAGTACTTATTTATACTAATAATGAGTCAGTTAACTCGTTAAGACCGAAACGCTACCCTTATAAATCTTCTCACCCATTCCGCGAACTTATAAACATACCCTCGTCTGTATGTTTTTCATGGGATAGTAGCTCGTAGAAACATTTAACACAATCGCGTCTTTGGTGATGTGAAGATTACTTACTAAGAGATTGATGCCCACTCTAATGATATCCGTTACGAAGTAGTACTTGCTAGGAAAGGAACATCGACTTAACAGCATTTATGGGCCCTTAAAATGCCCTTTATCTATAACTTACATGTTCACTCCCTTAAATTTTTAAACAAGAGACAAAGAAAAACAAGAAAAACCGCGACTGCTTATGAAGCGGACTAAAAAGATCTAAATAAAAAGAAAATCATGATGTGCAGTCGAAGGATACATATTCGTGAGCTGCCTAAACTAAACCATGCGTATCCACTGACTGCACAGCATGATTTTCTTCTTGTTTTTAATCTTTTTAGTTCGCTTGTTAAAGCAGTCGGGAATTTTGATTTTAGTAACTGTTTTTTTTTACATCTTCAAACTATCTTTTTTTTTCGAATTAATTTTAAACATAGTGGTAGGTATATATTTTTGTAATCACCACTGAAAAATCCTTCATTTTGATAACGATGACTTAATTATGCAGGGCTATAGGTTAAGTCGACCTAGATCCTTTAAGAGGTAGCAGTTTCCATCATTCCTGACTGATTTGGCTACGAAACACTGTACCCCAAACTTATCAGTTATCAAGATATTGAACATTGAGGTTTTTTTAATCGCCGATTTTTTGTGTATTGGCTTATTTTTATTTTTTTATAAATATTTCTATCAGAAATATTTAAAAATGTCGATGACAGTCATGCTGCAGATGCGCTTACGTATCTTCGTTTAAATAGCGAGATAAAACAAGCTAGGGTATTATCAAAGTACTTAGAAAAAAACCTAGAGGCAAAGAGCCCAAAAAAATAGACCAATAGACAAAAACTCGGCAATTAAAAAAAAACTTCAAAGTCCAATATCTTGAAAACGGTTAAGATTGGGGTACGGAGTTTTATAGCCAAATCAGTCAGAAATTATGGAAACTTCTACCTCTTAAAGAATTTAGGTCAACATAACCTGTAGCCCTGAATCAATCCGTCTAGTGGTTTAAAAGATATGAGGTAATATAGAATATTACATTCATACAAACATAATACATACAGATACGCGCGAAAAACATAGCCCTTTCCTTACAGTCGGGTAAAAAACTTTGAAAATAAAAATACAACAGATATCAAAAATCTTACACTAAAAAGTAAAAAAATAACAGTATCGGAAATCTGTGTCAAAAAACGAACAAACGAAATCAGAAATACTGAATTGTAAAAAAATATTATTATTTTTCACCTAATGGTTGTGGTATAGGCCAAGTTCTATAGTAATGTACAATTATCAGACATGCGATTGCAACAATCCCGAGAGATTTGCCGTCAATTATTGAAGAGCTCTGTTGTAAGTAGATCTCCGAAGTTCTTTATCACATCTTCACAACGGGACAAAAACAATTTTCTAAATCAATACAACTAACGCAAAAATCGGTTAACATACACATAAAAAGGTAGAAAAATCTTCAATAAAGTCTATTAAAATAACTTTAATTTTGAAAGTTGTCAAAACAAAATAATAAAAGGTACCTACCAATGACACCGACTTCCGAAATGCAAGTTATTTTTGCACTTTTTAGTGTTTTCATTTGGAAGTCGTTTTATGTTTATGTGGAAAAGTTTTTTTTTAGGTAAGGGAAACATACTCACACTGCCAAACAACATCACGATAAGGAATAAAACAGATAATTGCCTGAACATTTTGTTTCCAAATGCTTCACTGTCGTAGTTCGAGGCCGTATTACCAAATAAGTACTGTAGCTATGAATGCTGTGATGACCAAAACTCACAGGTCTATTTATACCGCTGTAAGCACATGATTTACATCGTGTACTTATTTTAGAGTTCCGCAGGTCGGTTACGTATAACAAGCTTATATTTAACTTGCAATGTATGTATGTAAGTGTGTTCGGGTCAAACTGAATTTTAAAGCAGTTATCCTGCACCGATTAGCTTGGATGACAATGCATGGTTAGCTAAGTGACGTCATTCTAAATCCAATATGGCGGACGGCCTAAGATGGCTGACTTGTTATTGTTTGTGCACTGCCATGATATGGGTATCAAATGAAAGGTTTTGCTGAGGAAAATATGAAAATCCTTGTTTAAAAAAAAAAACACTCTTGACATAAATACTTCCTAAGGTTGTAGCTATCTGGAAATACACACTCCGGCGCAGAATTCCACTCTTTAGCTGTACGGACAATGAAAGTATTCCCAAAACGTTTAGTGCGAATGAGTGGGATGTCCACTACCGATAGCGTATCGCTGTACGTCTTGTGTCTGATGATGGAACGGGCTAGTCATGCAATTTCATGAACGCAATTCTGTTCCGTTTTTGCTGTTTGGCTACAGAACTCTAAATTATGGCCGACAGATGTTTTACACCTGAGCTAATATGCGAAAAAGTTATGGAAAATACTTGAAGGCTTTCGTTCCGTATCGAATCTTTGAATAGATCGGTGTATCCAAAAGGTTCTAAGCCTGGAAAAATACATGAAATATATTGTTTCAGCGTATCTCTACCTGATAAACAAGGCCACACTATATTGTTTAGTTAGTTGGTAGACCTCTATTTTCTTTAGTATATTTTCTATAGCTATACATTTAGCTTATTTCATATTTGGCCAACAATTTTAAATTTTTACCAGTTCTAAATATACGTTGTAAACAATAAGGTGAAAAACGATCTTTATAATATTTCTGGTGTAGATACTTGTACAATTATAATAAAAACAAATCTAGTCTCATAAATACTTGTCAGCATTTATAAAGAGTTCGTTTTGGAGAAAGAATTTGGGTTTCGAACGACTCTGACTGATGTCAACTTGAAATAACACTAGGCATGTGGAGACAGGAAATCGAGGACTAAAGAGGGCGATTGTTCAGTGGTTGATTGGTGATAAAACTAAAGAGATACAATAAGAGAGTGAGAGTTAACGATTGATCGTGTAGATCAAACTACGTGCCTGGTGAAATGTCCTTTACGTTATTCTCTTTTACTTAAAGTGATTAGTTAGGTACGTTGTAACCATACTTAATAAGAAAGCTGAAAGACGCTCATTTTTTGTCTCCTTGCCCGAAAAGGACCCATACAATAATGGCCTTTTCAGGCAATTACATAGTCTTCCCTACATACTTATATTAAGTTTCATTTACATTATATGAATACATTACAAATTCAGTGAAGTCCCTGACTTCTGGGCTAGGTGACTTAAATGCCTTAAAACTTTCAGAGTTCGACTGCGGCAGTTTCTTATCGCATCGCAGAAAAAATTGGAGATGACTGACTGCCTGCTTTGCCTGGCTTTGTGAGCAAAGGATGGCACTTAGTAATTAAGTGATTTATGGATTTTATTTATTTGATTTGATTGGATTTATTTATTTGTTATAACATATTTAGTTTTAGTCTAGCCAAATCGGTTACTTTATATGGACTCATATTTGGACTTACGCTATCATTTATTTTGGTTATTGTAAGAGTATTATTTTTTATACTTTATACATTTAACTTTATAAATACCTAACCAAGTAATCAAAATGAATTTTATCAGAATCAACACGCCTAAGAACTGGAACTTTTACTACTGCAAAACATTATATTTTTTTATTGTAGGTAATAAATTAAAGTTGCGGGTATACTTACGTGAAATACTCTTCGCATAACACTGTAACAACACCAGCATATGACGTCTGCTTGGCAACCATATGCCACTGCAGGGATCCAGCAGAATATCAGCGTCAGGTATATTTGCCTGACACGTGCTGAGCTGGACTCCCATTTGGTGCAACCTTGAGACGCACACCGCACTGTGTTTTGATTGTCAAATCTAATGTTACTGGTGTCAATTTTACTTTTATTTCTGTTAGTATGGTTTCCTTTTTCTTTTTATGTTGGCACCTTGTTTTTAAACATGTAAATTGTAATAATTTAATTAAGATTTTGTGTGTTGTGCTGTGTCTTTTGTGTGCACTAAATAAATGTTTTATCTATCTATCTATCATCTGATGTCCCAATATTGGTTATAATAAATAAATGTTTATTGGTACAAAATTTTTACAATAATAAATGTTCACATAAGTATACAGCTATATTGTAGAAACTACATTGTAACCATTGGTTTATGAACCCTGCCTCTCAAACTAGGGCAACCTGTATCTTGAGAGACAGTATTCTGGGAGTTTTTGCTTACATATATTATACAAAAGGTGCATTGTAGTCATCGCTATCACAAAGTATTATTATTAAACAATTTTAAAATAAAAATAAGATTAATTAATAAGATTTGAAAGTAAGGTCTGTGTAGGTTGAGTAGTGAGTGTGGAGTGGAGTTTGTGGGTATTTTTCAAGAGATGTAGGTGAGTAACGATTCGGTGTAGGAATAGTCCTGGCTTAGTAGCCACTCAGTGAATTTACATTTCAGTGTGTGTCTGTTTAGGTCTTGAATGCTGAGTTGTTTGTGAATTTAACTGTAAATGTGGGTGCATAGTGTGATGTATTGATGCTTAACAAACATTGTTTTGTGCTGTGTGAACGTGGAAGGGATCCTCCGTTTGTTAGTCTCGTTAGTGGGTATTTGGAGTGAATTCTGATGGTGGATTTAGGCACGAAGAGTTGCCGAACTGTTAGCACCTTGCAGTTCGCGTATAATTCCGATGTTGGGTATCTAAAGGGTTTACGGGTCATAACTTTAAGTATGGCCCTCTGGGCACGCTCAACTCTCAGAAATTTAGTTTTTGTAGCACCACCCCACAATGCCCGCAATAACCCAGAATCGATTGACACAATGCTAGATAAAGCATATTTAGAGTATGACAGTTTGCAGACTCTCTTAGCGACTTGAAAATATGTATAAGACGCATGGTTCTTGTGATGAGAGCGTTAAGCTGTTTATCCCATCGTAATCCATCGTCTATCTCGATACCCAAGTATCTAACGCTGTCGGTACGAGTAAGCGCAGGACAACAACCGGAGGTAGTGGGGTTAGGACATGTGTGGGCTGTTAAAAAGAAAGAGCTGGGTGGAGACGTGTCACGCCGAATCGCGAAAGGGACGTAAACTGTTTTCTGAACGTTGAACGTGAGCAGATTTGCATTGAGCCAAGCCATAACCTTAGCCATTTATCATTATCATCCGCATAGGAGTAGATTTGGCAATTGGGAAGATCCATATTGCAGAGGTCATTTACATATATGAGAAATAATAATGGACCCAATATGCTACCCTGAGGCACGCCGTATGTCATAAGTCTCTCGTCGCTAAGACACGTGTCAACTTTTACCTGCTGTTTACGATTTCTGAGATAGTCCTAGAATATCTCGAGTGTAATGCCACGAATACCTAGGTGTTCTAACTTTGAAATAAGTAGGGGAACAGAAACTGTATCGAACGTCTTCGAAAGGTCTAGAAATATACCTAGACATTTCATTTTTCCGTTAAGATTCTTAGCAATGAATTTAGTGAGATCAAGTACGGCATCCTCTGTGGATACCCTGGTCCGGACGCCATATTGATTATCAGATAAAAGATGATATTTATTTAAAAAGTTTCGTAGACACTTGTTTAGAATCTTCTCCAAGATTTTGGAGAGTGCAGGTAGAACCGATATGGGCCGATAGTTACTGACACAGTTCCTGTTGCCGCCCTAGATGGGATGGACTATAGCCTTTTTCAGGGCATCCAGAAACACACCCGTACGAAGGCAGAGATTGAAGAGATAAGTGATTGGCGGCACCAGCACATGGCGACAAGTCTTTAGTAACTCGAGACCTATGCCATCCCAACCAATGGCACAGTCGTTGCGCAATTGCATCACAAGAGACTCAACTTTCCAATCTACTTCTAAAACAGCAAGAGTGTTCACAGAGAGGGGAAATAACTGGACGAAGGCAGAGCAGAGTTTGCGGCAGAGAGATGAAGATTATCAGCCATGGGTAATGGAGAGTGGGATAATATGTTCGCCGCTAAGTTGCTTCCAATATTGGTTAAGTACTCACAAACAGTGTTGGCAGACGACTTGGGACACTCACTTGTTCTAAGTAGGTCAGAAGGACTAGAACATGTTCTATTTGAGTTGGTGATATTTTTAATTGTCTTCCACAAGGTTTTTGGGCTTCCCTGCGCTTTTTCAACACTTTTTCTTAAAAATAAACCGATTTCAATAGCAAAACAATAAAAAGTGCAAAATAACTTTCGTTTCGGAAGTCAGTTACTTTAGTACCTCTTGTTTTTATAATTTTTGGACACCGACTTTCGAAACGAAGGTTATTTTGCAAGAAGGTTGTTTTGCTTTTGAAGTTGGTTTAGTTTAGTCCCGATAAGTGAGTAATAATGATCTTGATGATGGTCGATGGTGCAGTAAAGTTCTGGGATGGCGACCGTGAACTGGAAGACGCAGCGTTGGAACTTTGGAAGGCCTCCCATTATGTGGACTGATGTGGACCGATGACCTGGTTAAGGTTGCGGGTATCCGCTGGATGCGAGAGGCACGGGATCAGTCGAGTGGAGATGCCTGGGGGATGTCCTATGTCCAGTAGTGGACGTCTTTCGACTGAAATGATGATGATGAATGATCTTTAAAGTCAGTTTAAGTATCACTGGCCAAATCTATGGGATACGTATAGGAGATATCAAAGAAAACGTTGAAACGTTATTTTTGTTTTTTTTAAACATTCTTGAACTCTAGAATAAACTCAAAAGCATAGGCCTCTCTGTTTGTTGCCTTCTAATTAGGAGCATCGTGAGCGAAATTTTTTGTTTTGTATATCTTCTTCTATACGAACAAGGCAAAAAATCGTGGATCAAACAAAACAGGGCGATATTTGGGGTTATTCGCAATAGATCCTAAAGAAACAATAGCTTAATATCTTGGTTGTCGTAGAAAAATCTGCTGATCTGTACCGCCAAACCCGCCGGTTGCCTCTTGAGCTGGGATCGAGCGGGGAGTAGACGGACACAGTCTTCACCAGACAGTGGTTGGAACTACCCAAAGGTGAAGTTATACTGTGCACATTAATCATAAAATAAATAAATAATTAAGCTCTAAGATTAGCAAAAGCAACAGTTCAACGTTATGTTAAATATCACCTATATCCAATTGCTTTAACTAATGCCAGTGCTACAATCGACGATGATTGAGTTTTGAGTTTATCCTCCTAACTTGAGTAAATTTTGATCAATTCCTCGAGTTCTAAAGTTTTCATTTAGACTATATTTGGTTGTGTCTATAGCCATTGTAATCATTTATTAGATTAGGGGGCGTCCATTAATTATGTGATTTAACGATAATACTCTCGCCCACGTTAGATTCGGCTCGACTTCCACTCCCCTAAACGTCCCACGTAATAAGGACGCCCCCTAATCTGTATCTAAAATTACTTATTTCATTTGCAATAAGATCTGCTCATGTTTGGATGTCATGCCAGTTACCAGTTACGCTAAGCGACATAACAACCACGTAATTGAATGAAACAATTCTGATATGAATATTTTTTTTTATTAATAGATAACATTAAAGGTTCAGCTAGGTACATATTAATATTTATTACAAGCTATTGATCCATTTTATTCAGTGTAAGAAGATAAAATAGAACTTAAATATTTTTATTTAGACGTCCTAAGATCTAGGCTCTACCAGTGGTCGTCACACTTTTCTGATCAAGGGCCACAGGACAATGTGAGGTGGGTATGCGGGCTGCATACTCGTGGATTGGTAAGTTGACACCACCAATCTATTGACATAGGTATTTTCAGTTAACTATACTCCTTTATTAATTCAGCATCAGTGAAATGTTTCATTTTTTTGCAAGAATTTACAATTCTTTTGAAACAGCCTCATTTTGTCCAAACGCAGTCATAATAATATTTTGTTGACGGCGAATTGAAGATGTGATTGAGGATATCCGGAGGAGGTCCAAAGTTACCGTCATCGTGAGGAAACCTGCATATACTATCTCGAAAATTTCGAAGTCATGTGACATGCACCACTGGGCTCTAGAGTGGTGTATTACATATTCCCTCTCTCACAGAGAGGAGGACTCTGTCCTAGCAGTGAGAACATTAAAAAACCGGTGATGATGCTGATGGCTTCCTTTTAGTAGAACTTTTGTTGAAACTCACGCTATCATAATATTGTGAAAGAAGTATAATATCTCTCGAGTAATTTATTAACAAACAAACGTGTGGTACATCAAGTACGTTAAAACAATGGCGGTTGAAGTCTGCTGGTTGCCGAAACTCGGGCAAGTTTCTACTCATGTTCCTGTCTCCCGCATTTCTTTTTTTAGTTAACTGCATTCACAAAATAGTTTTGAGAATTATTGTCATTGTTAATTGAAATTGTTTTTACTATTGCGGCCGTAAAAATATCGTCCGCGGGCCGCGAGATCAGCAGTACGACGACCACTGCTCTAGTGACACTATCAGCGATAGCAATTGTCAAAGAGTCAAAAATATAAGTACTATCGAAATGTAACGTGATCAAGTCATCTATTTTAGTATCACATTCACTATCGCTTCGTCACTTTGGTTAGGGGTATTTTTTTTTTTTTTTTTTTCCATTTATTTGTACCTATATTGTGTGTTTCTGTGTGTGCCAAATAAACTGGTTTTCATTCTTTCTTTCTTTACACATTTATATTTATTTGCCAGGGCCATAGCCAGCGCCAGCGCCAGGGCCAAAACCGGGCCCGGTCCGTAACACAGGTTTTGCGCCAAAACCATCACCGCTGCCGTCCTGCCCGCCTTTAGCTCCACCGTCACCTGGAAGTAATATACGGTTTGAGACATTTATTTTCTGAAAAAAGTGACACATTCACTCACAGTGAAATATTTTACATGAAGCCGATTGGCGTAGTGGGTTAGTACACAGACATAAACCTAATTTATATCTGTGGTTAGTACTATGACAAAATCACATAAGAATTTCTTATAAATTTTTACCCGACTACGGCGAAGCAAAAGAGCGGGTTATGTTTTTGACCGAGATGTGTATGCATGTATGTATGTTCATCTTTTTAGATCTTTCAGATATAATGATGATGAAATTTTTATTTTTAACTTATTATGTTATGTTATGTAATATAACTATATATAAATTAATTTATTATGATTACTTGGGTTATGATTATTTATGTTTTAATCTATATATTTAATAGTAAGTTCCTTTTTTATGTTGGAGCAATGCTCATGCATACTGCGCTACCACGGGGAGATAGCGCAGTTATGTGGGACTCTAACTAACTAAAACTCTACGGTGTCTTCCAGTTCTACTTATGGCGGGAACACGGGTACGCGTTAGCACGCACCGCGAACGCGCCGCGGCTTTCCGTCACCAGAACCTACTCTGGGGAGTACCCCCATCACCGGCGCACCATAACACACTGTGCGCCGTGACCACCCCAGGGACCTAATAAGCACATGGTCCCCTTGTGACGAGTCAAGGGCCCCGCCACCTACCATTTAACGTCCGCAGGAGATAGGGAGATCGGCCAACACTATACCGACACTACTCCTTCCCTGCGGCCCCACCACGTCCGCCATCAGACGATGGCGACCCCATCCAGGCCGTGGAAGGTAGGGAGAGCGGCGCACCGCAAATCGCAATACCGGCACTCCTCTCCCGCCGCGGCCTCTAACCCTCAGCCGCGATATCGTAGGGGTTTGGGAGACCACATACGACATCGCGGCCCGCCTCAGTTGCGATGTCGCCCAGGCAGCACCGCAACCTACATGTTGGCCGATACGTCGTCGGCTTATCGGCAAAAGCCCTAACGAGCGGCCCCTCCTCGGGTTCCTCTTCGTTTCAAAGTGGATGACCAAGACACGACAATGCGGGAACCCACCGGGGGGCTAATAGTTAGTACCTAGATAATGTCAAATACGTACCTATGTTAAAATATTTAAATTATTATTATTTGCAGATGTATTTATTTAAACACTAGCTGTGCCCGCGGCTTCGCTCCCGTCAACTGCATACCCTACTTACCTACCCTACCTAAGTACCTACCTACCCTACTTACTGAACCTACGCCTTAGCTACCCTACCTACCTACCCTACCCTACTTACCCAACCTACGCCTTACCTACCCTACCTAGATACCCTACTTACCCAACCAACGCCTTACCTACCCTACCTACCCACCCTACGCCTTACCTACCCTACTTACCTACACTACTTACCAAACCAACGCCTTACCTACCCTACCTACCTACCCAACTTACCCAACCTACGCCTTACCTACCCTACTTACCCAACCCACGCCTTACGTACCCTACCTACCTACCCAACTTATCCAAACTACGCCTTACCTACCCAAGCCTTTTTTTTTTTGGGTGGTAAATCATCCAATGACTTCTCCCGCTCCCGCGGGAGGGCGTGTCAGACTTTTACTGACTAAAACCCACCCGTGTTCCTTCAGTTGCTTGAGCCTGGGCCGCGGTAACTCTTTTTCAAATCTATCCGCGACCCAGACGGGCATCGGCCCTAGCAGACCCCGTCAATTTGTACCTACCTACCCTACTTACCCAACCTACGCTTTACCTACCCTACCTTCCTACCCTGCCTTCCTACCCTACTTACCTAACCTACGCCTTACCTACCTACCCTATACTTACCCAACCTACGCCTTTCCTACCCTAACTACGCCTTACCTACCATACCTACCTACCCTACATAACTTACCCGAATATATAAAAAAAAAAAACGGTAAGGTTGCGCACGATGGGATTGTTGTATGGGAGCCCCACTTAAATATTTATTTTATTCTGTTTTTATAGCGGCAACAGAAATACACCATCTGTAAAAATTGCATCTGTCTAGCTATCACGGTTCATGAGATACAGCCTGGTGACAGACAGACAGAAAGATAGACGGACCGCGGAGTCTTAGTAATAGGATCCCGTTTTTACCCTTTGGGTACGGAACCCTAAAAAAGTAAAGACAGTTTTGTTGGCCGCCATCTAGTAGCTCTCCAGAATGCTGCGCCGAAACGAAAACGTTGATTCGAAGTATAGAGTTGACACCCCCTATCTACCTGCCTGCCCTTGCCTTAATTGACTTGCTAGTTATCCTTCCTACCATCAATATTTTTAACCCCTGCCGCAAAAAGAGGGGTGTTATAAGTTTCACGTGTGTTGCTGTGTAGTATCTGTGTGTCTGTCTGTGGCATCATAGCGCCTAAACGGGTAAACCGATTTTGATATAGTTTCTTTTGTTTGAAAGGTGATTTTGTCGAAAGTATTCTTAGCTATGTTTGAATAAAATCGGTTCAGCCCTTCAAAAGTAATGGGCGTTTTATTGTTTGAATCGGGGTGTTTTCGCAAGATAAATGTGTCGGGTTTTTTTTTTAATTTTGATATTTTACTTGTTTCAGGTGTCATAGGAGCTCGTGGCTAAATAATAACAGCCGCACTGGTCGATCATCAAGGTTAAGCAACGCTTGACGAGGTTGGTCCGTGGATGGGTGACCATTTCAACATACCGAGTTTCCTCCGTGCCTCGGCAAGCACGTTAAGCCGTTGGTCCCGGCTGTCATTTGAAGATCTTTGACAGTCGTTACGAGTAGTCAGAAGCTTGAGATCTGACACCAGTCTTGCCAAGGGGTTCCGTGATACCCAGTAACTGGGTTGTGGAGGTCAGATAGGCAGTCGCTCCATGTAAAACACTGGTACTTAGCTGAATCCGGTAAGACTGGAAGCCGACCCCAATATAGTAGGGAAAAGGCTAGGCAGATTGACTTGTTTCAGGTGTCATTCTGCCGCGGAGAACATTATCACCGCCATTCTGAAAATAATGTCAAATGCACAACGCCATCTATCGAATACGGAGTTCAATTGTCCGAGTATCTGAATTGCATGTGTCACAGTTCAGAGACACATGGCGAGTGTTGTGATATTTTACTTTTTGAACACTTTAAATTCATCTAACTTTTGATAGAGTGAACCACTTGTGATGAAACAAAAACTAAGTTATACGTCAAGTTACGCATAATGTTTATGTATAAAAATTATCTACATTGGCTTCGTACATTTTATGTGATGCGTGCACAAACAAACAGATAAACAGACAAAAATTGCAAAAATGCTGGAAATGGGTTGTGTAGGTTATCCTTTAACAACCTAGCTATTTTTTATTTATTTTAATATTTTCAATGTACAAAAACGACTTTTCTACAGATTTATTATACGTATTGATAAATATGGTTACAAAAGTTCTTACAATGGTAGCATAATAGTAGCTTAACATATTTAATCATAGCATAATGACATGCAAACTTTTTGTAAGATTTTTTTAAAGTATAGAAGGATTTCTCTATTAACCACCTGCGTTAAGCCGTTCTGAAGCGGACAATTGGAATTCTTAAATTTCGTTAGGAATTTGAACTTGTTGTAAATCTGAATAAACTTGGGATAGCAACTTCGCCTATATAGCTCCGTTTTCATTCTAGGAATAATTAATCTATTAGTATATCTAGTCCTGAATTTACATTTATCGCCCAGTTTTTCAAACATCTCAGAGTGAGATTTTGTAAATTTACATATTTCCTTAATATAAATACCAGTCAATGTAAGTATTCTAAGCTTCCTAAACAGTGGTTTACAGGATGTAAGTGGGTCTACATTACAAATCGAACTTATACACCTCGTCTGCGCGATGAAAGCTCTTTCGATATGCACCGAGTTCCCCCATACCAATATACCATAACGCAGTATTGACCCAACATATGCATGATAAGCCTGTAATGTGGCTTGTATACTTATTAGGTTAGATATACGCCATAGAACATAAGCAGACTTACTGAGTTTACCACATATCTTATCAATATGATTAATCCAGGAACACCTCTCGTCTAGATCTATCCCAAGAAAAGTCATAGTATCTGATTGCTGTATTTGTTTATCTTTATAAGTAATGTTTAAATCGATTTTATTCCAGTTTTATTACGAAATTGTACAAATTTGGTTTAATCTATGATAGGTTCAAGGTTATTCTTTTCCATCCAAGTTATTACTTTGCTTACGGTACTATTTATTTCCTCATTATAGTTTTCTTTATTTTTAGCGATTATTACGGCCACATGGTCTGCAAAGAGTATGCAGGGATGATCAATCATTTCTGTCAGGTCATTGATATAAATCAGAAAAAGTGGGGTGCCTAAAATACTGCCCTGTGGAACACCTGTGCAATTGTAGCCTAATTTAGATTTAAATGTCAGTTCATCGTTTTGATTTGGTTTATCCACTGTAATTTCTACAAATTACGATCTGTTTGCAAGGTAACTTTTTAAGCATGTATTTGCTTTACCTTGTATGCCATATTTATTGCATTTTTTTAGTAGTAGCTTGGTCGAGACAAAGTAAAAGGCTTGTAGATAATTATAATAAATTGGCTGAATAGAATTTTTTTATTATAAATATACAAAAAAACAAAAGTTTATGCATTTTGATCAGCATCTAGGAGCTGAAAATTATGATATTGAATTTAATAGAAATAAAATAATGGATACAAAAAACTTTTTTTTCGTATTCTTCTCAGCAAACGGTTTCATTTGATACCCATATCATAGCAGTGCACAAAAAAATTTTAATCCGCCAGTTGTAGGTCGTGGTCGTCGACGTCGTCGTAGTTGTAGGTCGTGGGTTCGAACCCGAGCAGGCGCTTTACTTTGTGTAATTTATTTAATCACCACTGCTTTCAAAACGGTGAAGGAAAACATCGTGAGGAAACCGGCATGTCTTAGAACCAAAAATTCAAAGACAAGTGACATCTACCAATCCGCACTGGACCCACGTGGTGGATTATAGCCCACTCCCACGTCCCAGCAGTGGGAACATTAAAAGGCTGATGATATGATGTCAACCAACTGGAATAAAGCCTTTCAAATGGTGTAAATGAATAGAATAGAATAAAATATATTTTATTGTACACTAATGAAGTAACACATCCCTTTTATAAAACGTTAACACTATGGGCACAATGGCGGTCTTATCGTTGACAGTGATATCTACCAGACAACCTTTGGATGGACTGAACTATCGGACTAACGGATGGATTAACATTTTTCAAATAGGTGTAGTAGTTCCAGACATTACTGTACACGTCTGAACAAACTCACAAAATTCGGGCTCTCTCTTCTTTTAATATTAGTAGAGACAATCTTTGTGTTATTCTGCTGTATAAGCTATATTAATTTAAAGTTTCATCTAATCCTTTCAATAGTTTTTACGTGAAAAAGTAACAAGCCAAACTTTTACATTCATAATATTAGTAGGATCAATCTGCATAGCCGTTTATCAATTATATCGGGGTCGGCTGCCAGTGTAACCAGATTCAGCTGTGTACCAGTGCTTTACATGGAGCGACTGACTATCTGACATCCACAACCCGGTAACGGAGTAACACTTTACGCCTTGGCAAGACTGGTGTCAGATCTCAGGCTTCTGACTAACCGTAACGAATGTCAAAGATCTTCAAATGACAGCCGGGACCAACTGCTTAACGTGCTTTCCGAGGCACGGAGGAGTCTCGGTATCTTGAAATGGTAAGCCATCCACGGACCGTCCTCGTCAAGCGTTGTTTAACCTTGAAGATCGACCCGACCCTAATATTACTAGGATACGAAGTAGAATAACTCTACTTATTAACAACAAGCAGCTCCAACCGGATTTATCAAAACCTAGCCGGATCACCTAAGTTTTCCCAAACCTCATCTAGTTTTTGTTATCAAATTGACATAAGAGATCGTTTACGTTATTGCGAGTACGTTAAAAACTCGGAATAAGCACACTGTAAACATTTCACCGTGAAAACTTAGGCAGATTGAGTTCGAAGTGAGCTTTTAATCTATCCAATCATGGTGGAGTGACAGGTTACTCTTAATCCAAATTTTAAATCGTCTTGCTTTTAAAGCATAGACAATAAGTGTAGACAATTAAAACTCACCCAATAACAGTTACTTGTGGCTCACTCCACCTATGTTTTCACGGCGGTTTCTTCTGCACTTAGTTCGTTCCGACTCTACTTATATCCCCGGTTCCACTTCATTTTCCCTAATTTTGTCTAATACCATAATTATCTATATCGATTATCGTCGATTTTACAGCTATCCTCAACCGATTATGATGAAATTTTGCATACACGATTACTAAATCCAACCGTTTAAACGACATCATTCTAAATCCAATATGGCGGACTAGATATTTTTTGTGCACTGCCATGATATAAGGGGATCAAATGAAAGGGTTTGCTGAGAAGAATACTAGATTTTTTAATTGATAATTTTATTTCTTATATCTTCCTCCCATTAACAAAGAAACAAATTTATCCTGCTTTCAGTGTTCAAGATCGATCTAGATATGTCTCTGTAGATAGTTTCACAGAAAAAAACAAGATTTGTCGAACTTGGTGAGTTTGGGAACCAATTTATTCGTTACCCAAAGAATTAGTCGATAAAATGTCTACACAAAATTCTTCAAACAAAATGTGGATTTCGAACACAAAATTGGCCTCAATTCGAGAAGTATATCAAATACAAACTTAGTGCGGTTACGCACTGCATCCGTTACGAATCCGAATTGTTAGTGCCGCGTTTTATCCGAATTTGAAATGTTTTGTATTATGTTTATGACGGATATAGTTCGGAACTAGTGCGTAACACCTCTTACAAGTAGTACTATGACTACTTCGGCCCGTCATTTCTCGGAGTCGGATTGGATGCAGTGCGGCACTGCAATACGCCGGTGACATATACATCCGATTTGGCCACTCTATATTATTACGTTTAAAAAAAACTCTTACCTCCGGAACCCGCACCGTTGTTGCTAGCTGCATTTTCTTGCATGCTCTAAAAAAATATTTAATTTATTATTGTAACACGATGTTTTATTAATTGAATTAACAATAAATGTACACATAATACACAGGCAAGAAGAAGACACAGAAAATAGGTACAAAGACTTATTATTTATAAATAAATCTCTGCCAGCATACCTGTGAAAGGAGAGTTAAAAAAATATAGGTACGAGGGAGCGTTTTTAAGTTCGCGGGTAGGTAAAGGGTGAAAATAAAGTACAAATTTTGCTCAATATATTTATCAATTTTCAGATCTTTCGATTAGTTTGGGTATATTCGAAAAAAAAATGTTTTGTCTGTGTCCGAAAATTAGGTTGAAACTGCGTTCCCTTCTTCACCGCTTGAAAATTTCTTTCCACGAATTTCTTTTTTTATCTTTGGGTATCAATAATAATCGCTGGGAACCAGGTCAGGGCAGCAGGGTGGGTGATCTAAAATATCGAAGCCCATCAGCAGAACAGTCAACACGACTCTTGTGAACGGGCGCGTTGTCGTGCAGACGGACCTTTTTTACCAATTTTCCTCTTCCTTTTTTCTTGATGGCTTCTTAAAACTGCTCTAGGATTACAGCGTAGTATTTTCCGGCTATGAATCGCCTTTGCTTTTATAAAATAAATTAATAAGATTCCTTCTGAATTCCAAAAAAATGTTGGCATAAACTTTTCAGCCGACTTGTGAGTGGCCCTTTAAACTTTTTGGGTGGTGGTGTTCTTTCTTTTTGGCACTGCTTGGAGTCTTGTTTAGACTCAGGTTCATAATGATGAACCCAAGTTTCATCCCAAGTAAAATCTAGACTTAAAACACCATCCTTGTCTTCACTACATAGACCCAAAAACGCACGAGAGCACTCCATGCGCTGGCGTTTTTGCGGCAGCATGAGTATTCTTGACACCCATGCTGCGCTAACCTTAGTCATGCCAAGATGATCATGAAGGACTTTAAAAATGGTTGTATCGGATACTCGAATTATTTCACTAGCTTTTTCTTCTTTAATCGACTATCTTCCATGATTATTTTTCAATTATTTCCGGAGTGGTCACATCGATTGATGGTCCTGGCCGTTGGTCGTCTTCAAATGAGCCCCTGCCGTATTTAAAGAGACTGTGCCACTCGTAAACCATAGTTTTACATGGGCAAGAGTCCCCATAAACGAGTTCCATCGCTTCTAGAATTGTTTATACACATTTATTTGCTTGATAATTAAATGTATAGCCGCACGGCACCCGATTTTTTTTTCTTACTTCTAAACTTTCTATCCGATTGAGCTGCTTGGTTTGCGACACTTCAGACGAAGGCTTGTGGACCGAATGCGGTCAATCTCAGTACTTATTTATACTAATAATGAGTCAGTTAACTCGTTAAGACCGAAAAGCTACCCTTATAAATCTTCTCACCCATTCCGCGAACTTAAAAACATACCCTCGTCTGTATGTTTTTCATGGGACATAATTACCTAGTAGCTCGTAGAAACATTTAACACAATCGCGTCTTTGGTGATGTGAAGATTACTTATTAAGAGATTGATGCCCACTCTAATGATATCCGTTACAAAGTACTACTTGCTAGGAAAGGAACATCGACTTAACAGCATTTATGGGCCCTTAAAATGCCGTTTATCTATAACTTACATGTTCACTCCCTTAAATTTTTAAACAAGAGACAAAGAAAAACAAGAAAAACCGCGACTGCTTATGAAGCGGACTAAAAAGATCTAAATAAAAAGAAAATCATGATGTGCAGTCGAAGGATACATATTCGTGAGCTGCCTAAACTAAACCATACGTATCCTCTGACTGCACAGCATGATTTTCTTCTTGTTTTTAATCTTTTTAGTTCGCTTGTTAAAGCAGTCGGGAATTTTGATTTTAGTAACTGTTTTTTTTTACATCTTTATACTATCTTTTTTTTTTCGAATTAATTTTAAACATAGTGGTAGGTATATATTTTTGTAATCACCACTGAAAAATCCTTCATTTTGATAACGATGACTTAATTATGCAGGGCTATAGGTTAAGTCGACCTAGATCCTTTAAGAGGTAGCAGTTTCCATCATTCCTGACTGATTTGGCTACGAAACACTGTACCCCAAACTTATCAGTTAACAAGATATTGAACATTGAGGTGTTTTTAATCGCCGATTTTTTGTGTATTGGCTTATTTTTATTTTTTTTAAATATTTATAATTTTAAATATTTCTGATAGAAATATTTAAAAATGTCTATGACAGTCATGCTGCAGATGCGCTTACGTATCTACGTTTAAATAGCGAGATAAAACAAGCTAGGGTATTATCAAAATACTTAGAAAAAAATTTAGAGGCAAAGAGTCCAAAAAATTAGACCAATAGACAAAAACTCGGCAATAAAAAAAAACAAAGTCCATCTTGAAGACGGTTAAGATTAGGGTACGGAGTTTTATAGCCAAATCAGTCAGAAATTATGGAAACGTCTACCTCTTAAAGAATTTAGGTCAACATAACCTGTAGCCCTGAATCAATCCGTCTAGGCGTCTAGTGGTTTAAAAGATATGAGGTAATAAAGAATATGACATTCATACAAACATAATACATACAAGATAAGCGCGAAAAACATAGCCCTTTCCTTACAGTCGGGTAAAAAACTTTGAAAATAAAAATACAACAGATATCAAAAATCTTACACTACAAAGTAAAAAAATAACAGTATCGGAAATCTGTGTCAAAAAACGAACAAACGAAATCAGAAATACTGAATTGTAAAAAAAGATTATTATTTTTCACCTAATGGTTGTGGTATAGTGGGCAAGTTCTATAGTAATGTACAATTATCAGACATGCGATTGCAACAATCCCGAGAGTTTTGCCGTCAATTATTGAAGAGCTCTGTTGTAAGTAGATCTCCGAAGTTCTTTATCACATCTTCACAACGGGACAAAAACAATTTTCTAAATCAATACAACTAACGCAAAAATCGGTTAACATACACATAAAAAGGTAGAAAAATCTTCAATAAAGTCTATTAAAATAACTTTAATTTTGAAAGTTGTCAAAACAAAATAATAAAAGGTACCAATGACACAGACTTCCGAAATGCAAGTTATTTTTGCACTTTTTTGTGTTTTCATTTGGAAGTCGTTTTATGTTTATGTGGAAAAGTTTTTTTTTAGGTAAGGGAAACATACTCACACTGCCAAATAACATCACGATAGGAATAAGACAGATAATTGCCTGAACATTTTGTTTCCAAATGCTTCACTGTCGTTGTTCGAGGCCGTATTACCAAATAAGTACTGTAGCTATGAATGCTGTGATGACCAATAATCACAGGTGTATTTATACCCCTGTAAGCACATGATTTACATCGTGTACTTATTTTAGAGTTCCGCAGGTCGGTTACGTATAACAAGCTTATATTTAACTTGCAATGTATGTATGTAAGTGTGTTCGGGTCAAATCTTGCAACTGCATTTTAAAGCAGTTATCCTCCACCGATGAGTTTGGATGACAATGCATGGTTAGCTAAGTGACGTCATTCTAAATCCAATATGGCGGACGGCCTAAGATGGCTGACTTGTTATTGTTTGTGCACTGCCATGATATGGGTATCAAATGAAAGGTTTTGCTGAGGAAAATATGAAAAAGCTAGTTTAAAAAAAAAAAACACTCTTGACATAAATACTTCCTAAGGTTGTAGCTATCTGGAAATACACACTCCTGCGCAGAATTCCACTCTAGCTGTACGGACAATGAAAGTATTCCCAAAACGTTAAGTGCGAATGAGTGGGATGTCCACTAACGATAGCGTATCGCTGTACGTCTTGTGTCTGATGATGGAACGGGCTAGGCGGAATTAAGTCATGCAATTTCATGAACGCCGTTCTGTTCCGTTTTTGCCATTTATCTACAGAACCCTAAATTATGGCCGACAGATGTTTTACATCTGAGCTAATATGCGAAAAAGTTATGGAAAATACTTGAAGGCTTTCGTTCCGTATCGAATCTCTGAATAGATTCTAAGCCTGGAAAAATCCTTGCAATATATTGTTTCAGCGTATCTCTACCTGATAAACAAGGCCACACTATATTGTTTAAGTAGTTGGTAGACCTCTATTGCCTATAGTATATTTTCTTTATTTCATATTTGGCCAACAATTCTAAATTTTTACCAGTTCTAAATATACGTTGTAAACAATAAGGCGAAAAACGATCTTTATAATATTTCTGGTGTAGATACTTGTACAATTATAATACACACATCAACACGGTCTAGAGATATTTCATACTCAATTAAATGACTCGAAAAGTACTTTGAATCTCTTTGAATCTTTACATTGAAATCTTTTATACACCGATTTGTTTGTAATTTATCTCAGACTAATTCCCAATTTCATTTATGAAAATTCTTTTGTTTCGGTGGCATAAAAATGTCTTGATGTGTAGGAGAGGGAATTTTCATTTGTGCGAAATTTAGAAAACAATACGAATTACGTTAGTTACAGTTTTTTTTTCATTTTTAAACGAAAGATAAAGTTAAAATTGAGGTATTGTAGCCATGCAACGCCAAAATTTGACGAGGGCGGAGATGTTACGAGCTGTGTGAATGCTGGAAGCTGGGTCTGTTCAGCGTAATGTTGCTGAGGCCATAGGAACCCACCAAAATGTAATTTCAAGATTGTGGACACGCTATCGTGCCACAGGTGAAGTAGCGGAGAGGCACCGGGGGCCAAGTCGCATAACTACCCCTAGACAAGACCGATTTTTGCAAATTACTGCGCGAGCTCAACCAAATGCAACGGCGACTCAATTGGTCCAAAGGCTGCGAGTGGAACACCAAGTGCTTGTGACTGACCAAATTGTAAGAAGGCGACTGCATGAAAGCAATCTACGCTCTCGTAGACCACTCCGGGTCCCACCTTTACGGAGAGGCAATCGTGGACGACGATTAGAATGGGTTCGGAACCACGTGGACTGGGGCCGTGAGCAATGGTCCAATGTGCTGTTCACGGATGAATCCAGGTTCGGCTTCCATCCAGATTCACGAAGGACGCGTGTTTGGCGAGTTCCTGGACGATGGAGCCGTCTTCAGAACCCCTAGGTAGTTCACCCATACCAAGGCGGAACAATTATGGTTTGGGCAGGAATTCGTCTTGGAGGACGGACGGATCTCGTTTGGGTGCGGGGCAATATGACGGCAAAACGATACATCCAACAGGTGCTGGGGCCCGTAATCTTGCCCCACAGAACACAAATGGGGCAAGATTTCCTGCTCATGCACGATAATGCCCGGGCACACACGGCGAGAACGGTAGCAGCTTGGTTACATACTCACAATGTTAGGGCCTTAGACTGGCCTGCTCAATCGCCAGATCTAAATCCCATTGAGCATGCGTGGGATATGCTGCAAAGAAGAGCTCTGAAGGAAGTTCCTGAAAATCTGGCTACAGAAGATCAACTTTTTGCGCACCTCAGAAGGACATGGGACAATATTCCGCAGCAAGACATTGACAACCTTGTTCTGAGCATGCCGAATCGTTGCCGATGTGTTATGAACATCATGGGCGCTTTCTCAGACTACTAACTTCAAGTTTATAAACACAAATTAAATGATATTTCTATTTTTTTCAGTTTTTACTCATAAATTAAAAGTTAATTCATATACGGTTTCCGTCTATGCTTAATTTTTTCCATAAAATCCTGAAATTTTAATCGAAGTACCTTAACCATTATTAAAAAATGGTAGAATATTAAATAACGTATCTTTTAAATATATACATGTCCTATAAATAATTAACATATTGATAGTGATTCATTTTTTTAAAAATATCCCTAGACCGTGTTGATGTGTTTAAAAACAAATCTAGTCTCATAAATACTTGTCAGCATTTATAAAGAGTTCGTTTTGGAGAAAGAATTTGGGTTTCGAAGACTCTGACTGATGTCAACTTGAAATAACACTAGGCATGTGGAGACAGGAAATCGAGGACTAAAGAGGGCGATTGTTCAGTGGTTGATTGGTGATAAAACTAAAGAGATACAATAAGAGAGTGAGAGTTAACGATTGATCGTGTAGATCAAACTACGTGCCTGGTGAAATGTCCTTTACGTTATTCTCTTTTACTTAAAGTGATTAGTTAGGTACGTTGTAACCATACTTAATAAGAAAGCTGAAAGACGCTCATTTGTTGTCTCCTTGCCCGAAAAGGACCCATACAATAATGGCCTTTTCAGGCAATTATATAGTCTTCCCTACATACTTATAATAAGTTTCATTTACATTATATGAATACAATACAAATTCAGTGAAGTCCCTGACTTCTGGGCTAGGTGACTTAAATGCCTTAAAACTTTCAGAGTTCGACTGCGGCAGTTTCTTATCGCATCGCAGAAAAAAATGGAGATGACTGTTTCGAACACGTCCATTATATAACTGGCTGTCATGTACTGCCCGAGTCAATCAGAACTTTTTCTACTGCAAAACATTATTTTTACTGTAAGTAATAAATTAAAGTTGCGGGTATACTTACGTGAAATACTCTTCGCATAACACAGCCGGGTCCAGACGAGTGTAACGTGTAATGTAATCCACCGTGTAATGTAACACGAATTCTACGTGTGGACGGCACTACGAGCATTACATGTAACGCTCGCGCGGCGCTCGGGGTTGATCCATCGGCTGTCGGTTTTTCGCGCGAACACAAAGACGCTCGCAGTGCTCGTTTGGACGGCGTTCGTGACAGTTGTGTCGTATGTACGTTCATGATGTGGAGTGACGAACAATCGCTTGAACTTATTAGTTTGTATCAAGAAAAACCTGTTATTTGGGATCCAAAAAACCCGCAATACTAAAAAAAAATCTGAAACACGATGCTTGGAGTGATATTGCTCATTCATTGGAAAGAGATGTAGAAGAATGCAAAAACAAAATGATTAGTTTGCTTGCTTCACATCGAAGAGAAAAAGGAAAAGTAAAGAAGAGCCATAGTTCCTGAAAAGGTATGTTTTATTATAAATTTCTGTTGCTTTACATATTACACACTTTTATTTATTAATTTAGTTTTTACTTAGGTATTATCACTTACTTGCTATTAGTACAATTATTACTTCTATTGTATACCCACTATATTACTATATTCTACTATATTTTACTATACATATATTATGTACTTTATTCTATTGTGTTGTTTATTTATTGTAATTTATTTTACAGGTGGGGATGAAACGTACAAAAGTACATGGTTTGCTTACGAGGCGCTGGCATTTTTAGGAGATCGAAATAATCCAAGGAAACGACGCAACACAGAGGTTTTGGCATTTAACTAGTTTCCTTCGACTTGATAAAAAAAACTTAACAATATGTATTCTGCCAAGAAACTGTACCCTCGTTCATAAAATAGTCATTAAACTCATCCCTAATTTGTTTTGCCGTTGAGGCAGCTCTTCTAGGTACATTATTCAATGGAAGTAAAGATGACATTTCACAATCTCTCCGCCAACTACCTTCACATAATCTTCCGTTTTGGTCGCTGTCAAGTGAGCCAGGGGTTGCATACAAGTTTTTAGATGAATCCGTGTTTCTCATAAAATTATGCAAGTGTGCAATAGCCATGACTATAGTCTCTACGGTTTTGGGCTGAAGGAGCATAGGTTTTCGTAGAACTCTGAACACAGATGCTGTGATACCAAATACATTTTCTACAATCCTGCGAGCTCTGCTTAACCGATAATTAAAAATTCTTCGCGACGATCCCTTGGGGTATGCTCCTGGATAGGGTTTCATTATATTGTTTTGTAAAGGGAAGGCAGAGTCTCCTACAAAAACATATGGTACTACTTTGTTTCTACCTTGCAGTGCTTCAGGTGCAGGCAATCTTAACGAATTATTTTCTAGTTTTTTATATAATTCAGTTTCTTAAAAAATTCCACCATCTGAAATGCGGCCTTGACATCCGACATCCAGAAATTTATAATTATATTCCGCGTCTACTAAAGCAAACATCACTATACTGAAATTCGATTTGTAGTTACGATATTCTGTGCCACTATGTACCGGAGCCTCGAGAATGACATGTTTACCGTCCATGGCTCCGGCACAATGGGGAAAATTCCACAATTCATCAAATCTGTTTGAGATCTGGATCCATTCTGACTCTGTTTTTGGCAGCTGAAACAATGAATTTCTTTTTAATTACAGATTACAAATGAACCGGAACAGAGTGCATCTACAAGTGTAGAAAATGATAACAGTTCAGAATTTATATCACCAACTGGTCAGGCCCCCAAAAAAAAGAAATCAGACGAAAATAAAAAAATGGGTATGCTTTCGGAGGCTCTTGGCCTGCTTAAGAGTGCTGCTTCTAGTCCTACTCCTGAACCCCGAAACAATAATCCAAACAATTTTGACAGTGAAACCCTTTTCTTTTCAAATTTTATATGCAGCAAGATGCAACAATATAACAGAAGTAGCAGCGAGCAATAATGGACGTAATATTCAAAGCCGATGAAGGATGCACTAACTTTTCTCAACATTATTATCCATCGGCATTCAATTACAGTGGGTATACAACAGGCTCGGTTCCTTCATCAAGATACTGCAATGAACCACCTTCTTTGTCTAATCGCTCAGAACTTACTTCAGGGTATTCAACAGGTCAGAATCAGACAAGTTGCCCTACTGCTCCATATGCTTCACCTGTTCCCTCAGAATTATCTCAAACTTCATATGAAGATGTAGATTTTGTGAATGACCTGATTTGAAAAGAATAAATTTTGTACTACATGATTTGAAGATACAATTTGATTTAACTTTCTAATTTTAATTTTGGAATAATTTTAATTTTGCTTACCCGACTTAATACAATAGCTTAATTTGTTATTTTAATAAATAAATAAAAATATGTAAAACTCACCTTAATGTTTTCTTTCAATGATTTTATAATCGCTTCACAAACTTCTGGTACAATGCAAGACATTGACTGTTTTGAAATTCTGAAGGTGTATTGAAGGCTTGTAAATGAATCTCCTGTTGCCAAAAATCTTAGTGTTAGAACCAGTCTATCTTGCGGCGAAATTGCAGATCTCATTATAGTGTCTTGTCTTGATATTTTAGGCGCAATGATTGTTGCCAAATATTCGAAGTCAGTAGGCGACATCCGGGTAAAGTTTTTATATTGACCGCTTATATGTTGAGATTTTAGTTCCACAAGTAAAGAAGATCTTCTTTTATACAAATTAGTTTTCCACCATCGACGCTTCCGACTTTTGCGGTCTTCAGTTAGTAAAAACATGAAAATAAAAGCCGCACCAGCTATCACGACCTTCCTATTCGGCATGTTCGTAGCAACTGAGTGGAAACAGCTTTTGAAATATTTTCGCGTTCACAATTCGCTTTGAGTTCGTGTGCCGTCCACACTGTTGATGCTAAATTACACGTAATCTTACATTACACGTTACACTCGTCTGGACCCGGCTTAACAACACCAGCATATCACATCTGCTTGGCGACCATATGTCACTGCAGGGATCCAGCAGAATATCAGCGTCAGGTATATCTGCCTGACACGTGCTGAGCTGGACTCCCATTTGGTGCAACCTTGAGACGCACACCGCACTGTGTTTTGATTGTCATACCTAATGTTACTGTGATGTTACTGGTGTCAATTTTACTTTTATTTCTGTTAGTATGGTTTCCTTTTTCTTTTTATGTTGGCACCTTGTTTTTAAACATGTAAATTGTAATAATTTAATTAAGATTTTGTGTGTTGTGCTGTGTCTTTTGTGTGCACTAAATAAATGTTTTATCTATCTATCTGATGTCCCAATATTGGTTATAATAAACACTTTTTCTCAAAAAATTAACCGACTTCAATAGCAAAACAATAACTTTGCAAAATAACTTTCGTTTCGGAAGTCAGTACCTTTAGTACCTCTTGTTTTTATAATTTTTGGACACCGACTTTCGGAACGAAGGTTATTTTGCAGTGTTTTGCTTTTGAAGTTGGTTTAGTTTAGACCCGATTAGTGAGTAATAATGATCTTGATGATGATCGACGGCGCCGGAAAGTTCTGGGATGGCGACCGTGAACCGTGAACCGCAGCGTTGGAACTTTGTGGACTGATGTGTACCGATGACCTGGTTAAGGTTGCGGGTATCCGCTGGATGCGAGAGGCACGGGATGAGTTGAGTGGAGATGCCTGGGGGATGTCCTATGTCCAGTAGTGGACGTCTTTCGACTGAAATGTTGTTGATGAATGATCTTCAAAGTCAGTTTAAGTATCACTGGCCAAATCTATGGGATACGTATCTTCTTCTTCGTCGGTACACTCTTGGCAGAGCGGTCGTGGTCATCATGTTGCAGTGAGACTTCGGGTTGCCATAACTTGCCCAACGATGCGACGCCAACCCTCTCTATCGGCTGTTATTCGTGTGCACCCATGCAATGGGCCACCCACTGCAGACTTTGTCTGGTCGGTCCATCGCATGGGTGACCTGCCGCGCGCTCTCGTTCCTTCCACTCTACCCTGAACTACAAGCCGCTCGATAGAGTCGTTGCCTCGTCGGGACACGTGTTCAAAGAACTGGAGTATTCGAGCTTGAACCATAGCCGATAGACGCTGCCTGATACCGAGTTCTTGAAGGATAGATATGTTAGTGCGGAACTCAGTCCACGACACTCCAAGCATTTTTCTCCAGCACCACATCTCCAGAGCGTCTATTCTCTTCCTCTCAGTTTCTTTCAGCGTCAAGGTCTCGGCTGCATATGGAAATATGGGGAATACAAGTGCCCATATGAGCCGGGTTTTCGTGGCTTTGGTGATATTGTGATTCCTCCATATTTTCTTCAGCCTATCCATGGCAGACCTGGCCATAGCCGAGCGTCGCTTAATCTCGTCCCCGCAACCACCGTGGTTCGATATTAAAGCGCCTAGGTAGACGTATGATTGTACAACGTCGCAATTCGCGATTTGAGTGACTTCTGGCGAATTTTCGTTAATGCGATCGACAATCATCATCTTCGTCTTGGTTCTGTTAATTCTCAGACCGAGGATACGTATAGGAGATATCAAAGAAAATGTTGAAACGTTACTTTTTGTTTTTTAAACATTCTTGAACTCTAGAATAAACTTGAAGCATAGGTCTCTCTGTTTGTTGTCATCTAATTAGGAGCATCGTGAGCGAAAATTTTTGTTTTCTATATCTTCTTATATACGAGGTAGGCAAAAAATCGTGGATCAAACAAAACAGGGAGATATTTGGGGTTATTCGCAATAGAGCCTAAAGAAATAATAGCTTAATATCTTGGTTTAAGTCGTAGGACAATCTGCTGACCTGTACCGCCAAACCCGCCGGTTGCCTCTTGAGCTGGGATCGAGCGGCGAGTAGACGGACACAGACTTCACCAGAAAGTGGTTGGAACTACCCAAAGGTGAAGTTATACTGTGTCCATTAATCATAAAATAAATAAATAAAATAAGCTCTAAGATATTAGCGAAAGCAACAGTTCAACGTTATGTTAAATATCTCCTATATCCAATTGCTTTAACTAATGCCAGTGATATAATCGACGAAGATTGAGTTTTGCTTTTTTCCTCCTAACTTGAGTATTATTTTGATCAATTCCTCGAGTTCTAAAGTTTTCATTTAGACTATATTTGGTTGTGTCGATAGCCATTGTAATCATTTATTAGATTAGGGGGCGTCCATTAATTATGTGATTTAACGATAATACTCTCGCCCACGTTAGATTCGGCTCGACTTCCACTCCCCTAAACGTCCCACGTAATAAGGACGCCCCCTAATCTGTATCTAAAATTACTTATTTCATTTGCAATAAGATCTGCTCATGTTTGGATGTCATGCCAGTTACCAGTTACGCTAAGCGACATAACAACCACGTAATTGAATGAAACAATTCTGATATGAATATATTTTTTTATTAATAGATAACATTAAAGGTTCAGCTAGGTACATATTAATATTTATTACAAGCTATTGATTCATTTTATTCAGTGAAAGAAGATAAAATAGAACTTAAATATTTTTATTTAGACCTCCTAAGATCTAGGCTCTACCAGTGGTCGTCACACTTTTCTGATCAAGGGCCACAGGACAATGTGAGGTGGGTATGCGGGCTGCATACTCGTGGATTGTTAAGTTGACTCCACCAATCTATTTACATAGGTATTATGAAGAGCTGTGTATGAAAATGCGACTAACCCATATTTTTTCAGTTAACTATACTCCTTTATTAATTCAGCATCAGTGAAATGTTTTAATTTTTTTGCAACAATATTACATGCTTTTGTAACAGCGTATTTTTTTCCAAACGCAGTCGTTATCATATTTTGTTGCCGATGAAATGAATATTTGATTGAGGATATCCGCAGGAGGACCAAAGTTACTGACATCGTGAGGAAACCCGCATATACTAGAAAAGAAAAGAAAGAAAGAAGAAAGAAAACTTCTTTATTTGGCACACACAGATACACACAATGTACAAATATAAGGGATTTTTTTTTAATAAAAACTATTACATACATAGTGTGCCCCGCGGCTGCGCCAAAAAGGTCCAGTTCAGCAAAATGCCAGACAACTGGGAGTTGCCTGACACTAACACTAACATTTCGAAGTCATGTGATATGCACCACAGGGCTCTCATGGTGTTTAACATATTCCCTCTCTCACAGAGAGGAGGACTCTGTTCTAGCAGTGAGAACATTGAAAAGCCGGCGGCGATGATGCTGATGTCTTCCTTTTAGTAGAACTTTTGTTGAAACTCCCGCTATTATAATATTGTTAAAGAGGTATAATATAACGCGCGTAATTTGTAAACAAAGAAGTGTGTGGTACAGCAGGTACGTTAAAACAATGGCATGGTGGCCGCACTGAGCGGTAGAAAGCTGCTGGATGTCGAAACTCAGGCAAGTTTTTACTCATGTTCGGTTCTCCTGTATTTCTTTTTACAAAATAGTTTTGATAATTATTGTCATTGTTTACTTAAATTTTACTATTGCGGCCGCACGAATATCGTCCGCGGGCCGCGAGATCCGCAGTACGACGACCACTGCTCTAGTCCATAGACAAGTGACACTATCAGCGATAGCAATTGTCAAAGAGTCAAAAATATAGGCACTATCGAAATGTAACGTGATCAATTCATACATTTGGCATCAAATTGGCTATCGCTTCGTCACTTTGGTTGAGGCCTCTACACATTTAGTACCATTTTTATTTTTCAGCGCCATAGCCAGCGCCATTGCCATCGCCATTTCTTCCTCTAGCTCTTCCTCTAGTATTGGCCGTGCGAGTATTAAAGGAAGAGCCACGGGCAGATCTACCGCTATTTACTTCGATAATAACGCCAGGGCCAGTGTTAGAGGTAGAGGGAGAGGAAGCAGAAGCGCTAGCGGGAGCGCTAGCGTGATAAACACCGTAAGGGCCAGCGCCTGTCCCGCCGTTACCTGGAAGTAATATACGGTTTTACACATTTATTTTCTGAAAAGATTGACACAAACACTTAAGTACAGAGAATAGTTATTTATGATACAAGTGCGGAAGGTAGGCGATTTCCGATAAGTGGCATTTATATTCACGAGCGAGCAAAGCGAGTGAGTGGATAAATCGACACGAGTCGGAAATCATCTTACGGACGTGTATCATACAACATTTTACTATGCATTGTGCGAGGAAATAAATAAATTAATAAAATGAAATTAATAATATGGCGGGCTTCTTCAAGCGCGTTCAGCATATCCACAGATTAACTAATAGTTCCTCGGGCATATCTACTGCGCATGTGCGAATAGCTGTCACATCGTAACGCAATAAGGCACGAGCAAAATATACGTTCTGCCAAACATTTAATGAATATTTAAAATTAATTTATTGATGAAAATCTAAATCAAGAGTAATTAAAAACGCCTAAAATAAAGTATTAGTTTTATTTTACCTTTTATATAAATGATAATCTGTACATAACTAATTTTAAAACTTTTCTCAAATAATAAAAACTCTATGCTTCGGGCTGACGTTGGAGTTAAAAATTTAAAAAGTACAGGAAAGTAAAAAGCACTAGTGAAAAAAAGTGACACTTTCCGCACAGTTTGGCTGCTTGGAAAACCGCTCTTTTCGAGGACATGCATTGTAAAATATTTTACATGAAACCGATTGGCGTAATGGGTTAGTACTATGACAAAATTACGTAAAAATTTCGTAACAGTTTTAGTAAAGGGTAGTAGGTAGATAGGGTAGGTAGGGTAGGTAGTAGGTAGATAGGGTAGGTAGGGTAGGTAGGGTAGGTAGGGTAGGTAGGGTAGGTAGGGTAGGTAGGGTAGGTAGGGTAGGTAGGGTAGGTAGGGTAGGTAGGGTAGGTAGGGTAGGTAGGGTAGGTAGGGTAGGTAGGGTAGGTAGGGTAGGTAGGGTAGGTAGGGTAGGTAGGGTAGGTAGGGTAGGTAGGGTAGGTAGGGTAGGTAGGGTAGGTAGGGTAGGTAGGGTAGGTAGGGTAGGTAGGGTAGGTAGGGTAGGTAGGGTAGGTAGGGTAGGTAGGGTAGGTAGGGTAGGTAGGGTAGGTAGGGTAGGTAGGGTAGGTAGGGTAGGTAGGGTAGGTAGGGTAGGTAGGGTAGGTAGGGTAGGTAGGGTAGGTAGGGTAGGTAGGGTAGGTAGGGTAGGTAGGGTAGGTAGGGTAGGTAGGGTAGGTAGGTTAGGTAGGGTAGGTAGGGTAGGTAGGGTAGGTAGGGTAGGTAGGGTAGGTAGGTAGGTAGGGTAGGTAGGGTAGGTAGGTAGGTAGGGTAGGTAGGGTAGGTAGGGTAGGTAGGGTAGGTAGGGTAGGTAGGGTAGGTAGGGTAGGTAGGGTAGGTAGGGTAGGTAGGGTAGGTGAGGTAGGTAGGGTAGGTAGGGTAGGTAGGGTAGGTAGGGTAGGGTAGGGTAGGTAGGGTAGGTAGGGTAGGTAGGGTAGGTAGGGTAGGTAGGGTAGGTAGGGTAGGTAGGGTAGGTAGGGTAGGTAGGGTAGGTAGGGTAGGTAGGGTAGGTAGGGTAGGTAGGGTAGGTGGGTAGGTAGGGTAGGTAGGGTAGGTAGGGTAGTTAGGGTAGGGTAGGGTGGGTAGGAGGGTAGGTAGGTAGGTAGGGTAGGTAGGGTAGGTAGGGTAGGGGTAGGTAGGGTAGGTAGGGTAGGTAGGGGTAGGTAGGGTAGGTAGGGTAGGTAGGGTAGGTAGGCGTAGGTAGGTAGGGTAGGTAGGGTAGGTAGGGTAGGTAGGGTAGGTAGGGTAGGTAGGGTAGGTAGGGGTAGGGTAGGGGTAGGTAGGGTAGGTAGGGTAGGTAGGGTAGGTAGGGTAGGTAGGGTAGGTAGGGTAGGTAGGGTAGGTAGGGTAGGTTAGGGTAGGTAGGGTAGGTAGGGTAGGTAGGGTAGGTAGGGTAGGTAGGGTAGGTAGGGTAGGTAGGGGTAGGTAGGGTAGGTTAGGGTAGGTAGGGTAGGTAGGGTAGGTAGGGTAGGTAGGGTAGGTAGGGTAGGTAGGGTAGGTAGGGTAGGTAGGGTAGGTAGGGTAGGTAGGGTAGGTAGGGTAGGTAGGGTAGGTAGGGTAGGTAGGGTAGGTAGGGTAGGTAGGGTAGGTAGGGTAGGTAGGGTAGGTAGGGTAGGTAGGGTAGGTTGGGTAGGTAGGGTAGGTAGGGTAGGTAGGGTAGGTAGGGTAGGTAGGGTAGGTAGGGTAGGTAGGGTAGGTAGTAGGGTAGGTAGGGTAGGGTAGGTAGGGTAGGTAGGGTAGGTAGGGTAGGTAGGGTAGGTAGGGTAGGTAGGGTTGGTAGGGTAGGTAGGGTAGGTAGGGTAGGTAGGGTAGGTAGGGTAGGTAGGGTAGGTAGGGTAGGTAGGGTAGGTAGGGTAGGTAGGGTAGGTAGGGTAGGTAGGGTAGGTAGGGTAGGTAGGGTAGGTAGGGTAGGTAGGGTGTAGGGTAGGTAGGGTAGGTAGGGTAGGTAGGGTAGGTAGGGTAGGTAGGGTAGGTAGGGTAGGTAGGGTAGGTAGGGTAGGTAGGGTAGGTAGGGTAGGTAGGGTAGGTAGGGTAGGTAGGGTAGGTAGGGTAGGTAGGGTAGGTAGGGTAGGTAGGGTAGGTAGGGTAGGTAGGGTAGGTAGGGTAGGTAGGGTAGGTAGGGTAGGTAGGGTAGGTAGGGTAGGTAGGGTAGGTAGGGTAGGTAGGGTAGGTAGGGTAGGTAGGGTAGGTAGGGTAGGTAGGGTAGGTAGGGTAGGTAGGGTGGTAGGGTAGGTAGGGTAGGTAGGGTAGGTAGGGTAGGTAGGGTAGGTAGGGTAGGTAGGGTAGGTAGGGTAGGTAGGGTAGGTAGGGTAGGTAGGGTAGGTAGGGTAGGTAGGGTAGGTAGGGTAGGTAGGGTAGGTATTTTTTTTTTTTTTTTTTTTTTTTTTTTTTTTATTTAATACTAATCCCGCTCAACAAAGTTGGCGCCTATTCTGTGCAAATTCTTTTATTCCATTCCTCTTTCATGCTTCTCGTACTTTCATTCTTCATACCAGGGTTCTTCTTGCATACGTCATCTTGTATACAGTGGGTGGGACTCCCACTTTGTTTAAATACTTAAAAGGCAACTTTATTTATTTAGTGTGAGGTCAAAAGACAAAAGTGCTAATACACAAGGTTTCAAATAAAAAGTGCTGTTGATCACAGTAAAATATGCAAAAAGTGCTGCAGATCACAGATAAGGTACAGAAGTGCTTATCATAGGGAAAATCACAATATAAATAAAGCCTTACAATTAGGGATGAGAAGCACAACAGTGCTTTTCACCATACAGACAATCTGTTTTCTTAGGTACTACCCCAGTGCACAGTTCGTCATTGCAGTTTTGTGCGTGCTATTTTATGCTTCTTACAAAATATTCTTATAATACTGGTGAAGCATAGTGCCACTTCAGCTTCGGTTTCGTGCAATGACGGTGGAGGCCAAATTAACACAGTACACTAGGAACTTTTCCCTGTGTTGCTTAGTCATGAGCCCATGCAGGCTTTCCTTCGTCAGTCGCCTGTCCAGCTCACATTCGAGTTGGTAGCGTTCCCTGATAAATAACGGGCAATCTACAAGTATGTGCTGGACAGTCTCTGCCACGCCTGGATCGCAGACGCACGATGGGCTCTCCTTACACTTGAAGCGATTCAAGTATTCAGAGAACCCACCGTGCCCCGTCAAAACCTGCGTGAGAACGCCTGTGGGCCGCACCTGTTTTACAATACGGAAAGCCGCTATGGCATCCGGAAGAAACATTTTCGTCACAGAGGCCGTCTCGCCCGACACATATCTTCGGTTCCATTCATCAAGCGATTCCAAACGGATCTGTCGCTTGATAAATGACACCGGACACCGGTCGTAGTCCGGCTTCCTCCGTAACGACAATGCTGCCCTCTTTGCCAACTCGTCCGCTCGCTCATTCCCCGGCAGGCCCGCGTGGGCCTTGATCCAGAACAAAGACACAGCTTTGATCTGGCCCACGGCTTTAGCCAAATTGGCACGCGCGTGCACCGCCAGGGGATGGAGAGAGCCATGGCTTGCAAGCGTCTGCAATGCTGACATTGAGTCACTGTACAAACCATAGCTCGTCTCTTGCCGCGTGAGGATCACGTCCGTTGCTTTGCAGATGGCCAGTTCCGCCTGGTAGACTGTGCAGTACGCGGCTAAGCTAAGTTTGAGGTTCCGGACTTCGCCTTCACTATCCCAAATGGATAATGCGGCTCCGACCTTCCCCTCAATCTTGCTGCCGTCGGTGAAGATTCGCACCGCCTGCACATTGTTGCTGTCTAGCAACTGTTGGTCTGCCAGGCACATGAACTCCAGGGGCATTTGTGTAGCTGGATGAGGAGCCTCTGCAAACCCTACCGCACCTTCTATCTCCCTATCTCCTGGTACAAACCGGGATGGCCCTCTCCTCGCTTCATACAGGGCGGCTGCCTCCTGTATGCGCAGATCTAGAGGTAGTATTCCGGACAGTACCAGTGCCGAGTTCAGGGAGACAGTACGGTAAGATTTACAGATCTTCTGGACGAATCCTCTTTGGACCGAGCCTAGCTTCTTCCGTATTCCCAGCTTCTTCGTAGCGGGAGCCCAGGCTGCGGCCGCGTACGTTATTATGGGCTCAATCATAGCAGTGTAGATTGTGTGTATGATCTGTGCGTCCAATCCCCAACTCACTTTAGCGGCGCGGGACAGCTGTTTATAAATGTTAGCTGCCCTCCTGCAGACGTTCGCGGTGTGCTCGTTGAAGGTGAGCTTCTCGTCTATGGTTAGACCCAACAGCTTCATCTTCTTAACCATACCAATGTCGACCCCGGCCATGCTCAGCCTTGGGGTATCATACTTGCGCTTGTTAGTTACGACCATCGCACAGGTTTTGTGCGGTGCGAACCTCAGCTTGTTTCTGACGCCCCAACTCTGAACATGGGCGAGGGCTGCATTGGCAGATGTTGAAACTTCAGTCGCTGAGTCCCCATCCAGAACCAAGACGATATCATCGGCGAACGCCTGCCCGAAGATCCCGCGCTGTTCCAATTCCTGCAATAGTGGGTCTAGAATGAGATTCCACAGGATGGGACCACCTATTGACCCTTGAACACAGCCCTTGCTAGTCACTCGCGTGCATTCCTCCCCAGCGTAACGAACCTTGACTTTCCTACTGTCGAGATAGCTATCTAGCAGCCTTCTTATGTTAACCGGGCACTTTTCCTCAGCCAGTCTGACCTTGATGGCTGGCCACCAAGCACTATCGAAGGCCCCCTCTATATCCAGCGACACCAGGACAATTAGCTTCTTCAGCCTCAACTTGTCCTGTACGTGCTTCACTAGCGTATAGAGGGCGTCCTCAGTGCTTCTCTGGGGCATAAAGCCAAACTGGCGAGTACTAAACCGCGGTACAAGCTGCCATTTTAAACGCGCTACTATCATCCTCTCCAGGACCTTCCCCAGAACCGGCAGTAGACCTATTGGTCTGTATGCCTTGGGGTTTAGGTAATCGTCCTTGCCCAGCTTTCTGAGAACCACGACTGTGGCCTCCTTCCAGATGTTGGGGAAGTGTGCCAATTCAAGGCACTTATTGTAGAGGGCAAGGAACGCATCCAGGTCCTGGTGGATCGCTCGACTGCAGATATCAGACGTCAGTCCATCCCCTCCTGGTGCCGTTTTGGGATTGAAACCTGCCACGGCGGTCTTCAGCTCCAGCGCGGTAAATGGTGGGTCACGATATTCATCATGAACCCACTCATTTACTCGACTGGCTGCTTCTCTAATTCGCCTGTGGTCAGCGTTATCCTGGTCTACTCTGTCTTCGGGGTAGAACGTATCTGCGAGTAGGGCGGCCGATTCACTTGGGTTGAGGAATACACCATCGCTGCGTAGGGTCAGTTCCTCCTGTCTTCTGGCGGTCCTACCAATCACCCTGAAGATTCCCTCCCAGACCCCTTCCCGATCCTGTTTCCTGCAGAACTCCTTCCAACTGGCGAATTGGGCGCTCTTCGCTAGCATCTCGTATTCTTCTTTGGCCTTCAGGTACTCGTCTACGACCATCGCTCGCCGGACCGGCGCGGCATTGCGGATGCGGTTCTTCAGTCTGGTAAACTTCTTCTTCTTCGCAGTGAGCTCCTCGGACCACCACGGACAAGTGATTTTACTTTTAATACTAGTCTTGGGAATAGAATCTTCACATGCTTTTAAAATACTATCTCTGTAATTTACAATTAATTCTTCTAAATCTACTTTACTATTTATTCCCCTTATACTATTCAAATTTATATTGTTTTCAATTTTAATTTCCCCTAATTTATCTTTAAATGTATCCCAGTCCGCCTTTCTTGTGTTAAATTTTCTGGTCGTCCTGGTGATATTTACCCCTTTATCCCTTTTAACTTTAATTTCGAAAAATATTGTGTTATGGTCTGAGGATGTTGCTCCTGTGTCGACCCGCCAGCCGTCCACCAGGTCAAAAAGGTCGAGCGAGCATGCCGTGACGTCCACGTGGCTTGTATACACTCGACCACCTCGGACAGTGTCAAATGTGGGAGCGTCACCAGTGTTCAGCACCTGAAGCTCTAAGTCCTCCAGGGTTCCGGACATTTCCTCGCCCTTGGAGTCTTCGACGATGCTGCCCCACCAAGGACTCTTAGCGTTAGCGTCGCCGCCTATAAGCAATCTACCGGTGGCCACTTCCGATTTGATCCGGGTCAACTGGTCCAGGTATGGCCCTATGGGTTGGTCTGGCTCGAAGTAGTAAGAAACTACTGCGATTTCCCAGGCTTTGGTCCGGATCCCCACCACAACGATGTTGTTTGTGGTGAGTTTCGGGTAGGGAATGACATCCAAGTCATCGTCAAAGACTGCAATTGCCGCCTTTACCCTCCCACTTCCGTCAACCTCGCACTGGTAGATTCGCGAACCTCGGTAGCTCTTCATACCTCGCGCCCCTCCCACGTACGGCTCCTGGATAAGCGCCCATGCGATCTTCCTTTTACTGGCCTCTAAAAAGAGTTCGGTCGTTGCCAGGTCCTTACGTTGTAGGTTTGCTTGGGCCACACGGTATGGTCTTGCGATTTGTTGGGCAGGAGTCTCCGTGTTGCCCTTAGCAATACGCTATAACAGATCGAGCTATTGCATCCCACCTTTTCCTAACTACGCACTCCGAGCTGAAAGCTTGATGGTCTGTGCTGTCAGTCTTCGCGCGCACACAATTACAGCACTTTGGAGGTAGGCCAGCGGCCCAGTCCGCGCACTCCGTCCTCATGTGGGGACCGCCACAGTGGCTGCACTTTGGCACAGACTCCGTGCAAAGGCGTCGACTATGCCCATACCCGAGGCAGAGCGAGCACTGGACAAGCGGGGATTGGTCCTCGACCGTCACCCGCTGAAACTCCACATGCACCGACCCAACCTCGAGCATGCGCCGCCAAACTTCTGTGGCAACCCTCATCACTGCGTGACACATGTGCGGGTTCCTGGCTCGCTTTCTGTAGATTATTTCCATTTTCGCCTGCTCATCTTTCAGATCTCGAAAGATGGCGGCGTTTTGGTTTTTGAGCGCCTTTAGTATATCCTCGTTTGTGTTGTACTGCATTACGCCACGCAACACAACCTGTGGGTTTTTGTTTTTTATGTTCTGGGCTTCCAGCTCGGGTGCCCTCCTAATCTTTTCCTTTAACTTTTCCCTATCCTCCTCTGTACTACAGCCCACAATTACTCTCCTATCTTTCGCTTTCCTCACTTTCTCTACCGCTATACCCCCTTCCTTGGCATTTACGACCTTCCGAAGTCGGTCCAGGACTTGCTCCCCCGTTTGCTTCTCATCCTTGGCCGACACTACGATGGAGTGTAGTGTGGTCTGTTTCGGAACCTGGTAGGATGGCTGACTTGCCGCTATGCTAGCATACGAGACCATCTGATCTCGGCTAGTTTGTAGCGCCTCTTTCAGCCTATCCATTTTTAGGCTGTTTTCGGCCAGGTTTCGGCTATGCTCTTCTAGAGCTCGCCTGAGGGAGTTCGTCTCAACCTCACGGATAGCCTCTGAGCACGGGGGGGGGAGCCGCTCAGCTTTTGGCTCCTCCTGGACTTGGGTCCCGATCGATGCCATGGTCTTTGTGGTTGGGGAGGCTCTTCCCTGTTCGAGCTCTTTTACCAGCTGGTAGAGCCGGTCTGCCTGCGTCTTGACCTCCGCCCTAATGTCGTTTCGTGTTGTTTTGGAGGTTGTCATTAAGGCCTTGATCTTATTTGAGGCTATCCTAGCCTCGGCGACTTTGCTCCTTTGGGTAGGCGGGCTTCCGATCTCAAAGGATATGGATGTCACTGGTGATGGTCGGTCCAGCTTTTTAGGGGGAGTCCTCTTTGTGACGGTTTTACCCGCCTCCCAATCACCCACGCTCCTCCTGACGCTCTGCGTCAAAGGCCCTGCCTCCTCAGGTGCCCTCTGGGGGCTTTTGGTCGGGGGTTTGGTTGTCGCCGAGTGCGGAACCGGCGTGCGTACACCAGGCATACCGGACATTTTGGAAAGTGAGGAGTGGCTGGGATTAGTATGTGTCAAAATAGAGGTGTTGTAAAGAGCTCCTCTATTATGTGTAAAAGTAAAAAGGGGATATTGTAAAGATACCCCTTTTTGTGTGTCAAATGTGAAAAAGGGGGTACTGTAAAAGGTACTCCCTTTTGTGAGTCAGATTTCAGAATATTAAAATATTTTTTCTTGCGAGAATGTCCCAAGTTAAATCTAATCTAAACTTATTATAAAATATAGTAGCACAAAAGTACTACTATGTCCACAAATAATATTTACAATTAATAAGCAGTAAAAGCTTATCTTATCTTAGCATAAATATATAGCAGCACAATAATGCTGCTATAAGTCCTTAAAATAACACAAAAAATAGATTAAGGTCTGGTGGTGCTCAGCAACTGATGTCGTCCGAGTCTAATATAGTGGTGCAACAGTACCACCACATGTCCAGAATAAAATTATTTACAAATATTTGCTTAGTATAGTCTTAACCTAATATTAAACAAGAAACTGTAAGCCTCAAGCCTGTACCACGGAGTGATCCAAAGTGTTACAATTGAAAGTATAGAAAAGTTGAAAATTTAAAAAATAAGAATAAATAAATTAAAAATAATTTCCGTGTTTCGGCAATTTCCTTGGGGCCAATTTACAGGTCTTCTCCTCCTGATTATAGGGACTCCAAACTTGGTGGATCTGTGACCTCCGGTTCCAAAGTTTGGGTCCGGGGGGGTGAAGAAATTTTCAGTTGGGGGAGCTGGGAGGTGGGGGTTTGTTCCGAGTTTGTCACTGGGGGTCTCGGGGAAAAAAAAAAAAAAAAAAAAATAGGGGGAGGGGGGTTGGCGTCCTGAGGGGAGGAGGGCTGGTTTAGGGGGCCTATCACAATATAGATACCAGTTGAGCCGGGGTGTGTTCTTTAGGGGGGGAAAAATTTCGTCAAAAATGAGATATTCCCAGATATCGAGAGAGGGAGATATCGCCTTAATAGTATAGATTTATAAAAATGTTTGCCTTATCTTTAACCGACCCATACAAGGAGGAGGTTCCTTCCGTCAGTGAATGGAAAATACTGGCAAACAGCCACGGAAAAATACTGACTGCTAAAATATGGTCACAAGCTTCTCGAAGGTCCAAAGTTCAGCTCCTCTAACTTGTCAACAACGCGTCAGAACGCGTCACCTCGTTCCTACCTTAGATTGGATAAAATTTTAACACTCCCGATACACACCCGAAAACCGACTTTTCTGTCCGTGCCCCTTTCCAGAATCTAAATTTACAATAAGTTGAAGTCAGTGCTAGAAACTCTGAATCCGGTTTAATTTTTTGACTAGGTCAATCCCAGACCGAGTTCTAGACTGATTTAGGATCTAAAAATAAAAACAAGAAAAAAATATAACAAATTTATCTCTGAACTTGAGAAAAAGTTTCAGTTCGGAATTATTTCCGGTTCTGTGCTGATTAATGTTTTGAATTTAACCGCAATTTTATCAGTAATAGACAGTTTACTACTCTATACGAGTGTAATTTAAAAAGGGGATAATATTTGAAATTGAGCTCAGGAATAAAATTTTAAAAAGGGGAAAGACAAAAGTTCAGCAGCATTTACTTTGTTTAGGCATTCGTGGTCTTATTTTCTAATTAAAAATCTTCCTGTCGGCTGTTGGCTGCTCTAGGCATCAGCTCAGGCCCTCAAAATCGAAGATCGCACCTCCTGGTCTGTTTTCTACGGGTTCTGGCCGCGCGGAAATTTCTCCGGGTGGCTTGAAAATGCAAGATGGGGCCTGAGAGCTCACGGACAGTTTTCCGGAGTTCCAGGAATGTCGAAGGCACTCAGTCACACACTATTACCCACTTAGGTAGGGTAGGTAGGGTAGGTAGGGTAGGTAGGGTAGGTAGGGTAGGTAGGGTAGGTAGGGTAGTAGGGTAGGTAGGGTAGGTAGGGTAGGTAGGGTAGGTAGGGTAGGTAGGGTAGGTAGGGTAGGTAGGGTAGGTAGGGTAGGTAGGGTAGGTAGGGTAGGTAGGGTAGGTAGGGTAGGTAGGGTAGGTAGGGTAGGTAGGGTAGGTAGGGTAGGTAGGGTAGGTAGGGTAGGTAGGGTAGGTAGGGTAGGTAGGGTAGGTAGGGTAGGTAGGGTAGGTAGGGTAGGTAGGGTAGGTAGGGTAGGTAGGGTAGGTAGGGTAGGTAGGGTAGGTAGGGTAGGTAGGGTAGGTAGGGTAGGTAGGGTAGGTAGGGTAGGTAGGGTAGGTAGGGTAGGTAGGGTAGGTAGGGTAGGTAGGGTAGGTAGGGTAGGTAGGGTAGGTAGGGTAGGCAGGGTAGGCAGGGTAGGCAGGGTAGGTAGGGTAGGTAGGGTAGGTAGGGTAGGTAGGGTAGGTAGGGTAGGTAGGGTAGGTAGGGTAGGTAGGGTAGGTAGGGTAGGTAGGGTAGGTAGGGTAGGTAGGGTAGGTAGGGTAGGTAGGGTAGGTAGGGTAGGTAGGGTAGGTAGGGTAGGTAGGGTAGGTAGGGTAGGTAGGGTAGGTAGGGTAGGTAGGGTAGGTAGGGTAGGTAGGGTAGGTAGGGTAGGTAGGGTAGGTAGGGTAGGTAGGGTAGGTAGGGTAGGTAGGGTAGGTAGGGTAGGTAGGGTAGGTAGGGTAGGTAGGGTAGGTAGGGTAGGTAGGGTAGGTAGGGTAGGTAGGGTAGGTAGGGTAGGTAGGGTAGGTAGGGTAGGTAGGGTAGGTAGGGTAGGTAGGGTAGGTAGGGTAGGTAGGGTAGGTAGGGTAGGTAGGGTAGGTAGGGTAGGTAGGGTAGGTAGGGTAGGTAGGGTAGGTAGGGTAGGTAGGGTAGGTAGGGTAGGTATGGTAGGTAGGGTAGGTAGGGTAGGTAGGGTAGGTAGGGTAGGTAGGGTAGGTAGGGTAGGTAGGGTAGGTAGGGTAGGTAGGGTAGGTAGGGTAGGTAGGGTAGGCAGGGTAGGTAGGGTAGGTAGGGTAGGTAGGGTAGGTAGGGTAGGTAGGGTAGGTAGGGTAGGTAGGGTAGGTAGGGTAGGTAGGGTAGGTAGGGTAGGTAGGGTAGGTAGGGTAGGTAGGGTAGGTAGGGTAGGTAGGGTAGGTAGGGTAGGTAGGGTAGGTAGGGTAGGTAGGGTAGGTAGGGTAGGTAGGGTAGGTAGGGTAGGTAGGGTAGGTAGGGTAGGTAGGGTAGGTAGGGTAGGTAGGGTAGGTAGGGTAGGTAGGGTAGGTAGGGTAGGTAGGGTAGGTAGGGTAGGTAGGGTAGGTAGGGTAGGTAGGGTAGGTAGGGTAGGTAGGGTAGGTAGGGTAGGTAGGGTAGGTAGGGTAGGTAGGGTAGGTAGGGTAGGTAGGGTAGGTAGGGTACAGGGAAAATATCAAAATTATATGAATAGTGTCTTACAAATAGGGATGAGAAGCTCAACAGTGCTTTTCATCATACAGATAATCTGTTGTTGCTAGGTACTACCCCAGTGCACCGCTCGTCATTGCAGTTTTGTGCGTGCTATTGTAACGGATGCTGTAAGATTTTTCAAATAATTGTAGTGTTGCCAGAGATTACCGAACACGTCCAAACAAACTCACAAAATTCGGGCTCTCTCTTTGTAATATTAGTAGAGACAATCTTTGTGTTATTCTGCTCTTTAAGCAATATTACTGTAAACTTTCATCTAAGGCTTAGACGCACTGCGGTTTTTATTCGCGTCATTTTTTTCCGTCCATTCTGGTATTGTATATATATGGTATTGTATGAAGCTGCATGCTTTGCGGTAAAATATCACGCGAAATAATACCGCAAGAAATCCGTGTTTTGCCACAGAATCTACCGCCGGCGCGGTTTGAATTAGCGCGAATATTTTGAGCTCTATGAACAGGAAGAAAGAGACGAAAATCGCGTGGAATGTTATCAGCAGTGCGTGTTAGTTAGATTCAGTACATGGTCGCAATGCGTGTTAAGCCTTACCTTTCAGTAATTTTTACGTGAAAAAGTAACAAACTTTCACATTCATATTATTAGTAGGATAGGAAGTAGGATAACTCTACTTAGTTACATCAAGCAGCACCAACCGGATTTATCAAAACCTAGCCGGATCCCAAACATCACCTAGGTTTACCCGGCCCGCCGGTGTGTAGTCTAAAGCCAGTCTATTCAGTGGGCTTAGTGTGAGTTTTTACTCACGCTCATTCGCATTAACGTAAACATCAAACTGGATAAGCAAATTGACATAAGAGATCGTCAAGAACTCGGAGCTCACTGTAAACATTTCACCGTGAAAACTTAGGCGGACTGAGCTGCCAGTCTATCCAATCATGGTGGAATGTTCACTTGTGGCTCACTCCACTTATGTTTTTGCGGCGGTTTCTTCTGCACTTCGTTCGTTCCGACTCTACTTATATCCCCGTTTCCACTTATTTTTCCCTAGTTTTATCTAATTCCATAATTAACTACTCACTCGATTTTGAAAACTTATTTAACTTGCAATGTATGTTATGTCCGGTCAAATCTTGCAACTGAATTTTAAAGCAGTTATCCTGAATCTTAATCAGATGAAATTTTCCATTGACGTTTAGTTTGGTTTCCCTTTCACAGATAGGAAGCCTGTGTCCCAGCAGTGGGAACATTAATAAGTTTAAAAAATATTTTTAATGAATAATTTTATTATATACACACATGATATACACATCTTCATCATCATCATAAATAAATAAATAAATAAATAAAATAAATCTTAAATGGAGATATTTTTTTTTTATCAAACGATAATAACCAGATATTTTTTCATATTTATATTACACAGGCTTGGCAATTTTGTTTGCATAACAACACTTACCAAACCTTCACCATGCACAATTTGACGTGTTTTTCATCATATTGTCACATGCTTTATTATCCCACTAACAAAGAAACAAATTTTTCCTGCTTTCAGTGTTCAAGATCGACCTCGGTACGTCCCTGCAGATAGTTTCATAGCAAAAGCCAGGATTTTTCGAATCTGGTGAGTTTGGGGATCAATTGATTCGTTTTATTTGTTGATATAATATCTACACAAAATTCTTCAAATAAAATGTGGATATCGAACACAAAATTGGCCTCAATTCGAGAAGTATATCAAATACAAAGTTAGTGCGGTTACGCACTGCATCCGTTCCGAATCCGAATTCTAAGTTCCGAGTTCTATCCGGATTTGAAATGTTTTGTATTATGTTTATGGCGGATAGAGTTCGGATCTAGTGCGTAAAACCTCTTACAAGTAGTACTACGACTACTTCGGCCCGACATTTCTCGGAGTCGGATCGGATGCAGTGCAGCACTGCCCTTACAGTGTCTTCAATAATCCGGTGACATATACATCCGATTTGGCCACCATATATTAGTTTAGGTTTAAAAAAATCTCTTACCTCGGGAACCCGCACCTTTGCTAGCTGCGTCTTGTTGCATGCTCTAAAAAAATTTAAATGTATTAATGTAAAACGATTTTTTATTAATTTCACTAACAATAAATGTAGACACACATAATACACAGGCAAGAAGAAGACACAGAAAAATTGGTACAAAGACTAACCCCCAGTTTCCCAGGTCAAAATTATCGGAGAATTAATGTGACAAATTGTCAAGCACGCGTTATCTGCTCTGATTGGCTGTTGAGAATTCATTCAACCAATCACAGCAGATAACGCGTGCTTGACAATTTGTCACATTAATTCCCCGATAATTTTGAGCTGGGAAACTGGGGGTTATCATTTTTAAATAAATCTCTTCCAGCATACCTGTGAAGGGAGAGTTAAAAAAGATAGGTATGTGCGAAGGAGCGTTTTTAAATACGCCGGTAGGTAAGGGCTGAAAATAAAAGTACATATTATTTTTTCTCGCTCTGTTTATAAATATGCTAAATGTATAATAATATATTTACCCCCAGTTTCCCAGGTCAAAATTATCGGCGAATTAATGTGACAAATTGTCAAGCACGCTTTATCTGCTGTGATTGGTTGAATGAATTTTCAACAGCCAATCACAGCAGATAACGCGCGCTTGACAATTTGTCACATTAATTCTCCGATAATTTTGAGCTGGGAAACTGGCGGTTAGCGTAGTATTCTCCAATCTCCGGTTTTGGAATCGCCTTTGTTTTTACAAAATAGATTAATAGGATTCCTTCTGAATCCCAAAAAACTGTCGCCATGATCTTTTCGGCCGACCCTTTACACTTTTTGGGTGGTGATGTTCTTTCTTTTTGCCATTGCTTGGAGTCTTGTTTAGACTCAGGTTCATAATGATGTACCCAAGTTTCATCCATGTCTTCATTACGGAGGCCCAAAAACGCGCGAGAGCACTACATGCGCTGTCGTTTTTGCGGCAGCGTGAGCATTCTCTCCACCCATGCTGCGCTGACTTTAGTCATGCCAAGATGATCATGAAGGGTAAAACAGGACCCTATTACTAAGACTCCGCGGTCCGTCTGTCTGTCACCAGGCTGTATCTCATGTACTGTGAAAGCTAGACAGTTGAAATTTTCACAGATGATGTATTTTTGTTGCCGCTATAACAACAAATACCAAAAACAGAATAAAATGAATATTTAAGTGGGGCTCCCATACAACAAACGTGATTTTTTTGCTGTTTTTTGCGATAATGGTACGAAAGCCTTCGTGCGCGAGCCCGACTCGCACTTAGCCGGTTTTCTTCTTTAATCGGCTATCTTCCATGATTATTTTGCAATTATTTCCGGAGTGGTCACATCGATTGATGGTCCTGGATGTTGGTCGTCTTCAATTGTGTCTCTGCCTTATTTAAAGAGACTGTGCCTCTCGTAAACCATGGTTTATCTGGGAAAGAGTCCCCATAAACGGGTTCCATCGCTTCTAGAATGGTTTAAAGAGACTTTCTTTGCTTGGTAATTAACTCTGCGGCCCACAATTTTTCCATAATTCACACTTTCTTCCCGATTAAGCTATTTGGATGGCGATACTTCAAAGACTTGTGGTCCGATTGCGATAAATCTTAGTACTTATTTATACTAATAATGAGTCAGTTAACTCGTTAAGACCGAAAAGCTACCCTTATTAATAAATCTTTTCATCCATTCCGCGAACTTAAAAACATACCCTCGTCTGTATGTTTTTCATGGGACATTATTACCTAGTAGCTCGTAGAAACATTTAACACAATCGCGTCTTTGGTTATGTGAAGATTACTTGCTAGAAGATTGATGCCCACGCTAAAGATATCCGTTACGAAATAGTACTCGCTAGGAAAGGAACATCGACTAAATAGCGTTTATAGACCCTTAAAATGCCGTTTGTCTATAACTTACATGTTTACTCCCTAACATTTTCAAACAACATACAAGAGATGTAGAAAAAAAAACAAAAACCGCGACTGCTTATGAAGCTTACTAAAAAGAAGTAAATAAAAAGAAAATCATGCTGTGCAATCGAAAGGTACATATTCGTGATCTGACTATCCTAAACCATATGTATCCTCTGACTGCACAGCATGATATTATTCTTGTTTTTATTATCTTTTTAGTTGGCTTGTTTAAGCAGTCGGGTTTTTGATTTTATTAACTTTTTAATTAACAACTTTTTGTTATCTTTTTCTTCAAATTATTTTTAAACATTTAAGTGGTACATATATTTTTGTAATCACCACCAAAAATCCTTCATTTTGATAACGATGTCTTAATTATACAGTGCTACAGATTACGCCGACCTACAGATTAAGAGATTATAGTTACCATCATTGCTGACTGATTTGGCTATGAAACACAGTATCGCAAAATAACCGTTTTCAAGATATTAGACCTTGAAGTTTTTTTTAATTGCCGATTTTTTGTCCATTTTTGCATTGTAAGCAAGTGGGACTGCGGGGTCACGGGCACTCAGATTGGGGACTCTGTCCGTCCACCAAGTGACTCCAGGAAAGACGGTGGCACAGTGATCACGTGCACAGCGAGGCTCAGGGGAGGCTCTCTTTAACTCTCCCCAGGGATGTGCCCTAAAACGCGTTGCACAGAGGGGATCCCGGAGTGGTCTTTTAAGAGGTTACGTGGCCCTTCCACGTGCTGATGGTGATCACCGGGGTGGTTTTAGTGAGGTAAAAATCCCACACTCACTGGTCTTTTCCCCAAAATTCGTTTCGCCCCGTAAACAAAAAACAAGGTAGGGCTCAATCTCAATAAGTTATTAATCGAATTGATGTGACATGACCCAATTTAATTTTACTAATTGGTGTCAGTAAATGTTTTATGAATATAAATAATATATTATGTAAATATACCAGTATTTATACACACAGTACATAAACTTTTACTGTGTTAAATATGAAATCAACAATAATTGAAAAATAATTTGTTATTTGTGATAATCTTATCCAATTTAATTTAATTTAGGTTACAATTTGATTATAATTATGAAAGAATATTGATATTTATGATATTATTGCTATCCACCATTATGTTGATTATTATTGTGTAGTCAGAACTAAATAAAATGCTGTGCTTACCTATAATTTAGATGCATGCAGTACTATTATATTTGTTAATGATAAGTATTATGAATGTTCTTGTGTGTATTTAGTTGGTTTGCCAAAATAAAATAAAAACAATAAAATAAATGCGATCAATACAAGTAAAATTTCAAAATTTATAAAACCCCCGACACATTTATCTTGCGAAAACACCTCGATTCAAACAGTAAAACGCCCATAACTTTTGAACGGCTGAACCGATTTTATTCAAACATAGCTAAGAACACTCTCGACAAATCACCTTTCAAACAATAAAAACTAAATTAAAAATTGGTTCATCCGTTTAGACGCTATGATGCCACAGACAGACACACGGCGTTTTACTGTTTGAATCGGGGTGTTTTCGCAAGATATCGTGTTATAATTACGTGTTAAATAGATTGCCGATCGAAGCGTATCTACTATGTACTAGAGAAATTATGTACCAATTAGGTACCATAAAATAAAAATGTGTCGGGGGTTTTTTAAATTTTGAAATTTTACTTGTGTTATTTGAACCATGTGATAAATTTGGCGTTTAAGCTGGGAGCCTTTCACCAAAGTTTATTTCTAAGTATTCTGATAATACCCTAGCTTGATATACCTGGTTGGATAGCTAACGAAACATAGATATTTTAAGCACATCTGCAGCATCACCGTCATAGACATTTTTTTGTAATATTTCTGATAGAGTACAAGTAAAATTTCAAAATTTAAAAACCCCCGACACATTTATCTTGCGAAAACACCCCGATTCAAACAGTTAAACGCGCATAACTTTTGAACGGCTGCACCGATTTAATTCAAACATAGCTAAGAACACTCTCGACAAAATCACCTTTCAAACAAAATAAACTAAATCAAAATCGGTTCATCCGTTGAGGCGCTATGGTGCCACAGACAGACACACAGATACACAGCAACACACGTGAAACTTATAACACCCCTCTTTTTCCGGTGGGGGCTAAAAATATATTTTACCAATTTATTTCATTTTTAACCCCCGCCGGAAAAAGAAGGGGTGTTATAAGTTTCACGTGTGTTGCTGTGTATCTGTGTGTCTGTCTGTGGCATCATTGACAGTAAACGGATGAACCGATTTCGATTTAGTTTTTTTTTGTTTGAAAGGTAATTTTGTCGAGAGTGTTTTTAGCTATGTTTGAATAAAATCGGTTCAGCCGTTCAAAAGTTATGGGCATTTTACTGTTTGAATCGGGGTGTTTTCGCAAGATAAATGCGTCGGGGGTTTTTTAAAATGTGAAATTTTACTTGTACAACTATCTATCTACGACCCATCTGGTTCAGTTAACGTCAATTTTATTGTTGAGAATAATATAGCAACTTATCTTATATACAGAAAACGCAAACACAAATAACAAAGCATAAACCCAAAAAATAGGCCAATAGACACAAAAAGGGGCATTTAAAAAAAAATCCTCAATGTCCAATATCTTGAAAACGGTTAAGTTTACGGTACGGTGTTTCACAGCCAAATCAGTCAGGAATTATGGAAACTACTAGCTCTTAAAGGATCTAGGTCAACTTAACCTGTAGCCCTGTATAAATCCGTCTATTGGTTTGAAAGGTATGAGGTAATAAAGAATATTACATACAAACAAACAAGATACGCGCGAAAAACATAACCCTTTCCTTACAGTCAAAAACGTTGAAATTAAAAAAAAAACTAAAAACAGCCGAATTGAGTACCTCCTCCTTTTTGGGAAGTCGGTTAAAGATATAACCGATTTAAGAAAAGTTACACTACTAAGTGAAAAATAATTCCATTATCGGAAGTCGGTGCCAGAAAAGAAGAAACGAAGCCAGAAATGCTGATTTGTAAAAAAGATTTTTTATTTTTCACTTTTTAGTTGTGGTACCTATAGTGGGCAAGTTCTATAGTAATGTACAATAAACAGACATGCGATTGCAGCAATCCCGACAGATTTGCCATCATTTATTGAAGAGCTCTGTTGTAAATAGGTATATATTCAAAGTTCTTCATTACATTTTCAAGAAAGAAAAAAAGAAAGAAGAAGAAAGAATGAAAGAAAAATAAAAATAAAAAAAAGGAATTGAAAAAAGAAAGACCAAGAATGAAAAAAAAGAAAAAGAAGAAAGAATTTAGTAAATTAACAACAATTAACGGAAAAATCGGTTTACATACACAAAAAATGCGGATAAAACTTACCTACAACATAGAACCTACTCTCCTTTTTGGAAAGTCTGTTAAAAATAACTTTAATTTCGAAAGTTGGTGTCGCTAAATGAAAAAAAAAGGCATCAATGACACCGACTTCCAAAATGCAAGTTATTTTTGCACTTTTTAGTGTTTTTCATTGGAAGTCGTTTTACCTATTTTATGTAAAAAAGTTTTTTTAAAGAAAAGGGCAAAATACTCACATTTCTAAACAACATCACGATAAGGAATAAAACAGATAATTGCCTGAACATTTTGCTTGCAAGTGCTTCACTGTCGTAGTTCTAGGCTGTATTACAAATGAGTACTGCAGCTAAGAATGCAATGATGACCAAAAATCACAGGTGTATTTATACCCTTGTAAGCACGTGATTTACTTATTGTACTGATTTTAGTGTTCCGCAGGTCAGTTATATATTATTTGTCATTGACATTAGTAGATTGTTACACGAGGGTCGAAAGGAATCAATTCTCATACGACGTATTTAGACTTTTTAGGACGTTTTTAGGAATTGGTGTCTTTCACTCTACTTTTCATTTCGAATATAAGGCAAGTAAAAAATAGTAGTTTTTTGTAAATATTTATTGCTAATAGTAACATGAGTAGTGCCTATTTAAAATTGAGAAGTTGGAACAATTTGTAAAATTTAAAGTTACATTTTTGTTTGGAATATTTACACTGTTTGATATGATATGACAAATTTGGCTGTGTTGAATTTCTGTAGAAGTAGGAGATTCCAGTATTTGATTAGACGGTGGAATCCATGGCGCAGACTCCCTTGAAGTAGTTGGTTGAGGCGAAGTGAGGCGTAAATATATACAGTCTCAGTATTTTTTTTTTGATAATATAGTTTTATTTTGGACAGAATCCTCAATGTAGCCGTAACTGTCCAGTATATGCCGCAACTGTGCTGGATTGCCATCCTCCATGTCTTTTTAACATTGTCAAGTTCGCCCCAGAATCGGCTTACAGTGTCGCTGACGTTCTTCTATAATTTCAAATATGTTGCTATTTGCTTCGGCATACCTGAGATTTTATTTTTACCGATAACTTGTTTATAGCATTTTCCCTTTTGGTAGTTGAGAAAAAAGCGATTCGTTTTTATGTCATTAGGTCTGGTTTTTTTACTATTTGTGTAAACTCTTTTCGTACAACAAACGTGCGCTCAATATTTGCTTTTGTTTTAATCAATTTTACGAGTAATAAATGGCCTTGATTTTCAAAGTCGTTAATTGTTAAATTTGTGAGTTCACTGCTTCTGCAGGCGCCGCTTATATCAACACCACATATGAAAAACATGATTTCTTCATTACTATTAATCTTATAAGTACCTTTGTAGAAAGAATAACAAGCAGAGATCTTTTACTCCAGAAATACACGCCTATCCGACGTCCTTACTCTCAATTTACGCAATCTGGTCATTGTGTTTGATTGATATGATTGCCTCTTTTTATGGAAACCTATCTATAATACATATCAAAGTAAAGTCGTTGGAATCGACGTTTAGAGTAAAAGCCTTCTCCCTACCTAGATAAACGTCTATAGCTTACCTTCACTGCCAAAAATATCTCGTCGTATACTCTTCATTTAAAAATGTTTCCACTTCGTAAGAGGTGAACCCCTTAGATTTTTTGCTCTTGAACCCCTGAGACTTTTTTTTCAGAAACGATGTTAGATTATGGAATCTTTTCAAATTGACATTGTGTTTTACTCTTAGTGTAGTCTTGAGCATTGAATACTTGCTCCATAGCGTAGAAGGCTTTATTTTATTTTCATAATCTGCTCGCCACATCATAAAGTCATTGTATGTATTTAGGTATCTTTACTCGGATATTTCTGGCAAAAGATTTTCTATAACTATTTGCTTCATCTTTAACAGAATCTGGGGTCAACATTTCAGAATCACTTGAACTCATTTTTAGGGTTCCGTACCCAAAGGGTAAAAACGGGACCCTATTACTGAGACTCCGCGGTCCGTCTGTCTGTCTGTCTGTCTGTCTGTCTGTCACCAGGCTATATCTCATGAACCGTGATAGCTAGACAGTTGAAATTTTCACAGGTGGTGTATATCTGTTGCCGCTACAACAACAAATACTAAAAACAAAATAAAATAAATATTTAAGGGGGCTCCCATACAACAAACGTGATTTTTTTGCCGTTTCTTACGAATATGGTACGGAACCCTTCGTGCGCGAGTCCGACTCGCACTTGGCCGGTTTTTTAATAAGATATTAGTGTTAATCCGAGATTTCAATACAGATTACAGAGTTAGAATCCCGCCAAATTATGTAGTCTATTTAAAATTTTAACTATGGAACACACCACGTCACAGTCGCGGGCGGGCGCGCTTAGGTTTTTTTTTTAAATAAACACTGGCCGTTTATACACTTACAAGATTGCAGCATTTTTTTCTTATTTATGTTAGATATTTTACAGCCGACTTCCTAACCAAATTTAGTTCTATTTTTAAAATTGATTCCCACCTGGAGGGAAGCAATTACTGTGAGTCTTTCCCGCCCAAAGGTGGTATCCCTCACCCGCTACTCGGATAAAAAAACCGGCCAAGTGCGAGTCGGACTCGCGCACGAAGGGTTCCGTACTTGGTAAATTGCGGTTTACGATTTATGACGTATTAAAAAAAAACTACTTGCTAGATCTCGTTCAAACCAATTTTCGCTGGTAGTTTACATAGTAATGTACATCATATATTTTTTTTAGTTTTATAATTCTCTTATTTTAGAAGTTACAGGGGGGGGGACACACATTTTACCACTTTGGCAGAGTCTCTCGCGAAAACTATTCAGTTTAGAAAAAAATGATATTAGAAACCTCAATATCATTTATAAAGACCTATCAAATAGATACCCCACATGTATGGGTCTGATGAAAAAAAATATTTTTAGTTTTAGTTTCAAGTATGGGAACCCCCAAAATTTATTGTTTTATTTTTATTTTTGTGTCAAAATCTTAATGCGGTTCACAGAATACATCTACTTACCAAGTTTCAACAGCATAGTTCTTATAGTTTCGGAATAAAGTGGCTGTGACATACGGACGGACAGACAGACAGACAGACAGACAGACAGACAGACAGACAGACATGACGAATCTATAAGGGTTCCGTTTTTTGCCATTTGGCTACGGAACCCTAAAAAACACTACTTTCCGGGTATGAGAAATGAAAAAGTATAGTCCATCTTTGTCTTCCTAAATCTTTCCGAGTTCTTATTAACAAATCAGTTTTGTTTTTATTTTTTGTTCTGGAGCTTGTGGCTACATAATAACAACTGCACGGGTCGATCTGCAAGGTTAAGCAACGCTTGCCGAGGTCGGTCCGTGGATGGGTATCTTTGGTATCTTTACATACCAAAATTCCTTTGTGCCTCGGAAAGCACGTTAAGCTGTTGGTCCCGGCTGACAATTGTAGATTTTTGACGGACGTTACTGATAGTCAGAAGCCAGGAAATCTGACACCAGTCTTGCCAAAGCGTGTCGTGTTACCCAGTTACTGGGTTGTGGAGGTCAGATAGGCAGGTGCTCCATGTAAAATACTGGTACTCAGCTGCATCTGGTTAGACTGGAAGCCGACCCCAATATAGTTGGGAAAAGGCTGGCCAGATTGATGTTTTTTTTTTGTAAGATGTTTCTTCTAACGTATAAATATATACATATTAATTAATAAAAAAACGGTAACAAATCAAAAACCCGACTGCATTTGAAGTGAACTAAAATGATGTAAACAAGAATAATCTTATTATTAATTAAAAAGTCCTTTTTTGAAACAAGCTTTCATTTGATACCCATATAATGGCAGTGTAAAAAAATAACTAGTCCGCACTTTTGGGCCGTCCACCATATTGGATTTAGAATGACGTCACTTAGCTAACCATGCATTCATCTAAACTAAATGTGTATGCAAAATTTCCTCCTTATCGGTCGAGGATAACTGCTTTAAAATTCAGTTGCAAGATTTGACTCGCGGGGCGAGCATGAGCGTACCTAAGACGTTTGTGACAAGACATGATAAAATATGTCATATCTTACAATTTCCTTTATTTTATTATTATTGATAGGCTCTCGTTTGACCACTATCTCACCTGATGGTAAGCGATGATGTGGTCGATGGTGAAGTACGCTTGCCTAGAAGTAACCTACCTATTCACTCTTGACTTAAAGACTTCCTAAGGTTGTAGATATCTAGAAGAACATACTCCGGCAATGAATTCCACTCCTGAGCTGTACGTACAATGCAAGTATTCCCAAAACGTTTCATGCGAATGAGTGGGATGTCCACTACCGACAGCGTATCGCCGTACTTCTTGTAGTCTGATGATGGAGAGGGCTAGGCGGCATTAAGTCCTGCAATTTCATCAATGCCAATCCGTTCCATTTTTGTCATTTGGCTACAGAACCCTAAATTATGGCCGACACAATAATTAATAATATATTAATAATATATAATTAATATGCGAAAAAGTTATTGAAAATGGTTGCAGGCTTTCGTTCCGTATCGAATCTCTGAATAGATCGGTGTACCCAAAATGTTCTAAGCCTGGAAAAATCCAAGAAATATATTGTTTCAGCGTATCTTTGTCTGGTAAACAAGGTCACACATTAATTATTATTTAAATTAAAGTGTGACCTTGTTTGTCAGACAAAGATACGATTTTGACTTCTATTGCGTTGGTGATATGACAAATGGCAGCTGTATTTAACAGTTAGTTTTGGTAACAGGTTTATTGTTTGTTATGCTATCCATATACGGGATAAAACTTATAAAAATCGGTTGAACGGAATGTAAAAAAGGGTTGTAAAAATTTCTAATGTTATTTCAAATGGAGTATAGGTAGGTTTACCTCTATGGTCTATTGTTTTTTTCAAGCATATTTTCTATATCCATTAATTTTGTAAGCAGATTTGTGCAAATGTTTTGCCAGTTTTGCAAATATGTTGCAAGTTACTCGTATTTTGCCAGTTCTAAATATAACCTACGTCATAAGCCAGGTTAGATTTGTAATGGCGAATACACGGGAACTGATTTAATAATGCACACCACTCACAACACTAACTGCTGTCGCTAAGGCGGCGATACCGTAAGTAGCGATTGATTGACATAAAGCTAGGTAAACCATTCTGTTAGTGTTTCGGTCTCTTAGGTTTCAAATTTTTTTGAAAATAGTTATTAGTTTGCGAATTCTAGATTTAAGATTGCCAATTCAAATTTTTATCAATTTCAATACCAAGGTATGTAGTACTATTAGTTGCAGATAAAATATGGCAATCGCAATCTCCAATAAGAAGAGAACAATCAGAAGAGTGAGCTCTCAATAGGAAATCAGAAGGGGGCTGTAGATTGTTTTTGATGCTATAAGTTATATATTTGGTTTTATTTAAATTGAACATGAGTAAACTGCAATTTACTCATGTTCATACACATTTATGTATGTGTATGAAAATGAGTAAATTACAGTCAAGCCAATTTATTACTTTTTGGAGCCCATTCTCAGCTGTTGTTTTGACTTGTTTCCATGTTGAATGTTGAAATAAAAGCACCGTATCGTCAGAAAAAGTAAATAATTTTGATTCAGGTATTTCAGTATTGCATAAATTATTGACATAAATTAGGAACAAGGTAGGCCCAAGCACCAAACCTTGAGGCACTCCAAAATCTATTTTTAATTTTGAGCTAGTACCTAATATCTCCGATTTTTAATGTTTGTGTCCTGTTACTAAGATAATCTTTAAAAAGTTCCAGTGGCAACCTCCTGATGCCTATGTACTCTAATTTACGAATCAGTAAAGAAATTGAGACAGTATCAAAAGCCTTGGCTAAATCCAAATGCATTGCCTTTTGCAATCTAAATTCCCAGCTAATATTCTAAATATTTTTATTTTGTAAAACATGAGTACAGTATAAAGGTCTTATATTAATATGAGTTGGTTACATGTTTTGCCATTTATGGCGTACAAAATTAGTTACAAACAGAGCAAAAAAAAAAAAAATACACACACTATCAAAAAAATTAGATTGAAATTACAATGTCAAAAATTTAAATTCAATAAAAAATCACTATGTCAAAATTTAATATAAACTGAAATTACAATGTCAAAATTTTAATTCAATTAAAAATCACTATGTCGCAATTTTAATTCAATTAAAAATCACTATGTCAAAATTTTAATTTATTTGAGTGGTTTTTGTGGTTTGAAAACACACAGATTTCTCTATAAGCGAAACATCGTTTAAAAATTCATCTACACTGTAATAGCACTTCTCTAGTAATATCTCCTGAAGGGACTTTTTAAATTTGCTTAAAGCAAGCTTAGAGGCATACATTTAATAATATCAGGTATTTTATTATAAATATCTGGAGCAATACCAAAGAAACTCTTTTTTACCCGACTGCCGAAGGAGGGTAATGTGTTTATCAGTCTATGTATGTATGTATGTAGGTAAGTATGTATGTATGTATGTATGTATGTATGTTTGTTCGTTCCAGAGACCAAACGCGTTGGCCGATTTTGATGATTCATACGTCAATCGATGCGTCTTAACCCTGCGAGTGTCATAGGCTACATTAAAATTGTATAATAGAAAATTGGCGGATTTTGGGTGCCATATTGTGGGGGCCTAATTTTTTTTTTTCTTCCAAATCCATCGTGTGGGGTATCCAAATAAAGGACTTTAAGAGGTGATTTCAAAATATAACACTTATATGTTTAAATTATCTAATTCGAAAAAAAACGAACTAAAAAGTTATAAATAAAAAAACTTAATTCAAAAAATCAAAAAACCCGACTGCTTCAAAAGCGAACTAAAAAGTCAGGTTTTGGTCAGCCAGCTCGCGCGTATGTATCCTCCGACTGCACAGCATGATTTTTTCCTTGTTTACGACTTTTTAGTTCGCTTTTGAAGCAGTCGGGTTTTTTGATTTTTTGAATTAAGTTTTTTCAATAGAGCAGTTTTACACTTGTATTGACATTACAGATTCTCATATTGGGCACGAATTGGGGTTCTCTTAACTGCTGCAATTTTTTTAAATAATTGTTGATTCGTTTTTACAAATGTTAGGTTTTGATCATGTTTAACTAATAATAGCTTGTTTTAAATAAAAGCGAATGATCTTATTACGCAATTTGGTTATTTGTTAGGGTTTTTGTTTTATATAAATACCTATATGTCTTAATAATTCCCAAGGGCTGCCATGGAGGCGATAATTTTTTATGGTAAACACTCGTTAGCTTGTCGAGTGTTTCTAGCTGTGGCTGGAGGACACATTCGGTCGTTGGTCGTCGCCTGAGACGCTTGGGAAAATAGAGTGCTCAAAGTCATAGATAGTATTGTTGTAAAATTGTATTTATTGTTTAGAACAGTTTTCTTACATTATAAAAGTAATGAACAGTTTGAGTTTGATTTCACATATCACATCCAAGTACCTACTCGTAGTAAACCCGCTGACTGCTACATCTCAGAAGTGACAAGAACAACCAAAACGTAAGTACACGCCCAAATTATAATTATAATTTGATTGATGTGATCATAATTATTGATGTTGGTCAGTCACGGATCTTTACAATATAACCAGATTCGTGAGACCATAGTCTTCTTAAGATGATACATTGACTTAAACAATTAAGTACCATTGCATTCTTGTTTTTGCATTTTGCCAGCATCATGTATCATCATGTTGAACGTTAATGTTTTGAAATCAAGTTTGGCTGGTCTATCACATTTTTCCTATTACTGTTTAGTTTTGTGAGTTTATAATCAAAAGTTTTTACAGCGTAAGCACGTTTAAATCTAAATTTGTTCACACCTTAAACAATTGTCGGTTTATGTGTCATGGGTTCGATTCCTAGTCATTACTTAGCATTTTATCAATAAGATGAGTGAGTCAGAGACGTTGTAAGGTTATCTAATAATAATCAACAAAGAAAACTGTGTCGTAATTGGTCTATATAGATCTCTCAGAATTTAGCCCGATTGGGTTTTGATGGTGCTTATCAAGCGGGGCGTCACCCGGTACCCCAAGCGAAACACTTGATACCGCATTCTTCGCATGGGACTCAAGTGTTTACACTTAGAACCAAGGTCCCTTTGTTTATTTTTAGAACAGGACAAATTAAGTGTCAAAGCTTGTTTGTCTAATATAATATGTTGACCGTGAATTAACTTAACAAAGAAAATGATAATCATGCTTAACTGATGATAATATGATTAACGTAATGTCTAGACAATTACATAAGCTTAACTGTTCACATTTATACATGTGATTGACTTGAAAAAGGATTGGACGGATGCTAATTAATTGTCTTCCCAAAAATACTTCTTAATAGGCTTAGAATTTAATAATCTACGGCTCTAAAGTTCTTTTTGCCACGAGATTTCAGACTATGCCGAAATCTCCGGGCTACGGCCCACTCTGCCAAGCGGCGCGGAACTCAGCTGCGGCGATGAAGCCTAGAAGCAGACAACGAGGTACGGCGAGAGCGTGAACGTGTGCGCGCCGCCGAAGACCTGCGGAAGCGTTGCGTCGTGGCAACGAGCTACGGACGGCCAGGCGTTGATGCAGCAGCTCAACGTCAGCGCGTCACCGAGACGACTGTGCTGGCGCCGCCGAAGACCTGCGCAAGCGTCGCGTCGTGGCAACGAGCCACGAGTGGTCAGCCGCCATCGCATCGTCTCCGTGTGAAGACGAGACAACGAGCCACGTGAAGAGGAAAGCGCGAGGCGCGGACAGCGGCACGCGACCGCGAAACATGGATTGACAGATCACGTAGTCCTTCTTTTTATTTTTTTTGATAGCATTAAGAACTTTAGGAACGGTCTAGCTTTGCCACCCGTGATCCAAAGCGCAGCAAAATCTCTACAGAAATATTATCAAATTTGATTCTTCGTCCAAAAACCATCGAATAGACGTTTGGTTACATATTTTCGTGCGTAAGTTGAATGCGTGCGATTCGGTATACAGTTGGGATGAAAGTATCACCATTAATTTTGCTAACTAAAAATAACAAGGGCTGTCCACGATGTGGCACAATAGTTTAAGTAGGTGCTATTCTATTTATTAGGCAAGAATGGCAAGAGAAGTTATTGAACGCGTTTCCGTGCGAACTAAACTACGCCTAGAACTTAAAAAATATGATTAGCAGAGAGCAATGCGTAACGAGGTGTTTTATTAGGTAAAATAACGTCTTATTTATCAAAGCGAAATACAAGATAGTAGTAGGCGCCTCATTTTTCACACAGCACTAAGCTGCTGTGAAGTGCACACGTTGTAATAAGATTGGTTGTGCATCAGAAAAGAGCTACAGTAAAATAGTTGATAGAGTAACAAACAGCAGTGATGCGGTACAAAAGCTGCAGCTAAACGATGATACAACAAAGACGCACGTGTGGTGATAATAAGTAATAGGACCTGTTTCTAATCGGTATATGGATAATAATTATTACCTACAAATAAAACAGTAGTGTGAGTTGTTTTGTACTAGAGAGCTAGGTGTATCTCACGATAATATCCCCAAGGTTATGAAGGGATCTGGGATAGTGCGACATGGCTGTCAATGTAAAGATTGTTAATGTCAATTTAGTGGTAGGTCATGTGACTAACAATTCTCTTCAAGTATTTGGAACTGACTGACTGAAGTAACATCGACACTTTTCGGGATTGGAACTCACGACGTTCCAGCTCGAGAGACGATGTCTTAACCATTGAGCCACCACGACTAATAAAGTAATCTCTTTAAATATTAGATTTAGATAGTCCAAAAAGTACAGTCAACCTAATTTGTGCATAACAAACTTAAAAATGTTAAAGTTCTCTTGATATACAATTTATGTCAAACTGTCAATTCCTATGGTATTGCAATTTTGACCATAGGGTCAATAGTAGTAGGTCATGTTTTTACATAATTGTTTGCTTATAGAAAGAATCATAGAAACATGTTTTATTACAAAAGATAAGAACTATTTCTAATAAAATTACCAAAAGAAAAAATGTCAAATGATGAAACAACACAAGTAGTTGTATTTTAGTAAAGCAAGATGGGTGAACATATTTTCGCCATCTTACTAAATTGATATCAAGTTTGGTGAATAAGAATATATATTATCTATAAGCAAAATTATACTTAATTATATTAGAATGTCAGGTCAGTAGTAAAATACGCTTAAGAACCAGGAATATGCTAGCAAGATTCTAGTCATGGAATGGTACGTTTTAACAATGTTATCGCACCAATCAATACAGACAGCAGACGCCAAACAACAGTAGTTGTGGAGCGTATGAAACCGTTGATTCATGTAAGCAGTGGTCCTATTGTACCGTTTACCACCTATGTAGCAAGAGATTTTTGCAAGAAATCGTAAGAATGCCAGTTTATTATACCCCAAAAGTTTCTAGTAGTAACTGTTAAAAAGTGAGATTTAAAACAAATAATAGTTTTAAATAATATTCTGTCAAATATTGGGTAGAATACTCTTTGTCGAAGATTTAAAGTAAATACATTTTGGTATGGGTTCAGAATGCCTACTTAACAGCTTAACCTACAGAGAATGATGTGATTAGATGTGTTTCTAGATCCTGGGAAACCAATGGTTATGTGAAGCCTTTATTATACTAATTATACCCTTCTTGTTAAGTTGACCCGAAATTTAGAAACTGTTATGTACAGAATATTATTTGTTGTTGTTACAGGTCAGGACGCAAGGCATCCTGGCTAAGAGAGTGCTTTCGGCTATCGGCTTGAGCGTAAACCGTGGGCTCTTGCTGGTGTCGCTAGAGATGCTGCTGGGTGAGAGTCAGGGACCTCCGAACTGATGGCGTGAGGGATGCCTGCTGCCCGGTTGAGAGAAAATTCCTTTCGGCTATTGACTTGAGCGTAAATCGTGGGCTCTTGTTGGTGTCGTGAGATGGCTTACAGTTTCCTTTCGGCTATCGACTTGAGCGTAAATCGTGGGCTCTTGTTGGTGTCGTGAGATGGTTTACAGTTTCCTTTCGGCTATCGACTTGAGCGTAAATCGTGGGCTCTTGTTGGTGTCGTGAGATGGTTTACAGTTTCCTTTCGGCTATCGACTTGAGCGTAAATCGTGGGCTCTTGTTGGTGTCGTGAGATGGTTTACAGTTTCCTTTCGGCTATCGACTTGAGCATAAATCGTGGGCTCTTGTTGGTGTCGTGAGATGGTTGTCAGTTTCCTTTCGGCAATCGACTTGAGCGTAAATCGTGGGCTCTTGTTGGTGTCGTGAGATGGTTTACAGTTTCCTTTCGGCTATCGACTTGAGCGTAAATCGTAAGCTCTTGTTGGTGTCGTGAGATGGTTTACAGTTTCCTTTCGGCTATCGACTTGAGCGTAAATCGTGGGCTCTTGTTGGTGTCGTGAGATAGTTAAGAATTAATAGTAAGAAGTATATACTGTCTCGAATTGTATTATTGCTAAAAGTTCAACAATGCTATTTTGTGTTCACTACTTTGTTGGTTTGTATAAATAATAATGATAAGTTTGTTCTCCATTGGTGTCATAGCCCCACGGCGTTCCATTGCGAGGATAAACGGAGGATAAATCATAAATAAATTATATTGTAATAAGCTCGAGGTGCATTGTCCTCAAAATATTGTTTTTACAATCAATCAATCAATCAGTCTTTATTTGTAAACATAAGTAGGTTACAGCAGTGTGCAAGATGTTACAATAAAAAACAGTTTCTATATGTTTTGCCATGTGGCGTACAAATATACAATGAGGCCTTTGCCAATTAGGTAAATTAATTTATAATAATTCCGTGATCAATGCCAATTTTTTTTTTTTGTTTAATTTAATATGTCAAGTAATGTCAATAATTAATTATAAATGCGATCATGTTAGTAATAAATAGTTTTAATGTCAATAATTTATTGTTAACAGAAAAGTATAAAAGTGACATTGTCCACAGAATCACAAAATCATCATCATACATATTTTTCATGGGGCATGCTATGGGTATACAAACTACATACTTCAATACTCAGTAGGTGACATTTCAAATAAAGCCAATCATTTTTCATTTAAATAATCATTAATTGAATAATAACATTTTGTGACTAGGAATTCATGCAAACATAATTTAAATTGGTGCATTTTGTGTAGGTCTGTGATACTTTTTGGCAACTTATTGTAAATTTTGGGTGCCATGCCCAAAATGTTTTTACTAAATACTGCTTTTTTATGTCTTCTTACGCATATTTTATTTTTGTGTCGTGTGCTTCTTGGATGGGTGTAAAGATGTAGATTCGCTTTGACAAAGATCGCCAATTCATATATATAAAGACACGGGAATGTTAATAATTGGAATTCTTGAAAATATGGCTTACAGCTTTCTGTGCGTTGTATGCCACACGTTGCCCTTATGCATTGTTTCTGGGCTTTGAACGCCATTTCTCTGTCTGGCGAGTTCCCCCAAAATATGAGTCCGTAGCGTAAAGTACCTAGATGCAACATACCCGTGATACGTATTAATAATGTTGCACGATTTGAAACTTTTCTTAGGTTATGGAGAGCATAGGAATACTGGCTAAGCTTTTTGCATGTATTTTCAACATGCGTTTTCCAGCTCATATTTTTATCAATCCAAATACCTAAAAATTTGGTGTGTTCTGCTTCATAGATTGTTTTGTCACCGTAACGAATATCCGGTTTTTTATTATTTGTTTGTTGTTCAAATGAAATGTAATTTGTTTTTCCTAAATTTATTTTTAAATTGTTTTCAGTTAGCCAATTTATTATATCATTTAAGTTGTCGTTTATTTCTTTTTCGAATGTTACATCATCTTTACTTTTGATTAGTATTATGCTGTCGTCAGCGAATAAAATCATTGGATTATTAATAGTTTTAGGCATGTCATTAATATATATAATGAATAGCAATGGAGCAAGAACACCGCCCTGTGGCACACCAAATATGCATTTTCTATGTGTAGAGACGAAAGTCTTTTCAGTTCTTGTATAGGGGCTGATTTTATTTATGTATGTAATTTGATCTCTATTGGTTAGATATGATTTGATAAGTTCAAGTACATTGCCTCTAATTCCATATTTTTCCAGCTTGTTTATCAGTATTTTATGGTTAACACAGTCAAATGCCTTTGACATGTCCATAAATAATGCAACTACAGGTGTTCTATTATCAACGTTAGTTAGAACATGTTCAACGAGTTTGTAAATGGCAGAGTTAATGTTTTTATTTCTTCTAAAACCGTATTGTTCGCTAACCAAGATTTTGTTAGTTTCTAGAAATGAATATAAGCTGTTATGTATAACTTTTTCAAAAATTTTAGAGAATACCGGAATGAGCGCGATTGGTCTGTAGTTGCTAGGATCTTGCTTATCGCCTTTTTTATGTAATGGTTTAATTACAGATATTTTCAATTTTTCTGGAAATATGCCTGTTTCAATGCTACCATTGATAATGTGACTGAGTATTGGCGCAATGATAGGAGATGTGGCTTTTATTACCTCGGTGGTTATGTCGTCATATCCAGAGCTTTTAGTATTTTTCAGGGAATTAATAATTTTAAATATGTCAAAGGGTACTGTGGGTGTCATAAATATTGAATTAGGATTAGAGTTTATTGTTGGTTTATTATTAAGATTAATGTCACTAAGAGATTCAATTTGGTCTATAAAATAATTATTTAATGATTCTGCTATTTGTTCAGGTTTATTTATAATTTTGCTGTCAATTTTTATAATATCGATACTTTGTTTAGGGTAGTTTGATTTCTGCTTGTTAATTATGCTCCATGTAGCTTTGCTTTTGTTTTCAGCAGTATTTATAAAATGATTGTTTTGTGTTTTTTGCGTCTGTCTGATTATATGTTTTAATCTTTTAGTATAAGTTTTAAGTTTATTTTTATTGTCTAGGTTCGGTGACTTTCTATATTCCCATAGCATGTCTCTTTTACGTTTCGAACATTTTTTCAGTCCCGTTGTGATCCACTTTGGTTTTTTAATTACCGACATTTTTATTTTATTAATTGGGAAACATAGGTCATAGAACAATTTAAATAGATCGTGGAACTCATTAAATGCTTTATTTGGATCTGAGCATTTATAGGCATCATGAAATGATAAATTTTGCAGGCATTCCCTAAACTTTCCAATGTTTTCATCACTATAGTCACGCTTGTAGGTAAACCAATGATGGAATGTGCAGGTTTTTTTGACACGACATTTTAGCAGTTGTGCTGTATGGTCTGATATTGCCAATTCTTTGACCTCGCAGCTACTTCCTCTAATATTATGAATGATGTTGTCAATGCAGGTCCCGCTACACAGACGTGTTGGAGATCGTGTCCCCAGAATCAGATTATAGCTACGCAGTATATTTTGAAAAGTAATAGACCTTTTACTATTTTTGCAGATATCTATGTTAAAATCTCCACATAGTATAATCCTACTGTTACGTTTTAAACATATTTCGTTTAACATCAAGTCTAAATTATTAAAAAACATTGATACTTTTTCTTTACTATGATTTGTAAAACATTTTTTTTTTTTAAAGAGTAAGTATGGAGTTTCTTGTCCGTTCTTCTCCATTACAATCTACCTTTCCGAATGGACAGTAGAATCAATATCATTACTTTTAACTTTAAATAAAAGTTTATTAAAGTTCATAAGATAAAAGTTTTGACTATGACTTTGACACTACTATGTTTGTATGTTTGTAAAAGTTATTAAAGTATAAGCTCGAACGACTAGCCAGGAACCCGATTGTTAGGTTTCCACCTGGGAGTCGTGTGCAGGGACGCACACGATGTCAGGACGGACGATTGTTAGGTTTTGATCATGTTTAACTAATAATAGCTTGTTTTAAATAAAAGCGAATGATCTTATTACGCAATTTGGTTATTTGTTAGGGTTTTTGTTTTATATAAATACCTATATGTCTTAATAATTCCCAAGGGCTGCCATGGAGGCGATAATTTTTTATGGTAAACACTCGTTAGCTTGTCGAGTGTTTCTAGCTGTGGCTGGAGGACACATTCGGTCGTTGGTCGTCGCCTGAGACGCTTGGGAAAATAGAGTGCTCAATGTCATAGATAGTATTGTTGTAAAATTGTATTTATTGTTTAGAACAGTTTTCTTACATTATAAAAGTAATGAACAGTTTGAGTTTGATTTCACATATCACATCCAAGTACCTACTCGTAGTAAACCCGCTGACTGCTACACAAATAATGCAGTTTCCAATACATACAAAGATGGAAAAGTCAGTATTTTTAATTTTTTAAAGTAAGGAACGCAACTATCCGTTGTTCTTAGACAACACATTGATCGTATACACCTTTTTTGAATCCTGAATACAAAGGACGACAAAGGTGGTTCCGTGTCGATGTCGGAAGGTGAGGTGAGGCCGGAACGGTGTAGACTTGCAGCGCGTCAGGTGTTGATGTTGCTGACAAACGGAAGACTTCCTCAAAGTGATTACGAGCTGCCTTTCCGACGTCACTATGAACTGACCGTCTTTAGACTTGAGCGGCTTCTTCTTATATTTGCTGTTATCTGCCAAGGTTTTGGTAGCTTTATACAATTTCTTCAGGTTACCTGTGCTTGCAGCTTGTTGAGCACGATCAGCAATATCATCAGCCCACTGCCTCCTATCTTTGCGGGTGCTGCGATACATTCATCTGCGTTTCTGACGGTATTGCATGTTAAGGTCGGCTCGCATGGCGTCATCACGGGTCTCAAGCAATCTCAGATGAAGGTTTCTTCTGTTTTCCAGTCGTGACATCCAGTCCTCGCGAGAATGAGTTGGTTTGTGTCCTAGAACGACGGAGCTGGTTTCTGTATAGGCCACTTTGATGCGTTGCAACTCCTCGTCCAATGAGTCCGAACAGGTATCAAGTCCCGAAAAACATTACGTAGCTCGAGTTGGAACGTTTTACGGATGCCCGGGTCACGCAGCTTGCTCACGTCGAACCTTCTTCCAATCTTGCCGGGTCCTCCAGCTGCACGGGCCACTGCAACCTTAAGCCGGATTTAAGCAACTACCAGATGGTGGTCACTATCAATATCGGCGCCCCTGCGGTTTCGGACATCGAGCAATGAGGAACACCATTTGGCGCTTATGGCAAGGTGGTCAATCTGGTTCTTGGCGACTCCATCGGGTGAGTTCCACGTGTACTTGTGGTGGTTGCCATGTATAAATAATGGTCAGGTCCTGGTTCTAGCGAAATTCGACAAATCGGTCTTCGTTCTCATTTCCAACTCCAAGCCCCTGCGTACCCATGTGCGCGGTTTGTGTTAACGCTCCCAACCTTTGCATTCAGGTCCCCCATGACTAGGACGATAACTTGTTTCTTGATGCTCCTAATGGTGGCGTTGCAGACATCGTCTTTGGTATCCTCTGGTGATGCATTAGTTGGGGCGTAGCATTGTCCGATGGAGATCTTACGAGCTCTCGAGTAAAAACGGGCGTTCATGATTTGGTCTGAGATCAGCTTCCAGTCCAGGAGGCTATTCTTAGCTATATAAGAAAGGAGGAGCCCTACGCCGTACTCGCGCACATCTTCCCCATTTACGACGTTCTTTCCTATTTGAAAATTCAGGACCATTTGAGGGTAAGCGACAGTAAAAATAATAAAATAAATAAAGTTTATTATCAAAAAAGCCAAATCCAATTTTTCCATCTCAATTAAACATAAAAACGCCATGTTATGATGTAAACACTATACATTATTTGAGACAGAGTGAACGTCTGTGTCTGTGCTAGTATAAACTGTGTTACAGACACAGGCGCCTTCTGAGTGTGTGTGTGGGTGTGTTTGGTTGTGTGTTTGGAATATTACACAGTATAAAATAATATATACTAAAGGAGCTAATAATAATGTTATGAATGTATGCATGTAATTAGTGAGAAATAAAGGCTTTATTATTATTAAAGGAGCGCTTTAAATCTGTTTTTAGATGCGTTCGTAAGATTTTTTTGCAAAGAGTTGTTCAGTCTCATCGTAGGTTAACTTTTGGAGAAAACTACTTACTACAGTTTTACATTTAAATCTAGGTAAGGGATATACGTTGCAAGTTTTGCTACTAATGTTATAAAGGTGACGTTAAGCCACGGGTAGCTTCGCCTCGCCAGAGCAGTTTTGGTGGTGACAGGGGTGCATACAGGATCTTTACGTCGTTTATTTTGCGCCAGTAACCTTGGGTCATAGTTCAATGATGAGTGTACAGGTAAAGTGATGTTAAGTGCACAGAGCTGTCGGACAGTGAGTACAGATACTTCTTTATAGAGCTGGGTAGTCGGGTACCGATAAGGTTTGTGAAGCATGACTTTCAAGACAGCTCTTTGTGCCCTCTCAAGGCGAAGTAAATACGTTTTAAAAGTACCACCCCAGACAGATATGCAATAGGTAAGAAGTGACTGAGCCAAGGCAAAATAAATAGTTTTTAACAATCGGTCGGCAACTACTCCTCTTAGTTTTTTCATAGGAAACATCAGCTTACGAACACGCGCAACTGTCACACTGATATGCTTATGCCAACTCAATGTGTTATCGATGTGCACTCCCAGGTATTTAACACAAGAGCTTCTTTGTATAGAAGGACAGCTGCAAGGGGTCAGTGTAGGGTGACAACTATGGGCCTTAACGTCTAGCATACTTTCTACTGAGGGTAGTCCCAAAGTACACACGGAAAATTTTAGAGCTCTTAAATTTTTGTATCTGAAAAATATTTAAAGTATTTATTAAATGCTAATTCTTTATTAGAGTTATGCATTAACCTCTGGTGCACTCAGTCCACCTATAAATTCTCCTTAACAACGCTTCCTACGCTACTATTATTGCACTTCAGTACAATGGACCTATACTCCAAGTTGTCAAGCTGTGTGGAAGAACTCACGTCAACATTCACTTCAAGAATGGCCCAATATGAGGAAGACTTGAAGAATGCCAGTGGTGAAGCTCCGCATAAGACAATTGCCAGCCTATCTAAGGACTTTACCGAGTTCAAGGGCTTGGTCTGGAAAACCTTGGGCTCACTTAAAGCCCAGATGGAGTTGCTTGTGGTGGGCCTGGACAGGCATGAAATGGCATCCCGTGCAAAGGTCCTTTTATTGCATGGCTTATCTGAGGCAGGTGAAACTGATCATAACAAGAGTTTTCTCAAAGTTTTATCGGAGCGTATGGATATGGGAAGCATCACACTGAAAGACCTAACAGCCTGTCATCGCCTCGGGAACAACACCAGCAAGCCTCGTCCTCTATTAGTGCGCTTTGAAAGCCGAGTCGTGCGGAGTGAGGTGTGGCGTAATAAGACCAGACTGAAAGGATCTGGCCTGACAATTTCCGAGTTCCTCACCAAGCCCAGGCACGAGTTATTTTTGAATGCTCGGAAGTACTACGGCATACACAAGTGTTGGACGTCTGAGGGGAAAATAGTGATCCAGGTCTCTGAAAAATTACGTCGTAAGATAGAGTCTGCAATGGAGTACCGAGAGGTTGTCGCTCAGTTCCCTGTGACACAGTTCTCAGCCATAACATCGCAGCATACAACAAAGGCCGTGCCCGAGAAGAGAACACGTAAACCAGCGAAATGATGGTACTGTTTTCATGATTCCTCTGTTTGTTTTCTTTTTATTAATTATGTTAGGCCGGTAACTCGATTTTTTTTAATTTTTTGCTTTGTTTATGACCGTGACATTGTGATTAATGTGAAATGTCACTTTTGACATGTATTTTTATACTTACGTTCGGAAACACAACAACTTGTTTTTACGATGTTTTGGCTTCTTGGCTTTTTATCTATTTTACAAATCTTACCAAAGTTAATGTAACCGGCGAGTGCATCGAGGTTTGGTTGCTTTCATTAAGTTTTGTTTATTTTATTAGTTTAGTTAACCATAAAAGGTTAACTTTTAGTTTATTTATATATATTATTATTGTCAATTTATTTATTGTATTATGCTAAATGACAGTTTTTATTCATGCTCATCCTCTTGTGTGTCAGATGAGAGCTACGCTAGTGTTCTTGGCGATGATAATTCTCTGAGTCTTAGAGACCTCTTATCATCGTCATTTTCAAATTGTCACAAATTTTTCAACGCAGTTCACGTAAATGCTCAAAGCATTCCTGCTCATTATTCTGATCTGCTGTCGTCCTTCGACTCAGATCTCATTCACGCTGTCCTTGTGTCCGAAACCTTTCTCAAGCCTGCACTTCCTTCCACGCAGTATTCTTTGCCTGGATACAAGATTGTGCGCAATGACAGAACGGGCAAGGGATGTGGAGGGGTTGCGATTTATCTCCGTGGAGATATCAGTTACAAGATAGTTGACCAGTCTCCGAGTGTTTACACAAAGTTTTCCGAACACCTTTTTATTGAAATAGACTTCCTACATACTAAGTTACTTTTAGGAGTCTATTATAGTCCCAATTGCCAGATTGATTACTTTTCTTCATTTGAAGCTCATTTGGAAAATCTTTCCGCGCTATATGAGCATACACTCATTCTCGGAGACTTCAACACTTGTCTGCTGAAAGGAGATTCGCGCAGCCGTAAACTCCAATCTCTTGTCTCTTCTGTTAATATGCACTTACTCCCGTTAAATGCTACTCACAGGGCTCCTCACTCTTCTCCTTCTCCATTAGATCTCATTCTAGTTTCAAACCCTAACAAAGTAGCCACACATGGACAGCATCCTGCTCCTTTTTCCTACCATGACCTCGTTTATCTTTCCTACAAGATTCGACCTCCTAAACGCAAGGCCAAATTTCTTTATCTTCGTAGTTTTAAAAACATTGACTTGGAGCGCTTGAGAGCTGATGCGGGTGGTATTGACTGGTCTCCTGTATACGCCTGCGAGGATATGGATACTATGGTGTCAATCTTCAGCAAGATAATGTTGGATTTATATGAGGCACACGCGCCCTTAAAAAAGGTGAGGGTCAAACATCTTCCTGCACCATGGCTATCTCCTGCAATAAAAAACCAGATGGCTAAGCGAGACAAAGCCAAGCGCCTGTACAGGAAGCAACCGATTGAGGAAAACTGGGACGTCTATAAGGGGATGCGAAATCGCTGCAGTCGTCTGTGTAGGAATGCGAAAAGGCACCACATTCACAACTCAATTGATAACTTCAACCCAACACAAGTATGGCAATTTTTAAAGACTCTTGGTATTGGTAAAGCCTCTAGCAAGAGTTCTTCTGATAAGATGGACCTTAATGCACTTAATGCACACTTTTCTAGTGCCCCAATTACCCTCGATGATCATGTTAAATCTTCCACTCTCAACGATCTCTTTAATCTTCCTTTGCCAGAAAATACTTCTTTCTCTTTCCACCCAATTGCTGAACTAGACATTAGGAAATGTATCCTTTCCATCTCTACCAAGGCGGTAGGTGACGACGGCCTTCAACTCCAAATGTTCTTACCCATTTTAAGTGAAATTGTTCCTGTCGTTACTCACGTAGTTAATTTTTCTCTCTTCAATAACTCCTTTCCTTCAGCTTGGAAGAAGGCTCACGTCCTACCGCTTCCCAAAGTTTCTAATCCCTCCTCACCATCCCATTTCCGTCCAATATCCATCCTCCCAATCCTCTCTAAAGTCCTCGAGAGTATTGTTCAGAAGCAACTATCCTGTTATTTATCCTTTAATAGCCTGCTGAGTCCTTACCAATCTGGTTTCAGACCTGGCCATAGCACTGTTACAACTCTAGTCAAAATAACTGACGACATAAGACTGGCTATGGAAAATAAATGTCTAACCATATTGGTTCTGCTGGACTTCAGCAGTGCTTTTAACTCAGTTGACTTCGACATTCTCTTAGGAATACTTTCCTCCCTTAATGTCTCTGCTCCAGTAATTGAGTGGTTCAAATCCTATCTTCGGGGTCGCTCGCAGTCTGTTCGATCCGATGAGGATTCCTCTGAATGGTGTGACCTGGCTGCGGGCGTTCCTCAAGGTGGTGTGCTCTCTCCTCTTCTCTTTTCAATTTTTATAAATGCTATCACTAAGGTCCTAACTTCTAATTTTCATCTCTATGCAGACGACTTGCAGTTGTATCGCCATTTTAAAGTGAATGAACTCGCGGAGGCTGTGGCTGCCATCAATGATGACCTTGAAAATATCAACAAGTGGACTAAATCTTTTGGACTCCTCCTGAATCCAACTAAATCTCAAGCGCTCATTATTGGTGGCAAATACATGCTCAATCTGTTGAATCCCCAGTCTCTCCCGCCAGTATTGTATAATTCAATGCCCATATATTATTCTAAAAGTGCGAAAAACTTGGGCGTCCATATAGACTCTAATCTCTCTTGGGAGGTTCATATCAATGATGTGAGTAGGAGGGTCTTCTACTCTTTTCAGTCTCTTAAACGTCTCCAAAAATTCTTACCGTTTCACACTAAGGTCACTCTTGCGCAATCTCTTCTTCTACCGCTCATAGACTATGCGGATGTCTGTTTTCTAGATGCAACGGAGGTACTCCTGAACAAACTCGAACGACTGCAGAACTTGTGCATCCGCTTTATTTTTGGCCTCAGAAAGTACGACCATGTGTCGGAATTTCGGGCCAGATTGAAGTGGCTGCCGATTCGGCGTCGGCGAGATACCCATATTCTATCCCTTCTCTATACTATCCTGCACAATCCTACTTCTCCTCAATACCTTCGCGAACGGTTTGAGTACCTCATCCCGAGGGGTAAACCTTGTCGCACGGCCACTTCGCTTCTCCTTCGTACTCCGCGTCACACTTCTAGCCGCTACGATGGCTCATTCTCTGTTACTGCAGTGCATCTCTGGAACTCTCTTCCACACTCCATACGCGATAGCCCTTCTCTCGATGTCTTCAAGAGGAAAATTAAGGAGCATTTCCTTTCAACGCAATGAATTAGTTAAATATATGTGTATTCATCTTTATAAACGTAAGTAGGTATTTTATGTATTATTATGTAAATAGTTTCATCTTCTTTATAGGCATATATATTGTACACTGGATTACTGCCCTCTACTATTATGATCTCTATCACTCAAAGGTTTGCTGGAAGAAAATTCCATTTGGAGTTAAGCTCGCCTTTGTACATGAATTTTACCATCAAATTAATAAAATGTAATGTCTTGTTGTACAATAAAGAATAAATACTAGGCTGTGTAGTAGAGTTCACTGAGAAAGGGACATAGTGGGTTTTAGAGACGTTTAGCGTAAGTAAATTTAATGCAAGCCAATCCATCACTATGCTAAGAGCATTTTCGGCTGCGTGGCGAGCAGATTCCCATGTTTCTCCACTTATGATAAGCGCAGTGTCGTCTACATATACGAGTATCTTGCAGTTTTGGGTTGACAGCTGGCACAATCTGTTTACAAATAGAAGAAAAAGGGTGGGACCTAGCACGCTGCCCTGTGGTACGCCAAAGGTTAGATTCTCATCGCCACTGATGTAGTTGTCTACCTTAACTCGTTGGCTACGGTTTGTTAGATAGTCTCGAAAGAGGTTCAGAGCGATGTCTCTTATTCCCAAGCTTTCTAAACTATGCAGAAGGATCGGAGTAGAGACCGTGTCGAAAGCCTTGGCTAAATCAAGAAATATACCTATAGTTTTAGTCCTAGAGTCAAGATTCTTAACAATTTGGCTTGTCAGTTCAAGAACAGCATCCTCTGCTGATACGCCTCTCTTAAAACCGTATTGGTTTGGCGCAATTATGTTGTTGCTTTCAAGATAGCTAAGCAATCTTTTGTTCAGGACCTTCTCCATAATTTTGGACAGTGTGGTGAGTACAGATATAGGCCTATAGTTCTCGGCACGGTCACCATCCCCACCCTTAAATATTGGTGTGACTAAGGCCTTCTTAAAAGTGTCAGGGAAAATCCCTTTTAAGATACATAAATTACAGACATGCGTTATTGATGGAACAAGTACATGTCTGGCCGACTTAATAACTGAGGCTGGTATTCCATCGTGACCTACTGCACAATTTTGTTTTAATTCCATAATGATATGTTCTATTTCCGAGAAATTCGTCTCTAGTAATACGAATGAGTTACCTTGAGGATTCATTAAGCTGTCAAATTCAAAGTTTGCGCGAATTACACGCTGACCCTGTGCAACCTGCCTCGCAAGATCCACTCCAACGTTTGCAAAGTACTTATTTATAGCATTGACAGAGGAGTTTGGATCGCTGCACATATTAAGGAGTTCTCCTGACTTACTTATGGGTGAAGTGTTCTTGTAGCTGATAGTTTTTATGACGTCCCAAGTTGCTTTGGGGTTACCATTGGCCTTTAAGAGTTCTTTTTGTGAATTTTGTAAAGTAAATGGTGCTAGGAGTGTGATTTATCGGGGCAGGATGGTGGAGGACTGGGCCCTGGAGACAGGCCTGGTCGTCCTAAACCGGGGTTCTGTCCCCACGTGTGTGCGGATGCAGGGCGAATCGGTGGTGGACATTTCGTTCGCCAGCGCCGCTCTGTCACCACGTGTAGTCGACTGGCGCGTCATGGAGGAGGTGGAGACCTATTCCGATCACCGGTATATCCGGTTCGACGTCTCCGCCCAGACCTCAAGCGTGCCGGTCCGACAGACCCCGAGTGGTCCGCGGTGGGCGCTGAAGCAGCTGGACCGGGAGCTACTCCTGGAAGCCTCGATCGTGCAGGCCTGGGTGCCATCACCAGACAGGCCTGCCGACATCAACGACGAGGCGGAGTGGTTCCAGGAGGCCATTTCCGAGACATGTGACGTGGCAATGCCCCGGGTCCGACCTGGACACGCCCGGCGCCAGGTGTACTGGTGGTCGCTGGAACTCACAACTCTGCGCCAGGCGTGCGTTGCTGCGCGACGCCGGTACACCAGGCACCGCAGGCTCCGTATCCGTCCCCGGGATACGGAAGCCATTGAGGCGGAGCTATACGAGAGATACAGAGCTGCGAGGACCACCCACCGAGCGGAGATCAAGCGGGCCAAGGGACTGGCCCGTGAAGAGTCGCTGGAGACTCTGAACCGGGATCCGTGGGGACGCCCCTATAAAATGGTGCGAGATAAACTCCGCCCATGGGCTCCCCCGCTGACGCAGAGTCTCCGGCCGCAGCTTGTAGAGGACGTGGTGAGCACTCTGTTCCCTTCGCGAGGGGAACATACTCCCCCGCCCATGGCTCCGCCTCCTGCGGTGCCCGATGCGGACCACACCACCGACGACGACGAAGCTTCGGAGGTGACCGAGGTAGAGCTGAGAGTGGCGGTACGCAGGCTGAATGCCAAAAATACCGCCCCAGGACCCGACGGATTACCTGGAAAAGCCTGGGTCCTGGCCTTGGAGGCTCTCGGGCCTCGACTAAGGGGGCTCTTTAGCGCATGCTTGGAGAGGGGCCAGTACCCACTTCGTTGGAAGACGGGGAAACTGGTCCTCATTAAGAAACCGGGGCGCCCTGCGGACTCTCCGTCCGCTTACCGGCCCATCGTGCTGCTCGATGAGGTGGGCAAGCTCTTTGAAAGAGTTATTGCAGACCGCCTCGTCGGGCAGTTGGTGCGGGTGGGTCCGGATCTGGCCGAGAGCCAGTTTGGATTCCGCAGGGGTCGCTCTACGGTGGACGCCATCATGCGCGTGCGAGCCCTCACGACGGGGGATGCAGTGGCCCGAGGTAAAGTCGTCTTGGCGGTGTCTCTAGACATCGCCAATGCCTTCAACACCCTGCCATGGAGCTGCATCAGGGAGGCACTCCAATACCATCGGATGCCGCCCTACCTCTGTCGCGTGGTCGAGGCCTATCTGACGGACAGGGCCGTCATCTACCCCGGTCACCAGGGAGAGTGGAACCGGCGAGAGATGTCGTGCGGTGTCCCACAGGGATCGGTTATGGGGCCGCATCTGTGGGACATCGGGTACGACTGGGTGCTGCGCGCCGATCTCCCTATTGGCGTCAGCGTGGTTTGCTACGCTGACGACACGCTGGTCCTGGCGCAAGGGAGGTCGCACCAGGCGGCGGCTGAAATAGCGACACGCGGGGTTGCGATAATCGTCGAGAGGATCCGGCAATTGGGACTCGAGGTGGCCCTGCACAAGTCCGAGGCCATGTGTTTTCACGGTCCTCGGAACGCGCCACCGCCGGGATCCCAAATAACGGTAGGAGGGGTTCACATCGGCGTCGGGTCGACGATGAAGTACCTGGGACTCGTCCTCGACAGCCGGTGGAATTTCGTTGAGCATTTCCGACGTTTGGCTCCCAGACTGGAGCGGGCGGGGGCTGCCCTCAAGCGGCTGCTGCCCAATCTAGGGGGTCCAAACGCCTCCTGCCGGAGGCTCTACGCGGGGGTCGTGCGGTCCATGGCCCTTTACGGGGCACCGGTATGGGCGCGTTCCCTGAGGCGGCGACCAGCCCGCCGGTTGAGCGCGTCCCAAAGGATAATGGCCATCCGGCTGATCCGGGGATACCGCACGGTCTCCGGTGAGGTGGCGAGCCTCCTTGCCGGATTACCACCATGGGATCTGGAAGCAAAAGTCCTCGCGCAAATATGGGAGTGGCGCGAGGAGGCCAAATGCCTGGGCGAAACTCCGCTACCGCGACAAATCGCGGCTCTGGAGTGAGCGATTGTCGCAACCCAGCGCTGGGCACGCCACAATTGCGGCGGTAAGGCCCCTCTTTGAGGAGTGGCTAGAGAGGCGTCACGGCGTCCTCACCTTCCGCCTGACGCAGGTCCTCACCGGTCACGGCTGTTTTGGGAGATTCCTGTTCAGGATTAGGCGGGAGGAAACGCCCGGGTGTCACCATTGTGTGGACCGCCCAGAAGACACGGTGGAGCATACGGTGGAGATCTGCCCAGCTTGGGCGGAGCACCGCCGTGTCCTCGTGGAGGCGATTGGCGGTGGCGACCTCTCGCGTCCGGCCCTGGTCCAGGCCATGGTACGGAACGAGAGGGCATGGGAAGCTGTCTCCTCCTTCTGCGAAGCAGTAATGCTCGCAAAGGAGGAGGCGGAACGCGTGAGGGAGACGCAAAGGAGACGCCCTCACGCCCCTAGGCACCGCAGGAGACGCCCCGGGCGTAGGGAGTCGCAAGCCGATTCCCGGCCACCGTAGGCACGGGCTTGCGGACGGCAAGTTATGGGTAGCTTACCGTCCGATAAGGACCAAGCCCGAGTTTACGGCGCGTAGTGTTCCACGCGCGCCTCAAAGAGATGTCAGCAAAAATGACGGGGCCTGATAGGACCGATGCCTGTCTGGGTCGCGGATAAATTTGAAAAAGAGTTACCGCGGCCCTGGCGCAAGCAACTGAAGGAACACGGGTGGGTTTTAGTCAGTAAAAGTCTGACACGCCCTCCCGCTTCACCCAGGGCGGGAGAAGTCATTGGATGATTTCCAACCCAAAAAAAAAAAAAAAAAAAAAAAAAAAAAAAAAGGAGTGTGATTTATATTGAATTAACAATACCATTTCTTAGAGACATGTTTAAAAGCTTTATGGGTAAATTTTGAAACTTTTGGAACCTACAAATAAACTTTTTACCTAAAGTAAAAAGGCGCCAAGTTCGACGAATAAGATTTAGAAGAAGAATTGAGATCTAGAAGGGTGAAGTGTTGTGTATGTAAGGGAGAGGGGTGTGTGGTGTAGTGCGGTGTGGATTGATGTGAAGTGGTGTAATGAGGTGTGATTTGTTGTGGTGAGGTGGGTGGTCTGGGTGTGTTAGGTGTGTAGAGTGAGTGTGCGTCTGTGTTGGAATTGGGTGGAATTTAGAGAGGGCTGTTCCCGTCGTCGTGATGTGATTGATATGTAATATATAAATGTTTTAGCAGATCCAGGTAAGTTAATATTTAAACGTTAGGTATCTATTTTTTTTATTCTTATGACAGTGTTTTTAATTAATATCTACCAAAATATGATTTCAGAGAATATGTTTGATTCTTTTATTTATAATATATCATTGTATGTGTACATCTCTTCTTTTTAAACCCCGCCGGAAGAAAAGGGGTGTTATAAGTTTGACGTGTGTTGCTGTGTATCTGTGTATCTGTGTGTCTGTATGTGGCATTTGCGTTTTTTTTTGTTTGCAAGGTGATTTTGTCGAGAGTGTTCTTAGCTATGTTTGAATAAAATCGGTTCAGCCGTTCAAAAGTTATGGACGTTTTAATGTTTGAATCGGGGTGTTTTCGCAAGATAAATGTGTCGGTGGTTTTTTAAATTTTGATATTTTACTTGTTTAGTATTAACAGTTCGGTTTGACGTCGTAATCGAATTAATGAGACAAAATTGGTCTCAGTAGGCCGGTCCCGAATAAAACAACCGATCTACCTACTGAGTCTACAGGGAGTCAAGTATTTCCCCAATGCCAGCTGAATGGTTACTTTTGGTTATGTGAAAACTATCACAGCTAAGTAGGTATCACAAGTTTAAGAGTAATAGTCGACCAACTTAAAAAAGGTTCATGGAAAAACAAAACAAAATGTTTATTGATGTATGGGGTATGAATACAACAGTTTTCGAAGCAAGCGTTAGAGCAATCTTCGATGCTTTCATTGATTATAAGGTGTACCAGAATCTCATGGTATTTTTTATTTTTTTAAATTGTGATTTTCATATGGCAATGTCAATTGTCACCTGTCGAATCAAAGTACTTGATGTGTCAACCGCTGCTGAAATTTTTTGATATTATCTTGAAAGTTTGTTATTTTTGTGAAAATGATGAAAAACCCACTTCGATCTCATGCGAGACATATTGTTTTCAATGTGTATCATAAAATAAGGGAAGAAGAAGGCGTAAATCGAACTCAATCTTTGATTTTAAAGTGCGTCGTAGAGTGGACCGGTAAGTTGGACTGACTTGTTTTGATACTTTTCTTTCCATTACTATTTTATGGTAAATCGTAGGTCAGGGCAGATCGAATGATGGCCGGAAGGAAATGGCAACAGTAATGTAACTGTTACTAATTCTCCGACAAGATATTGATTTTAACGGAGATTGAGAATCTTTGACGTAAGAAAAATATTAAGTAATAATCTGCGCCCTGCAGTGGGACGTGTATATAGACGGGAGTTTTTGGCGGGATTTTGTCGAGTGAAGTTCAGTGGCTGTTAATATTATTTGCAAATTGATTCCTAGTGGATATTGTGATACATTATTGGTGTAGTTTTGTATCTCAACTTTCTCCGCAACTGGACAATTTGTAAAATCATTGACAAAAGCAATCTCGGGATAGTGGAGCGGTGTATTTTATTGTAGTATTGACTGCCTCTGCAAAGCTTACTGGGAAGACTGACTCGATACAATTTGCTGCCAAATACTCCAAAAAACATTAGAATCTGTTACATCCGCATTCTAATGCATACTAAAGAATAAATATAAGATCCAAAACTCTTTCCAAAGACGTGGCTAAAAGGTCCTAGCAACCAGGCCATAAAACTTACATAAAAAAAAAATATATAGACTGATGATGATGATGATGAATGACTTTAAGTAACATGATACATTTTATTATTTTTTACAGAATTTATACATAAAGAGATTGGTTTTGAATATGTTAAATGCCAATGAAAAAGAACCATTTTGATGGAGGAAAGATGACATAAAACTACAAAGATACAAGTTTTTGAAATGCCAGTGGAGTTCATGGAATCGTATTCTAGTTTTCTAGTTCTGAATGAGGTTTTAAGTTATTAGTATGATTTAAATGCTAAATAATAAATTAGTACATAAATTAATATTCAATTGATTTAATTTTCCTATGTTAAGAACACGACGTATAACAACATTATTCATACACATACCTATAATACTCACAGTGGATCTTTGTGTCTCTGAATTGGTTGCAAGACCCCGCGCAGTAGCTTTTTTTGTGTCAATGTTGAAGGTGAAGATAGCATTGTATAACTGTCTCTTTCACTCGCTTATGTATGTCACATAAGCTTACGGAGTTTCTTGTGCATTCTTCTACATAACAAGCTACTTTCCGAATGCACGGTAGAATCAACTTTTATTCCATGTAAATTTAAATTGTGACATTCAAAAGTGCCGCTTGGTGGCCCAGTTGAAATAAATATCTTTTGTTTTTTTTGTCATCGTCCTATCTCGCTTACTCTATGCAGTATACTCGATGACAAACTGTTTCTTACGCAATGGTTGTCAGGACCAAGTTCAAAGACACAAAGATCCGTTGTGACTACTATAATATGACTGTTTTGCATTAAAACAAAACAGGTATTATATGTTGGAGAAAACACAGCAATGATTATGAAGAAGCAGTCCTTATGATTCTGTAAAATACGAGCATATCCTCCTAAATCAGTAGGAATATCGAGAATACCTTTGGGCACCAGAGGGCGCTATGAGTACGTTACCGCCAATTTAGCTGTCAAGCGTCATTGCAGTCTTCATCATCAGCAAGCTCCTTGTTTCATTGCTGTGTTTTCTCCAACATATAATACCTGTTTTGTTTTAATGCAAAACAGTCATATTATATGTATTCGAAAACACAGCAATGATTATGAAGACCTGTTTGATATCTGCTGGTGACCAGAAAAGTAAAACACAAGAATGCAATGTGAAAGCAAATTGTTAAATTAATCAAAAAATTAAAACCATTTTTTGTTTAACTTTCTTTTATTGAACCTTTAAGCTCTAATATTGGGAAAAATAATAAAATCAAATTTAACAATCATTCAGTCATCTAAAGTCACTAAATATAACTGACTTTCTATGTAAACAAAACCAAACTAAAAAGTTATTCCTTTTAATAAACTCAAGAATATGCAGTCATTCGTACCTACTGCTAAAATACTTATTTTATGTATTAATCAACCATTAAGGATGAAATTTCTAAGTTAATCAGAGGGGTCATTACAAACAACAACAACAGAACAATCAAGCCTCTGATTTTAAATAAATGAAATAAATTAACTCTTAGTTTTTAAATTGAGATCATACCATGAAATCTTAACATTATATTTAATTAAACAGTTTTAAAATTATCATAAAGTAAACTTCCTGCAGCATCATTACTGACAGATCTATTTACTTCTTTGCAGTAATATCTTGAAAATGTCTCTACACACTTCCAATTTCCCCTCTCTAATATCTCCTGCACTGGTCTGTTGTCCAGCCATCCCCTAGAAGCTACAGCTGATCTTATACTACCTGGGGAGGCATCAATCTTAGCAAGCTTAAAAGCTGACCGCACCCAACCTGCAATCATCGTCTTGGATGCAGGCCTGACCACTCCAGTGATGGAGATAAAAAGAGATTTTATTTGACCATCCTGACAGCGTCTTGTTTCTGAGATCTTAATCAACTCCTTAACATGAGCTACTGGGCAAATCTTAGGATCTTGATGCCGTATTAGTAGCCAACCTGATTGCCTGTGCGAACCTGTGTCAGTTTTTGAGCCGAACCTGGGCCAAAATGTTAAGGAGTCCTCAGATTCTGTAAACCTCTGTTCACCGAGTTCCAACTCAAGAGGGTAAGGTCATGTAACCTTCGACCAGAAGCTAGTAAAAGAATCAATGCAGTCCGTCTGCTTTGGTCAAAAAGAGAACATGAATGAGTGCATGACTTTAGCCAGTCAAACAAAATATTTACATCCCATATTGGGAGTTTGGCAGGGTCTGGTTTAGAAAAAGAGACAGCTTTTAAAACTTGCTGAATAAAAAAGTTCTTAGATAGATTCTCTGTTGTTGCTGCACAATATGTCGAGATAGCTGATTTGCGTAACAAAATCGTACTGTATGCAAACTTATTTTGTAAATAAAGATTGGCCAAAAACCTAGCAACGTCCTTGCCCTCTGGACACTTACTGTTTACAACCATCGTTTCAATGGTGCACTATAGGTGCTCAAGGTAGAGGGACGCCAGCTCTTTTTCAATAACTGCTGCTCGTCCCGACTCCAATCCATTACTTGATCCTCCCACCCCCAAATTTCCAAGCCTGAAGCCTTAGCTTGTCTACTTGAGGTGGGCTCAACCCTGTCGTCCAGTCTAACAGAACTTCCCTCAGGTTCTCTATCGGCAGGGGAGGGGCTAGCGCACGCGCCTGGAGATCCGGGAACCAGAAGCACTGGGTCCATCGTGGCGCTATCACATAGTATATCCCTACTGCCTTGTTTAGGTGGGACAGGACCCTGGGTATCATGCTGGGAGGTGGGAATACCCACGCTGTTTGAAACACCCATTTTCGACTGAAAGCGTCGCAGAAAAGCGCCGAGCCATCTCTTGAGTCTAGAGTCACATACCTTGGGACAACAGCGGTTTCTCTTGTTGCGAAGAGATCGACTTCGGGAACACCCCACCGACTGAATATTGCCTCCGTGGCTGGTGGTAGCAGATGCCACTCGGGTACTGATTTTCCCCTTGATAGGCAGTCTGCGATGCCGTTCAGGTTCCCTGGCAAGTGGTATGCTGTCATCGTTATGTTGTATCGAAAGGTCAATTCCAATAGCCTGGTTGTTAGCCCCAGTAAGTTTAGCGAACGAGTTCCGCCCTGATTCCGAATGTATGCTACCAGAGTCCTGTTGTCTGACTGTATTAGAATGTGGGCATTTCGCAACACTGCACCTTGGGACCTGATAACTGCAAAAACGGCATACATCTCCTTCATATTGGAGTGCCAGGCTATATGGTTTATAGCCCATTTGCCTGAGAGGTATTGACTGTTTAAGTTCGCTCCCCAGCCCGCATCCGCTGCGTCTGTAGTTAAGAAATGTGTTATTTCTTTCTTGTGTAGTGGGGCTGGACTGCCCTCTATCGCATCCAACCACCACCGCAAGTCCTCTCGCACTCTGGGGCACAACGCTCTCTTCTGGCCTCTCTGAGAAAATTTTCTTAGAAAGAGCTGTGCCCTGCGACAGTAAAGCCTGCCTCGCGGGACCGCCTGGTTGGCGAAATTTAGTTTGCCCAACAAACATTGAAGCTCTCTTAATGAGCAGCTGCCCCGGCTCAACATGTTTTTCAGAGCGCTTTTTATACCTAGAACTTTCCGAGTGGGCAAGGCTACTGTCTGGTTCTGGGTGTCCCAGACCAGCCCTAAGTATTCCAACTTGCGTGTGGGCTCGGTCACTGACTTCTGGTAATTTACATGCCAACCCAAAAATTCCAAGATGGCCAGCGTTTCCGCAACCTGAGCCGTGAGCTTGGATTTGTCCTGACAAGCCAGGATATAGTCGTCTAGGTATACTAAGAGACGTACACCACGATCCCGGAGGATCTCGGCCACCCAGTTTGAAACTGCTGCAAATGCACGGGGTGCCGAAGACAGGCCGAACGGTAGTGCTGTTAACTGAAGGATTTCTCCATCGTAAACAACCCGTAAAAACCTTCTGTGCGTCTCCGCGACACTCAGATGGAAATAAGCCTGGTGAAGATCGATCTTCACTAACCAGTCGATTGCTTGAATAAAGTCTACCACATCTATCTGTGATATTAGATGAAAATATTTTGTTGTTACATACATATTTAGGGCCCTGAGATCGAAAATTGGGCGCAATCCCCTATCCGATTTCCTTATTAGGAACATCTTCGAAGAAGAAACTTGGGTCTAGAGTCATTGGTCTCTCTAAAATACCCTTGCTTTTTAACTCCTTGACCATTTGTGTCATTTCCGGAGAAACTTTGGTGGCTAGGCATTCTAAAAATTTTTTGGTTGGGTATTTCAGAGGAGGTTTTTTCCTGAAAGGCAATCGGTAACTCCCTATTAACTTTATAATGAACTGACTTGCTCCTAATTGTGCCCAACTTTTTGTGGCCCATTTCAGGCAACCCTCTCTGAAATCCCGGTGAGATTCAAACTTCTTTGGGCTTAGAGTTTGACCCCTCACCATTGTAACGACGCTGACGAAAGGACCGAGTCTTTCGAGTCGTATGCTTAAATTTTTTATCCGACTTCCTGGTCTTATTTTTGTAGTTTTTTCTATTAAGAAAAGTATGATCCCCACGCTCTGAAACCTTTTTCTCTTTTAAATAGGTTGGAGTATTCAACCAGACCTGTGACCCTCCGAGGGACTGTATTATAGGCTGCAGAGCCTCCCTACTAAATAAGTACTCTGAGCTAGGTGGGACATTTCTTAGTGTGTTCCTAAGATTTTCATTAGAAACTTCCTTTAGTATACGTTCACGCCTAACTTCAATACACTCGGAACGTTTTCCGCATATAATTTGCATGGTGGTTTCAGAGTTTTTATGACATATTGATCCAGGTCCAAAAATAACAGAAATTTTTTCAAACAAATTATTTGAATTAAAGTCCTGAGGATTAGTACTAGCCCAGTCAACAATAGACTGTAATCCTGTTCTTAATATCTGCCTTTGTTCCAAAACCTTGTTGGATAAGCCAGCTAAAAGCAACTCCGTTGAAGCCAGATAATCTTTGCTTTTATTAAAGTGACATAACTCATCATTAATATGAAGTCCTGTAAATCCTGGGGTCGCTAAGCAGCCCTGTAAGACCTGCTTGTACCTTATGCCTTTCCATGCCTGAGAATCAAACTGTTGTAACTTATTTAGTTCCAAAAATCTATCCCTATCACTAGCTGGGATAATCTTCTTATCGTCAATATCCGTGTTTAAAGAACCCCAATTCAGAGACAGTGACTTGGGCTGAGTAGGTAATGTAATAAACGGTTCCGAAATATTCTCATTGTTATTATTAACAAGTTGATGCGGGTAAATACCCGTACTAGTACTAGGCATTTCATTACCATTACTTCGTGCGTCTGCACTATTATGACAAACGGGATATTGGCTTAAATAATTCGAAATATACGACATTTGTGACATTAAAGTATCAATACGAGGATCGGTGCGTACCGGTCTTGACTTGTACTTACGGTTTTTGCCCGAGGTACGAGAACGCTTATTGGGCAGGGGTGACGCCGTGCCCTCCTCAAACTCCGAGGATGAGGAGGAGCTGCTTTTCGATGCCCCAGAGCTTGATGACGATAATTGTTCTCCATCCGAAGCAACATTATCGCCTCGCCCCTGGTTCTCATTACCGTTACCTACCGGCTCCATTTATTGGTGAAATACAATGCTGTGTTTCCTAAAAATCACTTACTAACACTTTTAACACTAATATAACTCGGTTACAATGGTTAAAAGGCACTTTACGAAAACTTTTCTTCTTGTTCGAAAGAATCACAAGAATGCAATGACGCTTGACAGCTAAATTGGCGGTAACGTACTCATAGCGCCCTCTGGTGCCCAAAGGTATTCTCGATATTCCTACTGATTTAGGAGGATATGCTCGTATTTTACAGAATCATAAGGACTGCTTCTTCATAATCATTGCTGTGTTTTCGAATACATATAATATAGGTACCTCATGTTCATTAATACTAAAGACATAAATAAAAATTAAACAGTATCAAGATCGTTTGATCCAATTTCCCCAGTATTGCATACAACAAATTTTTATTTCCCTTTTTGCCATGAGATTCTGGTAGACCTATATAAATGTTATCTATTTATTTTGGTGAATGTACCTGTTTAAACGGGACCCTCTATGCGCGAGTTAGACTCGCACTTGGCCGGTTTTTTAATAATTAACCCACGGCTAGAGTACAATTATAATTATATTTATTTTCATTATTTCAAAATAAAAAAATATTTTTGTTTTTGCCAGTTACTCCAAAGTTTCAAACGTTTAAAAACCCACAACAGTTTTCTCTGTCTACGCCCACAACATTATTGTATAATTTTCATGTCTTAAAAATACGTACGTTAACTGGAACGTGAACTCAAACGTTCCGTTCTACGCATTAAAAATATAATGATCGTTAAATATTATTTTTGAAAAAACTGTATAAAATCTTACACTATTTAGGTATACTTATTAAAGTTACGTATTTTTTTTTAGTATTCACAATGCCTAGGCTTGGAGCAATGCGTTTTTTTTCAGCACGCAATGTTTATCGTTTTGTGTTGTACGGACAGTGGAACCGAACGTAGTATTGACATTTTAAGTGAGTTGACAAACTGTCAAATTACGATCGGCTGATATCGTCGATCGTAATCGTGTAATAGTATTAAAATGTATTTAATCGAATAACATAAACAAAGCCATGGATGAAAACGAATTCTTTAGACAGACTGTGCAACATTTGGCTCGATGTTTGTCGAGTATAAACCCGACGCCATGGGAGAAGGTAAAATTGCGACACCTATTTTGCAATCCTGAAAATTGTATATTGTTTTCCTGTATTTATCCCGTAAAGACAATATGTACAATAATGTCCTTGTTTTGACAGTGCATTTAAACATATTCTCCTCGCAGACAATGTTATATTTGAATAGTATTTTTTTAAAATCAAAACTACATGCATGACCTCACGCAAACAGCCAATTCGTTATCAAAGGTGTAAAACAGTAAAGCATTGTGAATCATCGATGTATTGTTGCTGTATCAATGTCTAACATAAGTTGAACAATCATGACATAAGCACTGTGTTCACAGTGTCTACCTTGAAAGTTATGTCGTATTCAGTACCATTCTGTTCTTTTTTTTAATCTGTTGGTTGGCAATGACAGTGGCTGTTAAAGCCAAATTAAAAATTTATGGATTTCGAAATTGGATACTATAGTGAAATAAGTTAATATAAAATAGGCACTAATGAGATGTTCGCAAAACTAATAGGGTACCTAAATAGAAATAACTTATATGGTTTATTTATTCTATTCTTGAGTTGGTGTTTGAGAGTTATTTAAGCAAACGTTGTCCTTGGTCATAAACTGGTTATAATTCCACAAAACAGTATAATACTCACAGTGGATCTTTGTGTCTCTGAAGTTGGCTGCAAGACCTTGCGTAGTTGTTTTTTTGTGTCAATGTTGAAGTAGAAGATAGCATTGTATAACTGCCTCTTTCTCTCGCTTACTTTTGTCGCATCATCCTATCTCACTTACTCTTTGCAGTATACTTGATGACAAAACTGTTTCTTGTGCAATGGTTTGCAGTACCATCTTCAGAGACAAAGATCTGCTGTGACTACTATACCTACTGATTGAAGCACTACTATCTAACCTATTTTATAAAACCTAATTAATTATTTCACTTTATAACTTCCTCATACTTAACAAGGAAATCTGAGTTTTGTAACGGCATTATTCTTGTACAAGTTATTTTTGCGTTAAAACACTCTGTTAACTAGTGATTTTGTAAATAGCTATTGGTTGTTATTTGCTGCCTTCGATAAATCAAAAATTAGAAAATTGACAAATAACCATCAACCTCCATCAGGTGAGATAGTGGTCAAGCGCAAGCCTATAGAGGATAAAAAAAAAAATATTTTAAATAAATATACCTTAACTGTCGACAGAATTCGAATTAGAAATAATCACATATTCCAACATTTGAATTCCAGGTGAACACCTTATTCATGCTGTGCCCGCAAGCCAGCTCTGCGTTAGTTGTGACGCCACGAAGCCAAGAGGCTTCCATAGCCCTCGGACTGTACTTCCTTCAAAGCAACTTACAACACCAGGACAAGCTCTTGCCATACTTCCTGAAAGTCCTCAAATGCCTGACGATGGCTCAATTTGAGGAGCCGCTGTGTCGAGTCAAAAATGGAGACCGTAAGTACCTTTATTATATTACAGTTTCAAATATCAGGATTTTGATTGCTGCAATTATTCCTTGAAGTGGGCCATTGTATGTGAGCAATGGCAGCTGTAAACCATTATTATTATTCTGTTTTGAGTATTTTTAAACAATATTGTAGTAGGAAGCCAATACTTGTATTTGATAGTAGAATATTTGCATTCCCATGTCTCAATATATCGAAGATACTGCTAGTTTAACAATATTTTTGCCAAGTTTTCGATCTTCTTTATCACGGAGATGCAGATTGTGTCAACATGTTTGGAATAGGATTTTTAAAATTGGCATTCATGTGAAAGGAAGAGCAATTTATTTTTTATGTTGGTTATGTATGTGTTGTTTTGTGTTTTTTTTATTTTATTTTATTAACCTCATAAAATAAGTTTTCTATTAGTATTAATAAATTTTACTTAAATTCTTAATCTAAGGCCCCCTTAAACTAAAGGCTTAGTATTTTTATGATTATGTAGCGGCACCAACGCCGCCACTTACGAACTAATGACATGACGTCACACAAATCCTGCATCGCGCAAGCAAAGTTTTCGGCGCGATTAGAACACATACAACAGTCCGACATCAACCGTTGGGCAGTTGCCCGGACCAGACACAACATCCGTCTGGTCGGAGGATCCTCCCTTTTCTATGGAGGTTTGTGGGACTTTACACCCTGTTCCGCATACCCCCAAACTGTTATATACAGTTAATGCTTACCGCATACAATTTTGTGTAGTGGGGATCATGAACAGTAAATAAAACAATTAGATAAAAAAATTAAATCATTTACTTTATAGGTACATAATATTTAATTTTATACTTCATCCATGGAGGCATGTTTCTTTTGCTATTTCCATAAACCTGTAATAAAAAAATAATAAATCATTAAAATTAGTTAGAAAATGTACATTACTGCTAAGCTAATTTTGTGTCTAACTGTTAGTATTATTAAAATACAGAATATTATACTGTACTTATGGTTTTTAACTTGGACAGTATTTGGAAAGCCGAATTCGTAAGAGGTATGGTGTAACTGGTTCCTACATTTACATCATTCATGCGACACAGGTCAATTCATATAATATTTATGGCAAATATAAGCCAGCTAAATTCCTGTGTTTTTCAATATATAGTATAAGAATGTGATTTTGAATGAGAAACCTCAATATTAGAGGCAGTTTGAAAGTGGCGCCAGTGACAGAAAAGTTGAAAGGAAACTGTTTGTCCTGGTATGGTCATGTGATAAGGAGGGAAGAAACGCATGTTACTAAAAGGGTTATGAATTTAAATGTGGATGGATGGAGAGGGAGGTGACGGCCACAGAAAAGATGGACTGTGTGCGGAGTGATATGAAAGAAAAGGGAGCCAGCGATAGTGTGACGGGGGACAAGACGGTATGGAAGAAGTAAACACGATGCACCAACCGCATGTAACATTGGAATTCGTGCTTTGGAAGTCAACATAAAAGAGAAAGTATGTTCCTTATAGACAGCCGTTTCGGAGTCTATAAATGGATATTAATTAAATTTTCAGACAATCTTTAGATTGACCCAGCGGATAATCCTGCAAAGTTTGGTGGCGATCGGAGCATTTTTATTTTTGAACTTTGAATGCGGGCGAAGCCGATGGCAGGAGCCAGCATTATAATTGCGAAGTTTGGATGGATGGATGGATGGATGTATGTATGTTTGTTACTCAATCTACCCAGAATGGCTGAACGGATATAGTTAAAATTTACCTCAGAGATAGTTTATAGTCTGGAATAGCACATAGGTCACTGGATAACTAGAGTCGTATATATAGTTTGTAAGAAGACAATACTATTAAATATCTTCTGTTATGATAGGATATCGGATACCATAAAGTGGCTTATAGATGGAAATACTCATCGCGTCTTTCATCTTGCATGTGATTGGTCGATAGATGGCGGTCAAACCCTTTGCCTTGCCGAATTCACTTGCGCATTTAGGCTGCAGGTCTTATTATATATATAAATTTATAATATTTTTATATTTTTTTTTTAAGAAATTCTATATTTAAAAGTTACCTCCAGCTCCAGCGCCACCACCAAAACTAGAAGCAACTGAAAAAAAAAACCATAATTAAGGATGCATAGTTATGTATCTCAGAATGTTTTTCGTTTTTGACGCTGCTGATGTTTTCCTAATTGATAAGGGGTTGTGCTATTCGTCTCGTATAGCTCCGTTTCTCTCTAGACGGAATCATAGTGGTATTGGCGCGTTTCGCGCAGCGTTTCAGGCGCTGCTCGAGGACTATTGTCCCAAACCAGGTCTTAAACTTAAACATTTTTTTTCCAAGAAATTCTATTTTTGTAAGTTACCTCCAGCTGCAGCTGCAGCGCCACCACCAGCACCAGAAGCAACTGGAAAAAAAAACAATAATTAAGGATGCATAGGGTATCTCAGAATGTTTTTCGTTTTTGATGCTGTTGATGTATTCCTAATTGAAAAAGGGCTAGTGCTATTCGTCTTGTATAGCTCCGTTTCTTTCTCGACGGAATCATGGTGGTATAGGCGCGTTTCGCGCTGCGTTTTAGGCGCTGCTCCAGGACTATGGTCCTAAACCAGGTCTTACACTTACACATTTTTTTTTCCAAGAAATTCTATTTTTGTAAGTTACCTCCACCTGCAGCAGCTCCAGCGCCACCACCAGCACCAGAAGCAGCTGAAAAAAAAAACAATAATTAAGGATGCATAGGGTATCTCAGAATGTTTTTCGTTTTTGATGCTGTTGATATATTCCTAATTGAAAAAGGGCTAGTGCTATTCGTCTTGTATAGCTCCGTTTCTCTCTCGACGGAATCATGGTGGTATAGGCGCGTTTCGCGCTGCGTTATAGGCGCTGCTCCAGGACTATGGTCCCAAACTAGGTCTTAAACTTATACATAATATTTTCAAGAAATTCTTTTTTTTTTATTTACCTCCACCTGCAGCTCCAGCGCCAGCAGCGAAACTAGCAGCAACTGAAAAAAAAATACACAATAATTAAGGATGCATAGGGTATCTCAGAATGTTTTTCGTTTTTGATGCTGCTGATGTCTTCATAATTGAAGAAGGGCTAGTGCTATTCGTCTTGTATAGCTCCGTTTCTCTCTCGACGGAATCATGGTGGTAAAGGCGCGTTTCGCGCTGCGTTTTAGGCGCTGCTCAAGGATTATGGTCCCAAACCAGGTCTTAAACTTACACATTTTTTTTCCAAGAAATTCTATTTTTGTAAGTTACCTCCACCTGCAGCAGCTCCAGCGCCACCACCAGCACCAGAAGCAGCTGAAAAAAAAAACAATAATTAAGGATGCATAGGGTATCTCAGAATGTTTTTCGTTTTTGATGCTGTTGATATATTCCTAATTGAAAAAGGGCTAGTGCTATTCGTCTTGTATAGCTCCGTTTCTCTCTCGACGGAATCATGGTGGTATAGGCGCGTTTCGCGCTGCGTTTTAGGCGCTGCTCCAGGACTATGGTCCCAAACCAGGTCTTATACATAATATTTTCAAGAAATTCTATTTTTTTTATTTACCTCCACCTGCAGCTCCAGCGCCAGCAGCGAAACTAGAAGCAACTGAAAAAAAAAACAATAATTGAAAAACAAAAATGCATAGGGTATCTCAGAATGTTTTTCGTTTTTGATGCTGCTGATGTTTTCCTAATTGAAAAAGGGGTTGTGCTATTCGTCTTGTATAGCTCCGTTTCTCTCGCAACGGAATCATGGTGGCATTGGCGCGTTTCGCGCAGCGTTTCAGGCGCTGCTCAAGGATTAAGGTCCCAAGTTAGGTCTTAAACTTTCACATATATTTTTCAAGAAATGCAATTTTTGAAAGTTACCTCCACCTGCACCTCCAGCGCCACTACCAACACCAGAAGCAACTGAAATTAATTAAATAAACAATAATTAAGGATGAATAAGGTATCTCAGAATGTTTTTAGTTTTTAATGCTGCTGATGTTTTCTTAATTGAAAAAGGGGTTGTGCTATTCGTCTTGTATAGCTCCGTTTCTCTCTCAACGGAATCATGGTGGCATTGGCGCGTTTCGCGCAGCGTTTCAGGCGCTGCTCAAGGATTAAGGTCCCAAGTTAGGTCTTAAACTTTCACATATATTTTTCAAGAAATGCAATTTTTGAAAGTTACCTCCACTTGCAGCTCCAGCGCCACTACCAACACCAGAAGCAACTGAAATTAATTAAATAAACAATAATTAAGGATGAATAAGGTATCTCAGAATGTTTTTAGTTTTTAATGCTGCTGATGTTTTCTTAATTGAAAAAGGGGTTGTGCTATTCGTCTTGTATAGCTCCGTTTCTCTCTCAACGGAATCATGGTGGCATTGGCGCGTTTCGCGCAGCGTTTCAGGCGCTGCTCAAGGATTAAGGTCCCAAGTTAGGTCTTAAACTTTCACATATATTTTTCAAGAAATGCAATTTTTGAAAGTTACCTCCACCTGCACCTCCAGCGCCACTACCAACACCAGAAGCAACTGAAATTAATTAAATAAACAATAATTAAGGATGAATAAGGTATCTCAGAATGTTTTTAGTTTTTAATGCTGCTGATGTTTTCTTAATTGAAAAAGGGGTTGTGCTATTCGTCTTGTATAGCTCCGTTTCTCTCTCAACGGAATCATGGTGGCATTGGCGCGTTTCGCGCAGCGTTTCAGGCGCTGCTCAAGGATTAAGGTCCCAAGTTAGGTCTTAAACTTTCACATATATTTTTCAAGAAATGCAATTTTTGAAAGTTACCTCCACCTGCACCTCCAGCGCCACTACCAACACCAGAAGCAACTGAAATTAATTAAATAAACAATAATTAAGGATGAATAAGGTATCTCAGAATGTTTTTAGTTTTTAATGCTGCTGATGTTTTCTTAATTGAAAAAGGGGTTGTGCTATTCGTCTTGTATAGCTCCGTTTCTCTCTCAACGGAATCATGGTGGCATTGGCGCGTTTCGCGCAGCGTTTCAGGCGCTGCTCAAGGATTAAGGTCCCAAGTTAGGTCTTAAACTTTCACATATATTTTTCAAGAAATGCAATTTTTGAAAGTTACCTCCACCTGCACCTCCAGCGCCACTACCAACACCAGAAGCAACTGAAATTAATTAAATAAACAATAATTAAGGATGAATAAGGTATCTCAGAATGTTTTTAGTTTTTAATGCTGCTGATGTTTTCTTAATTGAAAAAAGAGGTGGTGCTATTTATCTTGTATAGCTCCGTTCCGCTCTCGACGGAATCATGGTGGTATTGGCGTGTTTTACGCAGCGTTTTAGGCGCTGCTCAAGGACTATGGTCCCAAACCAGGTCTTTAAATTTTTTCAAGAAATTCAATTTTTGATAGTTACCTCCACCTCCAGCTCCAGCGCCACCACCAACACCAGAAGCAACTGTAAAAAAAAAACAATAATTAAGGATGCATAAGGTATCTCAGAATGTTTTTCGTTTTTGATGCTGCTGATGTTTTCTTAATTGAAAAAGGGGTTGTGCTATTCGTCTTGTATAGCTCCATTTCTCTCTCGACGGAATTATGGTGGTATGGGCGCGTTTCACACTGCGTTTGAGGCGTTGCACAAAGAGTAAGATCCCGAACGAGCAGCCTAATTCGCAACTGAATTCGGCAAAGCAAAGGGGTTGACCCCCATCAAACGACCAATCACATAGATGGAAATACTCATCGCGTCTTTTATCTCGCATATGATTGGTCGATTGATGGCGGTCCAACCCTTTGCCTTGCTGAATTCCCTTGCGCAATTAGGTTGCAGGTCTTACATTTATAAATATTACTTTTAAAGAAATTATTATATTAAAGTTACCTCCAGCTCCAGCGCCACCACCAATACCTGAAAAAAAAACAATAATTAAGGATGCATAGGGTATCTCAGAATGTTTTTCGTTTTTGATGCTGCTGATGTTTGCTTAATTGAAATAAGGGGTAGTGCTCTTCGTCTTGTATAGCTTAATTTCTCTCTCCACGAAATCATGGTGGTATTGGCGCGTTTCGCGCCGCGTTTGAGGCCTTGCTCAAAGGTCCAGCGAGTGATTACAATTTTAGTTTCAGGCTAAATGAGTGTCAGAAAGAGGAGGGTGCGAATATACTAACTGTGTCACACGGGAACCTTGATGGCTTTAAGAAGTCATAAGGTCCCTGAGTAAAGCTTCTAACGCTGCAATGACCGTGGTTAACTTCTGAGCCAAAGCTCGTCTTATCATTAGATTGCGCAGTCGAGTATAAAGCATCAGCCTTATGTTACCACTGCTGCGACTCAGGCCTCCTCTCATAGGGAGGGAGTGGGCTATAATCCACCACGCAGGCCCAGTGTGGATTGGTCGAGGTCACATGTCTTCAAATTTTTGGTTATAGGACATGCCGGTTTCCTCACGATGTTTTCCTTCACCGTTTGAAAGCAGTGGTCATGAAATAAATTATATAAAGCACCAGCGCTAAAAAAGAAAATTTAGTTCAAATAAATGTCACTAGAAGGCGCGATGTGCATCGATTTGTTATTGACTTGTGTGTAAAATTAACTTTTTCTAGAATTTATTATAAAAATGTTGTTTTTTTTTAATAAACTCTCCTAAGCACAAAATTATGGAATATTGGGCTCATAATTCACATTTCAAAGATTATTTAAATGGATCATTTAAAATTGATGCTTATAGATGGCGCGGTTTTCATTTTGTGAGGCAGCGGTTTTCATGTTCTCGATGTTTTTAATTTGTACTCAAACTGTAAAAACGTGCAAAAAATACTATAAAACAAATCGTCACTGTATTTAAAGAAAAAAATAGTCACGACCCGAGAAAATGCTTTTACTTGCAAGTCGCTGCTAACACCATCTTTAGCCGTGGAACGGAACCGAACGCGATCGAAGTACTTATAAAAATAATCATCTTAATCAGACGAGAAACACTAGTTTCGTCGGCACGGTTTTTTTGTATGGGATGAGGCATATGTATTTATCTGTGCATAAAGTAAATCGCCTATGCTCGGTTTCGAACCCAGGACCTATAACTCTGCACTGGGCCAACACTGCTCTTATTAGAATTTATTCATTCACTGACAGACAATGCGCACCCGCAACGGTTGGTTCTATAGTACAGAAGCCCGAAATGTTGGCTCCTTGTACATATAACATTTGTGAGTAGGTATCTAGATGTTTGACAGAGGTCGCGGCCTCTCAGATTGTGGACTCTGTCCGCTCACCAAGTGACTTCAGGAAATACGGTGACACAGTACTCGTAATCACGTACTGCCGAGCATAGCGAGGCTCATGGGAGGCGTTTTTCTCAGTCGCCCCAGGGATGTGCCCTAACATGTGTTGCACAGAGGGGGTTCCAGTGTGGTCTTTTGAGAGTTTCTACGTGCTGATGGTGGTCACCGAGGTAGTTTTAGTGAGGTAAAAACCCACACTGCCTGGTCTTTTTCCTAGAAGTCCAGACGCATTTTAAAGGTTTAACAAAAAAAAAATATCTTTGAAAATACCCTAGAGTTTGAATAGGATATGAAAGTCTGTTTGGAGTTTTGACTTTGTTAATTAGTATTTTGTTTTTTTTATTAAATAACACTTACCTGCTCCCCAACCAATGCCGCCAGAACCGCCACTACCAAATGTCTGCATGCTCTGAAATTTTAATTAAAATTACATTTTTGACAAGCGATTTGTCCCCGTCTTTTTCTGAATGGGATTCGGAATTTCCACTAAAAACTCATCCTACTTATATTCATACTAATATTATATATGCGAAGATAACTCTGTCTGTTTGTGTGTTATCTTTTCACGCTTAAACCGCTGAATCGATGAAATTTGGTATGGATATGGATTTTGTCTCATTATCCTTACCAGGATCTTCAGGATTAGCGTTTTTTTATATCTGATACCCGGTAGTACCTTTGTGGCACCATGGCGCATGCTGACAAGATAAAGACATGCGCATGGCTTAATTTTTAGTTATATAGGAAGACACCCTTGCAATGCGCCAAGTACACGTATTAAATAAATGTTCCGGAGTGGAAGCCTGAGAAACGGCTATTATATCCAGGGAAGGCAGTAGGCATGCTACCCATCACAGTTGCAGAAATTGTCGTTTAAAGAACTAAAAAACACGCTTTATCGGGAAATTGAACTAAAAGTAAAAAATAAATTTGAGTTTAAAAAAAAAACAAGCTTAAATAGAAAACTAAACTAAAAAGTAAAAAATAATTAACAATAAATTTAGATTAAGAATAGAGTGATTAACAAAAAAAAAGAAAAAAGCGTGGAAAGCTTGATGTTGATTTTAATTGTTATATAATATTTTAGTGACAGATATTGGTAAAAGTAGAGTAATTTTGAAAGTATATATTTAAAGCACCTTTCGCTTTTTTTATAATGTTTTTTTTTATTTTTATTTATATGGCTCTTCTTAATTTTTTAAACTATTTTATATTTTGATGTATAAAAGCTTGTTTTTTTTTTTTTTTATGTGTTGGCTTTTTTTAAGATATGAAAAAAAAACTCACGTTTTCAAACAGCATCACGACAAGTAATACAACTGATAATTGTCTGAACATTTTGCTTCTAAGTACTTCACTGTCGTAGTTAGAGAATGTATTACCAAATTAGTAATGTAGCTGTGACCAAAAAACACAGGTGTATTTATACCCCTGTAAGCAAATAGTTTATATTGTGCGCTGATTTAAGTGTTCCGCAGGTCATATACATAATATTATTTGTCATTGAAATAGTCCGTCTTTATTCTCCTGATTATTTCTGAGTTGTAACTAACAAATCAGTTTTGTATTTTATTTATTCCTGGATCTCGTGGCTTAATAATAATTGCCGTACGTGTTGATCTTCAAGGTTAAGCATCGCTTGCCAAGGTCGGTCCGTGGATGGGTGACCATTTCTACACACCGAGATTCCCCCGTGCCTCGCTGTTGGTCCAGGCTGTCATTTGTAGATATTTCAGAGTCATTACGGATAATCAGAAGCCAGGAATTCTGACACCAGTCTTGCCAAGGTGTGTCGTGTTACCCAGTTACTGGGTTGTGGAGGTCAGATAGACAGTTGCTCCGTGTAAAATACTGGTATTAAGCTACATCTGCTTAGACTGGAAGCTGACCCGAATATAGTTGGGAAAAGGCTAGGCAGATTGATTGTTTTTTTAATAAGAGGTTTCTTCTAACTTTTTAATATGTGCATATTAATTGATAAAACCCCACTGCTTATGAAGCTAACTAAAACTATGTAAACAAGAACAATAAAATTATTAATTATAAAATCTTTTTTTTTATACAAGGATTTTTCGTATTTTTCTCAGCAAACCCTTTTATTTGATACCCATATCATGGCAAAAATAACTAGTTCGCCATCTTGGGGCTTCCACCATATTGGATTTAGAATGACGTCGCTTAGCTAACCATGCATTGTCATCCAAACTAAACGTGTATGGAAAATTTCATCTTAATCGGTGGAGGATAACTGCTTTCAAATTCAGTTGTAAGATTTTACCCGAACACACTTACATACATACATTGCAAGTTAAATAAAAGCTTGTACAAGTAAAAATTCAAAGGTGAATGGCAGGCTTGTATGGGAATTTCGTACCGCTAATAAAATTTCGTGTTTTGGGATATTTTTTGTTTTAATTGGTAGTTTATATGATAGATAATCCCTTTTTAAATTCTTAGATTTTTAGAACTTGGGACGTATAAGTTTTAACCAGTTTTGTTTTTTAAAGTTATGTACTAGTGTACCAATGTTACATATACGTAAATATTACATATTGTTACATAATGTGTAAAGTAAATGTTCTACATTGTTTTTTGCTATCTTTGTAGTGTTTTACTTACCATTAAGTAGGTAGATTGAGATGAGGATTGTACCTACACTATCATAAGATACCTATGTCCAGCAGCGGAATGCAATAGTTTGATGATGATGAGTTTGATTATATTTAGTGTTGTTTGTATTTTTAAATAATTAATTATCTTTTCAATATTTGTGTTATTTTACACAAAGCATTTCTAAAACATAACTGCGTTTAATGTACGATTTTATTACGTTTATTTATTAAAATCATTTTACTGACATTATTAATTAATCCGAAGTTCAAAAAATAGTTAACTTACATAAAAATAAATGGCTTAGTTGCCATAATACGTGGTACAAATTCTATAATCGAACAACAAAAAAAGTATGCGGTACGAAATCTGCCGTTCACCTTTAAAAAACCCCCGACACATTTATCTTGCGAAACCACCCCGATTCAAACAGTTAAACGCCCATAACTTTTGAACGGCTGAACCGATCTTATTCAAACATAGCTAAGAACACTTTCGACAAAATGACCTTTCAAACTAAAAAATCAAAATCAAAATCGGTACATCCGTTTAGGCGCTATGATGCCACAGACAGACACACAGATACACAGCAACACACCTCTGTATCAGTATCCTCCGTCTGCACAGCATGATTTTCTTCGTTTTTACATCTTTTTGGATCGCTTCATAAGCAGTCGGGTTTTTTGTTTTTTTTATTATTTACAACTTTTTAGTTACATCTTTTTTATTGAATTGATGTTAAACATTAAGTGATTAGTAAGATATATATTTTTGTAATCACCACGAAAAACCCTTCATTTTGATACCCCACTCGATGCGTAAGGAAGTAAAAAAATTGTGACCGCAATATGGCGCCCAAAAACCGCCATGTTTGTTTTTTTTTGTCGTCACTTATCTAAGAACACTTGGGTGGTCAACACTAACGATGCCTTAATTACCCGACTGCCGAAGGAGGGTAATGTGTTTATCAGTCTATGTATGTATGTATGTATGCATGTATGTATGTATGTTTGTTCCTATATGGCGTTCCAGAGACCAAACGCGTTGGCCGATTTTGATGATTCATACGGCAATCGATTCGTCTTAATCCTGCGAGTGTCATAGGCTACATTAAAATTGGACAATAGAAAAATGGCGGGATTTTTTTTATTTCCAAACCCATCGTGTGGGGTATCAAAATAAAGGGTTTTAAGAGGTGATTTCAAAAATATATAACACTTATATGTTTAAAAGTATCTAATTCGAAAAAAACTTAACTAAAAAGTTATTTAATAAATAAAAAAAGTTAAATCAAAAAACCCGACTGCTTCAAAAGCGAACTAAAAAGTCGTAATCAAGGAAAAAATCATGCTGTGCAGGAGGAGGATACATCTGGTTTTGGTCAGCCAGCTCGCGCGTATGTATCCTCCGACTGCACAGCATGATTTTTTCCTTGTTTACGACTTTTTAGTTCGGTTTTGAAGCAGTCGGGTTTTTTGATTTTTTGATTTAATTTTATAAATCCGTCTAGTGGTTTGAAAGATATGACGTAATAAAGAATATTACATACATACAAACATACTACGGGAATGCTTAGTTATTTAAATGTAAATTGCTCATATGGTTTATTTTTCTGTCACCTAGGAATCACTTACGGAATTTTCTCCTAAAATGTGTTAATAATCGTTCTTCTTAAAAATATATCAAGTGCGCGTCGGAACATGAACAGTATAGCATTGCATAGTCGGAAAAGGCGGCACAGCAGAAAATTACAAGGTTTTTTTTTATTATTGATAGGCTCGCGTTTGACCACTATCTCACCTGATGGTAAGCGAAGATGTGGTCGACGGTGAAGCACGCTTGCCTAGACGTGACCTATTCACTCTTGACTTCCTAAGGTTGTAGCTATCTGAAAATACACACTCCGGCACGGAATTCCACTCCTTAGCTGTACGCACAATGAAAGTATTCCCAAAACTTTTAGTGCGAATGAGTGGGATGTCCACTACCGACAGCGTCTTGTAGTCTGCTGATGGAACACGCTAGGTGGAATTAAGTCATGCAATTTCATCAACGCCGTTCCTTTCCGTTTTTGCATTTGGCTACAGAACCCTAAATTATAGCCGATAGATGTTTTGCACCTGAGCTAATATGCGAAAATGTTATGGAAAATTGTTGAAGGTCCGTATCGAATCTCTAAATAGATAGGTGTACTTAAAATGTTCCAAGCCTGGAAAAAACCCAAGAATTATATTGTTTCAGCATATCTTTGCCCAGTACACAAGGTCACACTATAATTATTATTTAGACAGTTCAAAGACCTCTATTGTCTAATGTTTCTTTCAAGCATATTTTCTATAGCCATTAATTTTGTAAGCATATTTGTCCTAATGTTTAGCCAGTTATGCAAATATTTGCACGTTACTCGTATTTTGCAAATTCTAAACATACCCTAAGTTATAAGCCAGGTTGGTTTTGTAATGGCGAATACACGGGCACTGATTTATATAATCTTTCAGGTGTACTTGTACAATAAAAAAAATCTTATCTCATGAATTTTAATATCCTTTTAAACGAGCAATATTTGTATATATATTTGTAATCATCTCGAAAACGGTTCTAAAAATTTAATTTGCAATATAGGGGTTTTCTGGGACGAAAAATCGACCTAGCTAGGTCTCATAACTGGGCAAATTCGTTTCATATAAAACATTGTTTTCTCTATTTTCACACGAGCCGAGCTCGGTCGCCCAGGTTCATAAGCTTTATCTATATAAATAAAAATAAAGATCCTGAACTCCTGACTGACTGACTCATCAACGCCCAGCCTAAATCCATGGACCTAGAAAGCTGAAATTATGCACAGAGGTTCCCTTTATAATGTAGACAAGGAATAAGGAAGGATTGTTCCCCCAAGGGATTTAAATAGGGGATAAAAGTTTGTATGAAACTGTCATTTTTAATTTGAAATTAATGAAATATGGCATTCAGCCTCTAAATATAAAATAAACAAATACTTTTTAAGGAGTTTTTTGAATTACATCCCTTAAAGTGGTGTTAAAGTTTGTAAGAAAAATATTTATTTTATTATTAAAATTACTTGAAACTTAGTATTTCTGCTCTTCAATACAATTTAAGAAAATTGTACTGAAGCTTTTTTTGAATTTCATCCGTTAAACTGGTAAAAAGAGGTGTTTAAGTCTGTATGAATAATTACCTACTAACCCTCTTACAAATAAACGCAGAATAAAGTTATACCAGGTATAAACCTATGAAAATGTATGGGTATACCTTAGTTATACCTGGTATAACTTTATTCTGCGTTTATTTGTTAGAGGGTTAATGTGCCCGGGTTAATCAGTTTTCATACTTTTCATACCACGAATACTACTGATACCCTCTGACTATGTCTTTGAGTTTAAACGACTAAAATTCCCCCTTAAGGTCTTCTTTGTCCATGACTATAAATAAATCTCAGGGCAAGTCATTAAGGGTGGCAGGCATAGATTTAAGGAAAGATTGCATCTCACACGGGCAATTCTACGTTGCCTGTTCCAGAGTCAGTACTAGCAGCCTTGTCATTTTCGCACCAGACAGAAACAATGTGGTTTACAAAGAAGTGCATAATTAAATTCTAATTGCCTGATGACGACTTTGTTAGCGGAAACTAATTAGATTACCCATAATATCTAGACTGTACAGAATGGCGCAAAACTCATCAATCTATTGGAAGATGCTATAATTTTTTCTTCGACAATTCTGCTTCGACATTTGTGAAGTAAACAAATACAAAATATAGCTGGTAACCTCCACAACACCACCTCCAACAAGCCATTCTACATCACGACCACGAGGAAGACACCTTTTCATCGAAAATCATCATGATCAAGTTCTGTACTAAACAAAGCAACGTCAAAATTATCCAACAATTCCAAAATAAAGTGCTCCGGGATGCTGTAAATGCACCCTGGTACATAAGAAATGACGATCTTCACCGTGACTTTAAAATGGAATTCTTCACCACCATCATCCAAAAATTTGCTGAAGCCCACGAACACAGACTTCATCGACACGTGAATGTTGAGGCTATCCAGCTGCTAGACAATACAGACTTAGTGCGTAGGCTAAAAAGAACTAAACCTTTTAAATTAGTGTAGTGTATAAAGTGAATAAATAATAGTGACAATTATGTGCTATACATATAACACATAAACATAGTGTTTTTTTTTAAATTATATCAGACTCTAAGAAAGTGCTACGGACTTGTGGAAAAGTGAAAATGGACGCTATTCTTAGTTTTAACATAATCTATCACGTATCATATTAAGTTAGAGTTAGATTGCTTATTAGTCTTTTAGGCTAGATCGTAATTAATTATTAAGAATTTTGTTCTTACTAATAAAGCAAAAAAAAAAAAGCACAAAAAAAAATAGCAAGCTCTGTGAATAAGCAAAATTATCATCTGTGTACAGAAAAGCCGTGTATATTGTTCTAGTTGTTCAATCTGATTCAAGTCAAGACTGAGGGCTGGCCAGTCTTGTGTGAGAATCCCGACTTCCCCAGGTACTGTCTAGTCACAGCAGCGGGCATTATCGTATATTAGCACTCAGGAAATCTTCACCAATGCACCCGGGGGTAGGGGACCACATGGCCTAGCAGAATTTCGTTAATGTATCTTTCTGTGGTTAGGTTCCCCCCTCCCCGACCTCCACCAGGTACGAATATCAGCTTCGTTTTGTTTCAATAGAAATTCCCGCCCACATAATACAGGGCAGGACCAAACTCCGTATGCCACTGTTTCCCAAAACAGCATCGTGCGAATCGCTTCCCCGGTCTCCTTTAGAATCTCTGTGGACGGTCGCTAGGCACAGCATGGTTTCGTGACTGAATAACAAAAATATCGAGGCTAGGTCCATATTATCTCAATAGGTTTGTGTGATGATAATGATTGATACATGTAAGTATCGCCATGAGAGCATTGGTCCAGGACTTGGCTTACGTGGAGCAAGCGGCTTATGGCACAAAGCAATCCGGCTCGAAGGACCAAAAATGTGAAAGTATTCCCTTCGATAGGACTGTAGTAGGATCTACAGTAAAATGGCTAGGAAGGATTTGAGGAATGTAGGGTACTTACGTCGATACTTAACGCTGTTGATACGTGCGCCCAATACCGTGTCGGTGGCAAACTTGGTGTTAAGTTTTGTTTCTTGCGGATTTTAAAGTTCTGGGACGTCCCTTTATTGATTGATGATGATTAAACACAACAATTTCACTTGTTACATGGTTTTATGGTTTATTTCACGGAGCTCGGCAGTTGGGCGGCTTGATCGGTTTTTAGTTCGAACGAGAGTCCTTTTTCATTCGCCAGATGGCGCGATTGTAGCGCGCGCCAGTAAAATAGTGATGAAGCCAAGGATGAATTTGGAGGGAAATAGGGACGTGAAAACATACTAAAATTGAACCATTATCGGTTCTTAAGGAAACAGGACTCAGCTCCATTGCTCCATATCCCAATCTAAGTGATTGCGAGCAAATGAATGAAGCCAGGCTCGTGGGTAGGCTGTAGACAATTTAGGTCCCGTGGCTGGCCTTTTTGGGGGCAAGTTCGCTTCTTTGAGTCTTCGCCTCACTCTCCACTCGCTCACAGCTCCCCCTCGAACTTCTCTAAGGTGCTGCTGAAATTCGAGACACAAGCCTGACTCAGATGAAGATGTCGAGCGATAGTACGCTGATACAACCCTTGCTGAATGAGGATGAGCGATTTCTATAAGTGTGGTTTCCATTTTCTTTTAGATTCAGTGTTCCCAGTGACGTGAAACATTGGACTGTTGACCAACTTTCATAAATGCCCACTTTTTATTGGGTTTCAGGACTACCAAACAATATGGTGTTTTGTTTTAAATATTGATGTCTTTTGTTTTTACGTTTTTAAGACATAAGGTGAATAATCTTTAGTTATGATCTTAAAAAGTTGAAAGCTAACAAAATTACCTTTCAAATGGTATACCACAAATCACAATCCATGGTTCATTGCATAGAAATTGTAAAATTAGTTTTGAGCAACGCGCGATCAAGTGATTCAAGTTAATTGCTCGCTATTGTACATCTTCCCTTAGCAACTTGATAAAGTTAAGGGGTAGTAAGTAATAGTATTATAAATAGGTACTGTACCTTTTGTGGATAAAACAGTAGGTGTATTTATACTCCTTTAAGTGCTGTTCATTAATATTCTGCCCTAGACAGAGATCTATTACAATTAGCTGTTTTCTTTAGGTGTGCCGCAGTTCGATAAAGAATTTTTTTTTTGTTTCGTGGCACATTAGGATTATATTTAATTATTTAAACTTGATGTACAGTGGTAATACATAGGCGGTCGGCGGACTTAATGCAGCAAGACATTCTCTACCAGTCAACATTTGGGTTAAAAGAAATGTTAATAAAAAAAAACAAAAATCCCGACTGCTTAAAAAGCGAACTAAAAAGACAAAAATAAGAAGAAAATCATGCTGTGCAGTCGGAGGATACATATTCGTGAGCTGGCTGACCAAAACCAGATGTATCCTCCGACTGCTCAGTATGATTTTCTTCTTGTTTTTGTCTTTTTAGTTGGCTTTTTAAGCAGTCGGGTTTTTTGTTATTTTTTTCCATTCATTGCTGCAACTTGAAACCCAAGTGCGGCAGTTTAATACACCTTGATTGTTTATTAAGTCTGCTTCGCACATTTTCGTGGCTGTTTTAAGTGTCAAGGTTGCATAGCAGCAGTTGATTTGTATTTACTTGTGTGCATGACGAAATATGTTGTTGATCCAGCGGTATAATCATGTCCATTTTCAAGTTCACGGATATGTATTTTGTGTTTGGTATTATGTTAATCATGGAGGCTTCCTTTATGTTGAGGATCGAGATGACTTCGGGTAGTTCATATTGTTCGTCTGCTACTAAAGGGATTTTGACTTCGAAAATACTAAAATGTTCGGTTAGTTTTGCTTGCACACTTGCTAGGTTTATACATTTCCCGTATACCTACCACTTAAATTTGTTTGAGCAGTGTATAGAAAATCGTTTTGGTACGTGTCCTGATATGATGTTCAACTGTTTTTCGAATGCATCTGGTTTCAGCAAGTGAGTGTTGACTTTGCCGTGGCGAAGATCTGTAACTAGATCGATCATAATGTCTTGTATTCTCCGCAAGTTTACTATCATCATGTTTGAGGCAATTGCAGTAGCAGTGAGGAAAGTTGCTTGGTCTTATTCTGTTTTCGGTTGTTGCAGCGAGTCTCTGAGACTTTTGGTGATGACGAAGAACTGTCGGTTCATTACTTGCTTCAAGAGGCATTCTCCTTCGTTTATTGAAGTATGTTGTTTGTACAGATGGAACAAGTGGTCTTCATTGCTAAGCAATAGTTTGATGTCGTTGTTGTATTTATCGGCAAATTTGTCGTCAACGTCACCAAAGAGAGAGTTGGTAATGTTCCCAGTGCCGTTTATTGCGTCTTTCGTGTTCAGATTCTAATACTTTGTTGTAGTGTTTGAGATCGTTTTGTTTGTGTTTGAATTGTGTGATAATAGTCAAGTACGCTATATTTCGTTGATAATGTCCGTGTATTCGTTGAACAATACGTCCTATTGTTCAACCGCAGAAATACTTTTCTGGTATGTCTGCAATCGGCATCCTATAATATACCACCAGTCTCCTTTCGTCTTGTATTATCTGTAGGTCTGCTACTTTGTCAAAGTATACAATACGGGTGAGTTCGAGGGTCGTTACATTGACGAGTTATTGCATGGACGGTGTCACACACGTTCCCGTGAGTACTAGAAACGTGCTTAAGAGGGGACTCTAGTGAGACTTTCTCCATACAAACACATTCTGCTGTTTTCTTCGTGGATAATGCCTCTAGAGCATGATTTTTTTCCATAAAATCTAGGTCTAATTAATACGCGCCTGTATCATTTCCTTTTTTCCAAAACATAATCACAAAAAGAAATATGACAATCCAAAAAGCCGAAAAAATGCCCGTTTTTACCGCCATGTTCAGAAGACTTTCAGACAAAATTTATAAGTTTTTAACAAAAAAGGAAATGATAGGAGCATAGATATACTTTTCCTCTAAATTTTGATATAAGAATTTTTTAGATCAGACCAGTTTTCATGAAGAAAACAGCAGAATACGAAACGTCTTTTAGTCAAAGTTTTTGTAGGTAAAATCAGCCAGAGCTGCAGTTGTCCCTTTCGCACTTTACGGGGTGAGGTTGGAGGTGACGCGACGGCAATAGTTTCTTCAAATACCTATTTTTCAAATTCCTGTTGACTAGAGTCCGCTCTTAAGTAATTGAGGAGGTTACAGCTGGAAACGCTCTTCCGATCCTGTCTAGGCCTCACCCGACGTTGTCATTGTGATGTTGATGAAGTTGCCTCTGGTTATTTATTGCCCTAGGGCTGTTTTGGTTTGTTTTAGGTTTTATTCCGTGTTTCAATAAGTAACCGGGACAATTTTGTTACGGGCCTCTTCATTATGTTGGATTTAGTCTTGAACGTGACGACTCGCACTAAGTTATCAGGTCCAGGAAGCGTCTTTAAAACTCTGCCTAATAACCATCTGGCTGGAGCCACTTGTTCTTCTTTTATAAGGAGGACGTCATCCACTGCAATGTTGTGTTTTGGGGTTTGCCATTTTCCAATAAAATGGAAAACGGCAAACGGCTAGCGGCATTTTTTTTCCTCGTAACTGTAACGTTTGTAGGTAATCTTTGTCAAAAGTCAAAAATGTTTATTTGAACTAGGCCATTAAGCGGCACTTTTGAACGTCATCAATTAAAATTGTACCATTTTTACCCGACTGCCTCAGGAGGGTAATGTGTTTATCAGTCTATGTATGTATGTTTGTTCTTATATGGCGTTCTAGAGACCAAACGCGTTGGCCGATTTTGATGATTCTTGTGTTAATCGATTCGTCTTAACCCTGCGAGTGTCACTGGCTACATAAAAATTGCAAATAGAAAAATAAATTTTGGGCGCCATATTGTGGGAGCCCAATTTTTTTTTCTTCCATACCCATCGTGTGGGGTAACAAAATGAAGAGTTTTAAGAGGTGATTACAAAAATATATAAAGGAGGATACATCTGGTTTTGGTCCGCCAGCTCGCGCATATGTATCCTCCGACTGCACAGCATGATTTTCTTCTTGTTTACGGCTTTTTAAGCAGTCGGGTTATTTGAAATTTTTAATAATTATTATTTTTTATTATTGTTGATAGGCTTTTCTTCTAAAATTCCTTGTACATATTTTCTGTTAAGAGCCATTATAAAGTTAACTGGCTGTTATCACCCTCTGACGTAATCGCAGGTTCCAGTACCACTGACTAAAAAGTGGCCTGGTGTCAAGTAACCGGAAGTCTTCCAGGTCACTTGTTAGAGTGACAAGAGCCTCGGGTTGAGGCATGCTTCAATTTGTACTACCAAAGTAGTAAACTCTTCGTGCGTAAGCTTCTGTTCTTCACCAAGAACACGTTTATAGTGGAGTTTCATACTCTTGACTGCAGCTTCCCACAATCAAATCTGTTGGCCAAGATGAGGCGTTAAGACGGTACCCAGACCAAAAAATCGGCATGCGATATGAGCATTCCTATTGGTCTAGCGGCACTGGTGGCGCATGAATTACAGTAGTGAATACGCCCAGATTTTAGAATAAAATCTTTATAAAATCGAATTACGGTTTATGAAAAAATAATATCTACAAATATGTTCGTTATTAAATTGTCTATCCATTAGTGTTAGTACAAAAAATAATTAATGAACACTTTACGAGGAGATGCATAATATCAATAATTATTTCTCATTTTTATGTTTTTTTGAATGGAGATTAGTGAAATATAAACAACATTTAAAAAAAAACTAAATCTACCATTTTAGAATCAATATTATGTAGAATTTTAATGTATTTTTATTAATTGATATTTCTTTTTAAATAACGAGTAGATAGCTCCTAAAAACAGCACGAAAAACGGCTTGCGCGGCGTTTTGCTCGGGGTACCGCCTTAAGGTTGAACTAGTCGACGCGACGGCACGAACTATTTTGTGCACGGGGTTAAAATGCATGCTATCTTATCCGACAACACGTGCGAAAGAAATAGATGCTGTGATGAGCAGTAAGAAGCTAGTTCGCGTACGAATTAGCACTTTTGCAAATTTGTGTCGAAATGGATGATGATTTAGGACGAAAACGAGCGCGCGAAATTTTATAAACAGACCTTTGGGAGTCTATATATATTGAAAAAACAATGAAATGTATATTGATAAAATAACATTATTTGCATTGTTGAATTACTAATCTACCCCTGTATGGAGGCCGTTTTGCAATTTTCCTTCTTCTTATGGTATTTATTTCCGCCCAAAGATGCGATAAAATTAGTTTTGAAATATGGAACTTTCGACGCTCATAACTTTCAAATATATTATTTTTTTACGTTTTTGTTTCCATACAGGACTAGATAATGATGAGACAAATTTATATCATTTTTTATTTTGAACGTACATCGTCAAACAGTGGAGTAATCTCTAGACTACGTTTATATGGAAGAATTTTCGACTAGTGTAACCTTAAAGTGCCATTCAATGCCACACTCGGCAGTGTTGTTGATAAGGTCTTTGTTGACAAGAAGCTGCATCGCCTCCTGGCGATCTATGGCTATTCCTCTGGCTGCTCCGACAAAGTTTGTAGTAGTGCGCATAGCCGCTTCAATGCTGCGAAGAAAATTACAGTGCTGGGATCGCCATGTAGGCCTAACTCCTCAATTCTGTTAAGAGGTCTGTTTTCGATGAATGTACATGGAATGTCACCCATAGTACCTATTACATTAATTGATATAATCAAAAACTGATTCTGCTTTTATTAAACTTGAGACAAACAACTGCCTGTAGTTATGTCAATCAATCTCTCAAATATTTTCCCTTCAATGTGGGGATCGGGTTCCAGTCAGTCAACGAAATTACGGGCCCCGTCCGAAAATATTCCGAAACTTCGGAGTGAAAAAAACAAGTGTTAAGTAAATTTCTTCGGACCGGTAAAAACACATCGGGAGTAGGTACAATTAACAAAATGTGTTCTCATTCATTCTTAGTTTTAGTTCGGGCCCCGAACGAATCATTCGTCCGTAGGTAATAGGGAGTAGGAAATGCCCGTAACTAAGGACTTCGTGCTTAGGGAGTAGGCCCCCAGATGCAGCCAACCACTGGACTGTATTTTACACGGAGCGACAACCTATTGCAGATATACCAGTAGGTATAAATAAAAATAAAACAGTTTTGTTTATATTTACATAATTTAATAATGCAAATAATTATGGGTATTAATATGTAATATTACAAGTTATTTTATTATTTTTTCGTGCCACTTGATTATTTCGCCTTCTGAAACAAAACACGGTGCTTTAATATTATTATCAGTTAGTACAAATAAGATTTAAAAAACACCCACCCATTTTTATTTCATGCTACATAATTTTATTTATCTAGTAGTAGATACGCTTCGATCGACAATCTATTGAACACGTAATTATGACACGACATCCTGCGAAAACAGCCCGATTCAAACAGTAAAACGGCCATAACTTTTGAACGGATGAACCAATTTCTCATTAAACATAGCTAAGTATACTCTCGATAAAGTCAAACAAAAAAAAAACTAAATCAAAATCGGTTCATCCGTTTAGGAGCTATGATGCCATAGACAGATACACAAACACACACGTCAAACTTATTATACCCCTCTTTTTCCGTCGGGGGTTAAAAATAACAGTTTTTGAATGGAAGGAACAAAAGAACGACGGTATTTTGATGAAAGAAGCCGTGTATATATAAATTAGTATAAAAAGGAAACTGCCTGTAGGTATACTAGATTTTATTCGGAAGAAAACTTATGTGGTATAGGCCACAGGAGCGAAACCGCGGCAAAAGGTTGTTGAATATTATATTTCCGAATGTAATGGGTACAACTTATAGCCCCTCAAGTTAAAGGGGAAAATTTACAAGTCCGTGATTAGACCTGTCGTACTGTATGGATCAGAATGTTGGGCTGTGAAAAAGATGGATGAAAAGAGATTGCATGTAGCAGAAATGAGAATGTTGAGATGGATTTGCGGAGTGACGAGAATGGATAAAGTGAGGAATGAGTATATTAGAGGTAGTTTGAAAGTGGCGCCAGTAACAGAAAAGTTAAAAGGAAACCGTTTGTCCTGGTATGGTCATGTGATGAGGAAGGATGAAACGCATGTTACTAAAAGAGTTATGAATATAGATGTGAATGGTTGGAGAGGGAGGGGCCGGCCAAAGAAAAGATGGATGGACTGTGTGAGGAGTGATATGAAAGAAAAGGACGTCAGTGATGGAGTTACGGGGACAGGATGGTATGGAAGAAGAAAACGTGTTGCGCTGACCCCAAGTAACGTGGGACAAGGGCAGGAAGAAGAAGAATGGGTACAACTTTCTGCTAACCTGTGCCCTGTTCTCAGGGTTGGATGTAAATACTGTTGTACAGGCAAAAGTGTCCGACCGACATTTTGCTATAGTATGATATTTCGTGTTAGTTCGTTATTTGAAATTTAGAGAGCAGCCTCTACAAAAAAAAAACACAGTCGAACATAGAACCTCCTCCTTTATGGGCAGTAATAAAATATGGAATCAACGATTCGACGAAGAGGCAGGAAGATTAGAGGTATAATATCCTACCCTTTATCTTATTTCCCACCGCCGCCTCCGCCGTTGGCTCCTGCACCAGCACCGAAACTAAACCCTGCCCCAGCACCACCTCCGGCACCACCTTCGCCACCACCTTCGCCACCACCTTCGCCACCACCGTCGCCATTGCCTAAAATAAATTCATCAGCTTAATTATATTTTTTTATTTAGTTTATTTAAAACTTCATGCACGAAGGTACAATGGCGGACTTAATGGCGGCATTCTCTACCAGGCAACCAAGGGTGGTGATTTTATTTAAACTCTGGAGTTGTACTTTAACGTGTCAACGCCATCATGGATCTTGCTGTGAAAAAGGGATAGTGCTCTTTGCCCCCCATAGCTCCGTCTCTCTCTCATTGGGACATCATTAGTTTTGACACGTCAGAGTAAGGCCCCAACTACTGTCTCGAGCTCGAGGCTAAATAATAACAGCCGCACTGGTCAATCATCAAGGTTAAGCAACGCTTGACGAGGTCGGTCCGTGGATGGGTGATCATTTACATACCGAGTTTCCTCCGTGCCTCGGAAAGCACGTTAAGCCGTTGGTCCCGGCTGTCATTTGAAGATCTTTGACAGTTGTTACGGGTAGTCCAAAGCTTGAGATCTGACACCAGTCTTGCCAAGGGGTACCGTGTTACCCAGTTTCTGGGTTGTGGAGGTCAGATAGGCAGCCGCTCCATGTAAAACACTGGTACTTGGCTGAATCCGGTAAGACTGGAACTTTTCCCAACACATTGGGATAGCCCAATCTGTTGGGAAAAGGCTAGACAGATTGATTGTTTCTGTACGTATTTTTTTTTATTGATTGTACATTATAAGACTGCATAGCTACGGCACAGGGTTCCACTCTCTACGTGAAAGAGGATGGGCTGTAATACATTACGCGGACCCAGTGCAGTTGGTGGATGTCTTCGAATTTTTCTAGGACAATTTCATCAGAATTTTCTCCTTCACAGTTTTGATCGTGATGAAATAAAATTATACAAAGTAAAGTAACTGCTTGTTTTGGATAAATCTTAAACTGAAACATATAATTTTTTAACAAATTCTTTGATCATAGTTACCACCACCTCCAGCTCCAGCCTCGGCACCAAAGTTAAAACCACCTGAAAATATACAAAAGTACATATTAACTAAGGGTGTAGAGCGACGCCTCCAACGGTGTAATAAACGTGATCACCTACTGAGTCCAATCAGTAAGATTAAATGTACCACGACACGGAAAAAAAGTAAAAGTAAAAGGGTTTACTAGGTTTGTGAATATTGTTTTCTTTAAATACAGTGAAGGTTCGTTTTATAGTATTTTTTTGCACGTCTTTACAGTTTTTTTGCCCTAATAGTTATTTATGCTACAAGTGCGGCAGGTAGATGATTTCCGATGAGTGCCATTTTTATTCACGAGCGAGCGAAGCGAGTGAGTGGATAAATCGACACGAGTCGGAAATCATCTTACGTACGTGTATCATACAACATTTTACTATGCATTGTGCGAGGAAATAAATAAATTAATAAAATGAAATTAATAAAATGGCGGGCTTATTTATTCAAGCGCGTTCAGCATATCCACAGATTAATTAATAGTTCCTCGGGCATATCTACTGCGCATGTGCGAATAGCTGTCACATCGTAACGCAATAAGGCACGAGCAAAATATACGTTCTGCCAAACATATTTAATGAATATTTTGAATTAATTTATTGATCAAAACCTAAATCTAGAGTAATTAAAAACGCCTAAAATAAAGTATTAGTTTTATTTTACCTTTTATATGAATGCTAATCTGTACATAACTATTTTTTTATTTTTTTCTCAAATAATAAAAACTATGCGTCGGGCTGACGTCGGAGTTAAAAATTAAAAAAGTACAGGAAAGTAAAAAGCACTAGTGAAAAAAGGTGTCACTTTCCGCACAGTTTGGCTGCTTGGAAAACCGCTCTTTTCGAGGGCATGCATTGTAAAATGTGTTACAATGAAAATTTTAACAATCGAGTGGAATGCCTCTGAAATTTAAAAATGCGCCATCTATTGGCATCAATTTTATATGATCCGTTCAAATAATCTTTGAAATGTGAATTAAGAGCCCAATATTCCATAATTTTGTACTTAGGAGAGTTGATTAAACAAGAATATATAATTTTTATGTTCAATTCCAGAAAATGTTAATTTTAGACATAATTCTATTGAATTGTGTGCACATGTCGCGCCATCTAGTGAGATTTATTTGAACCAAATTTTCTTTCTTAGCAATGAGACCCCGTGTCCATACCAACTTTCATACAAACCATCGTGCATCGTTTCAAGACTAGAGAATTGTAAAATGTTAATAAAAATACTCTTACCTTCAGCTCCACCGCCGCCCCCCCCACCGCCTTGTTGCATGCTCTGAAATATAAATACACACATCATCACATCACATCATCAGCTTATTAATGTTCCCACTGCTGGGACACAGGCCTCCTCTCTGTGAGAGGGAATGGGCCGTAATCCGCAACGCGGGCGCAGTGCGGGTTGGTGGATGTCACTTGTCTTCGAATTTTTAGTTCACCGGTTGGAGAGCAGTGGTGAAGAAATAATTTACACAAAGTTAAGCGCCTGCCTGGGCTCGAACCCACGACCTACAACTTGTAAGTCGCGGCCGATACCGCTGGGCCACCACTCTTACAATATTACAATTATGAATAATCTTAGGAATGCATAGGCCATCAGTTACACACAACAAACACAAAGACAGTCCAAAAAAACTCATAAAATGTACAGTTAGTGTACGTAGAAAGACTGAGCAAAGAAGTCCATGGACCTCTAAAAGCCGCCCATAGGTACGCACTAAACGTTTTGTGTTTTTGGAATATTGTGCGTACAACTAAGGAGTGAAATTCCCTGCTGGAGTCTGTGTTGCCTGAAAGCTACAACCTGGGTGACTTTCAGTCAAGAGTGAATAGGTTACTTCTAGGTAAGCGTGCTTCACCGTCGACCACACGGCCACACTATCAATAATTTAAAATAAAAAAAGTTAATAAAGTCAAAAAACCCGACAGCAAAGATGTAAACAAGAAAATAATGCTGTGCAGTCGGAGGATATATATTCGCGAGAATAAAGAAAAAAATAGCTATAAATATCCTCCTCCTGCACAGCATGAATTTTTTCCTTGTTTACGACTTTTTAGTTCGCTTTTGAAGCAGTCGGGTTTCTTGATTTAACTTTTTTTATTTATAACTTTTTAGTTAAGTTTTTTCGAATTAGATACATTTAAACATATAAGTGATATATATATATTTGAAATCACCTCTTAAAACCCTTTATTTTGATACCCGACACGATGGGTTTGGCAGAAAAAAAAATTTGGGCCCTTACAATATGGCGCTCAAAATCCGCCATTTTTCTATTGTCCAATTTTGCCTATGCCTATGCCTAGCCTATGACACTCGCAGGCTTAAGACGAATTGATTGACGTATGAATCATCATAATCGGCCAAAGCGTTTGGTCTCTGGAACGCCATATAGGAACAAACATACATACATATATACATATACATACATAGACTGAAAAACACATTACCCTCCTTCGGCAGTCGGGTAAAAATTAATAAGAGTTTAAAAAAACAAGCTTGAATAGAAAACTAAAGTAAAAAATAATTAACAATAAAGGAGATTGCCTATACACAGGCCCCTTATGAGGTATCGTGTCTGCGATTTCAATATTATACAAAAATAGGATTTATATTTTGTGTTATTTTCCATCCGTGTCCTTTACTTTATATGTACATACAACAACAGATTAGGTTCCTTCACTTGGACATTTGTATGCACCTTAACTGCATTGTAATAAGGGTTCATTTCAAGAACAGAAACATCGTTATATCTCGTGAACCCCGCAAAATAAATAAAAAATGTTTTACTAATTATGAATGTAACACGTTTTTTCTACAATATACAACCAAATTCATCAAGATACAACTATTTTTTTAGAGGGGCCCAAGTTCCCTTACAAAATCGGCATTCCCCTTTAAATTAAGAATAGAGTGATTAACAAAAAAAAAAAGCGTGGAAATCTTGATGTTGATTTTAATTGTTATATAATATTTTATTGACAGATATTGGTAAAAGTAGAGTAATTTTGAAAATACAATATTTAAAGCACCTTACGCTTTTTTTATAATGTTTTTTTTAATTTTTATTTATATGGCTCTTCTTAATTTTTGAAACTATTTTATATTTTGCTGTTTAAAAGCTTGTTTTTTTTTTTTTTTTTTATGTGTTGTCTTGTTTTAAGATATGAAAAAAATACTTACGTTTTCAAACAGCATCACGACAAGTAATACAACTGATAATTGTCTGAACATTTTGCTTCTAAGTACTTCACTGTCGTAGTTAGAGAATGTATTTCCAAGTTAGTAATGTAGCTGTGACCAAAAAACACAGGTGTATTTATACCCCTGTAAGCAAATAGTTTATATTGTGCGCTGATTTTAGTGTTCCGCAGGTCATATACATAATATGATTTGTCATTGAAATAGTCCGTCTTTATTCTCCTGTTTCTTTCTGAGTTGTAACTAACAAATCAGTTTTGTATTTGTATTTAATCCTGGATCTCGTGACTTAATAATAATAGCCGTACGTGTTGATGTTGATGTTGATGATATTCAAGGTTAAGCAATGGAATAGGCTGGCCATATTGTTTGTTTTTTTTAAGACGGTACCCTGACCAAAAAATCGGCATGAGATATGAGCATTCCTATTGGTCTAGCGGCACTGGTGGCGCATGAATTACAGTAGTGAATACGCCCAGATTTTAGAATAAAATCTTTATATTTCGAATTTTGGTCTTTTGAAAAAAAAAACTACAAAAATGTTCGTTATTAAATTGTCTATCCACTAGTGTTAGTACAAAAAATAATTAATGAACACTTTACGAGGAGATGCATGCTATCAATAATTATTTCTCATTGTTATGTTTTTTTTGGAAGGAGATTAGTGAAATATATACAAAATTAAAAAAAAATGAAATCTACCATTTTAGAATCAATATTATGTAAAAATTTAATGTATTTTTATTAATTGATATTTCTTTTTAAATAACGAGTAGATTGCTCCTAAAAACAGCACGAAAAACGGCTTGCGCGGCGTTTTGCTCGGGGTACCGGCTTAATAAGAGGTTTCTTCTAACTTTTTAATATGTACATATTAATTGATAAAACCCGATTGCCTATGAAGCGAACTAAAACGACGTAAACATGAAGAATAAAATTATTAATTATAAAATCTTTTTTTTATACAAGCACTTTTCGTATTTTTCTCAGCAAACCCATTCATTTGATACACATATCATGGCAAAAATAACTAGTTCGCCATCTTGGGCCTTCCACCATATTGGATTTAGAATGACGTCACTTAGCTAACCATGCATTGTCATCCAAACTAAACGTGTATGGAAAAGGACATGGACAGATTTTGTATGGGCGTCGGCATAGTTATCGAATTTAATTTACAACAATGGTTCTTGCTGTTTTATATTCATTAATATGAGCACATTCAATTTCTATAAATAAAAAACTTCAAGAACTCGTCACAACAACAGACTAGACGAAAACAGTTTCAATAAATTTATTATTCAGATCGTTGCAATAAGTGTACAGATAATGATCTCGCTATTAAAAAAACGCCAGGCGCTTTAAATTAGCAAACAGTTGTGAGAATACAGTTATCTGATATGGTTTTAGCATTCTATATTTATTATATTCTTTATTGTACACCACAAAAATATATATACAGGACAAACAATCATAAAAGCAAGTGTACAATGGGCGGTCTTATCGCACAGGGCAATCTCATTACTAGTCATTTAAACAAAGTAATGGACTCCTAAGCTGTATAATGATTAGCATGTTATAAACTGAGCCTGGTTGAGCCTCAAAAATGTGGCATTAATAACAAAAAATAGCTTAACTATTTTATTTATTTTATGTATACTTCTAAAAGTGCCTTAAATATATTTTTTAAATCGCAAAAACAAACTGTCACTGTATTAAGTGAACGTTGCTTTTGAAGTTTTTGAAGACATACACAAAAACATCTAGTCTGACACATCGGCTGTCAAACACGTCGCATTCCGTTTAATGTATTTTATTTTGTGTGAAATAAAAAAAAAACTTAATAACTAACGCATCAAAATAAGAAAAATCATTTTATTAAATGCAACCAATACCAATAGAGACAGTTTCGTGTGAATAAAATGTTCTTAATAAGAGAACCTGTCGTACAATTCACGTCTAATAACTTATGTGCGTGGTGAGGAACGTCCAATAATATATTGTTCATCTTTCTCTATGGTCTATTATGGCGGAAAGTGACACACGGTACTTTGATTCGTCTTGCATTACTTTTTATTTTGAAATAAAAACGTCAAGTTCAGAGAGGTAAAAAACTGTGTAATAATTCATTTTTCAATTTTTTTATAAAATATTATCTATTATGTATTTGTAAATAGAATGTACTTTCTGTCCATGTCCTTTCATCCTAATCGGTGGAGAATAACTGCTTTCAAATTCAGTTGTAAGATATAACCCGAACACACTTACATAGGTACATACATAAATTGCAAGCTAAATAAAAGCTTGTAAAATCTTGCTGTGCAGTCGGAGGATAAGTATTCGCGAGCTGATCATAACCATAATTACGTATTCTCCGACTGCACAGCATGTTTTTCTTCGTGTTTACATCTGTTTGGATCGCTTCATAAGCAGTCGGGCTTTTTGATTTTATTAACTTTTTTATTATTTACAACTTCTTGGTTACATCTTTTTTATGGAATTTCTTTTAAACATATAAGTGATTAGTAAGATATATATTTTTGTAATCACCACTAAAAACCCTTCATTTTGATACCCCTCTCGATGGGTAAGTAAGAAAAAAAATTGTGACCTCCACAGTGATGCGCCCAAAAACCGCCATGTTTGTTTTTTTCTTGTCGTCACTTATCTAAGAACACTTGGGTGGTCAAGACTTATCTAACGATGCCTTAATTTTATAAATCCGTCTAGTGGTTTGAAAGATATGACGTAATAAAGAATAATACATACATACAAACATACTACGGGAATGCTTAGTTATTTAAATGTAAATTGCTTATATGGTTTATTTTTCTGTCACCTAGGAATCACTTACGGAATTTACTCCTATTTACACGACGGAGTGTTATGTTTTTTAAATAAAATATGTTAATAATCGTTCTTCTTAAAAATATGATCAAGTGCGCGTCGGCACATGAACAGTATAGCATTGCATCGGAAAAGGCGGCACAGCACAAAATTACAAGGTTTTTTTATTATTGATAGGCTCGCGTTTGACCACTATCTCTCCTGATGGTAAGCGAAGATGTGGTCGACGGTGAAGCACGCTTGCCTACGACGCGACGACCTATGCACTCTTGACTTCCTAAGGTTGTAGCTATCTGAAAATACACACTCCGGCACGGAAATCCACTCCTTAGCTGTACGCACAATGAAAGTATTCCCAAAACGTTTAGTGCGAATGAGTGGGGTGTCCACTACCGAGAGCGTCTTGTGGTCTGCTGATGGAACACGCTAGGTGGAATTAAGTCATGCAATTTCATCAACGCCGTTCCTTTCCGTTTTTGCATTTGGCTACAGAACCCTAAATTATGGCCGACAGATGTTTTACACCTGAGCTAATATTCGAAAATGTTATGGAAAATTGTTGAAGGTCCGTATTAGGGCATGTAATATCGAAAGTTTTCAATTCCGATATTGATTTCCAATTTTGGATCTCAATATCGTAATTCCGATATTAATATCGGAATTGCGCTCATTCGTTAGACATAGCGCATTGTTTTTGTTAATTGTACAAATTCGGTATGAGATTGGATTAAGAACAATAAATGAACACGTTTATGCCGGGACATAATAAGATTTTCTATTGTGTCTCTCCCTAATCAGCACTGACTGGATAATCGTGCGCTTATTTAACTAAACTTCACATTTGTTTCCAATAAATTTTAGCTACTAATGTCATGCCATTTTGAAAAAAGGACAGTGGTAGAAAAAAACATAAAATAAATGTTGGCCAATCATTCTTAAAGTTAGTCTCGATTAGTGAGTAATAATGATTTATAAATTCAGTTTAAGTATCACTAGCCAAATCCATGGGATAAAGGAGATGTCTAACAAAATATTGAAATATTATTTCTGCTTATTCCTATTTATAGTTAATTGTTTTTTTTAATAGATTAGAATAAATTCTGAGCATAGTCTTCTTCATTTGATGCTTTCTAATCAGGAGAATTATTATTATTACCCGACTGCCGAAGGAGGGTAATGTGTTTATCAGTCTATGTATGTATGTATGTTTGTTCCTATGTGGCGTTCCAGAGACCAAACGCGTTGGCCGATTTTGATGATTCATACGTCAATCGATTCGTCTTAACCCTGCGAGTGTCATAGGCTACGTTAAAATTCGACAATAGAAAATGACGGATTTTGGGCGCCATATTGTGGGGTCCCAAATTTTTTTTTCTTCCAAACCCAGTGTGTGGGTAAAACCAAAAATATACAACACTTATATGTTTAAATGTATCTAATTCGAAAAAAACTTAACTAAAAACTTATAAATAAAAAAAGTTAAATCAAAAAATCATAAAACCCGACTGCTTCAAAAGCGAACTAAAAAGACGTAAACAAGGAAAAAATCATGCTGTGCAGGTGGAGGATACACCAGATTTTGGTCAGCCAGCCCGCGAATATGTATCGTGCACAGCATGATTTTTTCCTTGTTTACGTCTTTTTAGTTCGCTTTTGAAGCAGTCGGGCTTTTTGATTTTTTTATTTAACTATAGTGGAGTTTCATACTCTTGACTGCAGCTTCCCATTATCAAATCTGTTGGCCAAGATGAGGCGTTAAAGTGCCATTCAATGCCACACTCGGCAGTGTTGTTGATAAGGTCTTTGTTGACAAGAAGCTGCATCGCCTCCTGGCGATCTATGGCTATTCCTCTGGCTGCTCCGACAAAGTTCGTAGTAGTGCGCATGCGCATAGCCGCTTCAATGCTGCGAGGAAAATTACAGTGCTGGGATCGCAATGTAGGCCTAACTCCTCAATTCTGTTAAGAGGTCTGTTTTCGATGAATGTACATGGAATGTCACCCATAGGGTACCTATTTCACTAATTGATATAATCAAAAACTGATTCTGCTTTTATTAAACTTGAGACAAACAACTGCCTGTAGTTATGTCAATCAATCTCTCAAATATTTTCCCTTCAATGTGGGGATCGGGTACCGGTCAGTCAACGAAATTACGGGCCCCGTCCGAAAGTATTCCGAAACTTCGGAGTGAAAAAAACAAGTGTTAAGGCGGTACCCCGAGCAAAAGGCCGCGCAAGCCGTTTTTTGTGCTGTTTTTAGGAGCTATATACTCGTTATTTAAAAAGAAATATCAATTAATAAAAATACATTAAATTTCTACATAATATAGATTCTAAAATGGTAGATTTAGTTTTTTTTTAAATGTTGTATATATTTCACTAATCTCCTTCCAAAAAACATAAAAATGAGAAATAATTATTGATATTATGCATCTCCTCGTAAAGTGTTCATTAATTATTTTTTGTACTAACACTAATGGATAGAGAATTTAATAACGAGAATTTTTGTTTTTATATTTTTTCAAAATACCAAAATTCGATTTTATAAAGGTTTTATTCTAAAATCTGGGCGTATTCACTACTGTAATTCATGCGCCACCAATGCCGCTAGACCAATAGGAATGCTCATATCTCATGCCGATTTTTTGGTCAGGGTACCGTCTTAAGTAAATTTTTTCGGACCGGTAAAAACACATCGGGAGTAGGTACAATTGACAAAATGTGTTCTCATTCATTTTTAGTTCGGGCCCCGAACGAATCATTTGTCCGTAGGTAATAGGGAGTAGGAAACGCCCGTAACTAAGGACTTCGTGCTTAGGGAGTAGGCCCCCAGATGCAGCCAACCACTGGACTGTATTTTACACGGAGCGACAAGCCTTTGCAGATATACCAGTAGGTATAAATAAAAATAAAAAAGTTTTGTTTATATTTACATAATTTAATAATAATAATAATGCAAATAATATGTAATATTACAAGTTATTTTATTATTTTTTCGTGCCACTTGATTATTTCGCCTTCTGAAACAAAACACGGTGCTTTAATATTATTATCAGTTAGTACAAATAAGATTTTTAAACACCCACCCATTTTTATTTCATGCTACATAATTTTATTTATCTAGTAGTAGATACGCTTCGATCGACAATCTATTGAACACGTAATTATGACACGACATCCTGCGAAAACAGCCCGATTCAAACAGTAAAACGGCCATCACTTTTGAACGGCTGAACCAATTTCTCATTAAACATAGCTAAGTATACTCTCGATAAAATCAAACAAAAAAAAACGAAATCAAAATCGGTTCATCCGTTTAGGAGCTATGATGTCACAGACAGATACACAGGTACACACGTCAAACTTATAACACCCCTCTTTTTCCGTCGGGGGTTAAAAATATCAGTTTTCGAATGGAAGGAATAAAATAACGAAGGTATTTTTATGAAAGAAGCCGTCTACGTATGTAGTATAAAAAAGTGCCTTTAGGTTAACTACATTTTATTCCGTAAAAAGCTTCTGTGGGAAGGCCACAGATGCGAAACCGCGGCAAAAGTTTGTTGAAAATAATATTTCCGAATGTATTGAGAACAACTTTCTGATAACCGCAGCATCCTGCAGTTATCAGAAAGTTCTCAGGGTTGGATGTAAATACCTACTGTTTGCGCGGGCAAACATGTCTGACCGCCTCTTTGCAAGTTCGATATTTGAAATTTAGAGAGCAGCTTCTAAAAAAAAACACAGTCGAACATAGAACCTCCTCCTTTTTGTGCAATAATAAAATATGGAATCAACGATTCGACGAAGAGGTAGGCAAATTAGTTCTATATACCCTTTATCTTATTTCCCACCGCCGCCTCCGCCGTTGGCTCCTGCACCAGCACTGACACCACCTCCCATCCCTGCCCCAGCACCACCTTCGGCACCACCGTCGCCATTGCCTAAAATAAATTCATCAGCATATTTTTTTTTTTTTTTAAACTTCATGCACAAAGGTAAAATGGCGGACTTAATGTCTTAGGCATTCTCTACCAGGCAACCAAGGGTGGTGATTTTATTTGCACTCTGGGGTTGTACTTTAACGTGTCAACGCCATCATGGATTCCGCTGTGAAAAAGGGATAGTGCTCTTCGCCACTATAGCTCCGTCTCTCTCTCTCTCATTGGAACATCATTAGTTTTGACACGTCAGAGTAAGGCCCCAACTTCTGTCCGTGGACGAGCTCGTGGCTAAATAATAACAGCCGCACTGGTCAATCATCAAGATTAAGCAACGCTTGACGAGGTCGGTCCGTGGATGGGTGATGATTTCAACATACCGAGTTTCCTCCGTGCCTCGGCAAACACGTTAAGCCGTTGGTCCCGGCTGTCATTTGAAGATCTTTGACAGTTGTTACGGGTAGTCAGAAGCTTGAGATCTGACACCAGTCTTGCCAAGGGGTACCGTGTTACCCAGTTACTGGGTTGTGGAGGTCAGATAGGCAGCCGCTCTATGTAAAACACTGGTACATAGTTGAATCCGGTAAGACTGGAAGCCGACCCCAATGTGTTGGGAAAAGGCTAGGCAGATTGATTGTTTCTGTCCGTATATTTTTTTACTGATTGCACCTTATAAGACTGCATAGCTACGTACGGCACAGGCCTTCGCTCTCTACGTGAAAGAGGATGGGCTGTAATACATTACGCGGACCCAGTGCAGTTTAGTGGATGTCTTTGAATTTTTCTAGGACAATTTCATCAGAATTTTCTCCTTCACCGTTTTGATCGTGATGAAATAAAATTACACAAAGTAACTGCATGTTTTCGAATCGATGACTCGTCAATCCTATAAATCTTAAACTGAAACATATAATTTTTTAACAAAATATTTGATCTATGTTACCACCACCTGCAGCTCCAGCGCCGCCACCAAAGTTAAAACCAGCACCACCTGAAAATATACAAAAATACATATTAACTAAGGATTTAGAGCGACGCCTCCAACAGTGTTATAAACGTGTCCACCTACTGAGCCCAAACAGTATGATTAAATGGACCACGACACGAAAAGAAAAAGAACCGTGTAAATTCTTTCTTCGACATTCCTGTTAGCTTCGCATCTCAATCTTTTATCCGGGTTCCCTATTTGAAATCTAATGACTTTAGATCGAATAACACTTACTCGAAATCGTTCACTCGAGAGTACTTGAAATCGATAAATTATGAGCGTGACAGTTCACTACCTCGATGCATCAAAATCTCGAATAACTAGAACCTCGAATCATCGCTTGCGGAGGCCCATTATCTTGAAACATAATTTCTCGACCGACCATCTAATCGATTTACAACCGAGAAGAGATGAGTTTTTAACCGACTTCCCAAAAAGAGCTCTATGTTCGACTGTATGTATTTTTTTTATGTAGGATCACCAATTTCTCCGTCAATGTTTTTTGTGTTTGAAAGGGTGGTTTCACTATCATCAAGTTAGTATCAGATGATGGGATCGCATAGAAATCGAGGAAACTCAACACAAAATTACTTTCTTTTCCTAAGTCGGCGTCGAAAACGAAAAATAATAGGTACCAACGAGAGAACTAAATTATGTTAAATTATGTTTCAAGATAATGGGCCTTCGCGAGCGATGATTCGAGGTTCAAGTTATTCGAGTTTTGATGCATCGAGGTAGTGAACTGTCGCGCTCATAATTTTTCGATTTGAAGTACTATCGAGTAAACGCTTTCGAGCAAGTGTTATTCGATCTAAAGTCTATCGATTTCATGTACGGAACCCCTTTTGCCAACCAAAAACCATCGTTTTAAGACTCGAGAAGCGTAAAATGTTAGTAAAAATGCTCTTACCCTCAGCTCCACCGCTGCCCCCACCGCCTTGTTGCATGCTCTGAAATGTTACAATTACGAAACTTAAGTGGCAGTGGGCAGGGCACATTGCTCGCAGAACGGATGGCCGATGGGGCAGAAAGGTTCTGGAGTGGCGACCGTGAACCGGAAGACGTTGCGTTGGAAGGCCTCCCACCAGGTGGACCGATTACCTCGTGAAGGTTGCGGGGATCCGCTGGTTGCGAGACGCACGGGACCGGTCAATGTGGCGACGCTTGGGGGAGGCCTATGTCCAGCAGTGGACGTCTTTCGGCTGATATGATGATGATGAGTGACACTCGCAGGGTTAAGACGAATCGATTGACGTAAGAACCATCAAAATCGGCCAACGCGTTTGGCCTCTAGAACGCCACATAGGAAAAAACTTACATACATAGACTGATAAACACATCACCCTAATTCGGCAGTCGGGTAAAAATGTCGCTATGCTATACAAAATCACAAGAACAGTACTTACATTGCCAAACATCATCACCACAAGGCAGATCATGAATAAATTCTTCAACATTTTGATTGAGTTCCTCTTAGTTTTTGATACTGAGTGAATACCATGGGCTGACCGTTGTATTTATATCTGGTTATAACCCACGAGTGTGTTGCCAGAGATGTTATCTTTGAAATTATGATGGAAAAATAATTGTTTAATTAAAAATAGATATGGCAGTTTATTTGTTTAGATTGTTTTACATGGAATATAATGCTGTTCTAAGTGACGTTGCACCTAGAAAATGTTTTATGTATCTGTCTATATACACGTCTTCGATTATTATCCATAAAGGAAAGCCCATGTATAATATCTTTAAAAACTCTAGATCGAAAGGCCGACGCAGAAACTTTCAAAATGCGCCTGGACTTTTGGGAAAAAAGACCAGGAGGTATGTGATTTTTACCTCACCAAAAGCAGTGTAGTCCCCGTGACCTCTTAAAAGACCATCCCGAAATCCCCTCTGTGCAACGCCTGTTAGGACATATCCCTGAGGAGACTGCAAAGGGGTCTGTAAACATACTGGGCATTCTGCTACATTATGAAACTTGATGATTCGGTAGTATTTTTATTTGGTGAGCTCTTTTTCTACTCTTATTCATCTCAAAAGAAGAACAATTCAAACAAGAAAAAAACTTATCTATCATCATCAAGATAAATAACTTATAGGTATTTTTTTTGCGTTATGGACACCGACTTCCAAAAAGAAAGTTATTTTTCGATTTATAGTTTTTAATTTGGAAGTCGATAGTATTTTTTTATAAAAAAGATTTTTTATTTTTCTCTTTTTTGTTGTTCCTATCTAATAGGCAAGTTTTTTAGTAAGGTACCTATAATGCCAAAATAGATTGAATATCATGAAACTTAAACATAACCGGTGAAATGAGAGTGTACCAAGGTGAACTGTACACATCTGCGTACCCCTTTAGAGTGTACTGGCGTGATGTTATGTTATGAAACGGTATAAATAATAAACAGACATGCGATTGCAGCAATCCCGAGAGATTTTCCGTTATTTATTGACGAGTTCTGTTGTATATCTTCGAAGTTCTTAATCAGATCTTTACCAAATTAAAAGGGGATCAACTTCGGAACATACTCTTCAAATAAAACTTGCGACCCACGGATGGCCCTCAAGTTAAAGGGGAAAATTTACAAGTCCGTGATTAGACCTGTCGTAATGTACTCGTATGGATCAAAATGGTGGTCAAATGGGCTGTGAAAAAGATGGAAGAAAAGAGATTGCATGTAGCAGAGATGATAATGTTGAGATGGATGTGCGGAGTGAAGAGAATGGATAAAGTGAGAATAGAGGATGTTTGAAAGTGGCGCCAGTAACAGAAAAGTTGAAAGGAAAGCGTTTGTTCTGGTATGGTCATGTGACGAGGAGGGATGTAACGCATGTTACTAAAAGAGTTATGAATATAGATGTGGATGGATGGAGAGGGAGGGGACGGCCACAGAAAAGATGGATGGACTGTGTGAGGAGTGATATGAAGGAAAAGGGCGTCAGTGATGGAGTGACGGGGGACAGGACGGTATGGGAGAAGAAAAGATGTTGCGCCGACCCCAAGTAACATGGGACAAGGGCAGGAAGATGATGACTTCAAATAAAAGATTTTCAAAATCGGTTCAGAATTGACGGAGATATCGGTGAATAAAAACAAACATAAAGTCGAACATAGAACCTCCTCCTTTTTAGAAAGTCGGTTAAAAATAACATTTAAATTTTCTGCATTTTAAATAGTTTCACACATCGTTGGCTTATTGGTTAAAATACTCGTAATATGAGTGATGATTGTGCATCAGAAGTTGTCACGCGACGCATTTAAACCATTGTTAGTACTCGTATAAAAATATTTACTATGTGTGGATGAGTTTTCTATTATTTCCTTTTTAATTGCGATGACTGTTTATTTTTAATGATGTAGGACTCATTTATACGAGGGACGAGGTGTAATTACAACTTCAAGGTGTGTCGAACAAACAAGCGCAATTTTAGCGCGCTAGCTGTGTAATCTTTTTAGGGTTCCGTAGCCAAATGGCAAAATACGGAACCCTAATAGATTCGTCATGTCTGTCTGTCTGTCTGTCCGTCCGTATGTCACAGCCACTTTTTTCCGAGACTATAAGAACTATGCTGTTGAAACTTGGTAAGTAGATATATTCTGTGAACCGCATTAAGATTGTCACTCAAAAATAGAAAAAAATCAATAAATTTTGGGGGTCCTCATACTTAAAACTGAAACTAAAAAAAAACAATTTCCATCAAACCCATACGTGTATCTATGGATAGGTCTTCAAAAATGATATTGAGGTTTCTAATACAGTGTAAACTCTTTATAACGAAACTCGAGGGACTGAGCATTTTTTGTCGTTATAGAGAGTTATCGTTATATGGAGTGAACAAAAAAAAACCAAATTAATAAGAATTTTTAATACAAGAATTTTTAATTGTATGTATGTCTTAGATAAGGCCATATTAACAGTTTCAAAGTAGGTTTACGACTGATAATACGATAGGTACCCAGTATGCTTGGTCGAAGACCATCACTTCCGAGAAAACAATGCGTCATACTGCACGTGTACAAGGCAATTAAGGATAACAAAAGCTAGACCGACCTCGGATGTTTCGGAGCTTCAAAGTCTTTTGTTACCTGATAACATAACATAAACAATAATACCGATAATAAATATTTACTGTCTACAAATATGAACACATTTCTTCGTAATAGAGAATGGCGTATCGCTATAAAGAGTGTTTCAATATGTGAGTTTTAACGCAAACCAACCAACTTGGGCTCACTCCAACGTTATAGGGAGTTTATCGTTATAAAGGATAACGTTATAAAGAGTTTACACTGTATCAATATTTTCTAAACTGAATAGTTTCCGCGAGAGACACTTCCAAAGTGGTAAAATGTGTCCCCCCCCCTCTGTAACTTCTAAAATAAGAGAATGATAAAACTAAAAAAAATATATGATGTACATTACCATGTAAACTACCACCGAAAATTGGTTTGAACGAGATCTAGTAAGTAGTTTTTTTTTAATACGTCTTAAATCGTAAACCGCAATTTACCAAGTACCTTTCAATTTACCAGGAACCCTTCGTGCGCGAGTCCGACTCGCACTTGGCCGGTTTTTAATACATTTTCTAAAGAATCTTCATCATGATCAGCATTGTTCGCACTATTTGCGTCTTAGATTTACCTGACATTTGGAATAATACAAGCTGTGTGCCCGATACGATTGCCCATCGGCAAGCATGACGAACTTACATGACCTTTCGGGACAAATTCTTCGAAAATCTCTTTCATATTTCAAAATCTCACTCTCTTTTGCATGCTTTTAGGTCTAGTGGTTTCTAAGTAAGCGTTGTTTATTAGTAAATGAATTGGATAGGTAAAATATTAATCAGATTTTTGTGTGTTATTTTTATGAACGTATCGTGGGAATATAAACTTAAGGTTACACTAGTCGAAAATTCTTCCAACAAACGTAGTCTGGCGATTTCTCCACTGTTTGAGAATGTACGTTCAAAATAAAAAATTATATCAATTTTTCTCATCATTATCTAGCCCTGTATGGAAATAGAAAAGTAAAAATATACAATATTTGAAAGTTATGAGCGTCGAAAGTTCCATATTTCAACACAAATTTTAACGCATCTTTGGGCGGAAATAAATACCATAAGAAGAAGGAAAATTGCAAAACGGCCTCCATACAGGGATATATTAGTAATTCAACAATGCAAATAATTTTAGTTTGAAAATATACATTTAGTAGTTTTGTTCATGATATCTAGCGTCCCAAAGATCTGTTTATAAAATTTCCCGCGCTCGTTTTCGTCCTAAATCATCATCCATTTCGCTATAAACTTACAAAAGTGCTAATTCGTACGAGAACTAGCTTCTTACTGCTCATCACAGCATCAATCTCTTTCGCACGTGTTGTCGAATGAGACAGCATGCATTTTAACACAATATAATACGTGCCGTCGACTAGGTAAACCTTAACTATAATAATAAAATGTTAGCGAAGGCTTATCTTCACTACTAAACTTGACATTCATGTTATTTACAAGAACGTGACTAATAAAAACTGTTGTGATTCCTTGGGTAGTACAACTTTAAATTATCTTCTTCGCATTGCGTAAAATTAATTTTGAGCATTTCATTGTTCCAGGTATACCAATGTCGGAGAAGTTCAGCTTCTGCCTCAACACTCTCCTCTCAGACATCGCCACAAAGCAGCCCTCACTCCGCGAGGAAATCATCACAGCCCAAATTGAACTTATGTCCAACCTGACAAAGCTCATAATTACTTGTCACGAAAGCAAGGACTATACCAGCACGATCTCTAAATTACAGCTGTGCAAGAGCACTATACCTGTGCTGATAGGTCTAGCTCGTTCCATGGGTCGGTATGCTACAGTGGACCCGCCTCTCCTCTGTCGACTATTTCCCCAGCCGCCAAGTCCCGTCAAAACTAAAGAACCTGAACCAAACTTCGAGTACTCTACCTTGGATAAAAAGAGGAAGTTCAACCAATTCCGACCGATCATTCCAAGGTCTTTATCAGGGAACCTGAACCCTCATAACGAAAATTTGTTAGAACATGGAAACGATACTGTGGACAGTACTGGAGGGACTTTGAAACGAGGATCCCTTCATAGTTATAACTCGGTTCCGTACGACCCTACGACGTACTTTTTCCACAAGTTCGGATCTAGTTTCAACCAGTTCCCTTACATGAGGTTCTCGGAATCGCCTGAGAAGAGGATCAACGTGCAGTTTTACGTGACGTATCTGCAGTCGATCTTGTCGTTGGCGAAGAAGCTGCTTACCAAAGATTTGCTGGCGTTTTTGGATGAAGAAGCAGAAGATATTTACGCGTCGGGACAGATTCAGGTATGCCTGCCATGAATTCCCCTTCTATTTTGTTACTTTATACTTAACTAGCTGACCCCCGCGGCTTCGCTCCCGACAAAATTATAGCCTATGTTACTCGAGAATAATGTAGCTTTCCATAGGTGAAAGAATTTTTGAAATCGGTCCAGTAGTTTCGGAGCATATTCGGTACTAACAAACAAAAAATCTTTCCTCTTTATAATATTGGTATAGACTAATATTATAAGAGGTGAAATTGTATACTGTTTCCGATTTTTTTTCATATGTGACAGGCTACAGAATTTAGATTTTTAACTAACAATTAAAATGGTAAATCTGTTTTTTTTTAGACAGAAAGATTGACATATTATACGCCGGCACTTTATGCGGCCTTAAATTATGAGAATTATTTTCATTGCATTGAGTATTTTCTAGGTCAATGATGTTGAATGATTACATGGGAGTTAAATATTACTGGGTTAAAGTTTATTGAAATAAAATTTTGTACATAAAATGTGAATACCCTAAACTAGTGTTAACTGTGTCTTAGGCATAAGGTACACCCCTGCCTAACCCTACGCGAAATGTAGGCGTGATAATATTAAAATGACAATTTTATATTACAGGTGTTTCCTTACAAATCTTTCTCGGAAACCTTAAACCTGGTGATGGTGACTCTTCTTAGAGAACTGCTGCAGCATCAGAAAGATCTGCCCGGACCTTTCACCAAAGATGTTCAGGTGAGTTTACAGCTAATAATTTAGAGAACAAATTGAAATCACTGGCAATCTTTCAGAAGGTGAAATCACACTAAAATTATAAAGGCGAAAGTTTGTGAGTGTGTGTTTGTATGTTACTTCTTCACGCTCAAACGGCTGGACAGATCTGGATGAAATAGTCTGGCACATAGGATACTTTTCATCCTATGTGCTACTCCAGACTATAACCTATATCTGTGCCAAAGGAGAATGCCCATTTTGTAAGGTTACTTGGGCCCCTTTGAAAAATGGTTGTATCTTGATGAATTTAGTTGTATATTGTAGAAAAAACATGTTATATTCATAATTAGAAAACATTTTTTATTTATTTTGTGGGGTTCACGAGATATAACGATGTTTCTGTTCTTGAAATGAACCCTTATTACAATGCAATAAGGTGCATACAAATGTCCAAGTGAAGGAACCTGATCTGTTGTTGTCTGTACATATAGAGTAAAGGACACGGATGGAAAATAACACAAAATTTAAATCCTATTATTGTCTAATATTCAAATCGCAGACACGATACCTCATAAGGGGCCTGTGTATGGGCAATCTCCTTTCATCCAGATCCGTTCAGCCAAATGGCAAAATACGGAACTCTTATAGATTCATCATGTCTGTCTGTCTGTCTGTCTGTCCGTCCGTATGTCACAGCCACTTTTTTCCGAAACTATAAGAACTATACTGTTGAAACTTGGTAAGTAGGTGTATTCTGTGAACTGCAATAAGATTTTCACACAAAAAAAAGAAAAAAAACAATAAATTTTGGGGGTTCCCATACTTGAAACTGAAACTATTTTTTTTTCATCAGACCCATACGTGTGGGGTATCTGATCGGTCTTCAAAAATTATATTGAGGTTTCTAATAGTATATTATGCAACTAGTGAATAAAAGACGGATTTAAAGCGAGGGCTATAGATGAATCAAGAGCAAGTGAAGGATTCTAACGACTGAATCACGACCGCAGGGAGTGATTCATGATGATTGAATCACGAGCATAGCGAGTGATTCAAGTGTTAGAATCATGAGCGACGCGAGTGATTCATGGCCCTCGATATAAATCCGTTTTATTCAAGAGTTGCATACTATATTCTATACCATGACTTCGAGAAAAAGAAAGATTTAAGCGAAAAGCACAAGGAATATAACGAGTAATAAATAAATAAATGGTTTATTACCTTCAAAATTTACATAAAATGTGAAACCCTGATCCCTGAGCTAGGTAACAGCACCTGTGTTTCAGGGGCCAGTGACCACCTCCGTTACGTTACATAATTATAATTAATTAAATACCATTGCAATTAATATTAGAATTACAATACAAACAAGTATTCAATAAATATCTTAGACTAAAATCAAAATCATTATTAAAATCCTAAATAACAAAGTCAAAATTAAAATCGAAGAAGGAGTTTGTGTATCGAGTATTTTTTGCGCAAGGAGGCGCAAGGAGGTTACATAGCATTGAGATGGACGTCTAATACATTGGTGTGTTCCAAATTCAAACACCAAAACAGTGATTAAAAGTGCTTTTTACTCACTGTTTTCAGTGAATAAAATAAGCTTTTTAGAGGGGGAATGGTATAAAATATTTTTTTTCTAAACTGAATAGTTTGCGCGAGAGACACTTCCAAAGTGGTAAAATGTATGTCCCCCCTCTGTAACTTCTAAAATAAGATAAATGATAAAACTAAAAAAAATATATGATGTACATTACCATGTAAACTTCCACCAAAAATTGGTTTGAACGAGATCTAGTAAGTAGTTTTTTTTAATACGTCATAAATCGTAAACCGCAATTTACCAAGTACGAAACCCTTCGTGCGCGAGTCCGACTCGCACTTGGCCGGTTTTGTAATAGTCTTTATAATAAAAGAACATTGATTATTTATAGAGTTACGTGTACTATTGCTATTAATATGTACTAGCTTTTGCAAGCGGCTGTGCTTTGGCCAAAATAAGAAAATTCGAAAAAGGTATTTTCACAAGAATCGGTTTTTCTAATTATCTTGCGATATTTGTGCAATTTTCCCCTAAGGCTTTCACTCTTAAGGATTATGGCCTGAAGACGGTCCAGGCCATAATTCTCCAGAGTGAAAAACCGCCTTTAGCGATCAATTAATTGAATTTGCTGCGTCAGACGGTAGAAAGTTTGTATGGATATGTGTATGTTTGTTAGTCAATCACGCTAAAACGGCTAAACGAATCAGGATGAAATTTGGCCCAGATATATATTATAGACTGGAGTAGCACATAGGATGAAAAGTGTCCTATGTGCTATTCGCATATTTCTCCAAGCAACCCCAATGCATGTTTGTTTTCATACAGCCTTTCATGTTAACCCTACCCAACTGTATTACAGGAATTCGTCAAATGCCTCTTCCTCAGCGGTCAAACAGAACTTCAGAGTCGTCACCATGACGCCTCAGAGAGAGAAGACCGAGAAAGTAACTTCGCTACTGTCAACAAATTCAAGGTCAATGTAATGGCGAACTCAGCATGCGTCGACCTACTGGTCTGGGCCATTGGAGATGAGACAGGTGATTCAGGACCTTCTTTTTTGTTGTATAAAGTTCAGATTTGAATGGTATTGGGCAATTTTGATGTAGTAACTAGGGCTTTAAGACAGGTGATACTAGAACCTTTGTGATATATGATAAGGATGAGATTTGAATGAGGGTACTGCGTTTTTAGGGTTCCGTAGCCCAATGGCAAAAAACGGAACCCTTATAGATTCGTCATGTCTGTCTGTCTGTCTGTCTGTCCGTCCGTATGTCACAGCCACTTTTTTCCGAAACTATAAGAACTATGCTGTTGAAACTTGGTAAGTAGATGTATTCTGTGAACCGCATTAAGATTTTCACACAAAAATAGAAAAAAGACACAAAATTTTGGGGGTTCCCATACTTGAAACTGAATAATTTTTTTTTCATCAGACCCATACGTGTGGGGTATCTGTGGATAGGTCTTCAAAAATGATATTGAGGTTTTTAACATTTTTTTTTTCTAAACTGAATAGTTTGCGCGAGAGACACTTCCAACTGTTAAAATGTATGTCCCCCCCCCTCCCTGTAACTTCTAAATTAAGAGAATGATAAAACTAAAAAAAATATATGATGTACATTACCATGTAAACTTCCACCGAAAATTAGTTTGAACGAGATCTAGTAAGTAGTTTTTTTTTAATACGTCATAAATCGTAAACCGCAATTTACCAAGTACGGAACCCTTCGTGCGCGAGTCCGACTCGCACTTGGCCGGTTTTTTTTGGTCGAGTAACTGGAACTTTTGCATTGGTTTTTACTTTTAATGTTGATATTAGACTGAAAGTATTGGGGAAAATTTTGGTCCAATAACTAGAGTTAACAGAACTGACAGAGTAACTTCGCTACTGTCAAGTAGTTCAAAATCAATGTTATGCCGAACTCAGCCTGTGTTGATCTACTGGTCTGGGCTATTGGAAAGGAAACAGGTGATTCTGGACCTTCTTTGAATATAGACTAGAGTTGATATTGGAATTTAATGGGGAAATTTTTCGTGAAGTAGAAATTTTATACTTATCTTAAGGTTGAGATTTGAATGGGAGCATTGTGGAAATTTTTGTTCTAGTAACTGAGGCTACCGGTAATGAGACAGATGATTCTTAACCTTCTGTGTTTTAGAACAGAGTTGCTATTGGTGTAGGCGTAATACAGAGATTTTTTTGTTGGGGCTATAGACAGATGATTCTTAACCTTCTGAATTTTAGAATAAGGTAGAAATTAGAATGAAATAAGCGAGGAAGTTATAGGCGTACCTTGTATTTAAAATGCTGTGTCGTTCTTCTGTCATAATTTCATCTCTATGTTTATTTAAGTATTTATTATTTGTTGTATTATACTTATATACCTCTGTTTTATGTATATATTTAAATCTTTTAACTTATCTATTTATTAATTTAATATACTTAGTCAAGTTTCTAAAGAACCTAACCTAACCTTCTATTTAAAATATTGTAAGTGATTAAAACAGTTTTAATTCATCCGCTACTGCATCTGGTCCTATAAAATTGGGAAAAGGCAGGCAGTTTTTATTTTTTCTACATGCTATTCTGTTTTTTTTTTTTTTTTTTTCCTTTTTTTTTCTTTGGAATCTTGACACTTTCTTATAATCTATGTACCTATTGTATTATTCCAGTGGACGGGGACTATCACCTACCAGCTCTTATAAACGCTCTAACAATATTAATAGGTACCGGAGTGCGTGTTGAGTGACCCCCTGTGCTAATTAACCCCCAGCATACTAATAGTAAAAGAACTTTTGCTTTCACAATGCAAAAAAACGTTTTAAATACACAGGGGCGTACCTAGATACTAGCTACGCCCCTGTGAAAAGGTTTTTTTTTTTTTTTTTGGTAAGTTAAATTCATAGATAAGTGTCATGTAAGGCAATGTCAATGTAAGGAATTGGTCACGTGACCGTTCGATTGCGTTTGACATTCACATACATGTTTGTAATTTTTGCAAGCTTTTATTTAACTTGCAATGTATGTATGTAAGTGTGTTCGGGTCAAATCTTGCAACTGAAATTTAAAGCAGTTATCCTCAACCGATTAGGATTACATTTTGCATACACGTTTAGTTTGGGTGACAATGCATGGTTAGCTAAGTGACATTCTAAATCCAATATAGTTGAAGGCCCAAGATGGCGAACTAGTTATTTTTGTGCACTGCCACCAAATGAATGGTTTGCTGAGATGAAAACGAAAAAAGCTTGTATTATAAAAATATTTTTAATGAATAATTTTCAATAGCTCAGGACATAATTATGTTCATGGAAAATGTAATGACCAGGTTTTCTTTAGCCGCTAAGATCAAGCATAAACTGCCAGACTATCACATATATAATAATACTAGCTTCTGCCAGTGGCTTTACCCGCCTGAAAAAAGCAAATAGCCTATGTCCTTCCTAGGGTCTTAAACGATGTCCATACCCAATTTCATCTAAATCGGTTTAGCGGTGTAAGAGTGAAACGGTAACAAACAAACAAACTCACATTCGCATTTAAAACTAAAACAATAGCTATACCACTGGCTTTTGCAAGCATATAAACTATCTAAAAACTGTTTATATCTTATTTATTTATCTATTTACTAATCAGTTCCAATTATATGCCTTACTAATTCATATAATGATGTAAATAATATTTATTTTATTTGTGTATTTTTATTTGTTTTATATTTTTTGGGATTTTATGACAAAAAGAGCCATGAGCTGGATTAAGATTGGCTGTTATGAGATTTTATTGAAAACTTCAGATTCTATTGCAACTTTTTTATGAAGCTATTTTAGAATTTAATTTATCTTACAGTGAAAAAATTGTTTGATATACTGTTATTACTGACTGCTTCGTGAAGGAGCTCATGGCACAGCCGCACGGGTCGATCATCAAGGTTAAGCAACGCTTGACGAGGTCGGTCTGTGGATGGGTGACCATTTTCAACATACCGAGTTTCCTCAGTGCCTCGGAAAGCACGTTAAGCCGTTGGTCCCGGCTGTCATTTGAAGATCTTTGACAGTCGTTACGAGTAGTCAGAAGCTTGAGATCTGACAGCAGTCTTGCCAAGGGGTGCCGTGTTACCCAGTTACTGGGTTGTGGAGGTCAGATAGGCAGTCGCTCCATGTAAAACACTGGTACTTATCTGGCAGCCGGGCCCAATGTAGTTGGCTAAAGGCTAGGCAGATTGATACTGACTGCGTCGTGGTTGCAGCGTGAGGACCTGGGATCGATTCCCGGCTCGGGCAAAGTTGAAGACACGGTTGGAGAAGCGGTTGAGCGCGGCTGCTGCGCTTTTGCGCTGGTTCGATGCCCGCACAGTACAAATATTTGTATGGCCTACAGATAGTTGTTCCGAATCTGAGGGTCGATTTCACCAATGAAACTAATCGCGATTAGTTCAACTAAACTCAGTTTACGCAAATGCTGCGTTCTGATTGGTAGTTTTTTAGCGGTCTCACAGTATGGTGTATTTGCATAAACTGAGTTTAGTTGAACTAATCGCGATTAGTTTCATTGGTGAAATCGGCACTGAGTGTCTTGTGTATGTAAGTTTACGTATTTGTAAATGCACCCACGATACAGGAAGAAATACCTAGTGTGGGGCAACGTTTAAAAAAAATGTTGATGAGTGTTTCCATCTGGGCTTTTTCAATAGCAGCCCGGAGCTTGAGTTTGTGGCCGGTTGAAGGCGAGGCTCACCCCCTTTTACATGGGACTGTTACATTACTGCAGCGGCCAGCAAAAGAGGCATTGATGGACGAAACGTAAGTCCATCAATGCCTAGTTGTGGCCAAGGCTCGTATAGTACTTTTCTCAAATAATGCGCGGGAATTTAAACTAAGTAGTACCTAGAACTCATTTTGTCAAATATAATTACTTTACAATGCATGTCCTCGAAAAGAGCGGTTTTCCAAGCAGCCAAACTGTGCGGAAAGTGTCACTTTTTTTCACTAGTGCTTTTTACTTTCCTGTATTTTTTTTATTTTTAACGCCAACGTCAGCCCGACGCATAGAGTTTTTATTATTTGAGAAAAGTTTTAAAAATTAGTTATGTAAAGATTATCATTCATAAAAAAGGTAAAATAAAACTAATACTTCATTTTAGGCGTTTTTAATTAATTAACATGTAGATTTTGATCAATAAATTAATTATAAATATTCATTAAATATGTTTGGCAGAACGTATATTGTGCTCGTGCCTTATAGCGTTACGATGTGACAGCTATTTACACATGCGCAGTAGATATACCTGAGGGACTATTAGTTAATCTGTGGATATGCTGAACGCGCTTGAAAAAGCCCGCCATTTTATTAATTTCATTTTATTAATTTATTTATTTCCTCGCACAATGCATAGTAAAATGTTGTATGATACACGTACGTAAGCTGATTTCCGACTCGTGTCGATTTAACCACTCACTCGCTTCGCTCGCTCGTGAATAAAAATGCCACTCATCGAAAATCACCTACCTTCCGCACTTGTATCATAAATAACTATTTTAAAATCAATGACAAACAACGAACAACAATATTTTTGCCCGCGATAAAGTGTTCATTTGTATTTTTTTTCAATAAACAGCTTTCTATTTGCAAGCCTGTCCGAAATTTAAATAAAACCTTTGATATGTTACCTCCTTGGTTGCCATGTTACGCAGTACAAGATCGTTCGATTTTTAAATTGCACGACAGATATAAGTTTTCTATGTAATTTATTTGGCCGCTAAACCACGACATATACAACTTTTGCCGGCCGCTGCTCGCAAGTTTTTGGCCAGTACAGCAATTTCGATTTATCTCGAAGAAGTACATACATACATAAACTCACGCCTTTTTCCCATGGGGGTAGGCAGAAACTACAGAACGCCACCTGCTACGATCCCTACATACTTCTTTTGCTTCATACACATCCATACATCTAGTCATACACACAAAATAATGCTCAAATTTCCAAGCATGTTTGAGAAAACATAATTGACTAAATATTGGTGTACTGGTGCGCCTTACCCTTTGGGGAATATAGACGTGGTTTATTTGTTGTTTTTTTTTTAATAGTAATTGTATTTAATTAGTGATATTACCTTGTAGGTGCGGACTCGTTATGTGGACGTTTGACCGAGAAGATAAACTCCAATCATAACCACAAGCTGATACTCGCACACATGCCGCTGCTTATGGTCTGTCTTGAAGTAAGTATTACCTCGAGGAGGTGGTGATTAAAAGTTGACTGTATTTTTACCCGACTGCCGAAGGAGGGTAATGTGTTTATCAGTCTATGTATGTATGTATGTATGTTTGTTCCTATACGGCGTTCCAGAGACCAAACGCTTTGGTCGATTTTGATGATTCATACGTCAATCGATTCGTTTTAACCCTGCGTGTGTCATAGGCTACATTAAAATTGGACAATAGAAAAATGGCGGATTTTTGGCGCCATATTGTGGGGGACCGAATATTTTTTTTCTTCCGAACTCATCGTGTGGGGTATCAAAATTAAGGGTTTTAAGAGGTGATTTCCAAAATATATGACACTTATATGCTTATATGTATCTTATTCGAAAAAAACTTAACTAAAAAGTTATATATAGTAGTTATAAGGCAGTTTTTATAGTTCAATGCCGTTACATTTACAAATAAAACTACCCAGCAGCCTTATTAAGTATCTGAATTCGGTAGGGCCAAGGGTATCTATGAAAGAGTATCACAAGTTCCCTGTAAATAATTAGGTACTGTCAAAAATTGTTGAACTCTTTCGAAAAGAGTATCTTCACCAATGAAAGCGTCCAATAATTTTTGCTGCTGGGCAAACAATGAAGAGTTAAAAGGTGTCGACTATCGCGGTGGAATCCGTCGCGCACCGATGCCGTGCCGTGCTCCGTTTTATGCTATGGAAATATACACTTAAGCAAAATTCGAATTTGTATTAGAATGTTTGTAGGAAAAATTGCCTGGGCGACCAAGCTCTGCTCGGGAAAGAATAGAGAAAACGATGATTTCTAAAAATGAAGCAAAAAAATTAGTATGCTAAATTTCATGAAAATCGTTTGAGCCGTTTCCGAGATTCAGATTAAATATATAAATATATACAAGAATTGCTTGTTTAAAGGTATTACATTATTTTTGCGACACTATGGTGCGTTTTGTCTTCTGTCACACAGAAAGAGTAGAACACAGCTAAATCAAATATATATTTGTCCAGCGCCTCAGCAAAGTAGCGATTCTATACGTCATTCGATTTTCAACTCTAATCGTGTAATAATAACATACATTTTCACAGGGCCTCGGCAAACTAGCGACGAAGTTCCCGACAATAGCGAACACTTCGATCTACTGCCTGCGCGACTTCCTCGTGACTCCCTCGCCGATACTCTTCAAGCTGCACAAGCTGGAGCTCGAGAAGACCGGTAAAGAACACATGAAAGTAACGCGTGAGTCTATGATCATTGTCATATCACCTGGGGCTATAGACAAAGTGACATTCTAAAATCAAAATTCAAAAGTCATTTCCTCAAATTAGGCTGAGTATCAGAACTTTTTGAATGTCGAAATTTTCATAAGACAGTTCTCCAACACACCATCACCACTTCCTAGTGTCACCACGACCTCGCCGACGTCGTGGTGCCTCCTCGTTACCTTTGGTTTGATGATGGCAAACTATGCAGATATTATGTGAAAATAGCATTATGACTGCGATCGGGAAACTATCCATCGGCAAAGTTTGCGTTCTTGATGAAAATAGCCGAATCACCAAATTGCCTGTAATAAAATCGAGGACGTACAACATTTGTTGATGGATTGTGTTAAAAATAAGATTGAGAGAGAAAAATTGGAAAGAGAGTATGGCTTGAACAGGTTAGATATTGGTTTAATTTAGACGATATTATCATACCCTAAGTCTGATCTAGCAAAACAACTTTGTAGGCTGGCAGTAATCTCACCCAAACGCATAAAAAAAATAGTAGATTAGTAGCCAAGGGCTGTCTATTGGCAGGCATCAATTGCAGCCCGAGATATTTATGCGCACGAGCGCAGCGAGGGTGCCTATAGTTCGAGGGTGCATTTGGAGCTTACACCCGAGCTTACTATTCTGCTTTACATCTCGATTGTGAGGTAAGTAGAAAAAACCGGCATTACAAGAAAAAACAATTAAAATTTTATTTTATTTTTTTATTAACGAAATTGAGCTTCGCCGTTCGATATTTAAAATTGATGACTATTATACTCACACCAAGACAAGGCTGAATAGCAAAGCGACCTCTTTGGTCATTGGGTTGAATGCATGATGTCTATTGCCGGTATGTTGGTTAGATGTACGCGAACTTTTGAAAGAAAGAAGTGTTTTTTTTAAATTACTTACCGCCCTAGGGCTTTTCTAGCTACATTATTACCCTAGAGCGCTAATTAGTCACCTACAAGCCCCATTTGGAATAATAAGAACCTACTTACCGAACATGAGAGATGTAAATGAAATTTTTTGTATGCGTTTGGGTGGCGCCCCAAATGGTTTAGATTCACAATCGGGTAGGGTAGGGTAGGTAGGGTAGATGAATGTTTGGTGTTTATGTAGTGTGATAGAAGTACTAATTTCACGCGGACGGATCCGCGAACGGTAGCTAGTCCCATATTTATTTTGGTATTTATGGATCGTTGTCGCTGATAGAATCTGACTTTGTCTGGAGTCTATTCGTTTCTGCCGTACGCTCCTCCTTAACAGGTGGGCAGACGACCTATCCCATATTATTCCTATCCTTGCTTTTCATTATTATCTATAAGTCCAACTTTATGCTGTGTAAATAAAGCTGATTTTAGATTGACTAACATAATTTTCATAGTTTATCATGAGTTTGGTTTTCATTTTCATAGTTTATCATGAGTTTGGTTTTCATTTTCATAGTTTATCATGAGTTTGGTTTTCATTCAAACATCAACAAGCTACATTTCCGAATGGACGGTAGAACCAAATATTATTAGTTTTAAATTTATTTATTTTTGACGTTCGAAAGTGCCGCTTAATGGCCTACTTGAATAAATAAATTTTGATTTTTGATTTTCATTTTCATAGTTTATCATAAGTTTGGTTTTCATTTTCATAGTTTATCATGAGTTTGGTTTTCATTTTCATAGTTTATCATGGTTTGGTTTTTATCACGGTTTCTTGATTTACATATTTCGAAATTACATTACGAATGCAGGATAGGAATAAAGGATGTGAGCAGTCCACAATAGAGGGGCAATTCTCGTATTTAAACAATCTGTTATGTTTATTTTCTTTTTTTTCGTCAAGAGTCACGAGAAACAAACACGTTGTGCAATAATTCAGCTCAATCGAACTCCTTGAAGTGGATTAAATGTAACTTGAAAGGTTCAAAACCTTCTCAAAATGTCGGAAAATTATCGGGTTTTTGACAGTTTGAGAAATTTTCCTTGAAAATACAGGAATTGCCCTTCAGTTGGTGGCAAATGGAAGAGGCCTTTGTCCATCAGTGGGAGTTCAACGGCCGGAATGACAATTTATTCTCCACATTAACCCAGTCAACGTTGCAGTCCAGGGCAAAGAGCTTCAAGGGCTCACAGAAAGTGGAGTACCTGTGAAGTCGACGCCTTTCGAGAAGCTTCGGGATGCTGCCATAGAGAATCTCTGTGTGGCGCTAGAAGCCGCCTTGACAGTGGACCCTTACTGCGTGCCTGCGCTCGTGGGCTCTGTGAGCAACCGGCTGTTCACTGCTGAGACTAGCGACAGGTGAGAATGGACTTTATTTCTTTTTTGATAGGGTTGAAGATGGTTTGGCAAGTTTCAGCGTAACAGTGACTCACTGTAAATAAATTATCATCAAAATCTAAGTCTTAATAAATTCAAATCATTCATTAAACGTAAGTTGTGCCAAAAAGCGTTTTATAGCATTAAAGATTACGTTGAGGATAAAACGGCTTGGGAGTGAGCTGCTCCAATTAATTTAAACTATTTTTTTTGTATTTTGCACCATGAATTTTGTTATTTTTTATTCACATTTTTTTTATTTGTTTTCTTGCAATGACAAGAATATTTACTTTTTAAAGTATTATTTTATTTTAATTATTGTGAATGTGAAGACTATGTGGATCATAATTTTGTTTCTAATTTTAATTTATCTTATTTTTTAATCATGGTCTGGCAGTTTGAGTAGTTTATGCAGCCTACCCGTATGTCCTTTCTTTGGTATTGTTCGTCGAATCGTTGAGCTCCTTAAATTCTGAGTTGAGCTGCTCGGTTATTGACAAATGCGTGCACTGACTGGACAAGTCCACTTAATCTGGCTGGTTCTTTCCTCAAAAGACCATTTCAGACATCAGTCTACATGGTCTTCACATGATCGAACCAAGATTTTGTCAGGACTTTAAAAGAGACTGTGACCTCTGAGTTTGTTTCGGCCTTTCTTCTCAGAGTAGTCAGATAGGAAACGCCGAACTCATCTAGTTTTAAAAAAAAATATGTTAGACATGTAAAAGTGTTTGTACAAACCAACTTACAGAAATAAAATCATTTATCATTATTTATCATTTATCAACTTTATACGCGTTGAAATAATGTTGAAAATAAGTTAACTGCTAGTGGTCCAATGAGTTGCTCATGATATGGTCATGAGCTGTTCACTGCTGAGACTAACGACAGATGAGAAAAAAATATCAACTTTGTGTCCGTAGAAATAAAGTTGTAAATTATTAAATGGAACAACTAGTTTATCCTCTCGATTATTATGGTTAAGTTTAATGGTCCCCTGGTTAAGGGTACCCTGTTACCAGAGACACTGTCCAACTTTTCTTAGTCAGTATTATCAGGGAAATAGTGGTGTACTTTCCCGTATTGTTAACCAACACACAGTTAATAGTAAAACTAGATACCGAATAGTAATATGGTAAATAGCTAATTGTGAACGATTGTTTCAGCGAATCATCTCTCATCAGTACAAACATAGTGATCATGTTGGGTCATGTGGCCGTCGCTCTCAAGGATACACCAAAAACAACAGATACAATACTTCAGTTCTTTCAACAAAGGTTCGATTTCTATATTCTCCTATACAATATTTAAACTTTTCTTACTACTGGATTGTACTATGATATTTAAGGTCCTTTATTCATGTTTCTTTTTATTAAATTACATTTTTAAATAATTCATAAAAATATAATAAAAAAAAAAAAATAGTATTATTATTCAAGTAATATTAACTTTCTACAAACTAGCATTTTCCGCACCTATACAGTTCTTTATAATTTACTTTCTTGATTTCAATTACGACCGCTGTGTTTAAAGCATAGACATACTAAATAATATGGACTGGAAAAACCTACGAAAAAAACGTGCCTACCTAAACCTCAAAATGTCTCATAAAATGGCCGCCGATTCTAAGGTTGTGTCAATCAAGCAACACACACACACTCACAAATCTCAATAATACAATATGTAAACAACCATTTGACAGCAGGACTACCACGAACACAACCACAAAATTCGTCACATAAAATGGCGAATATGGCACGTACCTACAACCGTCACTACGTCATAACAAAATTTTGCCATAATGAGCAACAACTGAAATATTGTTGTCTCTTTCATCAAATACGATTACTACATTAGAAAGAATGAAACAAAACGATGTTTCACATTCTGTATCGTATTTCACTCATATTTGTAAAAGCTAATGTATGTATAGAACATCGCGGCGCCTCCATATATTTCCTATCTCAATGGTTTAATGTCTTGGAATTGGAACCTATCAAAGTGATATTGGGTAAAATCCGTAAAATCTTATAGTTTATAGCAGCCTAAAAAAAACCGATTCAAGGCAATAATTTTCTATTATTTGCGAAGACTATCAGGGAATACAGACTTGATATTTATTTCCCAGGTTATGCCGCGCCCCCTCATCCCTGGACACGCTGATAGTAGACCAGCTGGGATGCATGGCACTGGCCAGCCCCGAGGGTCCCGCGCACGACGAGATCATGAGGATGTTCACCGTCATCACCGTGGAGGCTGCCAGCGCCGCGTACCATACCACTGATGACAGGAAGCAGTACAGGTAGGTAAATAGGGACTGTCTGATAGTTAACCAGCTGGGCTGCACGGGACTGGCTAGCCTCGAGGATCCCGCGCACGACGAGATCATGAGGATGTTCACCGTCATCACGGTGGAGGCGGCCAGAGCCGCGTACCAAACCACTGATGACAGGAAGCAGTACAGGTAGGTAGATAGGGACTGTCTGATAGTTAACCAGCTGGGCTGCACGGGACTGGCTAGCCTCGAGGGTCCCGCGCATGGCGTAATCTTGAGGATGTTCACCGTCATCACCGTGGAGGCTGCCAGCGCCGCGTACCATACCACTGATGACAGGAAGCAGTACAGGTAGGTAAATAGGGACTGTCTGATAGTTAACCAGCTGGGCTGCACGGGACTGGCTAGCCTCGAGGATCCCGCGCACGACGAGATCATGAGGATGTTCACCGTCATCACGGTGGAGGCGGCCAGAGCCGCGTACCAAACCACTGATGACAGGAAGCAGTACAGGTAGGTAGATAGGGACTGTCTGATAGTTAACCAGCTGGGCTGCACGGGACTGGCTAGCCTCGAGGGTCCCGCGCATGGCGTAATCTTGAGGATGTTCACCGTCATCACCGTGGAGGCTGCCAGCGCCGCGTACCATACCACTGATGACAGGAAGCAGTACAGGTAGGTAAATAGGGACTGTCTGATAGTTAACCAGCTGGGCTGCACGGGACTGGCTAGCCTCGAGGATCCCGCGCACGACGAGATCATGAGGATGTTCACCGTCATCACCGGGTGCTGATTCGGAAAATTAGGAATATTCTAAAATGGCAGTCAAAAAATTCTGGGGTGCAAATACCGAAAATGATGTGAATGTCAAAATCCATGACTGTTCAAGTAGGTCTATTTGTCGATAGCGAACTGTAGATTACTAGTGTCAATTCCTAGGTCCGGTACAGTGTTATTGGATATTCGAGTCAGGATTTGAGCAAAAAAAGCAATTTGGTTTCGTTCTATTACGTAGGACTTAAACATAACTATTCAAATGTGGTTTTATTTACTGTTTGCGAACCGTATACAAACTTGCGGGTCCAAGTTCGGTTGATGGATGTCATATGGCATCAAACTTTTGGTTCTAAGACATACCAGTTTCCTCACGAATTTCCATATTTGCTTTTATCACAGGCACGTATCTGGCGCAGTACTCAATGCTCTCGCCAACATAGCTGCCAACGTCCGTGGCACCTCAGCTCGACTCGAGCTACTGACGCGGTTGCTCGAGCTGTTCGTGCAGCTCGGGTTAGGCGGGGAGCGAGCTACGGATCGGTCGCCCGCGCCCGTGTTGAAGTCATCGGGCAGTGCGGGCAATTTGGGTGTGCTTATACCTGTTATAGCGGTGAGTAATGTTGATGTATACCTATCCTTGAATTATGCATTTTTTTTAAGGATATTATTTAAACAAGCGAAATAAATTTAAATTAAAGGTGTAAAAAATACTGAAATACTAAGTGAGGGACAAACAGTGGGCGAATACAAATGTATAAAACAGCGACTTGAAAATTCAAGTTTGTCGACGGAGGCCCTTCTTTTTCTGTCTGCAGGGTCTAAAGTAACCTTACATGAAGGAGATGACGGGAGCAAAGTTCGCTCGCTTTGCTCGCTCACTTCAGCTCCCGTCATCCCCTTCAAACCTAACCTATCCGTGTCGGGGTTCTCTAAGCTCCCGAGCTCGCTTCGCTCGCTCTTGGTCTAATTCGTTGTAAACACGAATACAACCGAACTCCTGCGCTGCAGAGCGATGTTGCCTTGATGGTTGTTCAGCTATTTTCAAAAGAATAATATTCTAAAATAGAAAAAATACAACCCCAAGTACAATTAAAGTATGTAACAATATTATTGACGCAGCTCACTAAAACTTCCTAAAAGGTATTACTCAAACCGGATAAATAGTTACTTACTTGGTATAATGTTCGCCCATTCAGTATATTTTTCCACCCGGTTAATAATTTCCCTTTTTTTACGTAGTGTTGCTGTGTTCTGGCTTAAAGATTTCCTTTATTTTAAGACACGCTGTTTATAAGATTTTGTCACTATCAAGTATTTTTGACACCACTCGATATGGTGTCATACATGCTTGACGCTATTTACACTTTTGTGTCGGCTCAAGTACCTGCAAAAGCAAGTAACTTTTCAGGGAACTTTGAAAACTTATTTACAAAAAAAACAGTTTATTGTGTCCATTTACTATCGGGGACTACCTCCACTAAAACCCACGCTATCAGAAACACACCAAAAACGACAGTCAAACATAGTATTTTGGGCGCACGGTTGGCGCAGTGGTTGAGCGATTGACTGCTGTGCTGCGTGTCGCGGGTTCGATTCCCGCACGGAACAAATATTTGTATGACCTACAGATAGTTGTTCCGGCTCTGGGTGTTTGTGTATGTGAGTTTATATGTTCGTAAACGCACCCACGATACAGGAAGAAATTTCTAGTGTGGGGCAAAGTTTAAAAAAAAAAAGAAAAAAAAAGAAGTATGAAAATATGCCATTTCTCTCAGTTTAATTTAATGTCACAGTGACAATGATAAACGTCGCCATTTTCAATAAGTTTAAGGTTGCCCTAGTCGAAGGCACGTACTATTTTGTGCGCGGGGTTAAAATGCATGCTATCTTATCCGACAACACGTGCGAAAGAAATAGATGCTGTGATGAGCAGTAAGAAGCTAGTTTGCGTATGAATTAGCACTTTTGCAAGTTTGTAGCGGAATGGATGATGATTTAGGACGAAAACGAGCGCGCGAAATTTTATAAGCAGACCTTTGGGAGTCTGGTCGTTTTTTCAGGATATCATGAAAAAACGACTAAATGTATATTTTCAAAATAAAATTATTTGCATTGTTGAATTACTGTGGGAATGTATGAATGTAAGGTGTTATTTAAGTGGCAACACTGTTGGAATAAGGGAATGTAAGATGATGGAGCGACAACACTGTATGAAAGAGCGAGCATGTGAGAGGACGCGATAAAAAAAAGACGAAAGACGTTATAAGTTGTAAGCGGTAAAGTAATGTAACGAATTTTACGAAGAATAAAAGAAATAGAAGTCAAAGTGTACTCAACCAGTTTTATTTCGAATATCCCATAATAAACACACTACATTACTAATCTATCCCTGTATGGTGGCTGTTTTGCAATTTTCCTTCTTCTTATGGTATTTACTTTCGCCCAAAGATGCGTTAAAATTAAAGTTGAAATATGGAACTTTCGACGCTCATGACTTTACTTTTTTTTCATACAGGGCTAAATAATGATGAGACAAATTGATATCATTTTTTATTTTGAACGTACATCGTCAAACAATACAGACTACGTTTGTATGAAAGAATGATCGACTAGTGTAACCTTAATGCTACTGTTGGCGACTGGCTGGTGCAACCTTTTTTGTTTATATATTAAACCTTTTAGCTATTTTGGTACTGACAATGTTTTTGGCATGTTATTTTTCAGGCTTTGGTGCCAGTATATATGTGATTTGAGTTTGTAACTATTATAAAATTAACAACGAGTAACTATCTAAAGTGTTTTCATTTTACATTATTATATAGTTCACCAATCGTCCGTAACAGGTACAGTACAACAACGCAGTAATTTGACATTCAAATAATATTATTTTCAACAGGTCTTAGTTAAAAGGCTACCACCAATCAGGAACCCGAAGCCTCGTCTTCACAAACTCTTCAAAGACTTCTGGCTATACTGCGTAGTCATGGGATTCACTGCGGCTGAATCAGGTACTTATACGTCTACTTTAACTAACGCTTTCACTTTGAAACTTTACTCTTTTTCAAACTTCTTTGACTTACCCACAAATAAAATTTATGCTAAGTAATGATTTACTGATGATTGGGATGCGCGGGCGCGGATAATTACACAAATAAATATATAATTTTTTAAACTGTTAAGGGCCACTTGCACGAAAAACTTAACTCAGGGTTAATAGCAATTAACACGAATTTAAATTCATCATAACAAAAAAAAGGTTTTTATAAAAAAAAACGACTTCCAAATAAAACCCCTAAAAAGTGAAAAATAACTGTGGAGAAGTCGCTGTCTATGGTATCCTATTGTGTTTCGTTTATCGACATCGATTGCCGTAAAAGAAGTTATTTTTCACTTTGTAGTGTTTTTATTTGGAAGTCGGTTAATTATAGTTTTTTTTTTTTTTTTTTTCACTTTTTAGTTGTGGTACTTAATAGCCGAGTTCTATAAGAAGGTACCTATAATGCCAGAATAGATTACCCGAATATCATGTAACTTGAACATAACCGGTGAAATGAGAGAGTACCAAGGTGAACTGTACACATCTGCGTACCACTTTAGAGCGTATTGCCGTGATGTTATGTTATGAAATGTTATACACAATAAACAGACATGCGATTGCAGCAATCCCGAGAGATTTGCCGACATGTATTGAAAAGTAGTAATTTTCAAAATCTGTCCCCAACTGACGGAGAAATCGGTGAACATACACAAAAAACAAATATAAAGTCGAACATAGAACCGCCTCCTTTTTGGAAAGTCGGTTAAAAATACATACAGTCGAACATAGAAATTCCTAATTTTTGGGCTATTGGTAAAAAAGGATGCAAGTCAAGACAGTCGCGTTTTTTTTGTAGGGAAACCTTCCTGAAATTCTTCTATTTGAAAATGACAAAACATTGTCACTTTGTACTCCAAATCCCTTTAAACCAGGCGGTTTCTGACGGTTTAACCCGAACAGTATCCTCATGGAATAATTCGACTGCTGCTTCTTCTAGGGCCTTGTGGCTAAGAGCCTTGTGCAGACCATGTCTGCCTTGGGTTTCTTCTATTATTGACTAGCCCTAACAAGAAATTTCGTCGTGCGTCGTAAAAGCCACATTCAAGGAGTTTCCAGACCATATTTAAAAACACATTATCGGTCTGGATACTCCAAAAAAATCCTGGGCTCTACGTTCAAAGCACGGAAATGCTTTTGGAATATGAGAAGGGGGCAGATCTGCTACCTGCTTGGGGCCTTTACTAGTCACTTTGGAACCAACGACATGCACATGAAGATAGGTCTAACCGCGACATCTATGTGCGGGGAACATGGAGCGCATGGGGCACCTTCTGTGCACATGCGATGCACTGGCTAGTAAGCGAATGAGTCTTCTAGGGGTAGGATACCCAAGACCAAAAGACTATCTATATATATTATATATATCATGTTTCCTATCTTGTTGTAAAACACATGCAGAGGGTTTTCAACGAGATTGGGGAGGAATAAATTATCTAGGAGACCACAAAACATCTCAATGGGTCGAAGTGTCCGAATTATTTCTCGGCCCCTCAACAAGATAAGATGACAAGAAATGAGCGGTGATTTTTTTAGAGTTTTTGTTCTTTCGAGGGCAGTGGTATCGGCCGCGACATTATGAAAAAAAAATGAAAAAAATGTGTATTTCAAAAGATAGACACATACAAAAAGGATTTTACTTCTGCCAAACTGTAGGACAGTTTGTTGGCAACAAATTGTAGTTGGTTACAAATTGTAGGTCGTGGGTTCAAACCCAGGCAGACGCTTGCCTTTGTGTAAATTATTTCATCACCACTGCTCTCAAAACAGTGAAGGAAAACATCGTGAGAAAACCAGCATGTCTTAGAATCAAAAATAAGAAGACATGTGACATCCTCCAACATGCACTGTGCCCGCGTGGTAGATTACGACCTATTCTCTCTCAGAGAGAAGGCCTGCACGCACAACTGACCAAATGCGAGTCTTAAGTGCGGCAAAGGGGACCACCTATCCTATCCTGAGCGTTGATTTTATGTAATTAGAGGTCTCAAAAAGAATCAGATTATTGATCGTACATCATCATCATCATCTGCCTAGCCTTTTTTCCAATTATTGTTGGGGTCGGCTTCCAGTCTTACCGGAATCAGCTGAGTACCTGGGTAACACGATACCTCTTGGAAAGACTTATGTCAGATCTCAGGCTTCTGACTACCCGTAACGACTGTCAAAGATCTTCAAATGACAGCCGGGACTTAGTGTGCTTTCCGAGGCACGGAGGCATCTCGGTATGTTGAAATGGTCACCCATCCACGGACCGACCTCGTCAAGCGTTGCTTAACCTTGACTATCGACCCGAGTGGCTGTTATTATTTAGCCACGAGCTCCTCAGATTATTGATCGTATAATTGTTCGCAAATCTATCCGCATCCGCGCACCCAATCCACCATAAATTTTCGACTAAAAAGCAACTTCAAAATATAGCACTATTCTATCTCTATCAGTCTGTATATATTATACTATGTAATGTTAAATAGATGTTACATATTTAAACGTCTTGTTCTTCTTCTTGGCGACGCGTTTAGCAATGCGAAAGCGTGAGTAACCATGCTTTTAGAAGTACCGTAGATGTATGTTGTATGGTTTTCAAGTATATGAGTTTCTGAGTGGTGCTGTATTTACTGGTTTGTGTAGTTTTTGCATTGAATTTCTGCAAGTGGCTTCCCGTTGTGCCACCATAACTTTATTATCACCCAGCTGCAAGGAAAGGATTACGTTTTTCGCGCGTATCTTGTATGTATTTTTTTTTTTTTTGGGTCAATCCCACCGCACTATCCATCTTTTAAACCAATTGATGGATTTTTTTATAAATAAGACATCGTTAGATAGGACTTGGCCGCCCAAGTTTTTAGATAAGTGCCGTTAAAAAAAAGGAACATGGCTGATTTTGGGCGCCATATTGTGGGGTTGCAATTTTTCTATCGAGTTCCATCGAGTGGGGTATCAAAATAAACGGTTTTTACAGGTGATTACAAAAATGTATACCACTTATATGTTTAACAATCATTCGAAAAAAAAAAGAAAATAAAAATGTAAATAAAAAAAGTTAATAAAATCAAAAAACCTGACTGCAAAGATGTAAACAAGAAGAAAATCATGCTGTGCAGTCGGAGGATATTTATAGTAGTGGTCAGCCAGCTCGCGAATATGTATCCGAATGCACAGCAAGATTTCTTCTTGTTTACATCTTTGCAGTCGGGTTTTTTGATTTTATTAATTTGTTTATAATCTATAGGCTCGCGTTTGACCACTATCTCGCCTGATGTTAAGCGATCATGTGGTCTACGGTGAAGCTCGCTTTCCTACAAGTAACCTATTCACTCTTGACTTAAAGACTTCAAGGTTGTAGCTATCAAGGAACAAAGACTCCGGAACTTTTGATTGGAGAATGTCACAATGGCATGCCAGTTACTTGCAAACTTTAAGCAAGTTATGGGCATGTGTATTTTCACCTTTACTGAGAATATTGTTCTTTCTAGCTACATGTAGTCACTGCCTAACAGCCCAGAGAATACAGGCAGTCTAATTAGTTACTAATAAATATAAATACTTGAGTCCGAATTTGTAAAACTTCTTCGCTTTTGAGCTAATTCAAATTACTCTCACACAAAAAATATGCAAAGTTTTTTACCCAACTGCGCCGAAGCCAAAAAGAAGGGTTATGTATTCGCTTAAATACCAGAAAATTAGAAGTAACTCAAATAATAATAAACTGTTTTTGACTAAAATTACTGTTATTTAGTTACCAAGCCAAAGATATTAAAATAGATTGATTTCTCCCAAATACAAATCTTTCTAAAAAAATACTTGTGATCATACTTATATGACGTGATTCTAACACAATGGTAAATAGTCCACATATTGGTATATACAGCACCACCAAACATTAGCAGTGTAACAAAAACATATCGAAGTTTGATCAAACATTTGTACAAAAGTTTGTAGTGTGTGTATTCATTTGTTTTGGTTTTAAACGAGTGTGCTTCTAGGTTGATTAGAAGGCATTGTTAGACGTAATTTAATTTTGTAGGTAATATTATAGAAGAAGCTTTGTGTGAGGGGTGATTTTTGTTTCGGCATTATTATTATTATTACTACTCGGGAAAAATAACTGTGCAATAGTGATGTATCCTGCGTAGAAAAATGATAATTATATTTAGTCCGTCAGTGAGATTATCAAATAATATTAGGCACATATTTTTTGAATTAAATCGCATCAAAGTTCAGGAGTGGGGGCTTGTGACGTCACTAAGGCAGTATAAAGTGTACTAGCAGCGTGAAGTTTCACGATATTTTAACGCTTTCTATCGTCGTCACTTTCAGTCTTATTACAAAAAGCGGTTTAACTAAAAACCCAGGTTTAAATCTCTATAAACCACGGTTTAAACAAAAATGATATTACAAATAATGGTTAAGTGATAAACCATAGACCATATCATGGTCTAACGCTAAACCTCGGCGGCCCCTAGTTTAACGATGGTCTAAGTCGTATCTGAAAAAGTTTTTCTTTTAGGTTATAGAATCTTTTTCATTGTGTTGTGTTGTTTTACCCGAAAATGGATATTAACATGGTGGATTTAATTGATATTGAGGATATTACTTTTTCCTCTGTACTCCAACTCTCAGATGTCTTTTTTTGTTGGTCCATCACAACACTTAATATACTAACACATTATTAACAAAGAGGCAATTGTTATAATAGAGACTTGGAGAACTTAATGATCCAAAGCCTAATGAATGAACTTTGTTCAACGAGCGATGGTTTTGTTTATTGTTATGGTTTCATGTAACGCGCGAGAATGTTACGTTTCGTTACACGTACGTAGATGTATTATTAGTAATTAATACAAATTTAAGTAATTGCTTAAACCTAAACAAAACTGCAATGGCTAAAATAACTAATGTTTATATACCTACATGCAAGTTAACAAAGTTTCAATATTTTAACACTCCTAAACATCATTTAATCCTTATCGTATTATCAAAAAGTTTTCTTTTCTGGGCATACGGAACGTTGCAATTGAATGATATTATGGTGAACGAATGATATTTGTTTTAATCTGTGGTTGATAAATTGACAATGGTTCAAATGACGGTACTAAGGAGACCAGGGTTTTTTTAAGTTTTGTAATACGGACAAATTTAGACCATGGTTTTGCAGATAAGCCTGGACTTGATAGGCCAGGTTTAAACCAAGGTTTATTGAGTTTTTTTTGTAATAAGACTGTTTAAGTTTACGTGTCAAAAGAAACAATACGTGTCTAATATTTTTTATTAATCTACCTAACGGACAAAGAAAAAATTTTCTGTAAACTACCCTATTGGCGCTGTGACGTCACTCTGACGTTCGACTCTTGCTATTGGAGCACGTGGCGGACGCGGGGTGCCGCGCGGGTAGGCGGGAGAGGGATCGATGACATTCGATGTGCACAGTTATTTTCACCGTATTGTATAACGTGTGGAAAACTTATCATTATAAATATCCCTTTGATTCAAGTTTGAAAATCTTAATTTTATTTATTCAAGTTTGTGTGAGAATTCAATTTCCTTAAATGCCATTGTACAGTAAACACATATAACTTGTGACAAAAAAATGCAATTCCAATTAATATAATCACTAGCTCCTGCCAGCGGCTTCGCTCGCATGCAAATTATTTTATTAACCCAAGGGAAATTTATACCGGGATAAAATATAGCAAGTCCAGATCCGTTCAGCCATTCTGGCGTGTTGAGTAACAAACACACATCAATCCATCCAAACCTTCGCATTTTTAATATTAGTAAGATTCAAATCAAATTAACTTCGACCCACTAAAAATCCATTATAAAAATCACAAAAATATACAGTAATAAAACAATCTTAACTTTCACAGGCTTATGGCCCCAAGAATGGTACGCCGGGGTAAAGGAGATTGCAGTAAAATCTCCTTTCCTTGTGTCTCAAACGTCACTGCGTTCTGAAATGCGCGAGTTACAATACACGTCCGCCGTCCGCAACGACTCTGTATCTATTAACGAACTTCAGGAGTTGAAGACTCAAATATCGAACTTGTTGGACCATCCGCCGGAAGTGACGGTTTTCGTTAATAAGTTGACGTTTGCGCCGTGTATGTATCTGCTGAGTGTTTATTGGTTGGAGACTTTGAGGTGAGTGTTATTTGATTTCTTTTTAAGATTTTTTTTGGGGGCAGCTGTTTGTCAAAACAATGATTCAGAACATCACGACCACTAAACAAAATCGTTTTTTCTTTTCGATAACTATGACAATTATATTTTTGACAACTTGTTTTTTTTTTCTTCTATCATTAATCCATATCTTCTAATGTTAAGGTTGCCCTAGTCAGTCATTCTTCCATACAAACGTAGTATGGCGATTACTCCACTGTTTGACAGTGTACGCTCAATTTTTTTTTAAAATCTATTTGTCTTATCATTATCCAGCCCTGTATGAAAAAAAGTAAGTAAAAAAAATTTGTATTTGAAAGTTATGAGCGGCGAAAGTTCCATATTTCAACACTAATTTCAACGCGTCAATATATACCGCGGCGGAAATTTTCATTCTTGTTATGGTATTAAAAAGAATGAAAATTGCAAAACATTCACCATACAGGGATAGATTAGTAGCTAAACTATGCAAATAATTTTATAAAAAAAAAAGATATGCAGTAGTTTTTTCATGATACCCATACTTCCAAAGGCATGTTTATAAAATTTCGCGCGCTCATTTTCGTTCTAAATCATCATCCATTTATTATTTTTATACCATGAGTGTGTATTCGTACGCGCACTAGCTTCTAACTGCTCATCACAGCATCTATCCCTTTCGTACGAGTTGTCGGATGGGATAGAATGCATTTTAACCCTGGCCACAAAATCGTTCGTGCCACCGACTACGGTAACCTTAATGATATTATTAGATATATCAATATAAAGTGCAATATAGGATTCGTTTTGTGTTTCAGAGTAAGTAACTCTCCAGAACCAAGCTTACAGCCAATCATAGAATATTTGAGCGATTCAGCCTTACAAAAAGACAAGACCGGTATGTGGCAATGTGTCGCGAGGTATGTACAACCACTTTCTACTTTTTTGTATGGAAATTATTTCACACTAGCTTCCGCCCGCGTATTAGGTGTTTTGTCATCCCAAGGGAACAAAATACCGGGATAAAAACTATCCTATGTCCTTCTAAGGCTCTCAAACTATCTTCATGACAAATTTCATCTAAATTGATTTAGCCGTTAAGTCGTGAAAAGGTAGCAAACAATGAAACAAAGTTACTTTCGCAACCCTTTTTTTTCGTATGGGAAATCATCTAATGATTTCTCCCGCTCTGGGTGAAGCGGGAGGGCGTCTCAGACTTCCGTGCTCCTTCAGTTGCTTGAGCCAGGGCCGCGGTAACTCTCTTTCAACGACTCCGTCAGTTTTTGCTGTCATCTCTTTAAGGCGCGCGTGGAACACTACGTGCCGTCGAAACGGGCCTGGTTCTTATCGGACGGCGAGCTATCCATTACTCGCCGTCTGCAAGCCCGCGCCTTCGGAGGCTGGTAATCGGCTTGCGACTCCTGTCGCCCAGGGTGTCTTCTGCGGTAACTAGGGGCGTCTCTCTCTCCCTCACGCGTTCCACCTACTCATCCCATACAAAGAAACCGTACGGACGTAACTAGCGTTTTTCATCTGATTATAGCGATTATTTTTTGTAAATCTATCGCGTTCGATTTCGTTCCACGGCGATAGATAGATCACCATCTACGAGTATATCCGTGGAATGGAACCGAAGGCGATCGAAATATAAAAAATAATCGTATAATCAGTACAGTACGTCGGCACGGTTTCTTTGTATGGGATGAGACACCACTGTCTGGGGTGTCCACTTAGTTAATTAATTAATTATGTTTTTGCTAAAACAATAAAAAACATTAATCAATTATTCAATTTTACACGAAGATAAGAAACAAATTATTATCAGTAACTTGCAAAAATCGCCCTTATGTGTGCTGATAAAAACCCAAACGTATAGACTTTACCTATTTATGTATTTTCCGATAAACTAAAACTAGTTTTTAATTTTCAGTGTCGGCGACAAAGTATTCCAGAAGTTTCTCGACGTGATGTCCGACAAAGTAAAAGACGAATCTCGCGAGAGAGAACTGGAAGGCCATGCTCAGTTCCTATTGGTCAACTTCAACCATATACATAAGCAGATCAGGAGGGTGGCTGACAAGTGGCTCGCGGGATTAGTGGATAGATTCCCTCATTTGTTGTGGAACTGCCGGGTGAGAGGAATGTTTTTAATTTCATGTTTTATTATAGACTAGAGACTAGCGGACGCCTCGCGGTTTCACCCCTCTAGTTCCCGTTCCCGTGGGAATACAGGGATAAAAAGTAGCCTAAGTCACCCGGGGATAGTGTAGCTTCCAAACGGTGAAAGAATTTTTGAAATCGGTCCAGTAGTTTTTAAGTGTATTCGTTACATACAAATCTTTCCTCTTTATAATATTAGATAGATTAGTATAGATAGACTATCTCACCTGGTGGTAAGCGATGATGTGGTCGACGGTGGAGCACGCTTGCCTAGAAGTAATATATTCACTCTTGACTTAAAGACCCTTAGGTTGTAGCTATCAGGAAACACAGCCTCCGATAGGGAATTCCACTCCTTAGCTGTACGCACAATGAAAGTGTTCCCAAAACGTTTAGTGCGTATGGGTGGGATATCTACCATGTACCGATCGGCGCATAGCCGTACGTCTTGTAGTCCGATGATGAAACAGGCTAGAAGGAATTAGTTGTTGGCTTTTTTAGATGCGAAGAAATGTATAAGCCCGAGAATCAAGCTGATAAAACAGTAGATGTTCTTCGCAATGAGCGTAAGCGTTGACGTTGCGTTAACTTCGCGTTTGGCCAGCGTCTAATCTGCGTGTATGGACAATCGCCTAGGATGACATACATACATAAACTCACGCCTTTTTCCCATGGGGGTAGGCAGAAAATACAGAACGCCACCTGCTACGATCCTTACATACTTCTTTTGCTTCACACACATTCATACATCTAGTCATACACACACGCCGGTTATGGGTACTACGCACTTGGCCTTTCTGAAAGCATCACCTATAAGGTATATGTATGTCTTTCTAGGGCGTCCCCGCCCGGCGTTTCCATTCACGTCTGCCTTGTAAATCCATTTAGTTAGTCGCTAGGATGAATAAAACCTAATAAAATAATTGAAATCTCCTTTGGTTGCATTGAATATTATTCATCATCAGCATTTAATGTTCCCACTGCTGGGACTGAGGCCTCCTCCAATAGTGGGAGTGGGCAATAATCCACCACGCAGGCCCAGTGCGGATTGGTAGATGTCACAATGACTTTGAATTTTTGTTTCCTCACTATGTTTTCCTTCACCGTTTTGAGAGCAGTGGTGATGAAATAATTTACACAGTGTAAAGCGCCTGCCTGAGTTCGAACCCACGACATATGACACGTAAGTCGGGGTTGTTACCACTGAGCCACCACTGCTCATGAATGTATAAACTCAATTATTGCACAAATCACTCGTGTTGTTTAATTCTTTGAGCCTATCAAGGGCACCGTCTCAGTGAAACGGTAGGACTATAATCTTGAATATTATCACAAAAGAATAACATTATTTGCAGGTCCTCTGGTCCATGTTGGACATCCTGCAAGTCCTAAGCTTCAGCTTAGAACTAGACGCGAACCAAGAGACACCATTACTTAAAGTACCTGGAACAGACTTCACATTACAACTGCAGGACACGTTGGAGGGCAGAGAGGTAAGGGAAAATCGAACTTATTTGTTTGTACCTGAGTATTTTAACCTGAACCTGGTGTTTTAACCTGAGTAGGTATAATATGATTGAAAGTGAAAATTAACGTAATGTACGCAGTGAGGTTTTAATAATGATTTAGTTTCGTTCAAATAATACTGTTAAAGCAATCTTAAGTCGTACTTAAACAAGTAAAATTTAAAAACCCCCGACACATTTATCTTGCGAAATCACCCCGATTCAACCAGTAAAACGCCCATAACTTTTGAACGGCTGAACCGATTTGATTCAAACATAGCTAAGAACACTCTCGACAAAATTACCTTTAAAAAAAAAAAATCAAAATCGGTTCATCTGTTTAGGCGATATGATGCCACAGACAGACACACAGATACACAGCAACAAACTTGAAACTTATAACACCCCTCTTTTTCCGGCGGGGGTTAAAAAGTACGTCAATTGAGATCATAATATAAAATTTAAAGCGAAAAACAACCTTGTACCTTTAAAGGTTTATTATGTATTGATTGATGCATGTTGACGTTGTTTTCAGTGTATTGTCAAAGATTTTGCGGACCGATGCCACGGAATAGTCCAAGAGGCCATGAAATGGGCGCCTCAGTCTACACGATCTCATTTGCAAGAATATTTAAATCAGGTAAGCTATGCTTGTCATTTTGATTGGATTGACAATTCAAAAGTGCCTGTAATTGTATTAATGGAAAAAAATGCTTTGAGATTAACTCTATAACATTTACAAAAGGGTAATTTGACTAGTTTAAGGCATTTCGGGTAAATATAGTAAAATATCTAAATATGTTTGTCTATAATTTCCAAATGTGTTTTTTTCTAGACTAAGCAGAGTTTCGAATTGAAGTAGCCTTGTCTACTTTAGTAATTATATTTTTTTGTACGAAGCAATTTAAATGTAAATAATTTACATCGAAAATGTTTTCTCTTCACAGCTATGTTCCTACATATTGGTGAGATTATCCGTTAAAACTGTTTCTTAAACTTTTACAAGTTCGTCCTACACAAGGACTAGATTTCATTGTCACGACACTATAGTTTGCATGTTGCGCAAAAATGAATGATGTTTAGAGTCACTTAAGTACGAATACACGAGGATTCCATTAATAATATAATAATAATAATACCAGCCTGAGATTGTTCTACAGCAGGCTTCTTCTCAAACACTACGCTTGCTCAAGACGAAACCGCATTGAGCCTAAATCAATAAATTACTCAACATTTACCTTTTTCTCTTTATGCAGGTTCCAAACTCAACTCTCTGGCATCATTGTGGTCTAGCCCTCGCAACTGGGGCCTTACTAGGAGCAGCCGGACTGAACAGAATGTCCGCTCCGTTACCGCGAAGTGCTCTGGACAAGCGACCACCTTGCGTCACACAAGACTCAGCCGCGCTGCTCGCTGTAGTGTCACAGCGCAGCAGATATGCTGGCGAGGTCAGTAAATGTACGGTAGTACAGCAAAACTGTACCAGGTTTCGAGTTATGACTAAGATTAAGCAACTTATTGTCTATTCCAATAGATCGCCGGTGCCGTAAGCGCAGAAGGTGGCGGTGAGGCAGCGCTATGGCGAGTGGGAGCCCGGTTACACACAGCGCTAAGGGATGCCTGCAGCAGTGGCAGTGAGACCTCCCACAGGGCCGCACTGTGGCGTGCTACGGCGCTGCTAGTGCACGCCAGACATCACTCCCCGCATGCGGCGCACTCGCACACCGCGCCCACTGCGCGGGGCCTGTTGCACTCTGTCGGTAAGTGTGTCTATTGTAAGGGATGCCTGTACAGTGGTAGTGAGACCTCCCACAGGGCCGCACTGTGGCGTGCTACGGCGCTGCTAGTGCACGCCAGACATCACTCCCCGCATGCGGCGCACTCGCACACCGCGCCCACTGCGCGGGGCCTGTTGCACTCTGTCGGTAAGTGTGTCTATTGTAAGGGATGCCTGTACAGTGGTAGTGAGACCTCCCACAGGGCCGCACTGTGGCGTGCTACGGCGCTGCTAGTGCACGCCAGACATCACTCCCCGCATGCGGCGCACTCGCACACCGCGCCCACTGCGCGGGGCCTGTTGCACTCTGTCGGTAAGTGTGTCTATTGTAAAGGATGCCTGTACAGTGGTAGTGAGACCTCCCACAGGGCCGCACTGTGGCGTGCTACGGCGCTGCTAGTGCACGCCAGACATCACTCCCCGCATGCGGCGCACTCGCACACCGCGCCCACTGCGCGGGGCCTGTTGCACTCTGTCGGTAAGTGTGTCTATTGTAAGGGATGCCTGTACAGTGGTAGTGAGACCTCCCACAGGGCCGCACTGTGGCGTGCTACGGCGCTGCTAGTGCACGCCAGACATCACTCCCCGCATGCGGCGCACTCGCACACCGCGCCCACTGCGCGGGGCCTGTTGCACTCTGTCGGTAAGTGTGTCTATTGTAAAGGATGCCTGTACAGTGGTAGTGAGACCTCCCACAGGGCCGCACTGTGGCGTGCTACGGCGCTGCTAGTGCACGCCAGACATCACTCCCCGCATGCGGCGCACTCGCACACCGCGCCCACTGCGCGGGGCCTGTTGCACTCTGTCGGTAAGTGTGTCTATTGTAAAGGATGCCTGTACAGTGGTAGTGAGACCTCCCACAGGGCCGCACTGTGGCGTGCTACGGCGCTGCTAGTGCACGCCAGACATCACTCCCCGCATGCGGCGCACTCGCACACCGCGCCCACTGCGCGGGGCCTGTTGCACTCTGTCGGTAAGTGTGTCTATTGTAAGGGATGCCTGTATAGTGGTAGTGAGACCTCCCACAGGGCCGCACTGTGGCGTGCTACGGCGCTGCTAGTGCACGCCAGACATCACTCCCCGCATGCGGCGCACTCGCACACCGCGCCCACTGCGCGGGGCCTGTTGCACTCTGTCGGTAAGTGTGTCTATTGTAAGGGATGCCTGTATAGTGGTAGTGAGACCTCCCACAGGGCCGCACTGTGGCGTGCTACGGCGCTGCTAGTGCACGCCAGACATCACTCCCCGCATGCGGCGCACTCGCACACCGCGCCCACTGCGCGGGGCCTGTTGCACTCTGTCGGTAAGTGTGTCTATTGTAAGGGATGCCTGTATAGTGGTAGTGAGACCTCCCACAGGGCCGCACTGTGGCGTGCTACGGCGCTGCTAGTGCACGCCAGACATCACTCCCCGCATGCGGCGCACTCGCACACCGCGCCCACTGCGCGGGGCCTGTTGCACTCTGTCGGTAAGTGTGTCTATTGTAAAGGATGCCTGTACAGTGGTAGTGAGACCTCCCACAGGGCCGCACTGTGGCGTGCTACGGCGCTGCTAGTGCACGCCAGACATCACTCCCCGCATGCGGCGCACTCGCACACCGCGCCCACTGCGCGGGGCCTGTTGCACTCTGTCGGTAAGTGTGTCTATTGTAAAGGATGCCTGTACAGTGGTAGTGAGACCTCCCACAGGGCCGCACTGTGGCGTGCTACGGCGCTGCTAGTGCACGCCAGACATCACTCCCCGCATGCGGCGCACTCGCACACCGCGCCCACTGCGCGGGGCCTGTTGCACTCTGTCGGTAAGTGTGTCTATTGTAAGGGATGCCTGTATAGTGGTAGTGAGACCTCCCACAGGGCCGCACTGTGGCGTGCTACGGCGCTGCTAGTGCACGCCAGACATCACTCCCCGCATGCGGCGCACTCGCACACCGCGCCCACTGCGCGGGGCCTGTTGCACTCTGTCGGTAAGTGTGTCTATTGTAAGGGATGCCTGTATAGTGGTAGTGAGACCTCCCACAGGGCCGCACTGTGGCGTGCTACGGCGCTGCTAGTGCACGCCAGACATCACTCCCCGCATGCGGCGCACTCGCACACCGCGCCCACTGCGCGGGGCCTGTTGCACTCTGTCGGTAAGTGTGTCTATTGTAAAGGATGCCTGTACAGTGGTAGTGAGACCTCCCACAGGGCCGCACTGTGGCGTGCTACGGCGCTGCTAGTGCACGCCAGACATCACCCCCCGCATGCGGCGCACTCGCACACCGCGCCCACTGCGCGGGGCCTGTTGCACTCTGTCGGTAAGTGTGTCTATTGTAAAGGATGCCTGTACAGTGGTAGTGAGACCTCCCACAGGGCCGCACTGTGGCGTGCTACGGCGCTGCTAGTGCACGCCAGACATCACTCCCCGCATGCGGCGCACTCGCACACCGCGCCCACTGCGCGGGGCCTGTTGCACTCTGTCGGTAAGTGTGTCTATTGTAAGGGATGCCTGTACAGTGGTAGTGAGACCTCCCACAGGGCCGCACTGTGGCGTGCTACGGCGCTGCTAGTGCACGCCAGACATCACTCCCCGCATGCGGCGCACTCGCACACCGCGCCCACTGCGCGGGGCCTGTTGCACTCTGTCGGTAAGTGTGTCTATTGTAAAGGATGCCTGTACAGTGGTAGTGAGACCTCCCACAGGGCCGCACTGTGGCGTGCTACGGCGCTGCTAGTGCACGCCAGACATCACTCCCCGCATGCGGCGCACTCGCACACCGCGCCCACTGCGCGGGGCCTGTTGCACTCTGTCGGTAAGTGTGTCTATTGTAAAGGATGCCTGTACAGTGGTAGTGAGACCTCCCACAGGGCCGCACTGTGGCGTGCTACGGCGCTGCTAGTGCACGCCAGACATCACTCCCCGCATGCGGCGCACTCGCACACCGCGCCCACTGCGCGGGGCCTGTTGCACTCTGTCGGTAAGTGTGTCTATTGTAAAGGATGCCTGTACAGTGGTAGTGAGACCTCCCACAGGGCCGCACTGTGGCGTGCTACGGCGCTGCTAGTGCACGCCAGACATCACTCCCCGCATGCGGCGCACTCGCACACCGCGCCCACTGCGCGGGGCCTGTTGCACTCTGTCGGTAAGTGTGTCTATTGTAAAGGATGCCTGTACAGTGGTAGTGAGACCTCCCACAGGGCCGCACTGTGGCGTGCTACGGCGCTGCTAGTGCACGCCAGACATCACTCCCCGCATGCGGCGCACTCGCACACCGCGCCCACTGCGCGGGGCCTGTTGCACTCTGTCGGTAAGTGTGTCTATTGTAAAGGATGCCTGTACAGTGGTAGTGAGACCTCCCACAGGGCCGCACTGTGGCGTGCTACGGCGCTGCTAGTGCACGCCAGACATCACTCCCCGCATGCGGCGCACTCGCACACCGCGCCCACTGCGCGGGGCCTGTTGCACTCTGTCGGTAAGTGTGTCTATTGTAAAGGATGCCTGTACAGTGGTAGTGAGACCTCCCACAGGGCCGCACTGTGGCGTGCTACGGCGCTGCTAGTGCACGCCAGACATCACTCCCCGCATGCGGCGCACTCGCACACCGCGCCCACTGCGCGGGGCCTGTTGCACTCTGTCGGTAAGTGTGTCTATTGTAAAGGATGCCTGTACAGTGGTAGTGAGACCTCCCACAGGGCCGCACTGTGGCGTGCTACGGCGCTGCTAGTGCACGCCAGACATCACTCCCCGCATGCGGCGCACTCGCACACCGCGCCCACTGCGCGGGGCCTGTTGCACTCTGTCGGTAAGTGTGTCTATTGTAAGGGATGCCTGTATAGTGGTAGTGAGACCTCCCACAGGGCCGCACTGTGGCGTGCTACGGCGCTGCTAGTGCACGCCAGACATCACTCCCCGCATGCGGCGCACTCGCACACCGCGCCCACTGCGCGGGGCCTGTTGCACTCTGTCGGTAAGTGTGTCTATTGTAAGGGATGCCTGTATAGTGGTAGTGAGACCTCCCACAGGGCCGCACTGTGGCGTGCTACGGCGCTGCTAGTGCACGCCAGACATCACTCCCCGCATGCGGCGCACTCGCACACCGCGCCCACTGCGCGGGGCCTGTTGCACTCTGTCGGTAAGTGTGTCTATTGTAAGGGATGCCTGTATAGTGGTAGTGAGACCTCCCACAGGGCCGCACTGTGGCGTGCTACGGCGCTGCTAGTGCACGCCAGACATCACTCCCCGCATGCGGCGCACTCGCACACCGCGCCCACTGCGCGGGGCCTGTTGCACTCTGTCGGTAAGTGTGTCTATTGTAAGGGATGCCTGTATAGTGGTAGTGAGACCTCCCACAGGGCCGCACTGTGGCGTGCTACGGCGCTGCTAGTGCACGCCAGACATCACTCCCCGCATGCGGCGCACTCGCACACCGCGCCCACTGCGCGGGGCCTGTTGCACTCTGTCGGTAAGTGTGTCTATTGTAAGGGATGCCTGTACAGTGGCTGCGAGACCTACCACAAGGCTGCACTGTGGCTTGTACGGCACTGCTAGTGCACGCAACTAAAAATACTACTATGCTGCTGCTTCATTTCTGGATGGTTATACATGTCTTCTATTTTTTACCGTCTGTGTCAGAATTCTGGTTTTTTAGCTGTTAGATTTCAAACACAATATAAAATACTGACTCGCATCTTCTTTTGTCTTTTTATCCGACTGCTTCAGAAAGAGGGTTATATTTTTAACCTGTTCGATTCTGATCACAGGTCGCAACTGTGGAAATGGATGGCAGCGTGGTTATCTTTGTAATTTTGGACCATATTACATTAGTGTTCAGTTTTTTCCACTTTTTTAACCGTCTCCAATCGTTCACAGCATGGTCTCAAGTAGAGATCTTCACTGAAGACGCAGTGACGACGGCAGTTGAATGCTGGCAATGGCTGACCACGTCTCGACCGGACCTGGAGATCAGGCTCATGCAAGAGATCTTCTCCGCGTGGCAGAGCACTGTGGATCGGAAGATGGGCTTGTTCTCTAAGCAGACTGATGAGATCAGTCCGTTGGCGGCTCATGAAGGTAAGTTATATTTGTAAATCATATCATCATTGCAAAAAAAGAGGTGTCTTATGGTTACCCAGGGAAATTTAGTCTTTCATTTTCGTAAAATATGACGAAACAATAGCGGCTGCTAGCGTAGGTACTGCATGTGTCTAGTCAGCGCGCGCTCGTACGTCTTCGGTTTTCTTCGTGCGCCACCGGCACTCTCCTCGGCGTCTCCCTTTTGTGTGGATCTTTGCTTGTACTAACCTGCATGCAGCACGCTGTGCCTTGCACAATATTTATCACGCAGAAAAGATTTTTTGTTTATTTATATTAATTAAAGAAACCGGCCAAGTGCGTGTTGAGCCACGCGCAGTAATAGCGTTCCGTAGTTGCACAATAATGCGGACTAAGAAGAAGGCTTTATTTTTGTATATTTTCACATCGTTCATAAACTTATATTTACTACCTGTTTCACACAACTAACAACGTTATACAAGTAATTTGCAATGGAATTTGTAAAAAAAAAACTTTTCCAAGTACATTTTATAAGTTGTTCGACTTTTACTCGTAAACTTGTAAAGCCTACTTATCTGTCGTAGTTTTCCTTTTAATTTCAATATATATACTACAGCCGTAAGTTTTTTCACATATCCAAAAGCAACCATTTCGCTGGCAGGGGGAGGGGGACACTTGACACTTATATAAATTAGCAGTTTAAAGCTTAATTTTACCCAAACGGATCCCTGATCGGATCGAAAAATGGTTTTCACAGACCCGTAATATTTTTGAATGGCCTATCCAACTATACCCCACACCATGAAATAGACTAGAAAAAAAAACATCTTCATAAAAAAAAATTCACGTTTTTATTTTACATTGATAAAATTTTAAATATTTTTGCATATTCCCAAAATTTACAGCAAGCTGAATCGATTCAAAAATGTTTTAGTTTCCTAGGTGATCGGGCAGTGCCGCTGCAAAACGGTTTCGATTTTTGGTGCCGTTTTTTTTTGAATTTTACACTTTTTTTGGTCTAGCCCCTAAGCCCGCAAACAAACCAGAACTATAACGTTCGATTACGTGCTTCAAAAGCAGCAGGGAATCGTAACTATCGTTTTAAATAATCTACCATGACTCAAATATGTCAATTTTCTTGCTTTAATATTACAAATAAAGTTAACTTTACCACAGATAATATAATACTAGCGGTAGTGCAAATGTTTGGTACACAACTATTGAGGTTTAATTTATTTTAGAAACAGTTTAATTTTATCAGTTTCTCACTTGCCGTAATTAAGACCATAATCAGTTTTTTAATAACGTATTTTTACCAGGTGCTAAACTGGAACCCCGCCCACCCTTTGTGGCGCCTCACGCAGTGTGGGTCCGATACCTTTGCGAGGTAGCCGAGACTGCCAAATACAACAGCTTAGAAAAGGTGGAAATGCTGGCCAGTTTGCTGCATAGGTACGTAAAGCAAATTAAACTGAAGTTTCATTTTGTTAAAATATTTTATCTACATTCACAATGTAATGTTCCAAATATGAATTAAAAAAATATCATACAAACACGTTCTTTATATTCATGGACAGGTAAAATTAAAAAAGACCTTATAGTGCAACATTTTTCTTAGATTTTCAAACAACTGCATCATAAAATTACTATTTAATTTTTATAGCACACTTTCACTATTTAATTTACTGGCGCGTATGGGCTCATTGACTTAATGTAGAAAAGGAGTCATTGTCTATGGATGCGCGCGCTGCGCAGTCATACGCAATAAGAATCTAAATTGCCCGCCATACCACATATTTCTCCGTTGCCACTTTTGTTTTATTTCAACTGTATGAGTGAATATAAAGTAGTGTATGCAATGGCATATAATTAGGTATTAAAACACTCGCGTGATATTATTAAACCCACGCTCGTGTTTTAATAACCCCTATTATATGATCATTGCATAAACTACTATTATGTGTGTTTTAGATCTCTGCCGATAACTGTGGGAGACATACGTGACCACATAAATAGGCATGTCGAAGCTGTTGGCGTAAGATTTAGGTAAGAATAATTTTAGATAATGGACTTTAATAGTCACAACGGATCTTTATCGCTGAATTTGGCTCTGCCAACCATTGCGCAAGAAACAGTTTGTCATTGAGTATACTGAATAGAGTAAGCGAGATAGGATGATGCGACAAACGTAAGCGAGTGAAAGAGACAGTTATACAATGCTATCTTCACCTTCAACATTGACACAAAAATAGCTACTGCGCAGACTCTTGCAGCCAATTTAGAGATACATAGATCCGTTGTGAGTATTATAACTTTCTCTATGATTCTCATATTCTCAACACCTCTTAATGGAAGTGTGCCCTCAAATTAAGTGTTGTAATCTGACTGTAAAATTATTACAGATATTTTTCACTGTTGCATTCGACTACAGAGGCCTTCGTGCGAGTTTTTATTCACGCTCAATCGCGTTAACGTAAACGATCTCTAATGTCAAAATGTATACAAAAAAAGAGGTTTTTCCTTACCGTCACCAGACGGCGCTTATCCTGTTTCAATACAAATTGACGTTATCGTTTCACGAGTGAGCGTGAGTAAAAACTCGCACTAAGGCCTCTGATTGCTAGCGTGAATACTGATTCGTGACGTATTGGATTCGATTCCCAGGTCATGAGGTGTTATTGTGTTTTTCCTTTAGCAATTTTCGCTATAGTACACGGAGTGTGGAATTGCTCCCGGCTGGTGGAAATAGGCTATCCTTGTGTCATGTAATTGGGGATAATTAGACACTTTTGATTTCCACCGTTATGTTTATCTGTCGAGGTGTAACACACATACAATATACCTTTTTCCACTACCTTGTCTTTTATGTAACACATTGCCTAAGAAATTCGTTTCGAAATATGAATATTTAAACACAAGATTATGAAATAAAATAAAAAAACAAAATTAAATAATAACAGTTACGAAATGACTTTTGTACGGATCATTACGTAACTGACAGAATGATACTGAACCTGTAACCTCTCGAAAAAGCACGCGTTGATTGTGTGTATATAGTCTGTGGTTTTTAGTCTGAACTTTTCTAATAAATTGTTGTTGGACATTATTTACATTTAATTAACTAAGCTCATCGGGTAGTGGAAAAGGAATCGTTCGTGTCTCTCATAAAAAGTCTTTATTTTTAAACTCGTATGTAGCTTTCGAAGTTGGTTACATCGCTCGTGTTAAAATCTCGACTTTTTATGCTCGACACGAAATGTACTAGTGACCAAACCTTTTGCGGCCAAAAAGCATGATAGGTATTATCTTTTTCTTTTTTCATAGGCTCCTATCCTGTGGCCTATCCCTCCTCCAAGGTGACATCCTCCCGCGGTCCATCGCGCGCAACATCCTCCGCGAGCGAGTATACGCGGCCTGCCTGGACTACTTCTGTCGCGGAGCCATGTGCCCCGCCAAGGGCTCCAGCGCGCTGCGGGAGGATATCATCTCGCTCATCAAGTTCTGGCAGCTCATGCACTCCGACAAGAAGTATTTGAAGAGCAGTGACATTGGAGGTAAGTCTACCTGGACTACTTCCTGGACACATCACATATAGATAATGGCAATCTATCGAGACCCCATTTATCAGTCGGCCAAGGACAGCTTTTATAGCCCAGGCCACAGATAGTATAATATTGGCTTCGGGCAACAAAGGTTGTATTTTTTTTTTCAGAAAGTTTCTGGCAACTTTAATAATATTTGTATGGAGTAACCAAGAAACAAGCATGCCTTTGACAGAATGCATTAAATAGTTTGATAAATAAACGTGCTAGAAGCAACAATACGAAGTCAGAATCGTGTCAGATGGCGTTTTGTAATTTCTACGTTCCCTCATAAGAAAATGAAGTGCGTTCATTTATTAATTTTAATAACGACGGAAACAAATTTAAACAATATACCTACAGACGAAGACAAACAAATTTTGAAAAAGAAATGCCGTATAACCACAGATTCAAATGTGAATTTCGGTTCCAGGTGAATTTGAGCTCATGGGTCGTAGCAGTAACCACAGCATTTACACGTCGAACTCGCCGATCGACAACCGATCATCTGTGAACAGCGATATTGGCAGTCGACAGACTACGGGATGGATTAATACCGTAAGTTCAATTTGTCAACCTATTAGCTCTTTCCTTGCTGAGAAGAATACGAAAAAAACTTGTTTAAAAAAAAACAATAATTAATAATTTATTTACTTTCACCTGGCCCGACGTCTATAATCATATCTTGCTAGTTAAATTGGATCTACTTCCCAGTGTCCGATTGAGCTGAAATTTTAGCACACATATTTGTTTTTTGTGACAATGCATTATTTTATATAAAAGCATAAAAAACTTATTTTTAATATTTAATCGTGTTTTGCATAATTTTAATACAGGCTTGTAATTTTTTTATAGAAACTTATTATGATTTTAACAGTAATTGGCTTGACAGCACTATCCTTTTTTTTCAACCACTCTATTGTATTGGGTTCAACCTGTAAGATAGTGTGTGTAAGTTAAAATAAATAAATGATTTCTTTGATATGCATTTATTTATGAAGTTTCCATACAATGGCTACAACATAAAATAAAAATAAAAATGGTTTTGATAGACAAAGTTGTTTCACTTCTCCCCGAAGAACATCAGAGTCTATCTGCCAGTTTATGAAAACTGTTTTTTCTGTAGGTGCCAATGTCAACAACCACGCTAAGCAGTGGAGCGGGCAGCATAGCCGGCAAGCGTTCCAACCGCAGCGTGAAACCGCCCGCCAAGCCACAGGACACCTTCGTCAAGGACTACGTTAGGAAGAGGAACCTTATATTGGAACTTATGGTAAGTACTCGTATAAACCTTCAAGAAGATATGACTACATACCAGGCCCCTCAGAAAGTATTGCGAAAAAAAGTTTTTATATATGGGAGACTGGCCAGTTATAATGTTTTTCGAAAATATGATTATTTATAAGTAAAAATAAGTAAGTTCCAATTTCAAAATTTCCCTCCACATTTTTTGCGAGTTAATTCAAAGTATTGTGTCTCACTGAAATATGGATCTGCGCCGGGAACATTTTAGAGCTATGATTTTATACGATTTCAAGTGTCGCCTGAAACCGGATGAATCGTACGATAGACTTCAAATGGCATTCATGGATGAAGGCCCTTCCAAGGCAACCGTGTATCGTTGGTATAACGAATTCAAGCGCGGTCGACCAACTTTGGGGGATGACGAAAGAAGCGGTCGCCCTTTGACGGCTGTTACCGAAGAAAACGTGCTAGCAGTGAAAAATTTAATCCAAGACAATAGGCGAATTACATATCAGGAGATTCAACACATATTGAAGATTGGATCGGGAAGCGTTCACGAGATTCTACACAGCCATCTTCGCGTGAGGAGGATAGTATCACGCTGGGTGCCGCACAACCTCACCGATGCTCAGAAGCAGGCCCGGGTGGAATGGTGCCGTGATATGCTTAACAAATTTGAAGCAGGCTCGTCTCGGCGTGTTTACGACATCGTTACAGGTGATGAGTCCTGGATTTATCAATACGACCCAGAAACCAAGCGCCAGTCGACTGTTTGGGTGTTTCAAAATGAGCCAACGCCTACCAAAGTGAAGCGATCTAGAAGCGGGGGTAAGATTTTGATCGCTAGCTTTTTTAATTTGACTGGCCACTTGGTATCAATTCCCTTACGGGATCAAAGAAGCATTAATGCCGAATGGTATACTACCAAATGTTTGCCAGAAGTTTTCTCTGTTATAAGCAACAAGCGACCAAACACAGGGCTCCGCGGGCTACTGCTCCACCACGACAATGCACCTGCGCACACCGCACTCAAAACGAGGGACTTCCTGGACAGCACGCCAGTCAAACTCCTGGGTCACCCTCCTTACAGCCCTGATCTAGCACCGTGTGACTTCTTTTTATTCCCAAAAATAAAAAATCAGCTCAAAGGGATACAATTTTCGTCGCCGGAAGATGCGCTGGCTGCGTTCGAGCAGGCTGTAAACGAGGTGTCTGCGGCGGACTGGAAAAAGTGTTTTGAAAACTGGTTTAGGCGCATGAATCTTTGTATAGAGGCTGGTGGAAAGTACTTTGAAAAGATTTAATAAAAATATATGTACGTATAGAACAATTTTTTTTAGTTTCGCAAAACTTTCTGAGTGTCCCACGTATCACCAAAACATTTTTGACCTTCTCGCCTAAATTCGGTCAAAATTGGGGTCCTCTTCCAAACGATTCGAAGCCCAGTCGTGCTGTTCTTTGTACGTGCTGTTCAATCGTGTAACTTGCCATGGTGATTTGGCATAAGTAATTTAATAATAAAAAAAAAAATTGATAGATGTCACCAAAACAAAATGGACACCACGGGCCGCCAAAATCTACCCGCGCTAATTGAAAAACCCTTTATATAATTTACTCAATCTTTTTTATTTAGATTTGTATAAAACTGACCCGGCCCCTATTTGGTCAGATTGTTATGTAACATATTTCTGTAATAACTGTTTTGGACTTGACAGAAACCATAGGTTCCGTATTCAGTTGGCCCAGTGACTAAATTATCACAAATCAAATATACGTATGTGAGGCTTAAAGTCTTTTCAATAGTTGTATGTATTTTTTAAACGCACCTAGACAAAAACCCTTTATAGTATTTACAGAGCAGAATTAAAGAATGTTTAACTCTATTTTTCCCCACAGGCAGTAGAAATAGAATTCCTAGTAACCTGGCACAACCCTCACGGTCGTCCAGAGCAGGCCGTCCCGGGAGAAGACAACATCAACACCTGGCGCTCCAAGCCAAACCTGGAGAGAACCTGGCGTGACTACGCCAAGCTAGCCTGGGATATCAGTCCCACACTCGCTGTGTTCTTACCTGAAAGGTAAGTCACCTCTTTTTTCTTATACACGCGACCATAGATTTCTGCCTGCGCTCGCTCGCGCGGTCTGTCGTTTGTCTATGATTTTGACGAATGATTATTGGGATTATATTTTTTGGAAGGTCTATGTCCAGCAGTGGACGTGTCTCGGCTGAAATGATGATGATGATATATTTGTTTTGTCAAAATACCAGCGCAGTGTTATTTTCTTTTAGATATCGTTGCACATGCTGAGATGGTATTGAGATGGCCTTTTTGGTCTCGCACGTGGTTTTTATTTTTTATTATTGTTTTTGCTTATCTCGTGTCTCCTATGCAAGTCACATTTTTTTTATCTATACTCACAACGTAATGTTCCAAATATGAATTCGAAAAATATTGTTCGTACTTATTTTTCGAGGATAGGTAAAATAAAAAACCATTACAGTGCAACATTTTTCTTAGATTTTCGAACAACTGCATCATAAAATAACTTTTTAATTTTTATATCACACTTTTACTTTTTATTTATTTGCGCGTATGGGCTCATTGACTACATGTAAAAAATAGTGTCATTGTCAATGGATGCGCGCGTAGCGCATTCATGCGCAATGAGAATCTTAATTGCCCGCCATATCACATATTTTTTCGTTTCCACTTTTGTTTTATTTCAACTATATGAGTCCAGAGAAAAATTGTGTATGCAACGGCATATAATAAGTATTAAAACACGAGTGTGATACTATTATAACACTCGTGTTTTAATAACCCCTATTATATGACCGTTGCATAAACTACTATTTCTTATCTTTTTATCTTTCTGCCGTTGTCACATGTTACTTGGGGTAGGCTCAACATGTTTTCTTCATCAATTCTCCTGATAATTGTTTTCTTTAATTTCAGGTTAAAACACGAGGGTATAATATTCGAGATTCGTCGCAAAGTGCAAGCGCAACCTACTGCAGTATGTCATATACCGCAAGCGTTGAAGTATCTAGTAACAACTGAGACACTGCTCAATGATGCACATGAGGTAAGAAATGAGTACATCAGTAAGCAGTTATAGCGAGCGACGCGTTGCAAACCTTATTGGGAAATAGTACATTTTTAATGACACGAGTTTGCAATAATCTACACACCCGTGTATCACACGACGGTATTCTTTCCAACAACACATTATTTCTATTCCAGCTCGTCCACATGATAACCTGGGCCCGAGTAAGCCCAGTGGAAGCGCTATCGTACTTCAGTCGTCAGTACCCGCCACACCCGCTATCCGCCCAAGCAGCCGTCAGCACTCTGACGTCATACCCGTCCTCCGCCGTGCTGCTGTACATACCGCAGCTGGTGCAGGCGCTGCGGCACGACACTGTGAGTTAAATTGTGCCTTAATACCATCGAGATAAGGTTGATTTTCTATTTTTATTTTATTTATTTATTCAAGACACATCAACAACACAAACATGGACATATTACATTTTCTGGGGTCTTATTCTAGTGTCTATGTCAATTACAGATGTGCACAGCACTTTCAAAAATAAAATCACATGTCATAAATCAAATTTAACAAAGAAAAAAATAATAATTATAAAATAAGCAAAATTACAATACAAATTATAAAAAAAAGATTGAAGAAGAACTATTAAAGACTTATTGGTGAATAATGGTTTTGATACTTTTGATGTAGTCATGAGTGATGCTACTCTGTGTCTTAGCTTAGTGGCAATAAGGTGGATAGTACTTAACAGTTTTCTTTTGATAGTAAGGAAATTGCGTTGAGATAATAATGAATATATCGACTTGAAATGTTCGGCAGGGGTTATCGTGTTTTTCAGGTGTCGAGTTTCTTGCTATTCAATAACTTTTAGGCCGAGTTTCTCACCTCTAAATTATCGCAGAATTAATGTGTCAAATTGTCAAGCACGCGTTATCTACTGTGATTGGTTGAATGAATTTTCAACAGCCAATATAAAGCGTGCAGCAGATAAAGCGTGCTTGACAATTTGTCACATTAAGGCCCAGAATCCGAGAACCAGGATCAGAAGTAGAGAGGAGAAGAGATGTGGAAATAACAACACATCTCTGGATGGATCCGAAATGGATACCTCGGCCTTAGTCTTCTGTCATAAAATGTAATTATTATGTGACTTATTAAATTAGTAATAACCTGTCAAGCAGCTTGAACAATTATTTTCTTCTTTGACTCATTTAATTTTTTTTTATTCTTCAGATGGGCTATGTAGCCGAACTAATAAAGTCTCTATCGAAGAAATCTCAAGTGGTGGCTCATCAGCTGATATGGAACATGCACACCAATATGTACACAGACGAGGAAATGCAGAACAAAGATAGTAAGTTTTGTCTTCATCATCATCATCATCCACAGTCCGACTTCGCCCACTGCTGAGCGTAGGCCTCTCTCTTCTCGTACCAACGACCACACAGGTTCTACCCGCAATGGCAACAATGTCATCTGCCCATCTCGCCGCTGGACGACCAATACTTCTCCTTCCAGTCCTTGGACGCCATTCGGTCACCACTTTACTCCACCTATCATATTTTTCATATTCATATTTATTTATTTGCGCAAACATGTGTACACATACAAGAATACAATAACGTGCATGCAAGATAACATAAAGAAAAAAACACAGGTTCAGACATGTTTGCCACGTATTGTGGCGTGCAAATATGATGATTAATAACCAATAATTCAAGTCAATAATTCATTTCAGCCAATATCATTAAATTAAAAATGTTAACAGCTAATGAACGTAAACGTAATAACAAATAAAACTCTATGTCAAAATAAATTCTACAGTCAGAAAAGCATTAATATTATAGTATAATTATTGTAGAATGTCATGAAGTCAAATTCGAATTATAAAAATTTATTAGATAATATCAAAAAATATCTGAACAATACATCTATATATATAAAAATCAAATGCTGTTCGTTAGTCTCGCTAAAACTCGAGAACGGCTGGACCGATTTGAATAATTCTTTTTTTGTTATATTCGACAGAATACAGGGAAGGTTTAAAAGCAAAAAAAAAAAAAAAAAAAAAGTTTGGTAGGATAGGGTAGGTAGGTAGAGTAGTGTAGTGTAGGTAGGTAGGTAGGTAGGGTAGCGTAGGGTAGGGTAGGGTAGTGTAGGGTAGTGTTGGGTAGAGTAGTGTAGGATAGGGTAGTGTAGCGTAGGGTAGGGTAGTGTAGGGTCGGGTAGGGTAGTGTAGGGTCGGGTAGGGTAGGGTAGGTAGGTAGGGTAGGGTAGGGTAGGGTAGGTAGGTAGGTAGAGTAGTGTAGTGTAGGTAGGTAGGTAGGGTAGGGTAGGGTAGGGTAGGGTAGGGTAGGTAGGTAGAGTAGTGTAGTGTAGGTAGGTAGGTAGGGTAGTGTAGGTAGGGTAGGGTAGCGTAGGGTAGGGTAGGGTAGTGTAGGGTAGTGTTGGGTAGAGTAGTGTAGGGTAGGGTAGGGTCGGGTAGGGTAGATAAATGTGTGGTGTTTTTATGGCAAAACAAAGTTTGCCGGGTCAACTAGTAATGTCATAATTTATCTGTTAAAAAATCTGAGACAGTATAATAACATTTTTGACATAGGAGAATTTTTAATTTTTGCTTAAACAAATCAAGAGGAATTTTTTTTAGCTCCTTCGGCAACTTATTATAAAGGACTGGTGCCATATGGCAAATACTCTTATACATTAAGGCAGTATTAGTTCTACAAACATAGAGACAACTTTCATCTCGTTGAGTACGATTGTACATTTTATCATCACCGCGCCTTGCCAGGTGTCCCGCCCAACTCCATTTTAGTTCCGAAATTCGCTTTCCAATGTCGGAAACCTTCGTACGTCTTCGGATCTCAACGTTTGGAACTCGGTCTATTAGCCGTATGCCAAGTCAAAGTCAAATATATTTATTCAATTAGGCCAATAAACGGCACTTTTGAACGTCACATAAATTAAAATTAAAAGTAATAAAAAAAAAAAAAAAAGTAATAAAAAAAAAAAACAAGATAAAAAAAAAAAAAGATTCTACCGTGCATTCGGAAAGTAGATTGTTATGGAGAAGAACGCACAAGAAACTCCATACTTACTCTTTAAAAAAAAAAAAATGGTGTTTTACAATATTAACATACGTACATACATTAATATATGTGAGGACGATGCACCCAGAATAGCTCTACACACAGGTATAAAGTATTAAAAAGCATTAACAGGAAAATTAATTAATTTGATAAGTAGGAACATGGTTCTCACATACTTACAAATATTACAAACATAGGTAAAATACCTAATTCAACAACAACGGAACATGCATGCCAAGCATGGAACGCTCCATGGCTCTCTGTGCAACTCGAAGCCTATACACAGCCTCCTGTGTAAGCGTCCACGTCTCGGCACCGTTTGTCTTAATTTTAGGTAAATAGCAATTTTTCAACAGGGGAGGGCCCTGTTTTTTGATCCGTAGTTTACTCAAACAATGTTTAAATTTGCTAACCAATGGTTTAAAATTTCGGTTAAATGCGTTTATTTGTCTTGTTTTTTACCCGACTGCCGAAGGAGGGTAATGTGTTTATCAGTCTATTTATGTATGTATGTTTCTTCCTAGGTGGCGTTGTAGAGACCAAACGCGTTGGCCGATTTTGATGATTCTTGACTTGTCGCGTTGGCAGATGGGAATGCGTGATCCCGTTTTGCAGAATTGCAATCTCTAAGTGTGCCCCACAGTACCAAAATGAGCGACTTACTTTGAATCCCTAATTTTTTCTGTACCTATTTTGTTGTAATGTAGTAAAGGCTTATAATATTCTTAATTATTTTTTTTTGCCTTCTTCCAGCTGCCCTATTCGACATACTAGAAAGCCTAACAAAGAACATCGTAGAGCACCTGTCTGGTCCCGCTAAAGCGTTCTACGAGAGAGAGTTCGACTTCTTCAGCCAGATCACGAACATCAGCGGAACTATCCGACCGTTCCCGAAGGGCGCCGAGAGGAAGCGAGCGTGTTTGGAGGCGCTGAAAACTGTTAAGGTAAAGCTTGATTAAGACAGTATTCAATGGCAATTTTAAGTTCAAAACTCTTAGACTCACTTTCAAATTATAATTGTAAAGTAATGCTATATATTTTCTTAATTTTGGGTCTCTACAAATAATCCTCTGACTTCCAACTAAGTTAATACAGAAAATATTGTAAAAATGGGAATCAGTATTGGCACAGATTACCTCCCAATAGATACCGCTTGCCTAATGTTTTGTTTGATTCCGAGTTCACCAAATTTGGCGGGAGGCACGGGTTGCACGGGGAGTGACAAGTGCGCCGTGATTGGCTATTCAAAGTCACGGTATCTGTCGTTGTGATGGGACATACGCATTAAATTTCGATAAAAATATCGATATTTTTCAAACACATGGTATTTTATGTAAAATTTCGTTGGCGGCGATTTTATAATTACTTTAATAATAATAAAGAAAAACATCATTCGAGAAAAGATTTTGATTTTGGCCAAAAGTGAATGGCCAAAAATTTAATTTAATTGTAATCCTATGTAAACAGGGTAAGACTGAGCTCTTGTTATGAGTAGAGCACTATTAGTTCCAAGTAAAAATAAACTAATTGTTAATTTTTAAATAATCAATTTTAACAAAATTATTTTATTCTCCTATAAACCTAATTAAATATCGATCATCAATACTTTTCGATAAGCAAAAAACGTATTTGTCTCAACATTTTTACTTCGGTGGGAAAAAGATAGCAATAAAATAATTCCGTATGAGTGAAAGGGACTTTCACAAAAGACATCAACGAGCGCTACTGTAAAGTGTGCAATTTTGATTTGTTAACCATTATAACTTGACCTTTTTTAGATTGGTCAATATTTATTACTTTGCCTACCGGTAGAATGTTATCCCATCTTTTTTTGAACTTGAAGGACTGGTTGATTTTCCACACCATGTTACTGCACAATTCGTCTTTTTTTTAAGGCAAACCGTTGATAACTATTTTTTAAACAGAATTAAAACTAGAAATCGCAAGCGTCCCAACAGCTCTAATGTCTGGTCGACACTAAAGAGATCATACCGTGCACTGAGTTATATCAGCCTAAATAAACTGATGTGTGGTGCGCGTAAGTTGTCTTCTATGCGGAATCTATTGGGAGGTAATCTGTGAGTATTGGTGTGTTAATCACTGTATGGAAAAAAATATTTTCGACCAAAATGATGATGAACTAATTAACGTCAATTTAATAGTTCTAACACACGTCGGGATTTGGTACGGCCAGAATAACTCCGCCCACAAATCCGTACTCGCTTACACACGCTCGGATATGGTATGGCTGGACTAACTCCGCCCACAAATCCTAAGTGTTGCCGTTTTTAGAACATTATTTTCCATTTTTATTTATTACTAAGTTGAATGTAAAAATACAGGGCGACAATAACCAAAATTATTATCCCCCATAAATCGGGCACTTTATCAACGCTGGACGTAGTTGGTACGGTACGGCCCAACCAGCCGACAACCTTACACACGCCCGAATTTGGTACGGAACAGACCTGTCCGAAACAAAGCGGACCGAGACGGACTCCATTAATAATAATAACGTCCGGCGGGCCACTCTACACACGCTCGGATATGGTACGGCCGGACTAACTCCGCACACAAATCCGTGATCCGGCCGTACCAAAACCGGACGTGTGTTAGCACCATAAACTTGGAACGCTGACTAAGGTCCAGCATTATAACTGTCAAAGGAGAACGGCAGGTTTGTATGGGAATTTCGTACCGCTAATAAATTTTCTTGTTTTGGGATATTTTTTGTCTTAATTGGTAGTTTATAATGATAGATAATCCCTTTTTAAATTCTTAGATTTTTAGAACTTGGGACGTAAAAGTTATAACCAAGTTTAAGTTTTAAGGTTATGTACTAGAGTACCAATGTTACATATAGGTAAATGTTACATATTGTTACATAATGTGTAAAGTAAATATTCAAAATAGTTTTTTGCTATCTTTGTAGTGTTTTACTTACCATTAAGTAGGTAGATTGAGATGAGGATTGTACCTACTCAGGGCATTGAAAGATACCTATGTCCAGCAGCGGATTGCAACAGTTTGATAATGATGAGTTTGATTATATTTAATGTTATTCTAAATAATTATTTATCATTTCAATATTTGTGTTATTTTAAACAAGGCAACTTCTAAAACATAACTGCGTTTAATGTACGATTTTATTACGTTTATTTATTAAAATCTATTTACTGATATTATTAATTAATCAGAAGTTCTAATATAAGTTACCTTACATTAAAATAAATGGCTTAGTTGCCTTAAATAAGTGGTACAATTTCTATGACCGAACAACAAAAAAAGTATGCGGTACGAAATCTGCCGTTCACCTTTGTTAGCTATACTTCTGGACCTTAGTTAACGTTCCAAGTTTAAACTGGCGTTATTTGTCGCTTTGTCCTGACAGTCGTCATCTGTTGATCACAGTTCACCTTAAAATGCCGTAATTTATTTATTTATTTATTTATTCTTTCTGTAACAGGTTCAGCCCGGTTGCTATCTACCCTCAAATCCAGATTCAATGGTTGTTGACATCGACTATAAGAGCGGTAAGATTTTACTAAGTTATTTATTTATTTATGAGTTCAATATAATTATTGTTGAGATGAGTTAAATTTATTGTTAAGTTATAAGTTTGACCTAAACGGATTAACCGATTTTGATTTAGTTCTTTTTGTTTGAAAGGTGAGTTTATCGAGAGTGTTAGCTATGTTTGATGAAAATCGGTTAAGCCGTTCAAAAGTTATGGGCGTTTTACTGTTTGAATCGACTGTTTGAGTATTTTCGCAAGATACCGTATCATAATTATACGTGTTCGATAGATTGTGGATCGTAGCGTAATATATCGTTTATTTATAATATAAGGCACATTTAACTTTTTTATTTTTTATTTAAAAGAACACAGTTGCTTATTTGCCTGAACTAGGTTGAATCTGTGTTTCAGGCTAGAAAGTGCTTAAAACTTATAATAATAATAAAGTAACAATTAGTATAACTTCTATATATTATGTGGAACTTTAAATAAATTAAATTAAAAACAGAAAAACATATTATTTCGTAGTTGCGTAGTACCATGTCTGCTAGATAAATTATGTAGTTTAAAAGAGCATGACATAAAAATGTTGCAACTCAGCAGTCAACATGCAATTCAGCAGTTTACGTCAAACATTAATTTTAACTAATAATACTTAGTTCGCGTTGGGCTATCAAGACAGCCAGGCGTTCTCGGAACAGCCAACAAGGGCCGCGGCACTCACTTCATTCTTAACAACATCAGTACATTAAGCTCATTTTATTTTATCCTTAAACTAGCTGGCCCGGCAAACTTTGTTTTGCCATAAAAACACCAAACATTCATCTACCCTACCTACCCTACCCTACCTACCCTACCTACCCTACCTACCCTACCTACCCTACCTACCCTACCTACCCTACCTACCCTACCTACCCTACCTACCCTACCTACCCTACCTACCCTACCTACCCTACCTACCCTACCTACCCTACCTACCCTACCTACCCTACCTACCCTACCTACCCTACCTACCCTACCTACCCTACCTACCCTACCTACCCTACCTACCCTACCTACCCTACCTACCCTACCTACCCTACCTACCCTACCTACCCTACCTACCCTACCTACCCTACCTACCCTACCTACCCTAATTACCCTACCTACCCTACCTACCCTACCTACCTTACCTACCCTACCTACCCTACCTACCCTACCTACCCTACCTACCCTACCTACCCTACCTACCCTACCTACCCTACCTACCCTACCTACCCTACCTACCCTACCTACCCTACCTACCCTACCTACCCTACCTACCCTACCTACCCTACCTACCCTACCTACCCTACCTACCCTACCTACCCTACCTACCCTACCTACCCTACCTACCCTACCTACCCTACCTACCCTACCTACCCTACCTACCCTACCTACCCTACCTACCCTACCTACTCTACCTACCCTACCTACCCTACCTACCCTACCTACCCTACCTACCCTACCTACCCTACCTACCCTACCTACCCTACCTACCCTACCTACCCTACCTACCCTACCTACCCTACCTACCCTACCTACCCTACCTACCCTACCTACCCTACCTACCCTACCTACCCTACCTACCCTACCTACCCTACCTCAGAGCGTCAGGAGGAGCGTGGGTGAATGGGAGGCGGGTAAAACCGTCACAAAGAGGAGTCCCCCTAAAAAGCTGGACCAACCATCACCAGTGACATCCATATCCTTTGAGATCGGGAGCCCGCCTACCCAAAGGAGCAAAGTCGCCGAGGCAAGGATAGCCTCAAATAAGATCAAGGCCCTAATGACAACCTCCAAAACCACAAGAAACGACATTAGGGCGGAGGTCAAGGCGCAGGCAGACCGGCTCTACCAGCTAGTAAAAGAGCTCGAACAGGGAAGAGCCCCCCCAACCGCAATGACCATGGCATCGACCGGGACCCAAGTCCAGGAGGAGCCAAGGGTTGAGCAAGGCCCGCCCCCGTGCTCAGAGGCTATCAGTGAGGTCGAGACGAACTCCCTCAGGCGAGCTCTAGAAGAGCATAGCCGCAACCTGGCCGAGAACAGCCTAAAAATGGATAGGCTGAAAGAGGCTCTACAAACTAGCCGAGACCAGATGGTCTCGTATGCTAGCGTGGCAGCAAGTCGGCCATCCAATCAGGCTCCGAAGCAGACCACACTACATTCCATCGTAGTGTCGGCCAGGGACGAGAATGAAACGGGGGAACAAGTCCTGGACCGACTAAGGAAGGTGGTAAATGCCAAGGAAGGGAGTATAGCGGTAGAGAAAGTGAGGAAAGCGAAAGATAGGAAAGTAATTCTAGGCTGTAGGTCAGAAGAAGAGAGGGAAAAGTTGAGGGAAAAGATCAGGAAGGCGCCTGAGCTGGAAGCGCAAAATATTAAAAATAAAAACCCGCAGGTTGTGTTGCGCGACGTAATGCAGTACAACGCAAATGAGGAAGTACTTAAGGCACTTAAAAACCAAAACGCCGCCATCTTTCGAGATCTCCAAGATGAGCAGGCGAGAATGGAAATAATTTATAGAAAGCGAGCCAGGAACCCGCTAATGTGTCACGTAGTGTTGAGGGTCGCCACAGAGGTTTGGCGGCGCATGCTCGAGGTTGGGTCGGTGCACGTGGAGTTCCAGCGGGTGAGGGTCGAGGACCAATCCCCGCTGGTCCAATGCTCGCTCTGCCTCGGGTATGGGCATAGCCGACGCCTTTGCACAGAATCTGTGCCAAAGTGCAGCCACTGTGGCGGTCCCCACATGAGGACGGAGTGCGCGGACTGGGCCGCTGGCCTACCTCCAAAGTGTTGCAATTGCACGCGCGCAAGGATTGACAGCGCCAACCACCATGCTTTCAGCTCGGAGTGTCAAGTTAGAAAAAGGTGGGATGCAATAGCCCGTTCTGTTATAGCGTACTGCTAAGGGCACCCCGGAGACTTCTGCCCAACAAAACGCAAGACCATACCGTGTGGCCCAAGCAAACCTACAACGTAAGGACCTGGCAACGACCGAACTCTTTTTAGAGGCCAGTAAAAGGAAGATCGCATGGGCGCTTATCCAGGAGCCGTACGTGGGAGGGGCGCGAGGTATGAAGAACTACCGAGGTTCGCGAATCTACCAGTGCGAGGTTGATGGAAGTGGGAGGGTAAAGGCGGCAATTGCCGTCTTTGACGATGACCTGGATGTCATTCCCTACCCGAAACTCACCACAAACAACATCGTTGTGGTGGCGATCCGGACCAAAGCCTGGGAAATCGCAGTAGTTTCTTACTACTTCGAGCCAGACCAACCCATAGGGCCATACCTGGACCAGTTGACCCGGATCAAATCGGAAGTGGCCACCGGTAGATTGCTTGTAGGCGGTGACGCTAACGCTAAGAGTCCTTGGTGGGGCAGCATCGTCGAAGACTCCAAGGGCGAGGAAATGTCCGGAACCCTGGTGGACTTAGAGCTTCACGTGCTGAACACTGGTGACGCTCCCACATTTGACACTGTCCGAGGTGGTCGAGTGTATACAAGCCACGTGGACGTCACGGCATGCTCGCTCGACCTTTTTGACCTGGTGGACGGCTGGCGGGTCGACACAGGAGCAACATCCTCTGACCATAACACTATATTCTTTAACATTAATGTAAAAAGGGAAAAAGGGATGAATATAATTAGAACAACAAGAAAATTTAATACAAGAAAAGCGGACTGGGATAAATTTAGAGTAAAATTAAGGGAAAATAAAGTTGAAAGTAACGTAAATTTAAATAGCATACAAGAAATAAATAGTAAACAAGACTTAGAAGAAATAGTAGTTAAATATAGTAAAATCATAGAACAAGCATGCGAAGATGCCATTCCTAAAACAAATAGAAAAATTAAAATTAATTGTCCGTGGTGGTCCGAGGAGCTCACTGTGAAGAAGAAGGAGTTTACCAGACTGAAGAACCGCATCCGCAATGCCGCGCCGGTCCGGCGAGCGAAGGTCGTAGACGAGTACCTGAAGGCCAAAGAGGAGTACGAGATGCTAGCGAAGAGCGCCCAATTCGCAAGTTGGAAGGAATTCTGCCGGAAACAGGATCGGGAAGGGGTCTGGGAGGGAATCTTCAGGGTGATTGGTAGGACCGCCAGAAGGCAGGAGGAACTGACCCTATGCAGCGATGGTGTATTCCTCAACCCAAGTGAATCAGCCGCCCTACTTGCAGATACGTTCTACCCCGAAGACAGAGTAGACCAGGACAACGCTGACCACAGGCGAATAAGAGAAGCGGCCAGTCGAGTAAATGAGTGGCTTCATGATGAATATCATGATCCACCATTTACCTCGCTGGAGCTGAAGACCGCCGTGGCAGGTTTCAATCCCAAAAAGGCACCAGGAGGGGATGGACTGACGTCTGATATCTGCAGTCGAGCGATCCACCAGGACCTGGACGCGTTCCTTGCCCTCTACAACAAGTGCCTTGAATTGGCACACTTCCCGAACATCTGGAAGGAGGCCACAGTCGTGGTCCTCAGAAAGCTGGGCAAGGACGATTACCTAAACCCCAAGGCATACAGACCAATAGGTCTACTGCCGGTTCTGGGGAAGGTCCTGGAGAGGATGGTAGTAGCGCGTTTAAAATGGCAGCTTGTACCGCGGTTTAGTACTCGCCAGTTTGGCTTTATGCCCCAGAGAAGCACTGAGGACGCCCTCTATACGCTAGTGAAGCACGTACAGGACAAGTTGAGGCAAAAAAAGCTAATTGTCCTGGTGTCACTGGATATAGAGGGGGCCTTCGATAGTGCTTGGTGGCCAGCCATCAAGGTCAGACTGGCTGAGGAAAAGTGCCCGGTTAACATAAGAAGGCTGCTAGACAGCTACCTCGACAGTAGGAAAGTCAAGGTTCGTTACGCTGGGGAGGAATGCACGCGAGTGACTAGCAAGGGCTGTGTTCAAGGGTCAATAGGTGGTCCCATCCTGTGGAATCTCATTCTAGACCCACTATTGCAGGAATTGGAACAGCGCGGGATCTTCGGGCAGGCGTTCGCCGATGATATCGTTTTGGTTCTGGATGGGGACTCAGCGACCGAAGTTTCAACATCTGCCAATGCAGCCCTCGCCCATGTTCAGAGTTGGGGCGTCAGAAACAAGCTGAGGTTCGCACCGCACAAAACCTGTGCGATGGTCGTAACCAACAAGCGCAAGTATGATACTCCAAGGCTGAGCATGGCCGGGGTCGACATTGGTATGGTCAAGAAGATGAAGTTGTTGGGTCTAACCATAGACGAGAAGCTCACCTTCAACGAGCACACCGCGAACGTCTGCAGGAGGGCAGTGAACATCTACAAGCAGCTGTCCCGCGCCGCTAAAGTGAGTTGGGGATTGGACGCACAGATCATACACACAATCTACACTGCTATGATTGAGCCCATAATAACGTACGCGGCCGCAGCCTGGGCTCCCGCTACGAAAAAGCTGGGAATACGGAAGAAGCTAGGCTCGGTCCAACGAGGATTCGTCCAGAAGATCTGTAAATCTTACCGTACTGTCTCCCTGAACTCGGCACTGGTACTGTCCGGAATACTACCTCTAGATCTGCGCATACAGGAGGCAGCCGCCCTGTATGAAGCGAGGAGAGGGCCATCCCGGTTTGTGCCAGGAGATAGGGAGATCGAAGGTGCGGTGGGGTTTGCAGAGGCTCCTCATCCAGCTACCCAAATGCCCCTGGAGTTCATGTGCCTGGCAGACCAACAGTTGCTAGACAGTAACAATGTGCAGGCGGTGCGAATCTTCACCGACGGCAGCAAGATTGAGGGGAAGGTCGGAGCCGCATTATCCATTTGGGATAATGGAGGCGAAGTCCGGAACCTCAAACTTAGCTTAGCCGCGTACTGCACAGTCTACCAGGCGGAACTCCTGGCCATCTGCAAAGCGACGGACGTGATCCTCACGCGGCAAGAGACGAGCTATGGTTTGTACAGTGACTCAATGTCAGCATTGCAGACGCTTGCAAGCCATGGCTCTCTCCATCCCCTGGCGGTTCACGCGCGCGCTAATCTGGCTCAAGCCCTGGGCCAGAGCAAAGCTGTATCTTTGTTCTGGATCAAGGCCCACGCGGGCCTGCCGGGGAATGAGCGAGCGGACGAGCTGGCAAAGAAGGCAGCATTGTCGTTGCGGAGGAAGCCGGACTACGACCGATGTCCGGTGTCATTTATCAAGCGACAGATTCGTTTGGAATCGCTTGATGAATGGAACCGAAGATACGTGTCGGGCGAGACAGCCTCTGTGACGAAAATGTTTTTTCCGGACGCCATAGCGGCTTTCCGTATTATAAAACAGGTGCGGCCCACAGGCGTTCTCACTCAGGTTTTGACGGGGCACGGCGGGTTCTCTGAATACTTGAATCGCTTCAAGTGTAAGGAGAGCCCATCGTGCGTCTGCGATCCAGGAGTGGCAGAGACTGTCCAGCACATACTTGTAGATTGCCCGTTATTTATCAGGGAACGCTACCAACTCGAATGTGAACTGGACAGGAGACTGACGAAGGAGAGCCTGCATGGGCTCATGAGTAAGCAACACAGGGAAAAGTTCCTGGTGTACTGTGTTAATGTGGCTTCCACCGTCATTGCACGAAACCGAAGTTGAAGCGGCACTATGCTTCACCGGTATTATTAGAATATTTGTAAGAAGCATAAAATAGCACGCACAAAACTGCAATGACGAGCGGTGCACTGGGGTAGTACCTAGCAACAACAGATTGTCTGTATGATGAAAAGCACTGTTGTGCTTCTCATCCCTATTGTAAGGCACAATTCATATAATTTAGATATTTTCCCTGTGATGTATAGTTACTGTATATTCTGACTGTTATAAATAGCACTTTTTGCACATTGTATTTATTAACAGCACTTCTTGCACATTTGTAATTTTCTGTAAACTTGTATATTAGCACTTTTTATCTTTGACCCAATTTTAAATAAATAAAGCTGCCATTTACATAATTAAAGAAAGTGGGATGCCCACCCACCGTATACAAGAGATGTAAGCAAGAAGAACAATTAGTATGAAGTATGAAAGTACGAGAAGCATGAAAGAGGAATGGAATGAATGGATTTGCACAGAATAGGCGCCAACTTTGTTGAGCGGGATTAGTATTATTATAAAAAAAAAAAAAAAAAAAAAATACCTACCCTACCTACCCTACCTACCCTACCTACCCTACCTACCCTACCTACCCTACCTACCCTACCTACCCTAACCTAATTTTTTTTTTTTTTTTTTTTCGTTCTTTTATATGGGGCGGAGACAAATCCAACGAATCAAAAACCATGAAAATTGGTCCAGCAGATCTCGAGTTATAAGTGTTGTAACAAACCCCTCTTTCTTTTATATATATAGATATTTCAGACAATACATCAGTTTTTCATCATCTTCCTGCCCTTGTCCCATGTTACTTGGAGTCGGCGCAACACGTTTTCTTCTTCCATACCGTTCTGTCTCCAGTTACGCTATTACTGACTCCCTTTTCCTTCATATCACTCCTCACACAGTCCATAAATACTTACATTCTTTCATTCCTTTTATGTATGGCCTAACCATACAAATGTGTCAGGGGTTTTTTCAAATTTTACTTGTTAACTTGCTTTTTTACCCCGCAGAACAAAGACAAGGGCCTTTCTTTTCTATTTTATCTCTTTCTTAAGCTTCCTGCAGACAAATCTTGTCTTTGCGTCACGCGCCATCGCTGAGTTCGACCAATCCTTAGATCAATGCAGCCTCGGCTGGTGAAAGATTTCTCTCAAGGTGGTTCTCTGCCTTCCATTCTCTAAGCCCATGAAAATAATCTTTTTATCACCTCTATTCAAAAAGAGCTACTTTATTCTTCGTAAACAGGGCCGAAAATAGCTCATTAATCCCTAGGGACTAAAAGTGATTTCAATTTGAATCAGGTACCCCCATGCAGAGTGCCGCTAAAGCCCCGTACTTGGCGCGGTTCAGGGTTCGCAAGTACGGTATTGATGAGATGGAATCGGTCGCCATGGCTATTTCCGCAGGAGAAGATCCGCCCTCAGTAAGTTATTATATTATTATTTTTTGTTAGAAAATATGAGAAGGTTTAAGCAAACATGAATAGATGCTGATCTATTTTTAGAATAGGGAATATTCTTTTGCACGTAAACAAAAAAATACGACAATACAGTGCGTTGAAATATCGTGTGACGTCACGGTGTGCTATACTTTATATTGACAAAGTGACGTCACAAATCCCCACTCCTGAACTTTATTGCGCTTTATCTTGGTCAATTCTCATTTATTTGATAAAGGAAAAATTACGGGTCCAACATTACTTGATAATCTCACTGAGGACTAAATAGAATTATCATTTTTCTATCCAGGAAACAACCCTATTGACGGTGTTAGATATGCATAATTTCTAAATTCTAATTATACCATAATATTTATTTGGATCACCAATGAGTTACACAACAAAAAAAACTTATACAGAAAATATAATACTAGTACCTTACCGTGAAGTAGAGTTCAGATAAGCAATTGCTTCTAATACTGGTATTTACTTGCAAATTGAAATCGACCCTGACATGGTTGGGAAATGGCTAGGTAGATTTAATTTTTTTGTCGCATGAAGGCTGGCCGATAGATGAAAATCATCGGGCAGTCGGGATGTATTCCCTTTGGTTAAGACATCGTCTGTGGGCGTTAGGTGGGTACAATCGTGAAAATGTAATCACACAAATTATTCAGTCCAGTTTTATTCAAATAGCCACAGTTAAAAATTTGCTTACTAATATTACGGAACGACAGTGATTCTAAGATATCTTACCTTGAAGGCGGTCAGAACTATTCTCTTATTCTGCTGGCTCCACTACGCAAGTGGCTAGAAAAAATGCGCCAAACCTTAGTTGTTCTTGATTCGCCACCAGGGGACGTGCATGTGGTTTATATTGACTAAACCTGGCTTATATATATTTCATGATAGGCTCGCCTTTGACCACTCTCTCGCCTGATGGTAAACGATGATGTGGTCGACGGTGTTGCACGCTAGAAGTAACCTATTGATTGACTGGTACGTCTGGTACCACAATTTTATGGCGCCATGCCATACTATACCATTCCTCTACAGTTTTTAACTGAATATATCTGCAACCAAATACATTATGTGGAAGATGATATCTCACAATATCACGCAGGCATGATCAAGAGCAGTGGTGGCCCAATGAGGAATGGTGGACCAGTGGTAACGGCCTCAACTTACGTGTGGTCGTGGTTTCGAACCCAGGCAGGCGCTCTTTACTTTGTTTCAAAGTCAAAGTCAAATATATTTATTCAATTAGGCCAATAAACGGCACTTTTGAACGTCACATAAATTAAAATTTACAAGTAATAATAAAAAATAAAAAAAATATTCTACCGTGCATTCGGATAGTAGATTGTTATGGAGAAGAACGCACAAGAAACTCCATACTTACTCTTTTTTTTTTTAAAATAGGTGTTTTACAATATTTACATACGTACATACATTAATATATGTGACGACGATGCACCCAGAATAGCTCTACACACTATACTACGTACAGGTATAAAGTATTAAAAAGCATTAACAGGAAAATTAATTAATTTGATAAGTAGGAACATGGTTCTCACATACTTACAAATATTACAAACATAGGTAAAATGACTAATTCAACAACAACGGAACAGTGTGTGAGTCAATTTCTAAAAAAAAAAAATTTTAATCACCACTACTCTAAAAATGGTGATCAAGATGTGGTGTTTTTTTTTTTAATTACTTTGTCGTTCAATAGAGTCTTCTAAAATATTTTAACGTCGGTCATCGCCTTTCTACTGCTGAAATTGTACTTGTAAGTCTGTGTGTGCAGAATGCGAACTCCCCTTTTAATGAACTTGCAACATAAGACATACTTCTTCCCAAATTACCCCACCTTTTCAAGAATTTTGATTGCATTAGTGAACTAAAATTGTACATGCCATCATTGTATGGTTCCAAAACGAATCAAGGAACTATTATTATTATTTCCTTTATTTATCTTCTTGGGCTTCTTTAAGGGTAAAGGAGATGGCTATGCTCGGAATTTCCTTGCGTGATCACGTCAGAAATGTTGATATCCGCAGGTGAACCAAAGTTACCGACATAGCCCGAAGAATTGCCAAACTTAAGTGGCAGTGGGCCGGGCACATTGCTCGCAGAACGGATGGCCGATGGGGCCGAAAAGTTCTGGAGTTGCGACCGCGAACTGGAAGACGATACGTTGGAAGACCTCCCACTAGGTGGACCGATGACCTGGTTAAGGTTGCGGGAAGGCGCTGGATGCGAGACGCACGGGATCGGTCAATGTGGCGACGCCTGGGGGAGGCCTATGTCCAGCAGTGGACGTCTTTCGGCTGAAATGATGAATGATTATCTTCTTTCTTATTTATTACATTTTTAAATATAATAAAAAGAAAACATTTAAAAATATAAAAAATAGAGGCTAACCGGTATCGAGAACAGGGTCCAAGCTACCGGTGGTTAGGGCTCCAGAGACAGGAACCTCCTCACAATGCGAGCCGTATCGAGGAGTACTGCCTTCTGTATCAGACCCTTGATCCAACCGCCCAATGACAACCTCGACACATGGTCGTCATTATTAACCCCCGCCGGAAAAAGAGGGGTGTTATAAGTTTCACGTGTGTTGCTGTGTATCTGTGTGTCTGTCTGTGGTATCATAGCGCCTAAACGGATGAACCGATTTCGATTTAGTTTTTTTTGTTTGAAAGGAAATTTTGTCGAGAGTGTTCTTAGCCATGTTTGAATAAAATCGGTTCAGCCGTTCAAAAGTTATGGGCGTTTTACTGTTTGAATCGGGGTGTTTTCGCAAGATAAATGTGCCGGGGGTTTTTAAAATTTTGAAATTTTACTTGTTATTATTTTATTTCCAAAATATTTAACCTATTTTACATTTGGTTTTAGCCACACAACAAAAACCTCACAGGGCTTAACTGTGAATTACTACTACTTATTTTTGCGTGAACTTGACAGTATGATTTTATAATTTTCATAAGAATTTTCAACTGCATAAGTATGTTTTTACCTCATGGATGCGATTCCCGCACGGATTAAGTGTTGGTAGAGATTGTGCCGGATTATTTTTGTGCATGACAGATTTTCACTTATAATGTATGAATCCTAGTGTGAGAAAATGGTGTGTTCATACATAGAACGTATTATATCCATACTGACAAAGCTATCCCTTAAATTAAAACCGAATAACTAAATAACTCCTTTTCACAAACAGGAAGAAGGCAAAGACCGGTTCACCGGCATAGCAGCAGAGGTATGGCAGGCCGCCATATTTAAAGTGGGAGACGACGTGCGACAAGACATGTTGGCGCTGCAAGTCATATCCTTGTTCAAGAACATCTTCCAACAAGTCGGTCTGGATCTGTACCTGTTCCCGTATAAGGTCGTCGCTACTGCTCCTGGGGTGAGTATTTCTAAATGTGCATAACTTTTCTGTCCCACTGCAGGACAAAAGTGTCCCGTTCTTCCTTCCATGGAGGCTCGTCGAAATCATTTTGTCAAATTATTGTACATCTAAGTGCAGTGATGCTAACATGTTAGTGTAAAACAGATTACAAAGATTTTTCATCAAAGTCACTGATTGAATGTTATGAGAAAATAAAGGTTGGCTTTTTGTTTGTTTAATACACTCCAACCAAACTATGGTACTGCCTAGTGAACTAACGCTCAGTTCCTCTCACAGAAAAAAAGTTTTACTCAGAATAAAAGATAAAAACCTCTAACTCATAGGAAATAACCTCTTAAACTAAGCGTACTAAAGTTGATAATCCTGTTCCAGTGTGGCGTGATAGAATGCGTGCCTAACGCCAAATCTCGCGACCAGCTCGGCAGACAGACCGACATCGGCATGTACGAGTATTTCATCAAGAAGTACGGAGATGAGACCACGAGAGAGTTTCAGGTATGTATTCGCTTGTTACTTCTTTTTTACAAGCTTTTAAATAACTTGCAGTGTACGTATGTAAGTGTGCTCGGGCACGGGGTCTTATTGCTAAGAAAGAAAATTTGGTTCAAATAAATCTCACTAGATGGCGTGACATGTATACACAATTCAATAGAATTGTGTGTAACTTTAACATTTCCTGGCATTGCACATAAAAATTGTATGTTCTTGTTTAATCAACTCTCCTAAGTACAAAATTATGGAATATTGGGCAATTCACATTTCAAAGATTGTTTGAACGGTTCATTTAAAATTGATGCCAATAGATGGCGCATTTTTTAATTTCTGAGGCATTCCGCTTGATTGTTAAAATCTGCATTAAAAAATTATTCACGAACCTAGTAAACCCTTTTACTTGCAAGTCGCTGCTAACACCATCTATTGCCGTGAAACGGGATCGAACTTGATTGTTGTACTTACAAAAATAACAAGATTAATCAGATGAAAAGCGCTAGTTACGTCGGCACGGTTTCTTTGTATGGGATGAGGCATCTGTATGCTAGTATTATATTATCTGTTGCTCGGGTCAAATCTTGCAACTGAATTTTAACGCAGTTATCCTACACCGCCCGATTAAGATGAAATTTTGCATACACGTTTAGTTTGGATGACAATGCTTAGCTAAGTGACGTCATTCTAAATCCAATATGGCGGACGGCCCAAGATGGCGGACTAGTTACAAATTTTGTTCTGTTTCAATCTTTAGCCGCTCCAAATTTTCGGCTATACATCACATCAAATTATCAGTCATTGCGAAGGATTTGGGAGAGGTCTTTGCCCACCTAAATAAAAAAAACATGGTCCCTCTATAAAGTTGTCTGTGATTTCTGTAATTCTGATTCTCCTATAAATTGTTTAAAAATATCATTCTGGCTCTAGTTAAACTAAGATCAAGTTACAAATGCGTATTTCAGGCCGCTCGTCGTTGCTTCGTGACGTCAATGGCTGCTTACAGTGTTATCGGGTTCCTGCTGCAGATCAAGGACAGACATAACGGCAACATCATGCTGGATACAGACGGACATATCATACATATAGGTGTGTATGCTTTGATTACTATGCTTATTTATAAATGCCTTTAAATATATACAACGGATTTTAAAAGTAGGTCCCTGGCTGGTAGGTAGTTCGTAGATTTAATTTTAGAATTTACACCACCCTTTCTATTTCAGTATGGAATATTAAGGGAAAAACCTTTTCTAGCAGTGGAAAGATACAGGATACAAGAAAAATAAAAAAAGATATCCCTGAAATATTTTTATATCAGTCTACATCATTCATCTAGTAGTAGACACGCATCGATGGACAATATATTGTAAACGGAATTATGTCCATAGCTTTGGAATGACTGGACTGATTTTCATCAAACATGAAAAAAGCTATGAACACTCTCGATAAAGTCACAATTCAAACAAAAAAAACGAAATCAAAATCGGATCATCCGTTTAGGAGCTGTGATTCCATAGACAGATACACAAATACAACACCCCTCCCGTCGGGGGTTAAAAATGGCCTAGCAAACGAACGCAGAATGCCATATAATATAAAAATTCATCACAAAGCAAAGGGATCAACGATGTGTCGCTCGGAGCTTTTATTTTCGGCTCATACCTTTCAAACACAGCAATGCTGGCTCCACGAGCATAAAAAGTAGAGATTTTAACACGAGCGATGTAGCCAATTTCGTCGAAAGGTACATACGAGTGTTAAAATAAAGCCTTTTTATGCGAGGCACGAACGATTCTTTTTTCACTACCTGATGAGCTTACTTAATTAAATGCAAATAAGTTCCAACATCAATTTATTAGAAACGTTCAGACTAAAAACCCCAGACTATATATACACACAGTCAATGCGCGCTTTTTCGAGAAGTAACAGGTTCAGTATCATTCTCCTAGTAACATAATGATATCAAAACTCCATACAAAAGTCATTTCGTAACTGTTAAAGTAATTTTGTTTTTTTTATTTTATAATCTTGTGTCTAAATGTTCATATAGCGAAACTAATTTCTTAGGCAATTGGTTACATAATAGAAAATGTAGTGAAAAATAGCTATTTATGCAACTGTTACGTTATGGACGGTCTTTTAATACGAGTGCCATTTTTCGGTACAAGCGTCGTGCGTACCGAAATAGGTGGGCACGAGTTATTAAAAGACCAATAGCGTACAGTTGCATACAAGATTTTATCGACGAAAAAAGGAATAAAACACAGATATAGACAAATAAGTATTTTTAATAGAAACTTAACTACACACTGACTATTTTTATTTAGTCTTTATTAGGTATAAGGCAAATATCTTGTAGCCGCAACAGCCAAATAGTATAAGATACTTTTGTTCTAAACTTGTTCCATTTTTAAAAACATCATTTACATTGTCTCGATTTTGAAGTAATATTATAGGTACCTGGCTGTATGTTCAGAATGCCTTGCTTGTGTTTTAGAATTTATGACGATTCGCATAATGCAACCCGATGTCGTTATGGGTATTATAATGAAACCGCTGTCAATTTTGAAATTCGAATATAACGAAACCGAAGTAGATAAAATAATGTTTTAAACACCCTGGACGAGCCTTCCTACGAAATCTCTTATATTCTCTCGTTCATAACAAAAATGACATTTCTCTTCCAGATTTCGGCTTCATGTTCGAGTCATCGCCAGGCGGTAACCTAGGCTTCGAACCAGACATCAAGCTGACTGACGAAATGGTGATGGTGATGGGTGGCAAAATGGAAGCCCCACCGTTTAGATGGTTCTGTGAACTCTGTGTGCAGGCCTTCCTCGCTGTCAGGTAATTACAGACTTTATTTTGATAGTTGTAAGGTTGTTGGACGTCTGGCAACGAGATGGGCAGACCACATTGTTGCCATCGCGGGTAGAACCTGGATAAGGGGCCACGCACAAGACCGTGGGGGCTGGCACAAGAAAAGAGAATCCTATGCCCAGCAGTGGGCGAAATGAGGCTGCGGATGATGATGATGATGAAGGTTGATTTGTGACTGACAAAATGGTGATAATTTGACCCACGGTTTAGATGGTTCTGTAAACACTGTGTGCTGTGCACAGGTGAATATAAACCCTCGTGGAATTTACTGAGATAGTTAAACATCTATCATCTTGTTGTCCACAAGACGTACGGTGATGCGCCATCGGTACATGGTGGCCGTTCCACCCATAAGCATTAAATGTTTTGGGAATACTTTCATTGTGCGTACAGCCAGGGTCCCGACGCTAAGAAAGAAAATTTGATTCAAATAATTGTCACTAGATGGCGCTATATGCATCGATTTGTTATTGAATTGTGTGTAAAACTAAAATTTTCTAGAATTGATCACAAAAATGTAATGTTATTTTATAATCAACTCTCCATATAATGGAATATTGGGCTCTTAATTCACATTTCAAAAAATATTTGAACGGATCATTTAAAATTGATGCCAATAGCTGGCGCGGCTTTAAATTTCTGAGCCATGCCACTTGATTTTTAAAATTTGTATTGAAACACATTTTGATACAATGAAACTGTAAAAACGAGCAAAAAAATACTATAAAACAAATCGTCACTGTATTTAAAGTAAAAAAAAATACAAAACCTGAAAACCCTTTTACTGGCAACGCTGCTAACACCATCTATAGCCGTGGAACGGCACCGAACGCGATCGAAGTACTTATAAAAATAATCATCTTAATCAGACGAAAAACGCTAGTTACGTCGGCACGGTTTCTTTGTATGGGATGAGGCATCTGTATGCTAGTATCTATATCTATCTATATATATATATATATATAAATCAATGCTACTTTTCGTTGTAATTTTATAACTCAAGGACGGGCTTACCTATCCAAACTTTGTTCTGACTATTTAGTAGATGGTTTATGTTTTTTTAGGGTTCCGTACCCAAAGGGTAAAAACGGGACCCTATTACTAAGACTCCGCGGTCCGTCTGTCTGTCTGTCACCAGGCTGAATCTCATGAACCGTGATAGCTAGACAATTCAAATTTTCACAGATGATGTATTTCTGTTGCCGCTATAACAACAAATACTAAAAACAGAATAAAATATATATTTAAGGGGGGGCCCCATACAACAATCATGATTTCTTTGCCGTTTTTTGCGATAATGGTACGGAACCCTTCGTGTGCGAGTCCGACTCGCACTTGGCCGGTTTGTTTTTATTCACTTGGTTGGGTAGGTTAGGTAGGGTAGTTATGGTAGGTAGGTAGCCAGTTGACGGGAGCGAAGCCGCGGGGGTCAGCTAGTTACAGTATATGTGATATTTACGTACCATGGACAATAGAGGCAATCACAATTTTATTTATGGATTCCAAATAATCCTAAACCACAACAAACTTAATACCAACTATCTAACTGGACAATAGAGGCAATCACAATTTTATTTATGGATTCCAAATAATCCTAAACCACAACAAACTTAATACCAACTATCTAACTGGACAATAGAGGCAATCACAATTTTATTTATGGATTCCAAATAATCCTAAACCACAACAAACTTAATACCAACTATCTAACTGGACAATAGAGGCAATCACAATTTTATTTATGGATTCCAAATAATCCTAAACCACAACAAACTTAATACCAACTATCTAACTGGACAATAGAGGCAATCACAATTTTATTTATGGATTCCAAATAATCCTAAACCACAACAAACTTAATACCAACTATCTAACTGGACAATAGAGGCAATCACAATTTTATTTATGGATTCCAAATAATCCTAAACCACAACAAACTTAATACCAACTATCTAACTGGACAATAGAGGCAATCACAATTTTATTTATGGATTCCAAATAATCCTAAACCACAACAAACTTAATACCAACTATCTAACTGGACAATAGAGGCAATCACAATTTTATTTATGGATTCCAAATAATCCTAAACCACAACAAACTTAATACCAACTATCTAACTGGACAATAGAGGCAATCACAATTTTATTTATGGATTCCAAATAATCCTAAACCACAACAAACTTAATACCAACTATCTAACTGGACAATAGAGGCAATCACAATTTTATTTATGGATTCCAAATAATCCTAAACCACAACAAACTTAATACCAACTATCTAACTGGACAATAGAGGCAATCACAATTTTATTTATGGATTCCAAATAATCCTAAACCACAACAAACTTAATACCAACTATCTAACTGGACAATAGAGGCAATCACAATTTTATTTATGGATTCCAAATAATCCTAAACCACAAGAAACTTAATACCAACTATCTAACTGGACAATAGAGGCAATCACAATTTTATTTATGGATTCCAAATAATCCTAAACCACAACAAACTTAATACCAACTATCTAACTGGACAATAGAGGCAATCACAATTTTATTTATGGATTCCAAATAATCCTAAACCACAACAAACTTAATACCAACTATCTAACTGGACAATAGAGGCAATCACAATTTTATTTATGGATTCCAAATAATCCTAAACCACAACAAACTTAATACCAACTATCTAACTGGACAATAGAGGCAATCACAATTTTATTTATGGATTCCAAATAATCCTAAACCACAACAAACTTAATACCAACTATCTAACTGGACAATAGAGGCAATCACAATTTTATTTATGGATTCCAAATAATCCTAAACCACAACAAACTTAATACCAACTATCTAACTGGACAATAGAGGCAATCACAATTTTATTTATGGATTCCAAATAATCCTAAACCACAACAAACTTAATACCAACTATCTAACTGGACAATAGAGGCAATCACAATTTTATTTATGGATTCCAAATAATCCTAAACCACAACAAACTTAATACCAACTATCTAACTGGACAATAGAGGCAATCACAATTTTATTTATGGATTCCAAATAATCCTAAACCACAACAAACTTAATACCAACTATCTAACTGGACAATAGAGGCAATCACAATTTTATTTATGGATTCCAAATAATCCTAAACCACAACAAACTTAATACCAACTATCTAACTGGACAATAGAGGCAATCACAATTTTATTTATGGATTCCAAATAATCCTAAACCACAACAAACTTAATACCAACTATCTAACTGGACAATAGAGGCAATCACAATTTTATTTATGGATTCCAAATAATCCTAAACCACAACAAACTTAATACCAACTATCTAACTGGACAATAGAGGCAATCACAATTTTATTTATGGATTCCAAATAATCCTAAACCACAACAAACTTAATACCAACTATCTAACTGGACAATAGAGGCAATCACAATTTTATTTATGGATTCCAAATAATCCTAAACCACAACAAACTTAATACCAACTATCTAACTGGACAATAGAGGCAATCACAATTTTATTTATGGATTCCAAATAATCCTAAACCACAACAAACTTAATACCAACTATCTAACTGGACAATAGAGGCAATCACAATTTTATTTATGGATTCCAAATAATCCTAAACCACAACAAACTTAATACCAACTATCTAACTGGACAATAGAGGCAATCACAATTTTATTTATGGATTCCAAATAATCCTAAACCACAACAAACTTAATACCAACTATCTAACTGGACAATAGAGGCAATCACAATTTTATTTATGGATTCCAAATAATCCTTAACCACAACAAACTTAATACCAACTATCTAACTGGACAATAGAGGCAATCACAATTTTATTTATGGATTCCAAATAATCCTAAACCACGACAAACTTAATACCAACTATCTAACTGGACAATAGAGGCAATCACAATTTTATTTATGGATTCCAAATAATCCTAAACCACAACAAACTTAATACCAACTATCTAACTGGACAATAGAGGCAATCACAATTTTATTTATGGATTCCAAATAATCCTAAACCACAACAAACTTAATACCAACTATCTAACTGGACAATAGAGGCAATCACAATTTTATTTATGGATTCCAAATAATCCTAAACCACAACAAACTTAATACCAACTATCTAACTGGACAATAGAGGCAATCACAATTTTATTTATGGATTCCAAATAATCCTAAACCACAACAAACTTAATACCAACTATCTAACTGGACAATAGAGGCAATCACAATTTTATTTATGGATTCCAAATAATCCTAAACCACAACAAACTTAATACCAACTATCTAACTGGACAATAGAGGCAATCACAATTTTATTTATGGATTCCAAATAATCCTAAACCACAACAAACTTAATACCAACTATCTAACTGGACAATAGAGGCAATCACAATTTTATTTATGGATTCCAAATAATCCTAAACCACAACAAACTTAATACCAACTATCTAACTGGACAATAGAGGCAATCACAATTTTATTTATGGATTCCAAATAATCCTAAACCACAACAAACTTAATACCAACTATCTAACTCCATCTTTTCTCTTTCCAGGCCTTATCAAGAAGCAATAATCTCAATGGTATCCCTCATGCTGGACACAGGTCTACCTTGCTTCCGAGGTCAGACGATCCGCCTACTCCGTTCCCGATTCGCACCGAACTCCACAGAAAAAGAGGCAGCCGCGTATATGCTGTCCGTCATCAGGAATTCCTTCTTAAACTTCAGAACCAGGACCTATGATATGATACAGTATTATCAGAATCAAATTCCTTATTAGATTTTGTTTGTAGGTGATTAATATATAAAATGAGTTTTTGTGTATGTTATCTGTGATAACTCTATTTGAAATATTATTGTTGGGGTCGGCTTCCAGTCTTACCGGATTCAGCTGAGTACCAGTGTTTCACTTGGAGCGACTGCCTATCTGACCTCCACAACCCAGTAACTGGGTAACACGATATCTCTTGGTAAGACTGGTGTCAGATCTCAAGCTTCTGACTACCCGTAACGACTGTCAAAGATCTTCGCCGAGACCAACGGCTTAACGTGCTTTCCGAGGCACGGAGGAAAGTCGGTATGTTGAAATGGTCACCCATCCACGGACCGACCTCGTTAAGCGTTGCTTAACCTTGAAGATCGACCCGTGCGGCTGTTATTATTTAACCACGAGCTCCTCTTTTTTCAGGCCACAGACAGACTGACAGACCATTCATCCAATTTTAAGTTATATAGCTTTAGTGACATAACAAACGGCAGATGTAGAAAATAGTTTGTATTGATACCAGGGTTTATGCTTTTTATGCCATCTTTATGTTAATAGAAAGGTTTGTGAGGTTGTAGGGGGTAATTTCTGGATCTACTGTACCGATTAAGATGAAATTTGGATGGAGATAGATTGAGACCCTGGGAAGGACATAGGATATTTTGTATTCCCTTGGGATGATAAAACACTTTCTATGCGAGCGAAGCCGCCGGCAGGAGCTAGTACTTCATAATTTAGGCTTTGTTGTGCGTCATTTCTATACTTCATACACAGGTCGGAAACAACGTTCTTTTTTAAAGGGTCACTGTACTCATCATTATGAACAGTTTTTACTAACTTCCATTGTGCTTACAGCTAAGAAGTATAATTCCCTGCCGGAGTCTGTATTGACCAATAGCTACAACCTCGGGGTTTTTAAGTCAAGAGTGAATAGATTACTTCTAGGCAAGCGTGCCATCGCTTACCATCAGGAGAGATAAACAAAAAAAAAACTGAAAATCAGCGCTGGGTGTCCGATGCCCAGCAAATACAGCTTGCTGTTATGGGAAAGCTAACACTCAAGTTTTGAACCTTAATTGTATTTTTTTTTACTATTCTACTCTCTCTTGTGTTGTCAGTGTCGAATAAATGTTATATATTCTATCTTTTTACTATGATTGTGAGCAAACCTACAATCGCTAATAAAAATCAACTGTCCCATACATTTTAAGTCTGCATAATTCGACAAAATGTTCTGAACAGCTGCTTTTTTTTTTGCTATTTCTGTGTCGGTCACATAGTAAGTTGTTCATAATTATGAGTACAGTGATCACTTTTAAGAAATTGCATTGTTTTTGTTATACCAGAGGCCCTAAAGTCTGTTTTTTATGTCTGAGACAAAGTTGACACATGCAAATGTCAAATTACTTCTTTTATGGCTTATTAGGCCTCTTGAGGTATGTTATTTAAGACGACGACTAACGCCAACGACCTTGAGGGAACAAAACGCGCCCTCGTTTCACACCCGCGCGACCCAAAATTTAGTAGTTTTTTGTACTTTCCTTATTATTCTATGACTTTAAAAAAAAAGGTTCAGGTCAAAATGTAGATACCTAATTAAATTATCTTTGAGATGGTGTCAATTTCAAATAAGTTTAAGTTTTAGACATAACTTTACAAATTAATTACACTATGTTATACAAATAAAACTCAAAATTTGCTTAGATCAAATTATTAACAAAATTGTCTAATTTATAAAATATTTTTTCCAAAAAATTACAACTAGCTGTTTAGACGTGATTCTCATTTTAAAATCAGCTACTCAAGGGAATCGGCACCTTAAAACTCCTTTTAGACCTTTTACAATATTTGAGACTACAAGAGTTATATCATACCTCAGGAGGCCTATTATGCCCTAAAACAATAATTTGACATTAAAAAAAAAACTTTAGACAAGTGACATTAAATCAACGAAAACGTGGCAATAGCGATTGGCCACAGGGTTGGATTATGTACTATAATTATAGTATTCATACTATAATTTCGCTCTTTGTACTATATACTATCCACATCTAAGGATAGTACGCTAAAATACTATAATTTAAAGGTTGCTTCCCAATTCTTAGTTTTACGTCATATGAATATTTCGACCGTGCGTGTATCCGACCGAATTCTTGGTCTTGCGATGTTTTCTTTGTCTTTCCACTAATCTCGTTCCTTTCATTCCATTCGAAATTCAAAGTGAAATCGTTTGCGAATTTTTGTGTAAAATAATACCTTTTTTTTAGTGTTTTAATTAATTATGGACAGTGGCAGTGATGGTCAAGAAAATGACGATAGACCGGGAGTATCCACCCCTAAGAAAAAACGACTGAGTAGAGGCGATATGTTAGAAAAACAGAAACTTCGTCTTCAAAAGTATAGGCCGGATTGGGAAAAGGACCCTAAGTTCAGTAAGTGGCTCACTCAGGACCCTAAAAGACCCTAAAATTTTGTCATAACTGGTGTTGATTTTAATGCCTAATTAGTTAAATTAAAAATAATGAAAGTGTACTATATTTTTTTATAAATACTATCCTTTTCATTTTTTTGTGCTATCTTTTTCAACGTACCTAAATCCAACCCTGATTGGCCATCGCTGACATCGAATGCCACTTGTTTAGAGCCTCAAAGCCTCCAGAGAAAGTCTAATTCTATCAAAGATGGCGCTTGTGGATCAAAGGTGTGCCAAAATGTAAGAGATTTATCGTGTGATATTTCGATATTGTTTGGCATTCCCATATTTTTTTGACATTTTAACAATCGCTACTGTAACGCAGATGGATTGTCACTTGCCTAAAGCCTACGTATGAAGCCAAACGAAATTTTGTGAGTTGTGAGACGCGTAAAATGCGTCGCGGAATTTACGTTCAACTGAAATTCAGTTAGGCTGCCGTAACGGACGGACGTAATTTCAGTTGCTATTCTACGTTTGACGCTGACGCTTGCCTCGCTCCCCTCCCTCACCTCGAGCGCAATTCAGTTGAAATAATGTGCGTGAGTTAGCAGACAACTCATTTTGCATCGCCGTGTGGCACAAACAGGATTTTAGTATGAAACCGAATGCAGCGTAAATTCCGCGACGCATTTTACGCGACTCACTCCTCACAAAATTACGTTCGTTTGGCCTCACCCATAAGCTCTAGACAAGTCTATCCACGAAAGCATCGCAATAGCGATTGGAAAAATGACAAAAATGTATAGAAAGCCCTTCTTACATTTTGGCATTTAATTTTTTCTTTCATTTTGTTCAATCAGCATCGCTGATAGAACGACTCTTTGTTTAAAAGTTTGTATGTCTGAAAGTGTATTTCTTTCATGTCATTTTTACGACCGAGTAACTCTACTTTTGGTAATTTTTCAAAGGTTTTTTTGAATAAAACTTCATATTACAACATCAATATTTTATTAAATTATGCACACCCTTATCGTCCTGCGAATTGACAACACTTAAGATTTGTATTGAAAATGTTATTGCGAAATATGTTACCAAGAAATACAATGAAAAAATTAAAGTAATCTGTCGAATTAAAAGTGCATGAATTGTATACTTTAGAAAAAAATCTTCAAAGTTTTTGTAAAAAAAATATTTAGCCAAAATAACATTCTTAAATAAAAGTTAAATAATATTATATCGACAGATTTACAAAACAATGGTTACAAAAATTTGCTTTTATTTTTAAATTTTGTGCAAAAAATCTTAAAGTATATAAAAAATTCAGTAACAATAACAATAATTTCGTGAGTAAATTAAACAATTATAATGATATGACGTTGAATCAAATTCTTTTATTACTTTTTGTTTCACAAAATCCTTAAAAACTACATATTTTTCATGCAAACATACATGCAGAATTTCAAACAAAACTTGAAAATCATCTTAAAAATAACTATGGTAGACAATGCGCTGGACAGACTGAATAAAAAAGTATGTAAAATATTGTTTTCACAAAAATTATGCTAATGTACAATTAACTTCAAAAGCTTGAGTGTTCCACTAACAATCTGCTCATTTAATATCATAATCACTTTGCAACAGTTTAATAATAATAAAAAAAAATCTCAACTTACAACAGATTTTCTCCAATGACCGCCCAAACATTCTAAATCAATCAACCGCGACAAACATTTTTACCCTGGTAAGCCAAGTCTTATCATGTTTACCCTGGATCCTAATTTGAATACCCTGGATTCTAGCCCATACTTTTTATCCACCATTCACACATACATTTACTAGCGGTCAAAGAGTCTGACATTGAAAGAAGACATAAGAGCGAATTTTGTCTGTCCAGCGCGTTTTGTTCTTACACCATTTTCGTTTTAGCATGGCTATTGCGGTCTTTGACCAACATACATTTTTTTAAATTCTTTGTTTAAAAACGTTAAACTATGTCATATTATAAATGCGAAAGTAACTGTGTCTGTTTGATACGTTTTCACGCCTAAACCGCTGAACCAATTTTGATAAATTTTAATGTTGAGATAGATTGGACCTTGGTTAGGATGACATGCTAAAACGAAACAACTTATACTTAATAGTGCTTAAATGCAATAAATGTTTGGCACATACAATTATTATATTAGACACAATCAGTATACTTTACAGAGATTGTATCATTAAAATTTGACACTGAGATTATAAAATTTAAAAGATTTCAATATAATTATAAAATAGACATATATGATTACATCATTTAGGAGAGAGGTTTACTGACACCGTAAATTATTATTATTTAATCCCTCTAAAAGATCTACCAAGCAGCCAAAGTTTTTTAAACTGAAGCCAAAAATGCTATAAAAAAATAATTCAAATATCATCTTTAACGTTTCAGAAACAAAGTTGATTTTTGAAAGACATTGACTACTCAAACTATCATTGTTGCAATCAGTTGCAATAGAAAACATACCATGTGCATTGGACCTAAGGTCGTTAATCCTAAATTATACAAGAAATAGTTCTCATATAATTAAAGAATGGTGGATATTAAATATTGGTGATTGGGAATAAGAAGTAGGATGATTAAAGGGTGGTAGGACTTATTACAAGGTGATAGGGCTTATTATTCTTTGTATGATTTAAGGGAAACGGAGTATTTATTTTAATGGATAGTGTTCCGGTCTGATTCAAATAATTCCTTTAACCAATTTTGATTTTGTTTCAATTTTAATCTTACTTATTTTAGCTGGATGTTTATTTAAAAATGGAAACTATGGTAGGGATGTATTTAGACAAAAACTAATAGGGGATGGAGTTTTTTTTGTTAAACCTTCAACTGTCAATTTCCAGACACAATAGAAATTACCATTGTTTTAATCCGATTCGGATGAATAAAAGTAAAGGTTTGACAGCAGATATGTACCATATTAAGGCTTCCAAAAATAAAGTCCTATAAGTCCCAAGTAAAAATATGTGTATTTTGAATTTGAGGTAATATTATAGTCTTAAAATTCGATCGTTTGATGATGTCTTTTTCCTAGTGATTTTGTGTAAAGATTTCACACTGATACAGAAACTTACATAATATACTTATATCCTAACATCAATAAGTAGTTGCATCTTACAAGCTACGTGGGTACTCTACTATATCAAACAAAATGTACTGCTGTAACCTCGCTAAGTACCCAACAATACAAAAAAGAAAAAATTATACTTAATATATAATTTTGGGATAATCATTACAGAGGAGCCCAGTTATTTATGTTTAAATACCCCCAAAAATAAACAAAAAAAAAAAAATTTGAAAAGTTACAAAAATAATTGCGATTCTAGCTCCCTCTGTAACCAAAATCTACCAGAATTTTTCATGTTACCATAGCTTTATTATTAAATCAATAAATTATAAAATATTTATATCTAATTATGTATTAGGCAAGCCGTTTTGAATGTTTATGTATCTAAGTGAAAAAAAACCTATTTATTGTACTTAGAAGATTTTAGGCCAATTTCTAGTTTAGATGTCAACGTTATTCATATGATTCAGGTCTAAGCAAGGATTAATATGATTGTGAATTTCTCTTTTAATATATTTTTTGTGCTAATTTTTAGATAGTAAAAATACCCATGACAAATAAAAACTATAGATTTATAACATTGTTTTCTGTACAACCCGTTATAAGCATAAAAAGTTTTCAGGACGGGTTCGGCATAAGACTGCATTCACTTATTTTGCTATAACAAAAGAAGCTTTTTAGTTACATACTGTCTACCAAAAATCCTTGCTTATATGAACTGTTTCCTAACCTTATATTTGTGAACAAAGTCTCTAATGTGTGTTTTCTTTATTTGTCCTAAATGGTAAACAGATATGGCGAACAAACATTATAATTTTCATGAATATGTATTTGAAACGGTTAATTTAAAGATTTTAAAGCAACTTTGATATTTTTAAACAGTACGTTATTCTTACATAGATCAAAATTTTGATATAAAACTAAAAAAAAAATTGGAACAATAGTTAATTTCTTGCAGTTTTTGTTTACCAAATAAGTCACATAAGAAAAACACACTGTATGTTAAGTGTTGTGTTATAAAATTGTGTACATAAATATTATTGTTGATGGTATCTGACATTCCTTTGGATTATTCATGTTTGAACGAATAAATCTGGTTAAGGTATCCAATGTGTTTTATTTTGAATTTCATAAGTTTTCAGCATTTTTAAGACATTTGTGTGAAACTCCTTGTATATTAGGCTATAATACCTGCTAGAATTTGATATATAGCCGTTTCTTTTAAGCAAAACTAGGTTTTTTATTTATTTAGGTAAGGCTTTTACATTAAAACACTTTAAAAAATTTGCAAGAGCATGTCATCTATATATATATCGGTGGGTAAAAAATCGTGGATCAAATAAAACAGGGCGATAGTTTGGGGTTATTGGCAGTAGGTAGGTCCTAAAGTACCAAATATTGTTTTACTGCAAATAACTCCCTGTTTAGTTTTGTGCCACGATTTTTTGCCCAACCTATATAAATAGAGAATGTAAAAGGCTAAAAACTATTTTTGGGAATACTTGAAACTAATATTGAACGTGGTAAGAAGTTCAACAATCTATAAACATTTTGGCAACAATGTAATTTTCTAAAACATTATCTTACTTTTTGGCTTTGCCGCAGTGGGGTAAAATAGTACACAGACAGTCTTTAATTTAACTATCACATGAATCACAATATGCTATTGTTTTGGCGAGTTATCTAATAATCGAAATCTACCTACCTACTGATAAAGTTACAAATTACATACAAACAAAATACCTACCTACACGACACTTAGAGTTAGATTCTACAAATAAATATTTGAAATGATTATTATTTTCTAGATGTTGGTCGAAGATTAGAAAGGTACCTACTACAAGAAATGAGTAGAAAAACAGGTATACTGTACCATTCAAAACCTCGGTCGTAAGCATGTTCTCAACACCGAGAATAAATGATCTTTACCTCCCTTCTTATTACCGCCTTTACTGATTTAATAAAAAGTCCTAAAGACCACGGGTTGTTCGCCTTGCCCTCCTCTAACGGTCCAGGTTCCTTCCCCACGGAAGTCCAACAATAGACCAGCCTGCCTTATAAAATCCATGCCAAATATGGACTTTGAGGAATCCGGACAGTGCATCAAAGGCGTCTTAATCTTAACTCCAGCTGCTATCACTTCCACCTTTGCCATGCTGTATATTTCACGCACTGGTTCTGCACCGGCAACCGGCCTGATCATAGGGTGTGAGATGAACTCTTGACCGCACGCATTCAAGTGCTCCAGCAACTCCGGAGAAATAACGGAATGGCTCGAACCCGTATCGACAATAAAATTAAAGTCCATATCATAAATCGTGACGGTTATCTGAGGGCAACCCCGCGAAATTTCGTGTGAACATTTCTTGCATTTCAAATCCACGATATCTTCGGAACGGCAGCGGAAGCACACGATTTTGCAGGGCTTTGCAGCGTTCTTAACCAGTGCGACTTTTTGTGGAGACTTCTCACCCTTGTGTAACTTCCGGCATGTCCGCTCTAAGAGCTGACCGTATACCCTGCAGTGGTCGCAAGGAGACTCACAAGATTCACCCATATTGGATATGGGGAGTGATGGTCTCAAAGGTACGACAGTCTGCATAGATACGCTAGCCTCCATTGGTGCGCTAGTCTCCATGGGTGCGCTAGGCTCCATTAGCGCGTTAGCAGGTTCTTCTTTCGGTGCAGCGTCATGAGGCGATGCAGGTGACTCAAGTGACGCAGATTCTTCACCTGCTGCAACTTTTTGATCCAGCTGTGATGGTTCAGGCTTTGGAGATAATTTAAGCGCCGCACGTTCTTCAACCTTCACCACGTTGTCCTCAGCTGCTGTAGACTGAGGCGGTGCAGTGCCCCGCCCGGCAATCATTTCCTCGACCTGCCGAGCTCGCTCCAACAGATCCATGAAATTATGACAATCCTCACGGTTCACCATGTCCTTTAGGCGGCGGTGTAACATCGAAAATATCAAATCAAGCTGCGTCTCCGCAGTTAAAGTATTTAATGGTATTTTGCTGAACAAACCTCTTGTTCTCTGGACGAATTCAGCAGTAGGTTCGTCGGCTTGAGGGGCGGTAAAGAAGCGGCGGTAAATCCTGTGCTGCTGCGTGCGCGCGCGGTATTGGTCGCGCAGCATTCTAATAGCACAGTTAAAATCCGTGATATCGATTTTGTTGTCCTCCCACCAAATCGCCGCCTGATCCGTCAACAGCAATGGCAAGCTTCGAAAAGCTGACTCATCCTGCATTTCGCTACGATATTTAAAGTCAAGGACAGCGTTGATGAATGTCCTGACGTCACCAAGTCCGCTAAAACGCTCCTTGCATAAAGCAAAGTTCACCGGAGTGCCAGCCGGTCCTTGCCCGGGGTCTTCTTCATAGTCAGTTTCCATTGTGTCGTATTCGTTTTCAGGACGAGAATTATTAGGACAAGGTGGAACGAAAGCAGGTGGGGGTGAAAACGGTCGGCTGTACGGGTTATACGAAGGAATCGGTTCTGGTATCGGCATCATGAACATCATACGACTGGGGAACCGCGGCGCAAACTGTTGCGCCGCGTACAGTCGCGCTCCATTCAGCGTGTAGACTGGTACTGCGTGCTGAGAATGTGGCCGCGGATTATTGGGGTACTGCTGATTATTGGAATGGTAAGCATTATGTGGAGGCTGTGCATTATTTTGATTCTGCGCATTATTGTGTGGCTGAACATTATTATGACCCTGGTGGTTATTATGACCCATCGGATTATGAGCCTGAGGGTAATTCAGAGGCTGCGGATTATTAAGAGGATGACGATTATTCACAGGGTGTGGGTTATTTTGAGGATAACGATTATTATGAGGGCGACGATTATTTTGAGCCCCATTCTCAGGCATCCTCGGCTGCTGCGGCGGGGGCCTTGGAGGAAAGTCGTCAGGGTTGTTGTTATTCCCGTTATAATTACAGTGACCATTTGGCATATTGTGCCCCGGCATCTTGGTTAATGATGTCCAAATGTAGGTAGTTAGGTACTACTTGCGAAATCTATCGGAGATTGTATGAGATGATAACTGCTTTGGTGCAATGACCAGCACTTGTAACGGCTGTGTTGGATGATGATGCAAGACCGCGGGAACCTTCCCTGCAGTGCTGTTAGCCTGGTACCTAATGACTGTCACTAAGCTGCACGCTTTTTATTTTGTTCTTATTGTCAGTTTTCAAGCACTAAGACACCAAATTGTTCGCACTTCTTTTGTCCGAATGACCCACCACTAATTTAACAAAGGAAAATGTTCACGTTCGCACTGGTACGTCGTAAAGTCAGACCCACTGACCTTGTTCAACGTTCGTCAATGAGCTATCCAGAGAATTCGAACAGCTAATGAAGTCGGAAACAACAAAATGGCATCAATGTCCAAGCACTTCGTAAGTAAGTTCGCGCACCGAAGTCATATATTACACTCGCTAAACGTTTTCACGTTCGGTACTTCACAACAGTCGCGTGTCAACTACAAAGCTAGCCATATAAAATCAAAGACCTTGCAATATTTTAAACGAATTTAGAACTCAGATGAACAGTCCGCGAGTACAAGAAAATGTAGGTAGAACGATATTATTACAGAGTAGGTACATTATGAGTTATTAATATGAACTTATGACGGAAGCACAAACGGAAGGGCGTAAACTATTGATTCGTGCAAATGCACTACAAGGCGCGAGCAAATGGAAGGGAGCCGATAGCCAATAAGGGCCTACCAGAAGCTGAATTTTGGCGGGATTCAATGAATCTCATTTGCATAAACCGTCAAAACGATTCATCTCTCGAACAATCAATTTAAAATTTCAATAAGTATAAAGACCAAAGTAAGTACTTTTATGTTTGGCTCAGAACGGCCTTTTATACCTTTTGTAAGTTATTTATAAAGAATCATTAAATACAATGCAGGACACGGGGTCTGACCCCTCAAGGTCATATGCGCTCAGAGGAAAAATTTCTGATAGGGACTGCGGCAACAAATCACGTGATTGAAAGCGTCGCTGTTTGGCTAGTCTAGAGGGCTAGTCGCTCATGTCTTTGTTATAAAAACACTTCAGTGCAAAGAAAATGACATGCAAATTAAAAATTGGAGTGGTAAAAGGGTGCAAGAGTGGTGCAGTTCAATATAGATTAAGGTTCACGACTGATTTAATCTATATTCCATAGCATAGAATCTAAAATACCAATAGATTAGATAAAGTAATCGTGGATGATTGACCTTCGTCTACAAAAAAGCTTTAGGCCCAGTTTTTTTATCAGTAGATACCTAATTAACTCAAGCAATGGTTAAATAATGCCAACCAATGGATTCAAATTTCACTAAAATGCGTTTTTTTTCATCAGTTGTTACCCTCACAAATGGTCAAATAAGTTGGGAGAGTTAATTATTTGACCATTTATTGGACTTAAAATTGTTGAATAAACGCTTTTTACCGAAATATTTAAACTTTTTTTTTATAGAAATCTTGCCCCCTCTAGGAATTTCTTCCTGTATCGTGGGTGCGTTTACAAACATATGCACTCACATACACAACACCCAGAGCCGGAACAACTATCTGTAGGTCATACAAATATTCGTTCCGTGCGGTAATCGAACCCGTGACACGCAGCGCAGCAGTCAATCGCTCAATCACTGGGTCAACCGTTCGCCAAATATTTAACCATTGGTTGAGATAACTATAATCATGACAATCTATGAAGGTCGATGACGTTTCTCATTTTAAATGGCGCGATAACTTTATATGAACGTCTACGAAAAAACAAATTCATAATCCTAATAACAATTACTAAGTTACCCGTACCTACACTACTTATAACAACGAGTATCATTCGTAAGCATCAAGTTTAATTTTTTAAACGTATTTTAAAAGCTTTCAAATCCGACTTCTTAGATTGTCACGTCTTTAAGGAAAAACTGGGCCTTAGACAGTTTTGGTAGAGTACAACTGCTCTTTTGACCCTTGACCTTACAATTCAGAAGCGATGGTGTTTTAGAACGACTTTAAAATAATATCTCGACTAAATCTGTATTTCAAAAGCCAGAGGAATAACTATACAGTCACACTCGTTATGTTGGATGTATTGTGGACTAAGAAAGTAGTAATACTTATCTGCATCATAGCAAAGCGCTTTATTATAATTAACAAGAACCTACTAGACAAATAAGATTCTAAATGAAGAGAACTGGAGAGATGGAGGATAAGCAACAAGAAAAGCTGCAATACATTGTATGTGTAAGTACCTACTTTGTTTTTTTTAGTTTTTCTATCAGAACCCTCTCAAGCTATCGGAACTAACTGTATATTTATATCGAGACAGGGTGGTGGCACTAATGAACGACAAAGGACCTTTTTTTTGGGTGAGAAATCATCCAAATACGTCTCCCGCTCTGGGTGAAGCGGGAGAGCGTGTCAGACTTTTACTGACTAAAACCCACCCGAGTTCCTTCAGTTGCTTGTGCCAGGGCCGGGGTAACTCTCTTTCAAATTTATCCGCGACCCAACGACTAAGCACCTATGATAGCATTTTTTCTTAAATCAAAGAAAATAAGCGTAAGACATTGATGTATTAAAAAGAGGTAGATACGGGACTGCTCACAGCGCTTGGTCCTACTAATCTAAGTGAATGCCCGCAGCAGGCACTCAGTCGCGCACGGCACATGGTTGATCCCACAGCTCAATAATTTCAGTGTTTTTACTTTTTGCAATAAATACGCATCAAAATGACTTCTTGTGTAGCTAAACAGTGTTTAAATAATACCAGAAAGAAAAATAAGTCACACGGGATCACTTACCAAAAAATGTTAATTTGTTGAAAATTACAATAATATTTAATGTTTGTTTCGCCATATTTGTGAGAGCGAGATAGATATTACAAAAATGCGTAAGAGACACGATACGCATATATTGCAATGTCATTTCATTCATTTAGCATTCGGACAACATTCGGTGGCTAGCGCGATTTCGCTTGCACTACAGCGCCGTCTCCTATCTCTGTCCTTGTCTATCAGTAACTGTAGGTTTGGCACTGGTGATACAACTAAACACAGATGTGTGAGTTTCGATGCATGTAGTCGTGCGCCGAGCCCAGGTTTTCTGATCGCAAAGTTAGCGCGTAACGTATCTTCCTCTTTTTAATACATCAATGGCGTAAGATAATAAAAGCGATTCTATAATTAAATAAAAAAACAACGATTTAATTTGATGCTCATGAGAAAAATCCACATTTCTTAAATTCTTGTCTGAAGTGAGTCCAATCTATGTCATACATCCTACTAATCTTACATTAAAAAGTGAAAGTTTGGATGAATATAATTATGTGTGGAAAAATGCGACAGTTTGGGTCGATGGATGTATATTTGTTACTCAATCACGCCAGAACGGCTGAACGGACCTGGAAAAAATTTGGCACAGAGATAAATTATAGCCGGGAATAGCACATAGGTTACTTTTCATCCCAGTATAATGTTCCCTTGGGATGAGAAAACAACTTTTCATGCGGGCGAAGCCACGCTAGTATTTTTTATATAATATTTATTATATATACAAATAACAATTAGACAGAGGTTTCACGGTTAGACCGAGCTGCACTTATGGTACACCCATATTTCACGTATTGTGTTGTACCATATAATAGGGGGACAGAGGATAGATAGACCCCTTGTGCCGCACTAGACTCCCTATGGTCCATTGTGCATGCAGGCCTCCTCTCTGTAAAAGGGAATCACAGGGAACACACCACGTGGGGTCGTCAAATGTCTTAGAATTTTTAGTTCAAAGACATGTGTGTGTGTGTGTTTGTCTTCACCGTTTTTTAGAGCAGTGGTGATGAAATAATTTACACAAAGTAAAACGTCTGCCTGGGTTCAAACCCACGATCTACAACTTGTAAGTCGTGTCCGTTACCACTGGGAGATTTGTGCCCGATCCCTGGTGGTTGTTTTATCAAATTATTTCAGTACTAGCTTCTGCCTGCGGTTTCGCCCGCGTGTATGTAGAAAATTATCCCAAGGGAACATATTTCCGGGATAAAAAGTATCCTATGTGCTATTCCAGACTATAATCTATCCGCGTGCCAAATTTCATCCAGATCCGTCCAGCCGTTTCAGAGTCGACCCGCACAATATGGCGCCCAAAATCCGCCATGTTTTTTTTTTTAGAACTTCGCCTATCTAATAACACTTGGGCGGTGAAGTCTTATCTATCGATGTCTTAATTACATAATTCGGTCAAGTGGTTTAAAAGATATGAGGTAATAAAGAATATTACATACACACAAACATACATACATACCTACAAGATACGCGCGAAACACATAACCCAGTCGGGTAAAAAAGTCTACATGATTTTCAATTTCTATTGTTTTAGAAATTAATGAAGTAATTTTGTGATTACGGCTTTCCCGAACGTGTTAGGTTTTTGGCTACGAAGCCAGTACGTGTTGATTACGGGTTTACTGCTTGATTTCGAATGTCATATGCCTGATGGCTAATTCCCCGAAGTCATCAGATCGAAGGTCCGAATCGCCGAAATTCCATAGCATCGATGTACCACAATTTCGAATAGCCATTGGATCGAGCGTCCGTTTCGCGAAATGGCGAAAATATTTCGATTTTAAAGCAACGTTTCGTTCTTATCAAGAACTACGTGCATACTCCCAAGTTCTCCCATCAGATTATAGCTATTGGTAAACACAGAATCTCGCAAGGAATGCCACTCTTTAGCCGTTCGCACAATGAGTGTTCACAAAATTTGTTGACTGGCTTTGAGTCAACCTGTGTATCATTGCAGACCAGCTACATGAAAAGACGGTATTTGGTTGATCCATCCCAGAGATGAGAGCAGTTTGCCATACAATATCGAACTTTTACTTCGAGATGTTCGATGATGTGCAGCAAGAAGAATGTTACACCCCGTTTATTAATAGCCAATGGGCCGGACGAGCAGGTAGGTAACGATTACCACTCGAATAGATCTTTCAGATAGTCTGCAATCCAATCATATCCAGATTTAACGAGCAGAACCACACCTGAAGTAAACGGCTTACACTAGTAGACTCCTAGCCGACTACTTTCGGCCATATTTCCAACCACTAAGGAGCTTGTTCGCGTCAAAGTTTGCTTAACTGATGAGTACCTTCACGTTTCAAACTCTATCAGAGTATGGACGTGTTCGGTTATAGGTTAAGTTAGCTCAAATGCCCTTTGGTAAAAAACCGTTGCTTTACTTGGCTTGGTTGCTTTTCGAAAGATGAGATATTTCGAATTCAAGATAAGAGACAGTTCAAGTGTTCATTAGGTGGTAGGTGTTTCAGGGACCCTGGTGGACATTGTGCTCTGAACTTGGCTTGAACACTGGAATCTGCCCCGTAATAAGCCATGGAGCAATTATTACACAAATAAAATAACAATACACATCGGTGTATTCAGTCTTCATGAGGTCCCTACAGCCGAAAAACCGCTTCACCAACAAAAACAACAACAACTTTCACCAAGGAAGTCATAGGAAATTCCCAAAAAAAAAAAGATTTTTATACAAAGATGTTGTAGCGGACCATTTGTACGGGCAACACAATTTTTTTAGTAATAATTTTACTTGAAACCTTGGCATAATAATTATGTAAATACCTGCCAACATCATAAAATGAAATCACACTGCAGTGGACAGCGAATTAAAATATAAAAAAAACTGGCCAAATAAATTTGCTCGCAAGTTTACGAGCATGCAGTAACAGTTTGCAGCTTGCAGCGCCAACGGACCTCGTTGCGCGTCTGAGGTACTAATGTAGTGCCACACGGCCACATGTATACAAATTATCGATCGAACCGCTTTTCGGCTCGTACAAGGAGACTCAACGATGGCTTGGCTTGTTGCTATGTGTGCAAGATCGGCAGGCTTATTACGTATTTTTTGCAAGAGCAAAACGATAGCGATTTCTGCGCAATAATTGCTCTTCCATACAAAAGTTTTAGAGTTGTTGGCGGTTTTTTTTTTAAATAAGTGCATTTGACAAACAGCGAGCGATTAGCAAACGATTGTGTAGGACCTACCATACCTACACTGCAAGTAATTCCGACTTTTATGACATAAAGCGTTTGATCGCTATCGTTTTGCTCTTGCTAAAGATGCGTAATAACCCTGCGGGCATATTCGACAGCACTCGGTACCTATTTGTCGAGCCGACTACGCACATCTGAGCACTTTTGTCTTCTACATAAACTGTTATATGTGTAGGTACGTAAGAAATACGTATAAGGTCTTTGGTAGGTACCTACCTACCTAAGTACACAAAATAGAAAGTAGGTATACAGAAGGGCCACTCCCGCTGTTTAGAAAATTGACAGCTAAACTTGACAGATTCACTAGGGTTGCTACTATGTTGATACACAAAATTAAAAAAAGAGTATGTTGAAGTTACAAACATAAATACATCGGTTCGTCTAAAAATACATCAAATCATGCACATGCCTTAGAGGGTAGACAGAGCATAAAATGTCCAATTAATTTCACGACGCCATATACGACGAAGATTGGAGGGTAACAAGACGAAATAATAGTGCCACTTAAAACATTAAATTGTGAAAAGGACCATGCTCGACAAAAATATATATTTAAATAAAAGATAAAGCATGTATGTATGATCCTTATAGACTCCGAAACGGCTGGACCGATTTAATGAAATTTTCAGACAATCTTTAGATTGACCAAGCGGGTAATCCTGTAAAAGGGATCCTTTGGGGTGATCAGAACCTTTGTTTTGAACTTTGAACGCGGGCGAAGCCGCAGGCAGAAGCTAGTAAAATATAAAATAAAAAAACCTGACTACTTAAGAAGCGAATCAAGATCAAACAAAAAGTGTCGTATGAGTTAAGCTTAGATTTGGTCACATTAGGTTAGAGGCAGGATCTAGGCACAGATTACTGGGATCTAGGTGGGCTGTTGACCTTGACCTTGTTAAGAGGCAGGTCTGCGAGCGTGAGAACTTATTTTAGAACCCACACATCGACATTTTCACTAACACATTTGCATCACACATTGTAGTGTACACGCACCCAAGAACAAGTGAAAAATTATGCGGCGCGACGGGCATAATATAGCTTCAATGCGCGTTCGCTTCTGAAGGATTTGTAAGCTTGTCTCAAAAACGCGCAATGTATTAGCTATTGATTCACCGCTCCGCACGGCACGCGTGCCCATAGTAAAATAGTCGTGAATAAAGGGTGGGGTCACAGTGTAATCGGTTGTGTAGTTTGATTGTTAGAAAAAATAATTACTATATTATGTAATACAACATTTAAATTATTATTTTGATAAGTACAAAAAATAATGCTTGATTGAATAATGTTCTCTAATTTATTTATTTTATTGCTTAGATCTATAACCTTTTTTAGGGTTCCGTGGCCAAATGGCAAACAAAAAACGGAACCTTTATATATTCGTCATGTCTGTCTGTCTGTCCGTCCGTGTGTCACAGCCACTTTTTCCCGAAACTATAAGAACTATGCTGTTGAAACTTGACAAGTAGATGTATTCTGCGAACCGCATTAAGATTTTCACACAAAAATAAAAAAAAAACAATAAATTTTGGGGGTGCCCATACTTGAAACTGAAACAAAATTTGTTTTTTTTTCTTCAAACCCATACGTGTGGGATATATATGGATAGGTCTTCAAAAATGATGTTGAGGTTTCCAATAAAGATTACCAAGTACGGAACCCTTCGGAAAACCCTTCGGAAGTACGGAACTCATGATGGCTTATAAATATGTTAGGTATTTTGTGTATGATTTTATTGTACAAGTAGGTTTGTGGCTGCTTAATGTTAAATGCCACAACGCACGTTGCACAAAGAGCTGCGTAAGATTGTCTAGTTGAGAAATTAATTAGTTTTCCTCCTACGAACTTTGCAACAACACTTTTAAAAACCTCTGCTATATTACTATTGACTTTATAAATTAAGCTTTTAGCATTGTTGACTAATCTTGAGACAAGTTTCATTACGGCAATAAAAAAGGTGTAAGCTTTCATTACCGGCAAAAATTTTTATCCGTGCCAATTTCACCATTTATATTTGTTGAATTCAGTTGCTTGCAATAGTATGGCTTACAAGACACATGATTACCAAAAACATGATTTGGTCCATTTTATCTTATTGCTTGAATAGTGATACAGTCATGTCACGACACTCGCGACCCACCCTTATGCCTATTGTGTATGTGTGCGTAGACGTTTTGCGAACTCGGCTCGGAAAAAAAACGGACGTGCTCTCACCTTTCTTCTCGGAGTCTAAGACGGCACTGAAAATTTTTCGCGCGCGTGGTCGATTATAAAACAAATGACGGGGGCGTAACGCTCCATACTAAAATGTATGGGGAATAGGAAACAATTTGTGTAGAAAAAATAACAATGTTGAAACGTGGATTACTATCATTTGGTGTGACTTATTAGATAAATAAAACGGTGAACGTCATATTCATACTTTCGTGTCACGATATATCTAAAGAGATTTATAAAAAATCTTCTAGAATTATGACAATAGTGCAAATAGAAAAGGTCGATTTAGATGTTTTTGAGAGATTTCAAAAATTTTTTTTTTAGAAATTTAGGATGGTTTTACAAATATCTCGCGGTGAAACTGTTGGCACATCTGTTAAGGTTCTTCATATTTTTTTTTGTGTAATTCAGCGCGGTGAATCTTTAGAAATAACGAAAACGGTAAGTGCCTTTTTAGGTGTTTCTTAAGGACTCGCCTCTTAAAGCTGTGGGAATCCACTTGATGCACCGGACCGATCGATGCAGCGACACTTGGGGGAGGCCATGTCCAGCAGTGGACGTTTCTATCTCACTCGCACGTTCGCTTTGTCATCCCCACTTTCCCCCACACATACATACACAATATCGTGCGCACCGCGTTATTATTACGAGAGCCTTTGGCAAGAGTAGACGTGTTGAAGTGTGGTCTGCGTGTACGAGCCTGTGAATTGGCCTATAGAACCGGTCACTACAGACGTCTTTAGGCTTAAATGATGGTGAGGTAGGATGTGCCTACAGTACGTATAGAATAGGGTCGCAGCAGACCACGAAGAAGATGGCCAGACAAACTACACAGAAAATACCATCGACCTACAGTTGGACTTTCACTTTATTCAACCTCACCTCCAAGTGACACAAAAAGGGGACTGTTAAATATCTTCCACCTGTGTCGGGCTCGCGAAACGTGAAGAGTTGAAGGAGGCCTTTGCCCAGAGGCCTTACGGTCCGCGACAGACATATTATTTTTAAGAAACGGACCCCGAATGAAAGTAATTGGTGACTCCTGGCAGAAGAGGACATACACGGATTTTTTGGTGATGTTCTTCAGAATGGCCAAGTCCGCAGTGCTCCCAACACAAGCGGTGTGCGTGTATGAACGTAAATGAAGCAGAAGGCGATGTAAGGATCGTAGTAGGTGGCATTCTGTAGTTTCTGCCTATATCCATGCGAAAGGGGCGTAAGTTTATGAATATCATCATAAATACATACAGTAATCTGTAGAAAAGTCGTTTTTGTAGATCAAAATATTTCCGAAAAAAATTGGCAGGTTGTTAAAGGGTAACCAACATAACTCATTTCCAGCATGTCTCTTTATTTGTGCTTGAATCACTTAAAATGTACGAAACCAATGTAGATAACTTTTGTACATAAAAATTGTGCGTAACTTGAACTTATTACTTAGTTTTTGTTTCATCGCAATCGGTTCACTCTATCAAAAGTTAGATGAATTTGAACTGTTCATTGTTCAAGAATAAAATTATTACAACATGCAATTTAGATAATCCATATTGTAACTATCAATATAAGACAAGTAGAATTCTACTTTTTTCAAACACTTTTTCACTTTGCTAACATCTAGACTAGGTAAATGTTCCTTTTCATGTTCAGGGAATTTTCTGGAAAAATCTGTTTTGTCTTTGACCGTCCTTTGTACAGGTTTTTCTTGTTTTCCCATAGATTTGGCACTGGATAGGATGTGGTGTAAATGTGATAGGGCTGCTTGGCAGTAGTATTTCTCGTTTTCTTCACTGGGTCCCCTGATGATTAGGAATGTGTCTTTTTTCATGACTGTGAGACTGGCTTCGTCTGTTTGTATGAGTTCACTCTGGAACAGTAAAAACACAAATAAGAAAGTGCTAAAGCTTAGTGGAAGTCACACTTTTTTTCCTCCAGCCTGGGTTGGGCGGATGGTTCTTTCAAAAGACTCTTATGCCGAGTTTCTTACCTCTAAATTATCGCAGAATTAATGTGACAAATTGTCAAGCACGCGTTATCTGCTGTGATTGGTTGAATTAATTTTCAATCACAGCACATAACGCGTGCTTGACAATTTGTAACATTAATTCTGCGATAATTTAAAGTTTCTAATACATTGTTGTTGGAAATTATTTGCATCAGGTAGTGGAAAAAGAATCGTTAGTGTCTCGCATAAAATGTTTTTATTTTAAAACTCGCATGTAGCTTTCTCTTTCGCCTTCGGCTCACGTCGAAATTGGCTACATCGCTCGTGTTAAAATCTCGACTTTTTATGCTCGACACGATATATACTATTTCATAGCAGAATCATGATGACGTTGACACATTACAGTACGGACCCAGATATGTTGCTGGTCTTTGAGAGAGTACGTTAAAACTCGCGCGGGTGGCACGCTCGTGTGTCTTTATTGAAAAATAGTATGAGCTGCGCACTGGCACGGACTCACGCAACGGGTTTTACTATTAGAAACAGTGGGGTGCATGAAAAAGCTATAATTGTTTGTAATAAGTACTAATTAGTTACGTAGCGACAGTTCAATCAACAACAAATCATCCCAAATTCAATCAACTCGAAGTAACATACGTGTAATACGAAACTAACGAGCGAACGAATACGAAAATAAAGAGCTGTCGTCTAAGGCTTAGCTTTGCACGCTTTGCGATTTTTATTCGCGCGAATTTTTGTCTGCCCTAAAAATAGGGTTATCTAATTAAAAAAACTATAAAAGATCATTTTTGTTACTCCTGTACCCTTCTTCCAATTAATTTGTTAGTATTTTTATGGAATTCCCCTATTTTTTTCATATTTATCTATATATTTATTCCTTTTAACAATCGAGTGGAATGCCTCAGAAATTTAAAAATGAGCCATCTATTGGCATCAATTTTTAATGATCCGTTCAAATAATCTTTGAAATGTGAATTAAGAGCCCAATATTTCATAATTTTGTGCTTAGGAGAGGTGATTAAACTAGAACATACAATTTTTATGTTCAATTCCAGAAAATGTTAATTTTACACACAATTCAATTGAATAGTGTGTACATGTTGCGCCATCTAGTGAGGTTTATTTGAACCAAATTTTCTTTCTCAGAAATGAGACCCCGTGTTAGTAGTAATCGCTACAGAGCGGGCACACGTTTCATACAACCCACACAATTGTTATTATATACCATTAATGGTATTATTAAAAATGCATTGATATTAAATTACCTGAAGACATTTCTGTGCAACAGACTCCAGAGCAATGGCTGGATCATCAAAGTTGGCATTGCTGTCCAAATTGTCACATATATTGAGCAGATATATCACTGCCTCACCCGGTTCTATTTCCCCATTGAAGTACCGCATTATGAAGGCGTAGGATGCCAGCACATTTGTTATGTTGTTCTTGATTGCTGGTGATGGTATGACTGCCTGAAACAGTAAATAAAGTATTCAAGATGAATGAAGATACATCACCATCAACATTATTTCAGCCAGTAGATGCCCACTGCTGGACATAGACATACATCCCCCAAGTGCTGATGAGAGGGATAAAGCGAGCTCTCCGATTACAGGACAAAATTTTTAGGTACTTATTATTTTAATCAGTCAGCAATTAATAGTTAAAAAAAAAATGGTGGTGGTGGTTCACATGGGCTTCTTCACTAGCAAGCTATTTCAAAACCTATGGGATGTATCACACAATATGTCAAGTTTTTAGAGAACTGAGAAATATTGGTGTGGGACATTCATTTATAATAAATTATGTAATGATATGTTTTAAGGATAGTACAGTACAGACAGTACATAGACACTATTAAGACTATCTACTATAGGCTTTATTAGAAATGCAAACTTACAGTGATAGTTTCAAACTTAGGAACAACTTTCAACTCTGGACATTTTTCCAATGCTTTACTATCATCAGCATCAACATCTTCTACCAACTTCTTATCTTTCCTATAAGTCCACCACGGATCCCACTGTGGCATTATAGATCCTACATCGCCTTGGTTTAGTAAAGCTTCAAATTCATTCCTCTCATCTTCGGTCAACGCATTCCATACTGCATCTGCATCATCAAGGTTCAAGTCTTTGATACGGTCCTCAAGGTCGATTTCTGGTTCATCATCAGAATCAGCTGGTTCGTCGTCATATTCTATTAAATCATCTATATCAATGTTGTCCGTGTCCTCATTCTGCAACCGTTTTAAAATGTCAATCATTTTGTCTCTGGATTCGTCATCAGCGTTGAGTGACGATAGTTCGTCATTCACGCATTGTCTGTAGAAGCTTTCGGAGCATTGTTGGTGTTTCTCAGATTTGTAGCAGTCTAGGGAACAGTAGAAAATTTCGCAGCGAGGGCAGCAGTATTTGCTCTGATTGTTTTCACAACTGGAAAGATTTGATGATGATGGTTTTAGATAAGAATGGTATGATAATGTGTCAATTGTAAAGTATTTTATACAAAATAGTTATAAAAATAATCATAATAATTATAAACAGGTTAGGTTTATACTCACATTCCACAATTGTTTTGGTTTATTTTGGAAGGTTTACTATCAGCCATCGTGCCGTATTATTTTATACCGATGGGCTCGTCAAAATAAACAGAAAATCGTCAGTTTAAAGCGTACAACCATACATGATACAACTGGGATGCCCGGCACAAACAACATCCAAAATTCCAAATCCATCAGCAGAATTGCGAAAAACAGACTTGCTAGTTTGACAACTTTGACACTTGACTGCAGCTGATTGCGTTTAGTTTCCGATCGTCATGATGATGATTCCCTTGTTGTATAAATTTTCATATATTATTTTTCTGTCGTTAGATTGTTTAAATATATTAAATACACAAACCTTTATGTAACGAGGAATTTGACCACGATTTTTATAATCGTCGATAAAAGAAAGCCTATGATAAAAGATTAAATTGTAATTCATTGTAATTGTAATTGATTAAATTTCATCAAGTCAAGTCAGATCAAAGATTACTATTATATACTGGGTATAGATAGGCAACTCAGCCTTTTTTTTGGGGTTCAAATGCAGTGCATGTGCAGCGCCATCTATGAACCGGTACCGGGACTACATATGCATGTGTGTGTACGTATGGATGTAAATGTGTGTGTATATGTATGTCTATGCATGTGTGTATAAGTGTGTCTATGCATGTGTGTTGTTTTGGTGGGTAAATTTTATTGGAAATAAAATAATGAAAAACAAATACAATTTTAGTCTATTTATAAAAAAAAAATACAGAATAAATAAATTCGAGCATAATGAGGTTTTTAGTATCGGTATCAGCACAATAAAGAAGAAAAGTAAAATGTTGGTTTACAAAATGCAAAACTTTTTGTTTATTTTTTTAGGAATCACATTTTTATCAATTATTCATTTAAATAACGTATTATCAAAAACCCAGATTCCTGCAGATTTTTCCATTGGGATCTCATACTATATGTATTAATTCTTTACAATTTCAATAAAGATTCATTGGAAACAGGTCCAAACTCTAGAGTCTCTATATGTACAAGTTCTGGATGATGTTATTATGTTTTTAAATGGATAATATTTTTGTATAATATATTAATATACTATGTATGCATTTCTAAAATATTGATCTTAAACCCGTTTAATTGTTTTACTATAATTCAGTGAGAGTCAGATTATATTATAACCTCTTGAGTGATAGGAGTTTTTTGGCGGGATTTTTTTGAGTGAAGTTCAGCGGCTGTTAATATTATTTGCAAATTGATTTCTAGTGGATATTGTGATATAAAATTGGTGTAGTTTTGTGTCTCAACCATATATTCAATGTACTCTGTGGTCTCAACTGTCTACGCAACTGGACAATATGTGAAATCATTGACAGAAGCGATCTCAGGATAGTGGAGCGGAGAATTTTATTGTAGTATTGACTACAATAAAATTCTATATCTAAATCTCGATACAATTTGCTGCCAAATACTCCAAAAAACATTAGAATTTAGAATCTGTTACACCCGTATTCTAATGCATACTAAAGAATGTTAAAATTGCACTGAAGACGAGGCGGTATGGTCCAAGACCTTAGCCTGCCCGAGAAGGTCGAACAAAAAAAAAAATATAACCTCATAGTTTCGAAAATCAAAATAAACACCGGCACAACACCGGTAAACAAAAAACAATAAGAAGCAAGTGTTAATGATGTTATAGGTGAATATCTCATATAATACATTATGTCGGAACCAGAATTAGTGGAGGATTTCTTCGGGGTTTACCTGTTGTACTGTATCAACCCGAAATACAAAGGTCGCACATACATTGGCTATACTCGGGATCCAAACAGGAGAATAATGCAGCATAACAGAGGAACCTGGGCTGGAGGCGCTGGCCAAACTAATAATAAAGGACCGTGGTACGTATAAAATAGTTGAATGACGAGAATTAAAAAAATTCACTGATCCGTTTAATCCTCTGGTCCATATTATATAATCGGTTGCTTTATTATTTTTAAAGCACATTATTGTTATTAATAAACAGAAAATAACACTCTAAAAAGAGTCTTAAAGATACTGGTCATTCACCAGTTTATATTGTCCTTACCTGCACAACTGACAACATCAAAGCAACTCGGACACTTTTCTGTTTTTAAATTATGCACTCAATCAAACTTTAAACTTTTAACCAAAAATCCTTTGACATTTAACTTAACAATGAGATGATCTCATTATAGACAGGGTTTATAAAAGCAAAAAATATTTAAAAAAATCATTACTTTCTGGACTAAAATGGAAATAAACCTTTTTAGGAAGATGGTGATGATTGTGCATGGATTTCCAAATAATATTTCTGCTCTAAGAGTAAGTATCATTTAATTTCTTTCAAACTAGTATTTAAATTAGATTTATTTTATTTTACATATTTGAAAAATATTATCTCAAAAAAAACCTGAATAAGGCCTACAATAAAAAAAATAACAAATTAATGATTAAGTACTTAAGCCTAACAATTACTTTGTACTTTTTTTAGCTTTTTATTTCTTTTTTCCTTTTTTTTATTTATCTTTTAAAAAAATACTTATGAATCTACAACAATAATTTTTTTCAGTTTGAATGGGCTTGGCAGAACCCAGCAAAGACAACAAGACTGCAGCACCTCAACTTGAAGAAGATCCCTAGAAAGGAGACTGAATTCAAGTTCAAATTGAGAGTTCTGAGTGAGATGCTCCGTGTTGGCCCCTGGTGCCGCTTGCCGCTGATCATACGATGGCTGGAGACGGAGTATCATGAAGAATTTCCTGTAAGAATCCTTTTTTTATGTATTTGGTACATTTTGTCATATGTCCATATGACATATTAGGGTAGTTTACTGAAAATTTGTTTTTTGTACATCATGTAGAATAGGTACTAAAAAATATTGGACACATTTATTTTTCTTTTGACAAGTAAACATAAAGTGATGACGAAATAATTAGAACACTTTATACTGCCTTAGTGACGTCACAAGCCCGCACTCCTAAACTTAAATGCATTTTAACTTTGTGATTTTTTATTGATTTGGTAAAGCAAAAAATGACGACTAATTAGAATTATTATCATTTTTCTACCCAGGAAACATACCTATTACATCCTCCAAAGTAAACATTAAGCTTATAACACCCTGGGATTTTGGATCTTTCCATCAGTGGAAGAATTTTTGTAATTAAATCAAAACTACAAGTCTAAATTACCTTATATAAAAAAAAAGTTCTACCTTTTTAGGGTTCCGTAGCCAAATGGCAAAAAACGGAACCCTTATAGATTCGTCATGTCTGTCTGTCTGTCTGTCTGTCCGTCCGTATGTCACAGCCACTTTATTCCGAAACTATAAGAACTATGCTGTTGAAACTTGGTAAGTAGATGTATTCTGTGAACCGCATTAAGATTTTCACACAAAAATAAAAATAAAACAATAAATTTTGGGGGTTCCCATACTTGAAACTAAAACTAAAAATATTTTTTTTCATCAGACCCATACGTGTGGGGTATCTATGGATAGGTCTTTAAAAATGATACTGAGGTTTCTAATATCATTTTTTTCTAAACTGGATAGTTTGCGCGAGAGACTCTGCCAAAGTGGTAAAATGTGTGTCCCGCCCCCTGTAACTTCTAAAATAAGAGAATGATAAAACTAAAAAAAATATGTGATGTACATTACTATGTAAACTACCAGCGAAAATTGGTTTGAACGAGATCTAGCAAGTAGTTTTTTTTTAATACGTCATAAATCGTAAACCGTAATTTACCAAGTAGTTTTTTTTTAATACGTCATAAATCGTAAACCGTAATTTACCAAGTACGGAACCCTTCGTGCGCGAGTCCGACTCTCACTTGGCCGGTTTTTTACTTCTAGTTTAGATAAGAAAATTAATTGAATTCTTTAAAAAGAAATCAAATTACATGATACCTTGAATATCATTCAAAAATCTTGTATTTTTTGTATTCCAGCCTGAAAGAATACCACCAGAACACATGACGATCTGCCAAGGCCCAGTCAAAAGTAAAAACTTGAAACACAAAACCTACAACACCATACCACCTGATGAAGAATGTCTCCTATGTTCCACCTACATAACCAACGGCCAAGCAAAGATCACCTGTTTGAATCCCACTTGTGAACTTATAACCCATATAACATGCCTCGCTGACCTCTTCTTGGTACCAGGAGAGTATGTGCCTGTAGAAGGTAGCTGTCCTTTCTGTAGTGTTCAATTAAAATGGGGAGACTTGATCAGGAAAATGAAAGGCTGCTCTCGAATGAGTGGTGGTGAAATTGATGAAGAATGTAGTGATGAAGAAGGTTCTCAAGATCGAGGATTTGCTGAAGATCCTTCTTGGATGTTAGATTGTAATGAGGATTTATGACGAGTTTTTATTTAATAGGTACAGTATTTATTACAAAATATGTGCTTTTATTTCTTACCTGTTTACCTTACCTGCAGCCTTATTACATAAGTGTGTTCTGCAGGGCAAAGGGAAATAACTATGACTCCATGAATATAAAAAGGTAAATAAAAAAACCCCAACCAATATTAATGTAGCCAGTGAGTGACACTCGCAGGGTTAAGACGCATCGATTGACGTACGAATCATTAAAATCGGCCAACGCGTTTGGTCTCTGGAACTCCATATAGGAACAAACATACATACATACTAACATACATACATACATATATACATACACAGACTGATAAACACATAACCCTCCTTCGGCAGTCGGGTAAAAAGTATGACAAATTCCCTATTTTGTTCAGTAGGTATTATCAAAAATTATTGGATGCTTTCTTTGGTCTTTTCCAAAGAGTCCAATAATTTTTGACAATACTGAACAAATTTCTTCTTTTTAGGGTTCCGTAGCCAAATGGCAAAAAACGGAACCCTTATAGATTCGTCATGTCTGTCTGTCTGTCTGTCTGTCCGTCCGTATGTCACAGCCACTTTATTCCGAAACTATAAGAACTATGCTGTTGAAACTCGGTAAGTAGATGTATTCTGTGAACCGCATTAAGATTTTCACACAAAAATAAAAATAAAACAATAAATTTTGGGGCTTCCCATACTTGAAACTAAAACTAAAAATATTTTTTTTCATCAGACCCATACGTGTGGGGTATCTATGGATAGGTCTTCAAAAATGATATTGAGGTTTCTAATATCATTTTTTTCTAAACTGAATAGTTTGCGCGAGAGACTCTGCCAAAGTGGTAAAATGTGTGTCCCCCCCCTGTAACTTCTAAAATAAGAGAATGATAAAACTTAAAAAAATATATGATGTACATTACCATGTAAACTACCAGCGAAAATTGGTTTGAAAGAGATCTAGTAAGTAGTTTTTTTTTAATACGTCATAAATCGTAAACCGCAATTTACCAAGTACGGAACCCTTCGTGCGCGAGTCCGACTCGCACTTGGCCGGTTTTTTTTAAAACGTTGCCCCACACTAGGAATTTCTCCCTGTATCGTGGGTGCGTTTACAAACATATTAAACTCACATACACTGTTGTGTATGTGAGTTTTGTTTCCCAGAGCCGGAACAACTATCTGTAGGTCATACAAATATTTGTGCCGTGCGGGAATCGAACCCGTGACACGCAGCACACAGCAGTCAATCGCTCAACCACTGCGCCAACCGTGCGCTCGTGCGCATTTGAAGGCCATCTTCATCCACAGCTGGACTTCCCCAACTGCTAGGTAAATACTCTTTTCATATATTCCTCAAGCACGGAAGTGCCAACCTTATGAAGGTTCTACTATTGGCGGTAACAATGACATCTGCCCATCTCGCCGCCGGTCTACCAATACTTCTTCCAATTCTTGGACGCCACTAAGTCACCGCCATACTTCATCTGTCATCACCGCGCCTTTTCAGGTCAACATCAATACCTACATGCCTATGTTAGAAAAAGCTGGTGTAAAACTTTCTATTAGTGGAGTGGGGTGGGGTAAAACCCTGTCCCAAACTGCGTCTTAAATTTTAAACTTTCACTCTGATTTTAAACTTTCATTTTGTTGTCCCTTGTGTCACCCATTCAGGAATGACGCCACAGTATCCGCAAGGCCACCTATCTTATCTTATCTTATGGAGGGGCCGAGAAGCAACTCGGACACTTCGACCCATTGGGATCTATTGTGGTCCCCTAGATAACTTACTCCTCCCCAATCTCGTTGAAAACTCTTTTCATGAGTCTTACAACGAGACTGGGAGATATTAGCCTATAGTCTTCTGGTTTAGGATATCCAACCCCTAGTAGACTCATTCGCTTACCAGCCAGTGCATCGCATGTGCACAGGAGATGCTCCATGCGTTCCGTATGTTCCCCACACAACCTGCACATGGGTGTCGCGGTTAGACCCATCTTCATGAGCATGTCGTTAGTTCCAAAGTGCCCAGTAAAGGCCCCAAGCAGGTAGCGGATTTGCCCCCTTCTCATATTCCAGATGCATTCCCGGGCTAGCTACGCCACCTATGCTAGCTACGCCACTGGGTACGGATTTACGGAATCCTCATAGGCTATGCGGAGTTCCGGATAATTCGCCTTCCTCACCTTTTCACTCGCATACCAATTTCCGTCATGACAGCTATATACTACTATAATAATCAGCACGATGTTACTCGCTTTGAAATAATTATTATTATTTACGGAACCTGTTCCAAGTTTAAGGAGTACGGAAACCGCGAGCGTGATTGACGGTGTGTGAAACATGGACTACTCACTACTCAGCCTTAGGGTACGTTCACACAGAACATCCGTATTTCCAGGATCGTTTTTAACGGATCCGACGCGAGGTGATGATCACACTGCATTGACATTACCGTTTTAACGGTCCCTTACTACGGGGGTAATTTTCACACCAACCAACTTTCTACAAGGATGGTCGTCCGATAAAACGGCAGCCTAATTGTGTAAGTGAATTCGACAAAGGAAACAAACTGTTTCTTTCCCAAAAACGACTTTTCGCAATACAAAAAGTCGTTTTTGTATTGCGAATACACAATTAGGCTCCGGATCAGTATTTTAATACTTTTATGTGTGTGAACTCGCTCATGCAACTACCTATGCCATTGTCGAACAAAAACGTACGATAAAGAAAGCGGACCTGTGAAACGGACTACTGTATATTTTGTCAGTTTGATTCGGCATACTGTCATGTGTGTAAACTCGCTCATACAACTACATACGTCAGCCCCGAATAAAAACGTATACGATAAAGCGGACCTGTAAAACGGACCTCTGTGTGAACGAGCACTTACTTTGTTGAACTTTACTGACAGAAGACAAACACACGCTACGTACAATGAGGAAAAAAAGTGATACGCTTGAATGTTCCGTGAAATGAATATGAATGAATGAAAAAAAAAACCGGCCAAGTGCGAGTCTAACTCACGCACGAAGGGTTCCGTACCACTATCGCAAAAAAACTGTAAACATAAATCACGTTTGTTGTATTGTATGGGAGCCCACTTAAATATTTATTTTATTCTGTTTTTAGTAGGTATTTGTTGTTAAAGCGGCAACAGAAATACATCATCTGTGAAAACAACTGTCTAGCTATCACGGTTCATGAGATACAGCCTGGTGACAGACAGACAGACAGACGGACCGCGAAGTCTTAGTAATAGGGTCCCGTTTTTACCCTTTGGGTACGGAACCCTAAAAATGACTTTTGAGGACAATTTCCAGTAACGATACAACTATACCTAATTGTGGTGTTGAAACTACGTAAGTAACTAATGTATGGAATAAAAACCTCTAATAAAGAAATAGGCTCTTCAACAAAGTTGTTCGCTGAAGAATGAGGCTCGATGTTTTGTTACAACCTGATTTAAATAAAGCATTTTCACAAAACAAACCGACTTCAAAAGCAAAACACTAAAACTGCAAAATAACTTTTGTTTCGGCAGTCGGTGTGTTTGAACCACTTGTTTTTATCATTTTTCGACTCCGACTGACGAAACGAAAGTTAGTTTTTTAGTTTTTAGTGTTTTGATTTGAAGTCGGTTTATTTAATGGTTTTATTTTACACCATCACTACAAATGAGCAATTTAATAGTACGATACCTAAAGGATTGACGAAATACCCGTAATAACTCAATTTACACATTCGTGCTGTTTGCCGCTAAGGAGTTCGGTTGTATGCTCCATATCATGAAAACTGCTGGATTGATTTTGATGAAACTTGCACTTTCCCTAAGTTGAAAGATACTCAATCCAACACAAAAAGAATGATCACGATGCGATAAGTACTTTCAAAGAAAGTCGTAGACAAACATACATACTTACAAACACACACTTATGAAATTTGGCACACGTGTTAAGAAGCCCACATAGAATAACATATGTGAATATTGTGCAGTTCCAACAATATTACTTATCTTATCTTATCTTATGGAGGGGCCGAGAAATAACTCGGAGACTTCGACCCATTGAGATCTTTTGTGGTCCCCTAGATAACTTACTCCTCCCCTATCTCGATGAAAATTCTTTTCATGAGTTTTACAACGAGAATAGAAGATATGAGCCTATACTCTTCTGGTTTTGGATATCCAAACCCTAGGAGACTCATTCGCTTAGGTACCAGCCAGTGCATCGCATGTGCACAGAAGGTGCTCCATGCGTTCCGTATGTTCCCCACACAACCTGCACATGGGTGTCGCAGCCAGACCCATCTTCATGAGCAAGTCGTTGGTTCCAAAGTGCCCAGTAAAGGCCCACCACAAGTAGCGGATTTGCCCCCTGCTCATATTCCAAATGCATTTCCGGGCTTTGAATGTAGAGCCTAGAAATTTCTTGGAGTGTTGTAGACCGATCTAAGACAGCCAATGTGTTCGTTGTCTGTGATCTGCAAACTCCCTAAATGTGGCTTTTACGAGACACGTCGAAATGCAAACAATATTACTTAAATACGTGTCCTATTGACTACCTACTTCCTTCTTTTTTTAAGTCGGTAAAAACTAACAGTGTAACATCTCATCGAGCAAAGGCACGAGCGCGAGGGAGGACAATAATGAACGCAAGGTACAAAGAAATGTTACAGGTTCACTCGCCGTGAGCATAACGTCGAACACAGCGTCTAACATTCCAAGAACGCGTTACATTACATGGAAATGCTTTAGGAAACTAAGCATTTGTCTGTATTGTACCATTCGTAAGAACATTACATTACATTGTACTGGTTGCGAAAATGCTCTAGTGTAACAGACATAAATCTAAATAGATAACGCAAGTCGGCCCTCCATCTGTATGAAAACCAAGCGTGCCACTTTTTAACCCCTGCCGGAAAAAGAGGGGTGTTATAAGTTTCACGTGTGTTGCTGTGTGTCTTTCTGTGGCATCATAGCGCCTAAACGGATGAACCGATTTCGATTTAGTTTTTTTCGTTTGAAAGGTAATTTTGTCGAGAGTGTTCTTAGCTATGAATAAAATCGGTTCAGCCGGTCAAAAGTTATGGGCATTTTACTGTTTTAATTGGGGGGTTTTTGCAAGATAAATGTGTCGGGGGTTTTTTAAATTGTGAAATTTTACTTGTTCACAAACAATTTTACTTACGAATGAAAGAAAACATTTCCAATCCCTCGGCCAACTTTTTCTATACCGTCTTTACAGCTCAATATGGCATAAAAAGGCATTTTTCTAGATTTCGGTGTATTTCCAGTGCCGGTAATGCTAAATGAAACGCTCAGATTACGATCATTGATCGTAACTTTACTCCGTTTTTTGGCACGCGAAGTACATACAATCGCGTCATCTAGTTAGATTTGTGTCTATGGTATCATCACCTTGAGGCGCAGGCCACAGAAATGGCGTCGGGCGCGGACTTGGCACGGGCGGTTTCCTATTCCATTCTAATTTCAAACTAAATGCATGGTAATAAAGCGCAATTTGATGACGCGCGGGCGCTGAAATGTCGCGTCATAACCACGTCCGCCAAGCAACGACATATCGTGTCCTAAATTGCGCTTTATTTCCATGCATTTAGTTTGAAATAAGAATGAAATAGGAAGCCGTCCGTGCCATGTCCGCGCCCGACACCATTTCTATGTGGCCTGCGCCTAGGGATTGCTCACGTGACAATTTGAATAAAGTTTTGACACTTTATCGCTTTCTATGATAGAATGCCACTTGTCTTGCCACCTGGCGTTTTATGAAGTGCAAGTAATATCAAGTGATATGATTTCCCTGACTGTACCTACTTCAAACAAAGTTGTGACAGGAAGAAACACGAATTAATTGATTAAGGCGGTACCCCGAGCAAAACGCCGCGCAAGCCGTTTTTGTGCTGTTTTTAGGAGCTTTCTACTCGTTATTTAAAAAGAAATATCAATTAATAAAAATACATTAAATTTCTACATAATATTGATTCTAAAATGGTAGATTTAGTTTTTTTTTAAATGTTGTCTAGAATTCAGTAATCTCCTTCCAAAAAAACATAAAAATGAGAAATAATTATCGATATTATGCATCTCCTCGTAAAGTGTTTTTTTTTTCAAAAGCACAAAATTTGATTTTATTCTAAAATCTGGGCGTATTCACTACTGTAATTCATGCGCCACCAGTGCCGCTAGACCAATAGGAATGCTCATATCTCATGCCGATTTTTTGGTCAGGGTACCGTCTGATTGATTAAATCCACTTGCATTCTTCATTATAATTGCGTGACTGACACGGAACGTCGAAAATTGTCCAGGAAAACTCGATCAAATTAAATATTAGCTAATTGCGTGTCAATTTTGCAAATCAACAAAGCTATTACTATTTACTAGCTTCTGCTTGTGGGTTCGCCCGCGTGATAGTCGGAAATTATCTTAATATCGGGATAAAAAGTAGCCTATGTGCTATTCCAGTCTACTTTTAACCTATCTTGTGCCAAATCTGAAATCAATCAATCAATCAAATCTGTGTATAATAACAAACATACATCCATCCAAACTCTCGCATTTATCACTGGCACCCCTCCTAATATTTAGGCTTAAAATAGAAAAAAAACCTGCTAAGTGCGAGACGGACTCGCGCACGAAGGGTTCCGTACCATTATAGAACAAAAACGGCATAAAAATCACGTTTGTCGTATGGGAGCCCCACTTAAATATTTATTTTATTCTGTTTTTAGTATTTGCTGTTATAGCGGCAACAGAAATACATCATCTGTGAAAATTTCAACTGTCTAGCTATCACGGTTCTTGAGAAACAGACGGACGGACCGCGGAGTCTTAGTAATAGGGTCCCGTTTTTACCCTTTGGGTACGGAACCCTAAAAACCATATACGCAATGTTGAAATTTCTATGCCAAAAATAATAATAAGTAAAATTTTTTTTTTTTTTTTATTTAACTTGTTACTAATCCTATGGACTTTGACTGAAATAAAAGATTAGGGTAGGTAAGGTAGGGCAGGAAGGGTAGATGAATGTTTGGTGTTTTTATGGCAAAACAAAGTTTGTCGGGTCAGCTAGTAATTTAATAAATTATACATTTGCCTGTATTTAACTGGTACCGTAAAGCCCATTTAAAAAAAAAATCTAATATAGGCTCGCCTTTGACCACTATCTCACCTATATATTTTTGGCCGGTTGGCTAAAATGGCTGCATAGTAGTAAATGTCATACTTACAACAGCGTGCCATGCCATGCGCATTGGAAAGCTGGCCAACCCGGGCAAAAAGATTGGAGATTACTGTACTAGTATAGTGTCTACTGGAAGCAGGAACGGCGAACGCAATAGTAGTATAGTGCGGAACACGTAAGTTGAACCAAAATGTATTATCGTTCTCTTGAAATTAGACGATTTAAACCGAAATGAATCCTTTCTATGTGACCTAACAGTTGGCAATTTAAATATTGTAAACGATTAGGTCGTAGAAAAGGGCTTTATTTCAGTTCAAGACGGTACCCTGACCAAAAAATCTGATATGCAGTATGCTCTCTAGCTACAAGAGCATATTGCGTGCGATTACAGAGCAACCCCTGTCTGTGCTAGTATACATTATGGCAATACGCGTCCCGCACTATATTTGCTCTTTCCCTCATATCTCTTCGCAAAGGAACCCGAACAAAAAACTAAGAATAATTCCGTTTGGAGGAGGCCTTTACCCAACCTTTATTTTTTATTTATTTTGTTATTGATAGGCTCGCGCTTGACCACTATCTCACCTGATGATAAGCGATGATGTGGTCGACGGTGTAACACGCTTGCCTAGAAGAAACCTATTCACTCTTGACTTAAAAACCCCGAGGTTGTAGCTATCGGGAAACACAGACTCCGGCAGGGAATTCTTGCAAGTGGAAATACTACCTAAAACATTATTTGTTAATCACATAGATTCAATTTTAAAATTAATTAATTTTAAAATTGCACCAAGTGCAACCCCATGTCGTGTCCAGGCTATCTCTCTCCATTCAGGGTTGCCTGGAAGAGATTGCAGATCGCGATAAAGCCGCCTGTTGTATGTTGTTGTTATTTTAAGGTTTCCGTATGTAATGTTTATCTTGGTGTACAATCTATATCTATACCAATATTATAAAGAGGAAAGATTTTTTTGTTTGTTTGTTTGTTTGTACCGAATAGGCTCCGAAACTACTGGACCGATTTAAAAAATTCTTTCACCAATAGAAAGCTACATTATTCCTGAGTAACATAGGCTATTTTTCAATCCCGAAAACGGGTCCTGTGGGGTTGCCCACGGGAGCGAAGCCGCGGGGAACAGCTAGTAAAGTATATAATAAATAAATTCAATTTTGTTTTGTAATATACTTGCATGAAATAAAAGGTTTTTTTATTTATTTTTATTCAACCCCGTTTGCAGACTAGCCGGGTCGATTCTGTAGACATTTCACCGTGATGCCTTAGGTGAAGTAAGCTGTCATTCCAACCAACGCAAGGGATTGACAGCTTACTTCGAGATCTAGGTGAAGTGAGTCATCACGGTGTCTACAGAATAGCACTACAAGCTTAGCTAACAATAAGTTAATTTCAAAGACCTTATACGTATTTCTTTTGGTTAGTTTAGCTTAATTCGTAAAGCCACAGATAATATAATACTAGCATACAGATGCTCCCACACAAAGAAACCGTGCCGACGTAACTAGCGTTTTTCGACTAATTAAGATGATTATTTTTTATAAGTACTTCGATCGCGTTCGGTTCTAGATGGCGTTAGTAGCGACTCTCAAGTAAAAGGTTTTTCTCGGTTCGTGAGAATTTAAAAAAACGGGCCAAGTGCGAGTTGGACTCGCGCACGAAGGGTTCCGTACCATTATCGCAAAAAACGGCAGGAAAAACACCTTTGTTGTATGGGAGCCCCACTTAAATATTTATTTTATTCTGTTTTTAGTATTTGTTGTTATAGCGGCAACATAAATACAACATCTGTGAAAATTTCAACTGCTTAGCTATCACGGTTCAGGAGATACAGCCTGGTGACAGACAGACAGACGGACCGCGAAGTCTCAGTAATAGGGTCCCGTTTTTACCCTTTGGGTACGGAACCCTAAAAAAATACAGTGACGATTTATTTTATAGTATTTTTTTGCACGTTTTTACAGTTTCAATGTTATACAATAAAAATTATAGTAACTAATCGAGTGGCATGCCCCAGAAATTTAAAACCGCACCATGTATTAGTATCAAATCATCAATTTTTACCCGACTGCCGAAGGAGGATAATGTGTTTAACAGTCTATGTATGTATGTAAGTATGTATGTATGTATGTAAGTATGTATGTATGTTTGTTCCTATATGGCGTTCCAGAGACCAAACGCGTTGGCCGATTTTGATGATACATACGTCAATGGATTCGTCTTAACCCTGTGAGTGTCATGGGCTACATTCAAACTGGACAATAGAAAAATGGCGGATTTTGGCCAAACCCATCGTGTGGGGTATCAAAATAAAGGGTTTTAAGAGGTGATTTCAAAAATATATGACACTTATATGTTTAAATATATCGAATTCGAAAAAAAACTAACTAAAAAGTTATAAATAAAAAAACTTAATTCAAAAAATCAAAAAAACCCGACTGCTTCAAAAGTGAACTAAAAAGTCTTAAACAAGGAAAAAATCATGCTGTGCAGGCGGAGGATACACCAGATTTTGGTCTGCCAGCCCGCGAATATGTATCCTCCGACTGCACAGCATGATTTTTTCCTTGTTTAAGACTTTTTAGTTCACTTTTGAAGCAGCCGGGTTTTTTGTTTTTTTTTTGCTCGCCTTTGACCACTATCTCACCTATATATTTTTGTCCGGTTGGCTGCAATGGCTGCATAGTAGTAAATCTCATACTTACAACAGCGTGCCATGCCATGCGCATTGGAAAGCTGGCCAACCCGGCCAAAAAGATTGGAGATTACTGTACTAGTATAGTGTCTACTGGAAGCAGGAACGGCGAACGCAATAGCAGTATTTGCTCTTTCCCTCATATCTCTTCGTAAAAGGAACCCGAAAAAAAAACTAAGAATAACCCCGTTTGGAGGAGGCCTTTACCCAACCTTTATTTTTTATTTTTTTTGTTATTGATAGGCTCGCGCTTGACCACTATCTCACCTGATGGTATAAGCGATGATGTGGTCGACGGTGTAACACGCTTGCCTAGAAGAAACCTATTCACTCTTGACTTAAAAACCCCGAGGTTGTAGCTATCGGGAAACACAAACTCCGGCAGGGAATTCTTGCAAGTGGAAATACTACCTAAAACATTATTTGTTAATCACATAGATTCCAGTGACGATTTATTTTATAGTATTTTTTTGCACGTTTTTACAGTTTCAATGTTATACAATAAAAATTATAGTAACTAATCGAGTGGCATGCCTCAGAAATTTAAAACCGCACTATGTATTGGTATCAAAACATCAATTTTAAATGATCCGTTCAAATAATCTTTGCAATGTTAATGATCCCTCCTCCTCCTCGCATCGTGTTCCTCATTACTGAGGGTCGTGATTCCCCAATATTCCATAATTTTGTGCTTAGGAGAGTTGATTAAAAAAGAACATACAATTTTTATGACCAATTCTAAAAAATGTTAATTTTACACACAATTCAATTACAAATCGAAGCATATCGCGCCATCTGCTGACATTAATTTGGGCCAAATTTTCTTTGTTAGCGCTGGGACCCCGTGGTATAGCTAAGATATTTTTGCATAATTTGCGGTCTGCACACAAGTATGAAAAACCGGCCAAGTGCGAGTCGGACTCGCGCACGAAGGGTTCCGTACCATTTTGAAAAAAAAAACATATTTGTTGTATGGGAGCCCCACTTAAATATTTATTTTATTCTGTTTTTAGTATTTGTTGTTATAGCGGCAATAGACATACATCATCTGTGAAAATTTCAACTGTCTAGCTATCACGGTTCATGAGATACAGCCTGGTGACAGACAGACAGACGGACCGCGGAGTCTTAGTAATAGGGTCCCGTTTTTACCCTTTGGTTACGGCACCCTAAAAACTACCTAGCTATACGAGCACTGCGAGCTAAGCTGAAAATAACTTAGCTAAGCTCTTGGTCTCCAACTGGCTTAAGAAAAAACATTTGTTCGTTCTTAAAAAAAAATACAAAATTAAATACAATATTAATCATCATCACACAGGCTTCCTCTATGTGAGAGAGTATGGGCCATGGGTCTTTAAATTTGTAGTTCTAGGACATGCCGGTTTCCTCACGATGTTTTCCTTCACCGTTTTGAGAGCAGTGGTGAAGAAATAATTTATACAAAGTAAAGCCTGGGTTCGAACCCACGACCTACAACTTGTAAGTCGCAGCCGTTACCATTGGGCCACCGCTGCTGTAATACAACATTTTTTTAGCCGACTGCCGAAGGAGGGTAATGTGTTTATCAGTCTATTTATGTATGTATGTATATATGTATGTATGTTTGTTCCTATATGGCGTTCCAGAGACCAAACGCGTTCACCGATTTTGATGATTCATACGTCAATCGATTCGTCTTAACCCTGCGAGTGTCATATGCTACATTAAAATTGGACAATAGAAAAATGGCAGATTTTGGGCGCCATATTGTGGGAGGCACAAATTATTTTCTTCTTCCAAACCCATCGTGTGGGTAATCTAAATAAAGGGTTTTAAGAGGTGATTTCAAAAATATGTAATACTTATATGTTTAAATGTATCTAATTCGAATAAAACTCAACTAAAATGTTTTAAATAAAAAAAGTTAAAACAAAAAATCAAAAAACCCGACTGCTTCAAAAGCGAACTAAAAAGTCGTAAACAAGGAAAAAATCATGCTGTGCAGGAGGAGGCTGGTTTTGGTCTGCCAGCTCGCGCGTATGTACCTATCCTCCGCCTGCACAGCATGATTTTTTCCTTGTTTACGACTTTTTAGTTCGCTTTTGAAGCTGTCGGGTTTTTTGATTTTTTGTTTTAACTTTTTTTATCATTAACTATTCTAAATATTAGTTTGTTTGGACGGTTGCCCCCAACCAGTTAGAATGCTGTATCTCGGGGGCCTGAGTTATGTGTCGTTTTTCATTATTTAAATCATGTTGAGCACCACAATGGACATCCATTCAAAACAGCTTTATGACTTTATTTTCCTATGTATGTAAATAAATGTACGTATAGATGGGGTCAATGACCGCAATAGTTATACTAATACGAATCAACTTTTACGGTCTTAAACAAAGTTTTGTAACTTAAAATTTAAGCATACCTTAGTTGTTAGAACAGTAACGTTAATTAAAAACGCCTAAAATTAATTATTAGTTTTATTTTACCTTTTATATGAATGATAATCTGTACATAACTAATTTTTAAAACTTTTCTCAAATAATAAAAATTCTATGCGTCGGGCTGACGTTAAAGTTAAAATTAAAAAAATACAGGAAAGTAAAAAGCACTAGTGAAAAAAAATGACACTCCGCACAGTTTGGCTGCTTGGAAAACCGCTCTTTTCGAGGACATGCATTGTAAAGTCTGTTTTGTTGCTAGCAAGACAAAAGTTCGCAAGTCCCAATTTTTTTTTCGATATTTATAGCTTATAAAGGAACCTGTACAAAACAAAGAAAGAATAAAACAAAATAATTGTGATAATAAATACTATAATTATTTACAATTACATAAACGTACGCTTTAAATTGAGCAGAAATAAATAAATAAGCTAGTAACTACCAGGTACATTGTTAATAGGATTATACTACGTAGAAATAAACATATGAAAAATAATTAAAGTAAAAGTGTTAACAAAAACTATAAGTTTGTTAAACTCTGAGTTTGTTTCGGCCTTTCTTCTCAGAGTAGTCAGATAGGAAACGCCGACCTCATCTAGTTTTAAAAAAAAATATGTTAGACATGTAAAAGCGTTTGTACAAACCAACTTACAGAAATAAAATCATTTATCATTTATTTATCATTTATAAACGAACAAAAAAATGTAAGTAGACTTCCATAAAAACAAAGTGAACAATAAAATTCGGACGTTGTAGGTAGGTAAATCTATTTTGCAGGCACATTATAAGTAAAAATGGAAGTCAGCCATTCAGGTCACCAAATAAAATTTCCCTTGATTTTTTTTTAAATAGGCAAGACCTTTCCTACTTATTCAGAAACCATTTGAACATCTCCTTGCCTCATGTCATCTGGTTTACAAAATTATGTTCTCTAGTGAATAAGTACATTATGTACAGTCACAAGCAAGATGATTATTATTTTGGGGTTTAAAATAGTCGACAAAGTCACTAACTATAACATGATTTTTTTGTCGTGACTGTACACACAACAACAATCAACAAAAAAGCAAAAACTACAAAAACAACCAACAAAAAGAAATCTTTTTGGTCTAAAATAATGAAAAATACAAAATCGTCTAATAATATTCAGGCAATTTTATGAAAACCAGCATTCTGTGTACTTTAATGTTCTAGGACTAAAATAAATTACTTATTTTTAATAAATAGGATTTTAAATAATTTACAACAAGACCTACCTGGGTAAATGCAAGTTATTTGGTATCGAAGATATGCACGTTTACACACTTAAAATTAATAATCGTCAAAGAAGTCATCACCATCATCATCATCGAAGTCGTCATCATCATCTGCCCCTGGAGGGACGAAAACACCGTTCATCACTTCACCGATAGGCTCCTCAAAGCCGAGAACTTTCGCGAAACCATACACCATTCTCATCACCACTAGTCTTGTAAAATCCACAGGCGTAGTCTCCTTCCTCTGCAAAGTCAGCTGCTTATCAGTAGGATAATCCTTAATCTTCCGCCTCATCTCACACGGAGACAGCACCAAAACAAGCGCGAAAATCACGAAAAATACCCGCGCCATTTTGATTAACTTCCCGCCAAATCAAACGTCAAATTAGGATGCGTTCACTTTTAATAGTCCGAATTAAATTTTATTAAAAACTTTTTTGCATTATAGAATTGTTTTTGACCGAGTTGAAAAGTGAAGAGGCTGGTAGCTGCTAACGGAATGTTGGCGCACGGGCGAATGACGGCGGCCGCGTACTGCGGGCCCGATACTATTGTGTGTCATGCTCATGCCAATGAGTATATGGATAACTGTCTTAAAACCCGCGACGACCGATCGCAAAGAAATATTTTACAGTTAGTTAAGCATATTGGGCCGTCCGGTGAAAAGGAATCTGATTTCGTGTTAATTTTCCTGCATTTTATGCGCGATGACGCGATAAGCACAAGTTTACTTGCTACAGTCTACAGTGTCAGTAATGAAAGCGGGACAGTACTTTGAATAAGGCGTCGTTAATGTCTCGCCTTGTACAAAGATGAAAGTGAGACGCCTATTTTGATGTCTAGTTTGTATAATTTATTAACTACTGTCATGTGTCCATTCGACGAATCCTTTTATGTAGAAACTTTCGCTTGTCAAGTATCTTTCATATTAAATTAACTTCTTCCTGTCCATTACCTTTATTTTTACTCGACCCCATTTCTTTTAACTATTTGTCTACATCATCACCTCACTGTTCACCCCTTTAAACCCACTCATCGTTACCTTGGTATTCACATCACATCACATCATCAGCCTATTAATGTTCCCACTGCTGGGACACAGGCCTCCTCTCTGTGCCTTGGTATTCATCTATTCTAAAACCAATCATATCAAGAAATAAGTCTTGAGATAAGTTCGGTCTACTTAAGGCGTTATTTCGAGGGCCAATGACCGCATCTTGACACCAAAAGTTTCTACGAAAATTCGCAACAAGCACGTAAAAAAGTCGTTCTATCTACATCTCATACTTCGCAAACACCATACTAAGTATATACCTACCTACATAGTCTGTGTATGTAGGTCTGTTAGTGGCAAAGATCATGACACGACTCAAAGATCTCACCGCCTAGATATCTGCAAGCCTTGCACGCATTCTAGGCGACGTGGAAGCCGGTTTATACCTTACGGCTGGGCCACGATGTGTCTTTAAAAAAAAAAACTTAATTAAAAAAATCAAAAAACCCGACTGCTTCAAAAGCGAACTAAAAAGTCGTAAACAAGGAAAAAATCATGCTGTGCAGTCGGAGGATACATAATCGCCGGCTGGCTGACCAAAATCTGGTGTATCCTCCGCCTGCACAGCATGATTTTTTCCTTGTTTACGACTTTTTAGTTCGATTTTGAAGCAGTCGGGTTTTTTGATTTTTTTAATTAAGTTTTTTTATTTATAACTTTTTAGTTAAGTTTTTTCGAATTCGATACATTTAAACATATAAGTGTTATATATTTTTGAAATCACCTCTTAAAACTCTTTATTTTGATATCCCACACGATGGGTTAGGAAGAAAAAAAAATTTGTGCCCCCACAATATGGCGCCCAAAATCGGCCGTTTTTCTATTGTCCAATTTTAATGTAGCCTATGACACTCGCAGGATTAAGACAAATCGATTGACGTATGAATCATCAAAATCGGCCAACGCGTTTGGTCTCTGGAACGCCATATAGGCACAAACATACATACATACATACATAGACTGATAAAAACATTACCCTCCTTCGGCAGTCGGGTAAAAACAGTGCATTTTTGATTGATTTTTCAGAGCATAATGTTTTGTTGGTCTTCAAAGCCTCAGTATCAAAGTGCGTACAGCAGTTGGTGCTTCGCCTAATCTATCTCCGGTCGTCCCATCGGATTATGAGAGTGATGAAAGAAAAAGACTATTCACAAAAGCGTCTACTAAATTATAGCTGCATATTCTTTACAAAACTTACTAGTTATAATATTCTGTCCGAGCATCTCAAATGCAGTTAGTTTAAACGGCTAATTCATATGGGTAAAAATGCAATGGAATGGCTACCATTAAATTTTCCAAATGATGATTGTTTTTTTTTATGAAAAAACTCGTGCAGCTGCTTTCACATCTCATGTGTGGAGAACGCCGATTTCATGTGGCATTGCACTTATTTACTCATTAAACGACATAGCTGCTACATTAAACGACTTTAAGAAACTTTAGTAAGGTGCAAGAGCATCTGTTATTTTTGCTGGATGATATTTTTTGCTGAGCACCTGCCGGCACAATAGCTTGATGCAATTGGCCACAATGAGATTTTGGAGCTGCATTCCAAACAATGCCGCACTGCTTGTCTTGCTCTCTGTACATTTACACCAGCACTGCACTCCTAAACATTGTCACTTATGTTATTTTATTCTTTATTTTTTTTGTTCATCGTGAAAGACAGCTACACTTATGTGCATAAAGTATTAAATAGGTAAATACATTCTGAGTGAAACTTATATATTTTGGAATCATCGGTATATGTAGGTATATTTATTTAATGGCTAATAAACCATTGAGTACACATTGCATTTGCAATTCTTTAGCCCATTGTTGAAAAAAGGAAAAAGAAGATTATACCTAGTTAGGTAACATATTCCCATCAGCATAGTTCAAGACGGTAAAACTAACTACTAACCTGCGACTCTTTGATAAGTAGCTGTCACAGATAATGAAACATCATGTTGGAAGAACCTATACTTAGAGCGAAATAAATTCTAGAAAGGAAGGTAGAATGCGACTTGGACTCGCGCACGAAGGGTTCCGTACCATTATTGCAAAAAAAACGACAAAAAAATAACGTTTGTTGTATGGGAGCTCCACTTAAATATTTATTTTATTCTGTTTTTAGTATTTGTTGTTATCTAGCGGCAACAGAAATACATCATCTATGAAAATTTCAACTGCCTAGCTATCACGGTTCATGAGATACAGCCTGGTGACAGACGGACTGGCAGACAGTCAGACAGACGGACCACGGAGTCTTAGTAATAGGGTCCCGTTTTTACCCTTTGGGTACGGAACCCTAAAAATTGACAGATTCGGAATGCATGGTACAAAGCGTCGTAAAAGGGACAGATGCGGAATGCATGGTACAAAGCGTCGTAAAATGGACAGATGCGGAATGCATGGTACAAAGCGTCGTAAAATGGACAGATGCGGAATGCATGGTACAAAGCGTCGTAAAATGGACAGATGTGGAATGCATGGTACAAAGCGTCGTAAAATGGACAGATGCGGAATGCATGGTACAAAGCGTCGTAAAATGGACAGATGCGGCATGCATGGTACAAAAAGTCGTAACATGTAAACGGGATGTATGGCAATAAAAAAGAACCTTTTTCGCTGATTTTAAAGTTGAAAGGTGACACATAACCGTTAAGCGCTAGTCTCAGGAGTTTGGTGTAGTTACAGCAATAGACCGCTACGTTAATAACTCCGTTAATAAGTGCACTTATAAAATTAAGCTTTCCTTTTTAGCTGTGTCTTAAGACTACTTAGAATGGTGTAATTTGCGGTTCCAGTATTTCTTAATAACTAGTAATTAATAAAAGTCTGTCCAACGTACAGTCAAGCGACCGGACGTTGCACAAACTTTTAAGTATCACATTTTTAGGGTTCCGTATCCAAAGGGTAAAAACGGGACCATATTACTAAGACTCCGCGGTCCGTCTGTCTGTCTGTCTGTCACCAGGCTGTATCTCATGAACCGTGATAGCTAGACAGTTGACATTTAAAAACTAAAAACAGAAACAAATAGATATTTAAGTGGGGCCTCCCATAAAACAAACGTGACATTTTTGCCGTTTTTTGCGACAATGGTACGGAACCCTTCGTGCGCGAGACCGACTCGCACTTGGCCGGTTTTTAAGTTAATAGTAAATTTTTATCCAAAGTAGGTACTACCGGACTACAAGCAGAGCTTGTCGCAGTCACCTGGTTCATCATCATCATTTCAGACGATAGACGTCCACTGCTGAACATAGGCTTCACCTCTGGTAACCTCGTTGCCTCCTTCATCTTTCCTATGGTCTACAACTTCAGATTTTCACTCCACACTACGTACAAATTGTTACTGGACTCCATCTCCTTATCTCTTGTTCCTTGTTACTCGGGGTCGACGGTATTACCCGACTGCCAAAGGAGGGTAATGTGTTTATCAGTCTATGTATGTTTTTTCCTATGTGGCGTTCTAGGGACCAAGGGCGTTGGGCGATTTTGATGATTTTTACGTCAATCGATTCGTCTTAATCTTGCGAGTGTCACTGGCTACATTTAAATTGGACAATAGACAAATGACGGATTTTGGACGCCATATTGTGGAGGCCCAATTTTTTTATTTTCGCCACCCTTAGTGTATCAAAATAAAGGGGTTTAAGGGGTGATTTCAAAAATATATGACAATTATATGTTTAAATGTACCTAATTAAAAAAAAGTTATTTCAATAGTAATAAATAAAAAAAGTTGAAACAAAAAATCAAAAAACCCGGAAGCTAACTAAAAAGAAGAAAATCATGCTGTGCAGTCGGAGGATACATCTGGTTTTGGTCAGCCACCTCTCGAATATGTACCCTCCGACTCAGCATGATTTTCTTCTAGTTTAGGTAAGTATTTGTTCTTTTATACGAGTATCATTCCTTACAAAATCCATCCATATTTTCTTCTATCTTGTCTTAAAATATACATCCTCTGTATTGCCTAGTTATTTTACTGTCGTTACATAAGGAAAAGAAGGAAAACGACAGACAACAAGAAGCTAATTTAACCATATAATTATTTCCTGACAGTCTACTTACCGTGTTTTATCCACTATTAAAGAGAACCACGCTTATTAATCATTCCACGAAAAATTTTTTTTTTTGTTTTCCGTATTTACCCACGATGACACGAAAGAATTTGCTGAAATGGCAAAGCGGTGTTTTCGTTAAAAAGAAAAAGTGCAAGTTTGTTTTGTGGTATCCGGTAAAAACCGCAAACGTAAATATCTTTTTGGGTCAAATTAAAATTGACAAATTATTATAACCCTGATATTTTTGTCTCAGATTATTTATAACTAGCTGTTCCCCGCGGCTTCGCTCCCGTGGGCCCACCCCACAGGACACGTTTTCGGGATTAAAAAATAGCCTATGTCACTCAGGAATAATGTAGCTTTCTATTGGTGAAAGAATTTTTAAAATCGGTCCAGCAGTTTCGGAGCCTATTCGGTACAAACAAACAAAAAAATCTTATTGGTATAGATAGTTGTTTTTAGGGTTCCGTACCCAAATGGTAAAAAAGGGAACCTATTATTAAGACTCTGCGATCCGTCTGTCTGTCTGTCACCAGGCTCTATCTCATGAACCGTGATAGCTAGACAGTTGAAATTTTCACAGATGATTTATTTCTGTTGCCGCTATAACAACAAATACTAAAAACAGAATTAAATAAATATTTAGGAGTGGCTCCTATACAACAAACGTGATTTTTGTGCCGATTTTTTGCGACAGTGGGTACGGAACCCTTCATGCGCAAGTCCGACTCGCAATGGCTGGTTTTTTATTTTATTTTACCTAGCACTAGTATCGCGGGTTTCGGTCCTCTGAATACGAGAAACATTGGGTCGGTCAATGTGCCGATGCTTCGGGGTAGCCTATGTCCACCTGTGGACGAGTTTCTGTTGTACCATACATATACATATACATCGAATCCTGTTAGTTTATTTTAAAAGTTGATGCAATCATCAAAATCTGCGTAACCCTCACACAATCTATACAATCATAAACACAAAGAAAGTTTCACCGACCAAGTATAGAATCCATTAACGTCACTGTCAAACTTTTACAGGCAAAAAAAAATTGACATGTGTCATTTTGTGTGACGATTGTCTAAAATGTAAATAATTATTGCACGAGAACGCAAAGTAGTGTCATTCATAGCTAATTACTGACAAGAAGGAAAAACATTAACGCTTTTAAATTACTTGATTCTACATAATTAAGGGCGAGACACACGCTAACGGTAGAAATAAATTGACAGTAGTTTTACTTGTCAAAACTCTCGTTTAGATCTAATTTGCAATATGCTTTTTGACATTTGTAATATGTTTTGCATAACTTTACTGGCCTTAATTGAATCATGGGTTTCAGGGGATTTAATTGCTTTAAAGGTTTCTATCAAATTCACATTATTATTGCCAATGTTCGAGAATTAAGGAGAAAATTATTCGTATCCTCTTCGTAAGTAGGTTCTAAACTGCCCTACTTCTTTATTCAGTCTTGCGGGCATACCTGAATTAAGCCACAGTATAAAAATGGACAAAAAGTATGGAAACTTGACGAGACCCCTAAGCAGCGCAGTCAATGATATTCAAATAAACAGATATGTTATAAGCGCGCGAATTGTGAAGACTCGAATAGGAGACAATTGTAGACTTTAGTCTTTAGTTTATGTCACGCATGGCGAAGAGCGATACGCTTTGTTGAAACAAAAACAAAATTAAAAAAATGCCATCGTGTGTTTTTAGAAAGTGTACCAATTATGGTGCCAAAGTTAATAAAATACAAGGGATCTCATACCATAAGTAAGTACGCAATACACCTCAATTTACTAATTTATTTCAATTTGTTTTCCTAATATTCTGATATTTGGAGGTTAGAAAAAGAAAAATACATTGGTTGTCAGAATAATGTTTGTTTACATTCACACGCAAGTGACAAACACTAGCTGTCTCTTTTTTTCTTGTTGGTTTTATCAAGCCATCCCTTTCGGCTTGTAGAGAAATGTCAGATGAATGAAAAGTGTGTATGTGTGCTGCCGCTGCTGCGCGGAACACTTTTTTCAATTGTTTTGTGAGTGTATAACGTATCTGTTTATTTGAATATCATTGACCGCAGTCTTGTCGATGCGCATGTTGTGTGAGTTAAAAGTTAAACGTTTTGAGCGTTTGTATGTAGTTTGCATACTGTGTGTCCATATTTATACTGTGATTATGCTCTGTAGATACAGTTATCATCACAAAACATAATGATTTGGAAGACCTATCTTCACTGATTTGGATTAAAATTGGACATAAATGGAGATGCTGACATTCAGGAGATCTGTCTCTTGAGTAGTATTCGGTTTTATTTAAGCCGTATATATATATATATCTATCTATCTGTACCTGTTATATTTCACTGATGGGCATTGGCCCTCACCTTTTTCCACACACATATGCTGTCCTCTGCCATTGCAGGCCAGTATTTTCGGTAGCAGTCAAGTTCGTCCCTCCATCTTCATCTTGGTCTGGCTTCGATGTCGCTTAGCATTTCATGGGACCCAATAAATGGTTATTTTTAGTCCACATCTCATCTGACATTTGGACTGTAATTGCTATAATCATTCCCGATGACGAAAACGGCGGCTATTCAGTCACGTAGAATATTTTCAATAAAAGTTCTATCAATTGGAATTCAGGTCACACGTACGACGGGTTTGCAGTAGACCAGAGAATAAAATAAGTAAACGACACACGTTCTCATGCTGTAGTGAATGTATTAAGGTTACACTAGTCGATCATTCTTCCATACAAACGTAGTCTGGCGATTACTCCACTGTTTGACGATGAACGTTCAAAATAAAAATAAAATATCAATTTGTCTCATCTAGCCCTGTATGGCAAAAAAATAAAAAACATATTGAAAGTTATGAGCGTCGATAGTTCCATATTTTAACAATAATTTTAAAGCATCTTTGAGAAGAAATAAATACCATAAGAAGAAGGAAAATTACAAAATGGCCATTCCATACTGGGATAGACTAGTAATTTAACAATGCAAATAATTTTATTTTGGAAATATACATTTAGTCGTTTTTTCATGATATCTAGACTCCCAAAGGTCTGTTTATAAAATTTCGCGCGTTCGTTTTCGTCCTAAATCATCATCTATTTCGATATAAATTTGCAAATGTACTAATTCGTACGCGAACTAGCTTCTTACTGCTCATCACAGCATATATCTCTTTCGCACATGTTGTCGGATGAAATAGCATGTATTTTAACCTCGCGCACAAAATAGTTCGTGCCGTCGACTAGCGGAACCTTAATTATGCCATCTCCACCGTTACTATTTTATTTCATAATTACTTTTCTTCTGTCCTTGGCCTTATTTAGGTGATTGGCTTACCTTACGTCTTTTTTATAAATACCTATATGGTCCTCTTAACCGTCTAGTATCTGGTGAAAGCGACTTAGACTATTCTTTTTTTCTTGTGAACTTCCATACCTGTCTATGCCACGACATGCATGCATGGCATGATTTCAGAGTTAATTTCTTGGGCCTACCTTGTTTATGATTGGTTTCCACTTCTTTTATACATCAGAATTAAAAACTTTTTTTTTTTAAATCCGATGATCGGTGTTTTTATTTTTATTTTTTATTCTCTATTGGCTTGCGCTTGACCACTATCTCATCTGATGGTAAGCGATGATGTGATCGACGGTGAAGCACGCACGCTTGCCTAGAAAAAACCTATTCACTCTTGACTTAAAGACCCCAAGATTGTAGCCATCGGGAAACACAGACTCCGGCAGGGAATTCCACTCCTTAGCTGTACGCATAATGAAAGTGTCCCCAAAACGTTTTGTGCGTATGGGTGGGATATCCACCATGTACCGATGACGCATCGCCGTACGTCTGGCAGTCCGATGATGGAACGGGCTTGGCGGAATTAGATCATGCAATTCCATCGCATACTACCCGAAATGCAACCGATAAAAAAACCGACAAGCTGGCAACTCGGCGACGATGTTCAAGGCCTTGTTTATGGCCCAGGCTCTGGAGCTTTGACTTGACCAGTGCCGCATTGCCGATGAGTCTCTTGACCCGCTTTTCGATCGACTCGAGTGCATCAAGCTGGTATTTGGCAGATCCATCCCAGAGATGAGAACAGTACTCCATGCATGATCGAACTTGCGCTTGGTACAAGTTGAGCAGCTGTTCCGGCGTGAAGAACCCTCTCACTTTCGCAAGAATCCCCAACTTTTTGGCAGCCAGCTGAGCCTTTGCCTCAATGTATGGCCCAAAATTGAGAGTCGATGTCAACGAAACACCAAGAAGCTCAAGTTGGTCCGTTATCGGCACGGTCACACCACGGAAAGAAGGAGTCGTGTGGAATTGGCTCCTTTTAGCGGAAAAAAAGACACGCCTGGGTTTAAGCAGCATTAAACCTGACCAATCTGCCAATCTGGCATCGCCCCATTCGGAGACAGCCTGCAAGGACAGCTTCAAACGCTCCACCATAGCCTCACGGAGAGACCGGATCTGTGACCCGGTAGCCCGTGCGTTGGACAAGTATCTCCCAGCAACAGTGCTGTTGTCAGCATACCCAAAGGTGCTGGGTTTTAGTAGATCGTTAATGTGCAACAAGAACAATTTTGCTGAGAGTACTGACCCCTGAGGGACTCCTGCATTAATATCCAATTGGTCCGAAGAGCAGCCATCGATAACCACTCGAATGGACCGATCCCTCAGGAAGTCTGCAATCCAATCACACAGACCACCAGGCAAACCGAATGAAGGAACCTTACCAATGTGGCTTTCGTGCCAGACCCTATCGAAAGCCTTCGAGATGTCGAGGGAGACGGCAAGCGCTTCGCCGTGTCTCTCGATGGCCTCACTCCATATGTGAATGGCATACGCTAGAAGACCCCAGTAGACCGATTTCGGCGGAAGCCGTATTGGCGGTCGCTAAGGATATCGTTAGTTTCTAGGTATGCCAGGCGCTTTTTGTTAAGTACACGCTCTTAATACTACTCTTACAGAGTATGGACGTTACAGAGATGGGTCTGTAGTTGGCCGGGTCAGCTCGACTGCCCTTCTTGGGCACAGGCTGTACGTTGGCTTGCTTCCAAGCATTCGGCACTTTTCCAGTCTCATATGAAAGGCGGAATAGGCGTGTCAATCAATCAATCAATCAGTCTTTATTTGTAAACATAAGTAGGTTACAGCAGTGTGCAAGATGTTACAATAAAAAACATTTTCTATATGTTTTGCCATGTGGCGTACAAATATACAATGAGGCTTTTGCCAATTAGGTAAATTAATTTATAATAATTCCGTGATCAATGTCAATTTTTTTTGTTTAATTTAATATGTCAAGTAATGTCAATAATTAATTATGAATGCGATCATGTTAGTAATAAACAGTTTTAATGTCAATAAGTTATTGTTAACAGAAAAGTATAAAAGTGATATTGTCCACAGAATCACAAAATCATCATTATACATATTTTTCATGGGGCATGCTATGGGTATACAAACTTCATACTTCAATACTCAATAGAGTTGTGGTGACATTTCAGATAAAGCCAATCATTTTTCATTTAAATAATCATTAATTGAATAATAACATTTTGTGACCAGGAATTCATGCAAACATAATTTGAATTGGTACATTTTGTGTAGGTCTGTGATACTTTTTGGCAACTTATTGTATATTTTGTGTAAAGATGTAGATTCGCTTTGACAAAGATCGCCAATTCTATATGAATTGGCGATCTTTGTCAAAGCGAATCTACATCTTTTTTTAGCGGAAAAAAAGACACGCCTGGGTTTAAGCAGCATTAAACCTGACCAATCTGCCAATCTGGCATCGCCCCATTCGGAGACAGCCTGCAAGGACAGCTTCAAACGCTCCACCATAGCCTCACGGAGAGACCGGATCTGTGACCCGGTAGCCCGTGCGTTGGACAAGTATCTCCCAGCAACAGTGCTGTTGTCAGCATACCCAAAGGTGCTGGGTTTTAGTAGATCGTTAATGTGCAACAAGAACAATTTTGCTGAGAGTACTGACCCCTGAGGGACTCCTGCATTAATATCCAATTGGTCCGAAGAGCAGCCATCGATAACCACTCGAATGGACCGATCCCTCAGGAAGTCTGCAATCCAATCACACAGACCACCAGGCAAACCGAATGAAGGAACCTTACCAATGTGGCTTTCGTGCCAGACCCTATCGAAAGCCTTCGAGATGTCGAGGGAGACGGCAAGCGCTTCGCCGTGTCTCTCGATGGCCTCACTCCATATGTGAATGGCATACGCTAGAAGACCCCAGTAGACCGATTTCGGCGGAAGCCGTATTGGCGGTCGCTAAGGATATCGTTAGTTTCTAGGTATGCCAGGCGCTTTTTGTTAAGTACACGCTCTTAATACTACTCTTACAGAGTATGGACGTTACAGAGATGGGTCTGTAGTTGGCCGGGTCAGCTCGACTGCCCTTCTTGGGCACAGGCTGTACGTTGGCTTGCTTCCAAGCATTCGGCACTTTTCCAGTCTCATATGAAAGGCGGAATAGGCGTGTCAATCAATCAATCAATCAGTCTTTATTTGTAAACATAAGTAGGTTACAGCAGTGTGCAAGATGTTACAATAAAAAACATTTTCTATATGTTTTGCCATGTGGCGTACAAATATACAATGAGGCTTTTGCCAATTAGGTAAATTAATTTATAATAATTCCGTGATCAATGTCAATTTTTTTTGTTTAATTTAATATGTCAAGTAATGTCAATAATTAATTATGAATGCGATCATGTTAGTAATAAACAGTTTTAATGTCAATAAGTTATTGTTAACAGAAAAGTATAAAAGTGATATTGTCCACAGAATCACAAAATCATCATTATACATATTTTTCATGGGGCATGCTATGGGTATACAAACTTCATACTTCAATACTCAATAGAGTTGTGGTGACATTTCAGATAAAGCCAATCATTTTTCATTTAAATAATCATTAATTGAATAATAACATTTTGTGACCAGGAATTCATGCAAACATAATTTGAATTGGTACATTTTGTGTAGGTCTGTGATACTTTTTGGCAACTTATTGTATATTTTGTGTAAAGATGTAGATTCGCTTTGACAAAGATCGCCAATTCATATATTATAAAGACACGGGAATGTTAATAATTGGAACTCTTGAAAATATGGCTTACAGCTTTCTGTGCGTTGTATGCCACACATTGCCCTTATGCATTGTTTCTGGGCTTTGAACGCCATTTCTCTGTCTGGCGAGTTCCCCCAAAATATGAGTCCGTAGCGTAAAGTAGATGCAACATACCCGTGATACGCCATTAATAATGTTGCACAATTTGAAACTTTTCTTAGGTTATGGAGAGCATAGGAATACTGGCTAAGCTTTTTGCATGTATTTTCAACATGCGTTTTCCAGCTCATATTTTTATCAATCCAAATACCTAAAAATTTGGTGTGTTCTGCTTCATTGATTGTTTTGTCACCGTAACGAATATCCGGTTTTTTATTATTTGTATGTTGTTCAAATGAAATGTAATTTGTTTTTCCAAAATTTATTTTTAAATTGTTTTCAGTTAGCCAAGTTATTATATCATTTAAGTTGTCGTTTATTTCTTTTTCGAATGTTACATCATCTTTACTTTTGATTAGTATTGTGCTGTCGTCAGCGAATAAAAGCATTGGATTATTAATAGTTTTAGGCATGTCATTAATATATATAATGAATAGCAATGGAGCAAGAACACCGCCCTGTGGCACACCAAATATGCATTTTCTATGTGTAGAGACGAAAGTCTTTTCAGTTCTTGTATAGGGGCTGATTTTATTTATGTATGTAATTTGATCTCTATTGTCAAAATCGGAGACAGTTCAGGCGCACAGGTTCTAAGAACTATTGTTAACTAATTTCGTATAACAGCGGCATTGCAAGAAATAAGACAATGATTGATTAGAAACATTGCCAATTTGTCAACTGTCAATGATGCACACTGCATCACCTACCTATATTCGCAAATTTATTCGAAATGGTAGGCCATTTCGAATAAAATTGCGAATATAGGTATATTGCCATAATAAATAACCGAGATGTGTGAAATTGTGAATTGCCTCTAAGCGTAAACACTTTCGTCCGTCACGCGCATATTCCTAGTTAGCGTGTTTCAACTAAAACTCCGTGTTAGAATATAAGAACAATGATGTTCGATGACTTTAACACTGTGTGACACAGTGTCGATTAGCGAGTGACTTGTAGAGTGCTGTTAAATAATCGAAAGTGTTGAAGATGCGTTGAAAACGGGTGGTTACAAAAAGTAAATATTTATCGAACGGTTATCTTTTGCATCTTAGCTTTTTCCAGACAGTTTTATCTTTATTATTTATGTAAATTTTAGAAATATAGATGACTAATTAGGCAGAGTTCCCACTACCCCGGACCGGCAGATCTGCCGGAAACCGGACACCGGACAGAGTGTTCACATAACGTCGGATCCCGGAAGAAATTCAGACAGTCAAGTACTTACCTCAGTTGAATTTGGACCTGCGCGCACAATGGACGACGAAATTGTTGTGTTGTGGTGATATCTTAATAGAAGGCAAAATTAAAAAAGAAAACATTGGGTACACCCTATGTTACGGGAAAGATTTTCAGACTTCTTTATAGACGTCTTCGATCTTATCCCACAGAACAGGTCTCTCTTGGACAAGCGTAATTAAAGTTTCTGCTTGAATATCCATGCTAAACGTCTAATTTTACCAGAAAATGCGAGCCGAATGACGTGAGTGGAACACGGGCGGGGCGAGCGGGGGACAGATACCGGCACAAACTCGTTCACATTACTCCGGGCCCGGTCGTTCTACCGGCAATTCGTAGTGACAAAACGCTCGGTAAAAATGCCGGGCTCGGCAAAAATATCCCGGACCCGGGTTAATGTGAATAGCTTCATATAAATTGTACAGCCACTAGCCCTTCCGGCAGATTTACCGGCGCGGCAGATCTGCCGGTCCGGCGTAGTGAGAACCCTGCCATAGGTTGGTACAGTACAACTATTTTTAATGTCCCTCGGCAATCATCGCATTTCCGAATACAAACGAATGCTCATTGCCATGTCCATCAGTTATTAGATTTATCGTTTTTTATAATTTGAATTCAGAACTAAGCATTTTATTGTAGTTTTGTTTTGATTTCCGTGTGAAATATATAGAGCTGTAAAAGTAGTAGCTTTGTCCCCATTTTTAATAGTAGATTGTATCATAAGGGAGCAAAATAATATTTTTACGGCGAGGGCGCTTTTTTGAATCCAGAGCGAAGTGAGGGATTCTAGAGTAGAATCCCGAGCGTAGCGAGGGATTCTTTAGTAGAATCCTGAACGTAGCGAGGGATTCAAAGTACGTCGCCCGAGCCAAAAATATATTTTGCGCCCGAGTGATACTCTACTTTTCATCACCCACTATGAGAAAATAAAAGCGCCTCATATTTTATTGTAATATTATTATTTAATAAAACATAGAGTAACAACTAAATTGAAATTAAATAGTATCCTTTATTAAAACAACTAAAAACTTATATTTACATTTGAGACATTTTCGCAATTATGAAAATTTATTGTTACAGTTTTATTAGGAATAGAGATTGTTGTAGATTTTATATTCTGCGTGTTTGAAATGTCCGAATCTGGATAATTTTGAGGAAAATGTGACGGTGAATCTCGTTGTTTGGATGTAGATGGGCGCGGCGACAGTGGTATGGATGGATTAAGGACGCTATTACATTTTTCTACAAATAACAGTACTTTTGAGGTACCATTTTAATGTATAAGCAATCACCGATGTGAAGATATCATGGTCTAAATTTAAAGATAATATATTCAGCTCCAGTTATGCATCAGAAAAATTGTATGATATCATACAAAATTTTCGCACAAATACGTTTTGCCCATCACAATAATCGCAAAAAATTAAAAAAAGTAGGGTCCGAATAGGTTCCAGTTTAGGGAAATTTACAGCATATTTTATCTTCAAAATTATAAAAAATTGCGGTATATATAGTCCTTTACAGGTACAGCTAATTATTTTTCACCTAAATAATTATATTTTTTAATTATTAGCTAAAATAAAATCACTTGCCGACGTCTTCATACATTTTGTACCCGCCGCTCATCATTCCGCGCTCAGAAGCGCTCGTGGAAGGATGGGCGTATCGCTTAATCGCAAGAAATAAATACGATAAAAGTAATAGAAAGATTGTAGTGTGCATGCGCGCCTCTTGCATTTCTCCATTCAATAAAATTACCATAGGCTTTCATATATTTCGCCCGGGATTTTGCAGGTAATAGATTATCCATCACATTTCTTGCGTCAGTTCTAATGCTTTCAGGAGTTAATTCTATACTTTCACTGTCACTTGAAGAACTCATTTTTCAAAACAAAACAATGAATTTCTAACAATCCGTGAAAATTTACGAAAACGCGGGCTGTAGTTCGCGCTTTTTTAATTTGTTTTTTTTTTTAATTCATCCGGCGGCGTGACTATGGGCCGTCGTACCAGCCAGTCTTTATTCAAACAATATTTGCGTTCGATTTCTTTGGTGCTGAACACTAAGATGTTCCAAATTCAAAAAGTGCGCGGCAAAGATAATTGCGGCGCACTTATAAAGAGGATTAAAAACTCATTACTGCCCGCTAAAAGTTTCTTATAGAAAACACCACCTTTGGGTGCACATAAAGGCGAACCAAGTCGTCCTTTTCGAATAGATGGGATGAAAAATAAATTATATTATATAAAAATAGTATTAACAACTCTATATACTTCCAAATTGATTGAGAGCGTCCAGTCTGCATCAAGTGCAAAGGGCAACTAGTATATATATAATAGTAGTCTATGAGGGCAACTGATAGTAATCCGAAGACTGACGAAACACGAAGTTTGCCGAGGGACATTAAGAAAATGTTTGTACCTACATTTAGTTCTCGCTAAACTTCTGGGCCGCCCTGAAGTTGGCGTTCCGATGCGCAAGGCACGAAACGGTGCTGTTTTTGTATGAGATACTAGCTGACCCCCGCGGCTTCGCTCCCGTCAACTGGCTACCTACCTGCCCTACCTACCCTAACCCAAACAACTGAAAAAAAAATGTATATAAATCATCTACTAAATAGTCCGAACAAAGCCTAAACATTTGGTTTGGATAGGTGAGCCCGTTCTTGAGTTATAAAATTACAACGAAAACTGTCATTGATTTTTATATATATAAAGATGAGATTTTTTTTATTTTTTCTGCGCAGCCATTGTAGCCAACTTCAGGGCGGCCAAGAAGTTGGCTAGAACTATTTCGCCAGTTTTATGTTTTAGTCCAGGGGTTCCCAAAGTGTGCGCCGTGGCGCCCTGGTGCGCTGAAGAAAGTGAAGAAGGGCGCCTAACTAGTATCATTGTACCTATCTATTTCGACTAGCTAGGTAGGTTAGGGCGCCGAGACAAAATAGTAAACGTGTATGTGTGCCGCTACTAAAAAAATCCAAAATCACAATAAATAATGCAAAGGTCGACAATTTTTGTTTTGTTTTAAACCACGAATACACGATTGGGTTGGCAAATTATTTATAATTATAACAAAAAGGGGGATTTTACTAATCTGAAAACGGGCAAAACCATGTTTTAAGATGCGGTTTTTGCAAATTCGAGGCGATTGCAAAAAACTGGCCAAACATTGCTGGCAGGTTTTTCCATGACGATAATGTGTTATTATTAAGATTTATTCAAATTTAATAGAGATTACCCAATACTCAATGAGATTTTACCAATAGAGACGTCATACTCATTATCTATACTAATATTATAAAGCTGAAGAGTTTGTTTGTTTGTTTGAACGCGCTAATCTCAGGAACTACTGGTTGGAATTGTAAAATTCTTTTTGTGTTGGATAGTCCATTTATCGAGAAAGGTTACATGATACGAGTATATACGACCAATAGGAGCGGTGTATAAATGAAAAATGTTGCAAAACGGGTAAAATTATTGCTTTTTGAGAGCTTACGTTGCGTGCGCTGCGTAAACGGTTTAAGTTACGCAACAATCATGTATGTAGGGTAGATAGGTAGGAAGGTAGCCAGTTGACAGCTAGTTAAGAAATAAAAACATGACGATATTTTACTTTAGCTAGGTAAGTCCTACCATCAGGCGAGATAGTGGTCAAGCGCGAGCCTATAGACGATAAAATAGTTATTTGTTATACAAGAGTGCAAAGTTGCTTTTTAACCGCGTGTTCAATTTTGATGACCGAGCAAGCGAAGGATTCTAAAATTGAATCACGAGCGCAGCGAGTGATTCAAAATTAGAATCCTGAGCGTCAGCGAGGGAATCAAAAGAGCACGAGGTGAAAAATCTTTGCACTCGAGTGCAACACGTAACTTTTCATTCCACCTCAGCGAGGAAATGACTAAATGCAAAAAAAAAAACGTTTACAATCACAAGATAGGTACACTTTTATTTCAGTTTACGTATTAATTACTACATTATGACAGGTAAGTATTACAGAATAATCTTTAAATTATAACAAAATAATACTAAGGTATAATTAAGAAAATTTTAAAGTAACGTTGCTACAGTTATTGTTGAGGGAGAAAGCTCATTTGCGCATTATTTTCAGTCAATTCTGTTGGCGTCAAACAAACTTCCTCGTCGCTAGAATCACTCATTTTAGTTTTTTTTTTAATAGAAGGTTTAACAATGATGTGAAAAAATGCCGCGTAAAGAACCGCGTACAAAGCAAATTGAAAGAAGAACACCAAGAAGGTTCCGAGTCTGAGTTTTTAACAAATTAAAAAAAAGTTGTATGATATATTCGGCACCAATGATATATTCACAAACTTAGTGCACACGATGTTCTAAATTCAATTTACTTTATTCTCTAGTGAATAAAAACGGCTTTTCCACTCAGATATTGAAGATTAAAAATACTCTTTCCGAGATGGTGGGAAGAAAAAAAAAAAAAAAAAAACAGGACCTATGGAACTTGGAACTTTATTTCTATCACTGAGTAGGTTAAAAGATCACCGCCATATAAATAGGACCCCGTTGTCAGAAAGAGATAACATAGGTACTGTTCAAACGTATGTTCGTGTCGCGGCCAGACGCTGGACGGACTGAGTTCACTCAAGCTGGTCAGCTTGTGTTTGTATTTCCGCGCTGACGTCGGTAAAACGTATCTACCTCAGTATTTATATATATATAACACCATTGAGATTACCAGATATTGCTAGATAGGTCTACCGAAAAAGTACCCGGTCAACCACTTTTCGCTTTTATTCCCCTAGCAATAAAGTTGAAATGTGGTCTCCGGGGTCTTCTACATCAGCACGCTTGTGCGTTCTAATTCATTTTATTTTTTATTTTTTTTATCTTTTCAAGTAATTTCTTAAGGCATTTAAAATATACTTACTGTCGAGAGCACCCATATCACCAGTTATATTGTTTCTCATATAAATAGGTGGCGACCTTATCTATATATTATATATACGTATAAAAATGAATGCCTATTTCTCCTGGTCACGCTATAACTTGAGAACGGCTTTACCGATTTGTTTGTTATAGGTTTGTTAGGAGAAGGTTCTTATGGTGCTCCCACATTGCCGTTAGAAAATGTTTAATAACGTTAGTAAACATTTGTTAGCAAACATTTAATAAATAAAAATGAAATGTGATGTGGGAGCACCATTAGATAGAAAAACTAAGAAAAAAAATAGTAGGTAGGTATGTAGGTAGGGTAGGTAGTAGGGTTTTATTTATTTATTTAGGTTAACCAACAATTGTTTACACGATGTACATTTCAGACTTAATGACTAGAGTAACATTTACAAGTGCAACAATTAATTACAGGTTAACACCACATACACAAAAAACGGTTTTACTTAACATATCTATGTATTATTGCCATTAGAACTTATACAAAAAATAAATTAAAACAAAATAAAGAAAAACTCCCTCTGCAGCAGAAGGACAGATAAGCAAACTCATTTATCCAATGAGTACAGTACAACGGGTTGGTAGGATAAGGTAGGTTAGATAAGGTAGGGTAGGGATCACCCTCCTCCAGGGCACGAGTGTCATATGTTATGCTGATGACACTCTCCTCGTTGCCCGGGGGAGGGACTTCAGGGAGGCGGCCTGTCTGGCCTCGGCTGGCGGATCCTTGGTCGCAGAAAGGATCCGCCGGCTAGGATTGAGGGTGGCGCTGAACAAGACCGAGGCCGTGTTCTTTCACGGGCCTCGGCAGCGCTGCCCTCCTGACGCCCACATAGTCGTGGAGGGCGTCAGGATCGAGGTCGGGGCCCAGATGAAGGATCTGGGCCTCACGCTGGATAGCAGGTGGCGCTTCGGCCCACATTTCAGTGGGCTGTCGACGCGCCTGCTGAAGGCCGCCGATGCCCTGTCGTGGCTCCTGCCAAATCTGGGGGGGCCGGCGATTGTACGCCGGCATCTTAAAGAGTATGGCCCTTTACGGGGCCCCAATCTGGGCCGACTCCCTCCAGAGGAGGGAGAACGCGACCGCCAACCGCAGGCCCCAACGGGCCATTGCACAGCGGGTGGCGAGGGCCTACCGGTCGGTAGGCTTCGCGGCGGCGTGCGCTCTGGCGGGTACGCCTCCGTGGGAGTTGGAGGCATGGGTGCTCGCCAGAGTGTACTATTGGACGGCGCGGCGGAAGGCGCTCGGGGAGCGCCCCGCCGCGGAAGAGCGGGAGGCCGTGCGGCGGGAGGCGAGGGACGCGATAGTCGTCCACTGGACGGAGGACCTCGCCACCGCCACCTTTGGCCGCCGGACGTTGGACGCGCTCGGTCCAGTCTTGCAGGGCTGGCTCGAGCGTCCCCACGGTTTCCTCTCATTCCGTTTGGTGCAGGTGTTGTCCGGACATGGTTGTTTCGGAACGCACCTGCACCGAATCCGGAGGGAGGAAACCCCGGCGTGCCACGACTGCGGCGCGGAGGAGGACACGGCGCAGCTCACCCTTGAGGTGTGCCCAGCCTGGGCGGAGCTGCGCCGTGTCTTGATCGATGTTGTCGGGCAGGACCTCTCACTTCCCAGTGTGGTCAACTCCATGCTTGGGAGTGAGGAGGCCTGGGCGGCGGTTGCCTCCTTTTGCGAGGTAGTGATGTCGCAAAAGGACCACCGCCACCGCTCCGCAGGCGGAGAAGGGGTGGGAGAAGGCGGTTGTTTGATCGTCTCCTCCCACCTCCTGGTGGTGACTAGCGGGCGACAGGCGCGGGGGCGCCTTTCGTCTGCATTGCACTGGTCACCACCCTCGACGGGCGGGAATAGCCGAGCACGTGGTCATTCCCGGGCCCCTCCACTAAGGGAGGGGCGTGAAGGCCCCGCTGTAAAGGCGGGCGGTCGTCGGCGGAGGACTGGACGTAAAGGCTCTGCCAGTTTCCCAGTCCTCCTCCACTCAGAGACGATGCGGGAGTGCCGCTGGGTTATTTTAGTGGGTATACCGGAACTTTCCGGGGAGTCCCACATAGCCCGTCCCCATTCCCCAGTCCCAATGGGCGGGTATGCGTAATGCATTTTTTCCCAGCGTGATCAAAAAAAAAAAAAAAAAAGGTAGGGTAGGGAGGTAGGTAGGGTAGTGTAGGCAGGGAGGTTAGGACAGGTAGGTAGGGTAGGGTAGGCAGTTGACGCGAGCGAAGCCGCGGCACAGTTATCATTAAAATCAGACACAGATCCAGACTCCAGCCTTCTACTGGAAAATTCCATATGGAAAACGCCAATAATATTTTACCGGACTCGGCAATCGAAACCAAGATGCACCTCGAGCACAAGGCGAATAAGACGGAGTGGCAGACATTTTTGCTTTTTTTAAACCTACCAAATCGCCTACCAAAAGAAGACCCAAATCTTATCATTCCACTGCTGGCCAAAGAATAAGAATAGAATAAGAATAAGAAATTTTATTTGCTCAAAGGTTTGCCTCTCCCTTTTTTACGCGATTCTGTCTTTTGCTAGTAGGAGCTCGTGGCTTAATAATAACTGCTGCACGGGTCGATCTTCGTGGTTAATGGTGGTGGATGGGTGACCATTCATACCGAGACTCATCCGTGCATCACAAAGCACGTTAAGCCGTTGGTCTCGGCTGTCATATGAAGATTTTCAAAAGTCTTTACGGCAGTCAGAAGCCATTATATCTGACACCAGTCTTGCTAAGGGATATCGTGTTAGCCAATTATTTGGTTGAAGTCAGATAGACAGTCATCATCATCATCATTTCAGCTGGAAGACGTCCACTGCTAGATATAGGCCTCCCCTATGCGTCGCTACTTTGGCTGATCCTGTGCGTCTCGCATCCAGCGAATACCCGGAACCTTAACCAGGTCATCGATCCACATAGTGGGAGGCCTTCCAACGCATCCTCTTCTGATTTGCGGTCGCCGCAGTTGACCTCTTTCTCGAAGTTAGATCTACCCAACTGGACCGATTGTCCCAGGTAGTCATAATCGTTTACAACTTCGAGTGTTGAGTCTCCGATCTTGATAGGAGTACTGTTACAAGGGCCTTCACCATGAACTTGGTTTTGTCCATGTTCGTTTTAAGATCCACTCTTTCGGAAACTCTACTGAGGTCGAGCAGGTGAGATGGGCCGTTGCCTCATATACAATACGTGTACTCAACTGAATCCAGTCGACTGGAAGCCGACCCCAACCTAGTTGGGAAAGGCTAGGCAGATTGATCTATCTTTTGCAAGTAGACTATTGTAAGTAAAGAATAAGTGTCAAAATGGTATAAACACAAACTGTCATCTCGGCCATTCAGATAATGTGGTGTGGTCAACCACAGATAGTTTACTTGTGATGCTTGACTAGACAAAACTCTCTACTGGGATTATACCGTTACCGGAACGCCCTAAAAATAACTTGGAATTGCTTTAGGTACCTGCGAGCTATCCGTATCTAGGTACATGTTAGTTTTTCAAGCGGGCGTGGATGACCATTGCCGAAACTATGAGCAATATCGAAAACACTAAAAGGAGTTACGAGACCGATTTTGATGAAAACGGCATCATTGGTTTTTAAAACATTAATATTCCTAGCGAGGAATAGAACCCATAGATTTTGAAAAATAAAACACACGCTCTACGCGAAAACCATCCGATAGTGTCGCTAATAAGGATAAGCATTGTAAGTAATGTCATACGACAATCTTGAGAAAATACTTAATATATAAAATATAATATAACACAGGCTGTAACGCAGATTTTACCTAGCTCAGAAGTCTGGGTTAAAATTACTTGGTGGATATTTATTTGTTAATAAAAATATTTAATTTGATTTTGATCTTACTTGCCCCCAGCACAGATAATATAATACTAGCATACAGATGCCTCATCCCATACAAAGAAACCGTGCCGACGTAACCAGCGTTTTTCATCTGCTTAATCTTCTTATTTTTGTAAGGACATCAATCGCGTTCGATCCCGTTTCACGGCAATAGATGGTATTAGCAGCGGCTTGCAAGTAAAAGGGTTTACTAGGTTCGTGAATATTTTTTTCTTTAAATACAGTGAAGGTTCGTTTTATAGTATTTTTTTGCACGTTTTTACAGTTTTTTTTTGCAACTAAAAGCGTTACAATGCAAATTTTAACAATCGAGTGGAATGCCTCAGTAATTTAAAAATGCGCCATCTACTGGGAACAATTTTAAATGATCCGTTCAAATAATCTTTGAAATGTGAATTAAGAGCCCAATATTCCATAATTTTGTACTTAGGAGAGTTGATTAAACAAGAACATACAATTTTTATGTTCAATTCCAGAAAATGTTAATTTTACACACATTTTATTGTTTTTTGTGTACATGTCGCGCCATCTAGTGAGATTTATTTGAACCAAATATTCTCTCTTAGCAATGAGACCCCGTGCCCCCAGTTTCCCAGCTCAAAATTATCGGAGAATTAATGTGACAAATTGTCAAGCACGCGTTATCTGCTGTGATTGGCTGTTGCAAATTCATTCAACCAATCACAGCAGATAACGCGTGCTTGACAATTTGTCACATTAATTCTCTGATAATTTTGAGCTGGGAAACGGGGGTTATTTTTACAAATGTCTTCAATGTCATTACATTGATTTCAGGCATTTATCCTAATGAATGGTGTACTTTCGGCAAATTTCATACACCATTCCTGATTTACATCATCGAATCAACCACATAACAGAAAAACGCCTTCGGATCAACCACAATTTACTTTGACACGCTTTTTATGTTGCCAGTGCGTTTAAATTCGTGTTGTTTTTATAACACTGGCCAAATTTCAATATCGCCTCACATTTCTTCTTAAAAAAAGTTAATGAGAAAAATAAGGTACACATCAATAAGGGCCAGCACGCACCGAGATGCAACGCGACGCGTCGAGCGACAGTTGAAGTGGTCAGTATTGCGATATCGCCCTGCGCATAGTGATGCCGCTGCCACCGCGACGCCTTTTGTCTTCGAATTCTCTCATAAAAATGTGTACATTTTTGTATAGTTAATTAAATTCTATCTTGATCTTCTTCTTTTCGTGTCAATTAAATATAATATCAACTATTCAAACCTAGCTCGAGCAGTATGTGGTTACATGGACAGTTCTGTCATTCCGGTCATTCGCCAAGGTGAAATCTGAAAGATGCAGGTGGTTGGGCATGAAGGGCAGACAAGGAGGTGGACCATATCCTGTGAAAGGGCTCCACACTAGCACTTTGCTTGTGATGTGTATGATGCTCCATTTGGCCAGGTTGTTTCTACGGCTAACCTGAGCCCACACTTAGGCATTTGTCACACTGGATGCGTTCTGCGTCCTGCGGTCCGTTCAGTCGAACATTTCCCGCACCAAATGTATTTCGACCATCGCTATCACTGATAAAAAAAAATGTAACCAAAAAATCAAAAAACCCGACTGCTTCAAAAGCTAACTAAAAAGTCGTAAACAAGGAAAAAATCATGCTGTACAGTCGGTGGATACATGTTCGCGGGCTGGCTGACCAAAATCTGGTGTATCCTCCGCCTGCAAAGTATGATTTTTCCCTTGTTTACGACTTTTTAGTTAGCTTTTGAAGCATTCGGGTTTTTAGATTTTTTTGATAATCTTTTTTTATTTATAACTTTTTAGTTAAGTTTTTTTCGAATTAGATTCATTTAAACATATAAGTATTATATATTTTTGAAATCACCTCTTAAACCCCTTTATTTTGATACCCCACACGATGGGTTTGGAAGAAAAAAATAATTGGGCCACCACAATATTGCGCCCAAAATCCGCCATTTTTCTATTATCCAATTTTAATGTAGCCTATGTTGTAAATCGGCCAACGCGTTTGGTCTCTGGAACGCCATATAGGAACAAACATACATACATACATAGACTGATAAACACATTACCCTCCTTCGGCAGTCGGGTAATGACACTTTGTCTATAGCCTCAGGGGAGAGAAGCTATCTGTCTTAAAAAGTGCGTTCACTATAGCTCGCGTCTCGCTGTGAGCTGACCCTAAGTAGGTACGGTCCACATACGAAAATGTCGATTGAAACCAGGCTGCGGTCCGGCCCACTTAACTTTCACCAAACGACACCCGGTCCTAATCGGTAGAGTATGAGTCGGGTGCATCGATTAGAAATCGTTTATTATAATCCTTATTGATTGTGTAGTGTTATTTATATGCCACTATCTTTTTCCCGCGACTTCCTCTGCGAAGCATAACATTAGTACTTGAGAAATTTTTGGTTCACCATATAATCTTCCACCCTTGCACAACCCCTTAAGAGCGGACTCTAGTCAACAGGAATTTGAAAATAGGTATTTGAAGAAACTATTGCCGTCGCATCACCTCCAACCTCACCCCGTAAAGTGCGAAAGGGACAACTGCAGCTCAGGCTGATTTTACCTACAAAAACTTTGACTAAAAGACCTTTCGTATTCTGCTGTTTTCTTCATGAAAACTGGTCTGATCTAAAAAATTCTTATATCAAAATTTAGAGGAAAAGTATATCTATGCTCCTATCATTTCCTTTTTTGTTAAAAACTTATAAATTTTGTCTGAAAGTCTTCTGAACATGGCGGTAAAAACGGGCATTTTTTGCGGATTTTTGGATTGTCATATTTCTTTTTGTGATTATGTTTTGGAAAAAACGAAAATGATACAGGCACGTATTAATTAGACCTAGATTTTATGGAAAAAAATCATTGCTCTAGAAGCATTATCCACGAAGAAAACAGCAGAATGTGTTTGTATGGAGAAAGTCTCACTAGAGTCCCCTCTTAAGAATGATTGCCGGGATAATAACTATACTACGAGAATATCCTTAATTCCTTGGATCTCAAACTCTCTCCATACGAAACTTCATCTTAATAGGTCCAGCGGTTTACCTAAGCATGAAAAGGTAACAGACAGACAGAGTTAAACTTACACATTTGTAATATTAATCGCTTCTGCCAACGGCTTCGGTCACGTGAATGTCGTAAATTATCCTAAGTGAAAATATTGTGCTATTCCAGACTATTAATCTGTCTCTGTGAAATCTCCAATTTTTATCTAGACTGAACAGCCGTTTGAGAGTGAAGAAGTACTACTACGAAAAACATACACACACACACGCGCAAACTTTCGCCTTTAAAATATTATTGTGATATGGAAGTATGGATTTCTATGTATGTCTTGGTCGAGTTTTTTTTTGGGAAGATTTATTCGGATTCTTCTATTTTTTGGCACTTTCTCTATGTCCTTGAATTAGTGTTCGGTATTTTTTAGTCCTGGATGACTTTACGGCTCTTCTGGAAAGGACCAGTAAGTGTTTTGCTTGAAACTTTATGGTATGTGAAAACAAAAGTAGTACTAGCTATTTATTGAGACCTTAAATTTGAGCTTTATATTGGCCATAGTTACAATATTAGCCTCATACTCGCCCGCTGCAGAGCAGAAACCACATCTCATACAAATAAAGCATGAAATTGTAAAAAAAAACTGGCGAAGTGCGAGTCAGACTCGCGCACGAAGGGTTCCGTACCATTATCGCAAAAAACGGCAAAAAAAAACACTTTTTTTGTATGGGAGCCCCACTTAAATATTGATTTAATTCTGTTTTTAGTATTTTTTGTTATAGCGGCAACATGATTACATCATCTGTGAAAATTTCAACTATCTAGCTATCACGGTTCATGAGATACAGCCTGTTCACAGACGTACGTGGAGTCTACCCTTTGGGTACGGAACCCTAAAAACCAAGAATAACCCTAATCTAAGCAAGCATAGGCAGGCTGTATTTTAGCCCTTGGTTGAGAATTTAGGATTGTTAGAAACGCTACAAATTCATAGAAACTACTGTGGCCTCATCAGTGGAATACATCTAGAAAAACGCAATCCCGTACTTATCATTCAAGATCTAAGTGAAAAAAATATTAATTTCCGCTTTTCGTACGACAGAAAATAGCAATTTTTATGTCTTTAAGGCCAGTAAGTATGTCTGTAAGTGGGGTAGGCAAATCATTTTAAAATGCAGTGTATTTCGGTGGGATAAAGACTAAAATGCATTTAAAACAGTGTGAAAGATTGTAATTTTCTTAGAACGAAAGCGTACTACTTCTATTGGTGGTGTAAACAATAGAATGATTGTTTTTGTTAAGCCTGCTCATCATGGGAGATTAAACAAAAGGTGTCTAACCAAGTCGGTTAATGTGTTAAATGATTTTATTTCTGTAAGTTGGTTTGTACAAACGCTTTTACATGTATAACATATTTTTTTTTTAAACTAGATGAGATCGGCGTTTCCTATCTGACTACTCTGAGAAGAAAGGCCGAAACAAACTCAGAGGTCACAGTCTCTTTTAAAGTCCTGACAAAATCTTGGTTCGATCATGTGAAGACCATGTAGACTGATGTCTGAAATGGTCTTTTGAGGAAAGAACCAGCCAGATTGAGTGAACCTGTCCAGTCAGTGCTCGCATTTGTCAATAACCGAGCAGCTCAACTCAGAATTTAAGGAGCTCAACGATTCGACGAACAATACCAAAGAAAGGACATTCGGGTAGGCCGCATAAACTACTCAAACTGACAGACCATGATTAAAAACTAAGATAAATTAAAAACAAAATAATGATCCACATAGTCTTCACATTCACAATAATTAAAATAAAATAATATAATACTTTAAAAAGTAAATATTCCTGTCATTGCAAGAAAACAAATAATAAAAAAAAAATTGAGCAGCTCACTCCGTTTTATCCTCAACGTACCTAATCTTTAATGCTATAAAACGCTTTTTGGCACAACTTACGTTTAATGAATGATTTAAATTTATTGAGACTTAGACTTGTTTGTTTGTTACCTAATTATTAAGGTAACTACATTCGATCTCACTATTTGCCAGTAGAAGAACTGCGCCGCGAAACTTGTGTTTTTAACCGACTTTCCAAAGAGGAGGAGGTTATCAATTCGACTGTACTTTTCTATATTTGTTACCTCGGAACTTTTTACTAGGTGAACCGATTTTGATGTTTCTTTTTTTTTTGGAAAGCTGGTTTCGTTTTTTTTATATCTTGTCATGTGGTCCCAATTAAATTTCATCAAGATCTGATAAAGAACTTCGGCGACATATCAGAACTCTTCAATACCTGAAGACAAATCACTCGGAATAGCTACAATCGCATGTCTGTTTATTGTTGCCACCATTTCATAACTTAGCATCACACTGGTACGCTCTAAAGGGGTACGCAGATGTGAACAGTTCAACCTGGTATACTCTCATACTCTGGTTTTATTTAAGTTTCATTTTATGGTTTTAATTTATTCTGGCATCACTTTGGGCATTATAGGTACCTAGCCCATAGAACTGGTCCAATATACCTCAACTAAAAATTGAAAAAAAAAAAAAAAAAAATATACAACCGACTTCCAAATAAAAAAACACAACAAAGTGAAAAATAACTTCAGTTTCGGCAGTCGGTTGTATTTCTTTTTGTCCTGTTATGTTTTTTGATGGGATTGCGTCTTTTCCATCTGAAACTACTCAGTAGCACTAGCAGCTCGGAGTCACCAGTTGAAAATACGTTCGCCCGCTATCTATTAGATGCAACCTACACCACTGCCATAATATACCATTCGGGGAATACACATCTGCCCCCCTAACCAAGTTACAAACGTTTCCTATCGAATCTCTTTCTACAATTGTTAACGCCTTCTAATTGTATGGTCTGAACATGTGACTTAACGTTCAGATGTGTCATTCCCATACATTAATTCGTTTTCTACAAGCCTTATCGATTGCAGATTTTCAACATCGCTACCGATGCCGATGTTATTATTGTTTACGTATCTTAATTTAGGCATAAGAAGAAGGGATAGAGTGAAATTACAAGATATTATAAAGAAAACAAAATTAAAAAGTGCGCACCCAGCCTACAGACAGCTCAAATGGTGTTGGACGGGACATATGTTGAGAGAAAGTATAGAGAAATGGACAAAGTTAGTAACAGAATGGTATCCAAGAGATAGCAAAAGAAATAGAGGCAGACAAACCAAAAGATGGGAGGATGACCTCAAGAAAATAGCTGGTCCGATGTGGACCCGTTTAGCAAGAGACAGGAGTAGGTGGAAATCTTTAGAGGAGGCCTTTGTCGATAGACAAGCCGTTTCACATAAACTCCCAGTTGCCGATCACGCAAATGCAAGTTAGAATATATGAAATCAATTTAGTTTTAATAAGTAGGCATGTAATAATTAATTGTAAGAAAGAAACAGCAATAAAGGCTATTTTATTTTTTATTATCTTAATTTACTTAGGACTATGAGTCGGAATAGGTTACAGCCCACCACCCTGGTCTATTGCGGGTTGTTTGATGCGATATTTTGTTTTTTTAAATTCTAGACAGACATAGCTGGCAACTGTTTTTCTTTTTAAATTTAAATGGCCTTTTACCTCCTAGCACTATAAGTTTGTTCATGGTAATGCCCCAGATTTTTTCACATAGGTACATAATTATCAATTGCGCAGTTGCTCAAGCAGACACATGAGTGATTATTTAACCAGAGCACGTGCTAGTACATAGTACAGAGATGGCGAACCTTTATTACCAATCGTGCTATTTTTATTTAAACAAAATATCATGTGGCCACAACGTGAAAAACGAGAAAAACGTGGTCACAAAGAATTGTAGCTTATTATTTCAATGCATTATTAAAATAAAACAATAACCAAAAATATATGTGTTTTCTGCTGCTGTAAATTAGATATATATAGGTATCTTATGGACAATTGGCGGTCAGTGGATACGAAACGAGGCACGATGAAAAAAAGACCAAAAAAAAAACAAAACCATCGCCTCATCAAGCCTTCGCTTCGGGACCCTAGTGGGAACACCATAGGACACCTCAAAGGCATTGACCTTGACGTCAGGGTCATTGACCTTGAGATCGAACTTGATGAATTCGGGTTCTTAACAATCTTCACGTCAAGATCGATGTATTTGCATGTCATTTGAGTGAATTCGCAAAAACACTGTGTTATAGTGAAGATTATAGTAGGTTTTATGTTTTTATTTGTATTTTAAATATTGTGTGTTTATATTTAGGGAATTTAGTTTATAAGTTGTTACTATTACGTTTTTCATAGTTTTATATTGTATACAAGTTCATTTTAACACCGCACTAACGCATTAGATATACCTGATATGATAGTCGTAAGGGAGATGTTATATAATAAATAAATAATATTAAAATTCCGGTAGGCAAGATCCGCTTTTCTCAGGAAAAGGAACAGGACATATTCATGATTAGTGACCTTGAGGTCAAGGTAACTGAAATCGAAAAATTAATTTTAAAAAAAATATGAAAATGTCATGATACCTTGGAGGTCAAAGTCGAGTGACCTTGAATATCATAGTCAAGTGAACTTGGGAGTATCTTTGTTAAAGCCAGTCCAGCCCTGACACTACCAACCTCTTGACTTCGTGTGCAAAAACAGTATTGTGTTACATGTTTTTTCTTTATTTTTCTTCTAAATTTTCTTATATCTCGAAAACGGTGTGTTCGATCGCAAAAATAATGAAAAGTTTGCCCTCCTTAATAACATCCTGCCGCGTAATTCTTAACATGTAGGTATTGTTGCACTTTGAAGTTGCTTCTTCATCGTCTCCGGCGCTACGGGAAGTGCAACACCTTCGCCCTTACAAATAAAATATCTTTATGTTTTATCTTTATCTTACGCATCTACTTAAACAATTAGATATGTATTCATATAACTTAGAAAAAAGTACTAGGAAACACCAAACTGACACAGAAGACTTGCAGTATGAACTTGACCTACTACAGGAGAAACTTAGTCCTATGACCATCAAGTATACAGCCTCTGAAAACCAAATGAGGGAATATGTATTGGCAATGAATGAGCTGGTGAGCTCACAAACCAACAAATGTGATCAGTGTCAACCACCATCTGTTGAACCCACGCCGGACCATTCATTGACAATATGTGATGCCACCATACCGCAGTCTAGTGCCAGTTTGCCATTAGAAATTACTAACTGTTTGCCTGAAAATAATGTAAATACAGAAATAGTATTATTTTGTGATGAAATTGGAAAGGATCTAGGCCGTTTGTTGACAAATAAATATCCAGGACACTCAATTATGAACTTCTGTATGCCTGGTTGTTCTTTATTTGACATAATGAAAAAAGTTATTAAATGTAATTTTAACCAGGATTAATTGACACTAACAATTATGTTGGTAATAACTTTTAATTAACAAAAGATAGATTTTTCATGGATAGGTACTTTCTTTCAAAGTATTGTAAACGACAGATAGCTGTGTCGCTATCATATTATTTTTCTATTACAGCCAAGAATTTGGCTAAACAACTTGCTTCTATTGAGCAATGCCAAGAAGTGTTTTTTAATTCAGCCAATAATTTGGTATCAGAAATTGATATTGATAGTAATTTAAATTACAAATTAGGACAATAGGGACAACCTCTTGCAAAACTGTACATAACGAAAATTGCAAAAAAGAATCAAATAAAAGTTTAAAATCAGTAAATAGTATTAACCTGGTGCATCAAAATATTCAAGGATTTTTGAACAAAGATTTAGAAGTAGATTTATTTATGAATTTTAATAGCATTGATATTCTTTGTATAACAGAACATTGGCTTAAAAGCCACCAGTTTTTGTTCAATTTTAATAATCACCAGGTTAGTAGTTCATTTAGCAGAGTTAATGCTATACATGGTGACTCTTTGATTTTAGTAAGTAACCAGCTTAAATTTAAGGACCGTAAGGATATTGTGAGCCTATCTGTTGAGCGGACAGTTGAAATAGCTTGTATAGAATTGGAGCAGTTTATTGTATTAAGTGTATACAGACCCCCTTCAGGATTGTATGACTGCTTTGAAAAGGTAATGGATGAAGTGTTACACAAGATTTGTAACTCAAATAAATCCATAATCACTTGTGGTGATTTTAATGTTAATTTATTAGAAAACTCAGGTTCTTGTAGTAAAATAATAAGTCTGTTTCAGTCCTACAATCTTGTAAACCTATTTTTGGAGCCCACAAGAATAACCCCTACTAGTGCCACATGCTTAGATAATATTTATACTAATGTTATACCTGTCTTCAAAGAAATTATAAATTTACTAGATTCTGATCATTGTGGGCAGAGGATTACTATACAAAACCTAAACAACAAAGTGGCTAAAAAGGATATCACTGTTAACCCCAAAACTGTAAGTCGTTTGGCAGCTTTTAAGGCTAAACTCATTAATAAATTACCAATTTTGTCAATTCATGCTGATCCTAATCACCTATATGATGATTTTTTTAGTATATACTGTAAACAATTTAATTCGACCTTTATTCCCAAGAATATCTCCGTTAATAGTAACGCATCATTCGGTGATTGGGCGACCATTGGTATTCATAAAAGTAGAACACGGCTTTATGAGCTGTACAGTGAAAGGCCTTATGTAAACACTGCTGAATTTAATTTATATGTTAGAAATTATTCAAAATTATTTAAAAAAATATGTAGTTTGGCCAAGTCGCATTATTTGAGTTCAAAGATTATAAACAGTAGTAATGTTATTAAAACGACTTGGAATATTATTAATAGTGAAACGGGAAGATCTGGTAACCGAAATACTGACTACAGCCTGTCTATTAATGACAACATCATAAAATCAGACTCACAAGTCGCAGTGGCCTTTGAAAATTTCTTTTCGGATATTCCCATTTCAACTACTAAATCCCTAAACTCATCACCTTCTGTTGCTGAGTCTTTGCTAAAAGAAAATGTTAATGTCTGCGATACGGAATTTCTTTTTGAACATATTACTTGTAGAGACATAATTAAAACCTTTCACACTTTAAATGTTAAAAAGACTGCAGATCTGTGGGGTCATTCTGTAGAAGTTGCTAAGTCTATTATTGATGTTGTCGCACCTAGTTTAGCTATTATCTTTAATAATTGTTGAGCTTTTAGGACATATTTATAATGCATGGGAAGATAAGTGCGATGCCCTGGGAATCTTTTGTGATTTGTCCAAGGCATGTGATTCTGATCTTCATGAAACGCTAATCAGGAAACTCCGCCACTACGGGATCCGGAACAGTGCTCTGGATCTTCTTACTTGAGTAATAGGATTCAGACTGTTGACGTTAATGGAAAAAGATCACCCGGATCTATAGTAAAAATGGGAGTCCCGCAGGGCTCGATTCTTGGTCCTTTCTTGTTTCTTATTTATATTAATGACTTGCCTTACCTCATAAAGGATAACCATGACATAGTGTTGTTTGCAGATGATACTTCACTTTTGTTTAAACTTAAACGGCAGCAGCTGGTTACTGACGAAGTAAATAGCGCGATCTCAAAAGTAGTTCACGGGTTCAATGTTAACAATTTACTCCTTAATGAAAAAAAACCAAATGCATTAAGTTTACCCTACCTCACGTTAGGCAGGTGAAAACTGATGTGTTGATAAAGGGCGAAGAATTGAATCCTGAGAATAGCACAGTATTTTTAGGCTTAACTTTGGATGCTAAGCTTCAGTGGGGTCCACATATAGATAAATTGTCAAAGAAGCTAAGCTCCGCAGCATATGCTGTTAGAAAAAATCGTAATTTAACTGACATAGAGACAGCCCGTTTAGTATACTTTAGCTATTTTCATAGTGTAATGTCGTACGGTATTCTGTTGTGGGGAAATGCCGCCGACATCCAGAATATCTTTGTTTTGCAGAAAAGAGCTGTTCGATTAATATATAAATTAAGCCCGAGGCACTCTCTCAGAGAGAAATTTAAGAAGATTAATGTAATGACTGTGCCCTCTCAGTATATTTATGAAAATCTTTTATATGCTCATAAAAATATAAAATTGTTTAAAAAATACAGTGATATCCATAACATAAATACTAGGAACAAACACAAATTTGTAGTACCTACAACAAGGTTCAAGAAGATAGGTGGCTCGTTTAGATGTCAATGTGTACGCTTTTATAATAAGCTTCCAAGCCACGTACAAGATCTAATTCTTAATAAATTCAAATCATTCATTAAACGTAAGTTGTGTCAGAAAGCGTTTTATACTATTAAAGATTACGTTGAGGACAAAAAGGCTTGGGATTGAGCTGCTCCAATTAATTTTGTTTTTTTTATATTTTGCACCGTGAATTTTGTTTTTAAATTTGTTTTTTTTTTTTGTTTTCTTGCAATGACAAGAATATTTAATTTTAAAGTATTATATTATTTTATTTTTATTATTGTGAATGTGAAGACTATGTGGATTTTTGTTTTTTATTATAACTTAGTTAGTTTTTACTCATGGTCTGGCAGTTTGAGTAGTTTATGCGGCCTACCCGAATGTCCTTTCTTTGGTATTGTTCGTCGAATCGTTGAGCTCCGTAAATTGTGAGTTGAGCTGCTCGGTTATTGACAAATGCGTGCACTGACTGGACAGGTCCACTCAATCTGGCTGGTTCTTTCCTCAAAAGACCATTTCAGACATCTGTCTACATGGTCTTCACATGATATAACCAAGATTTTGTCAGGACTTTAAAAGAGTCTGTGACCTCTGAGTTTGTTTCGGCCTTTCTTCTCAGAGTAGTCAGATAGGAAACGCCGACCTCATCTAGTTTAAAAAAATATGATCGACATGTAAAAGTGTTTGTACAAACCAACTTACAGAAATAAAATCATTTATAAAGAATAGGCACCCATGCTCACCTCCGTAGCTTCAGCTCGACGGCTCGCACAGGAGCCTATGCTTCGTTACAGCGGGCGGGGATTGCTCTCCCTACGCGTCTCTGGTTTTTATATACACTCTAGGGGTAGCAACCAAAACTACGTTATGTCGGGGTGCCCCGATTTGATTTTGGAACAGATTCGACCTATTTTTAACCGAAAGCCCAAAAAGGAGGCATTTCTCAATTAGGATGTTTGTATTTTTTTTTGTCTATTCGGTCATAACTCCGTGATATTTTAATTCATAAATTCTTTTTTTGTTTGAAAGGGTTACTTTCGAGGTGGTCCCATTGTCACCAAATCAGAATCAAAGAAAATACCATTGAAAATCAAGGGAACGGCTCAAATATTCTCGGCAGATATATAGCGATTTTGTTATTTTCAATAACATCACAAGTAGGTATTGGCACTCAGAAAGTTTCATTTTGGTGAAGTGGAACTGATAAAGAAGACCACAGATGACCAATAGAACTAATATATGTCATGTTTATAAGATATCTCGAATAGTTAAGCAACTATGATGAAGCAAACACATATAAATAAAAGGTACTGATGAAAATGATATAACCGAACTGATCAGATCATGAAGCTGGAAGGTAGGACTGGAACCCCGTAATAAAACAATGTATCCTAGTCGTGTTTAGGCTTATTGGAATTAAAATTAAATGTACTCTGGTTATAAATTATTTTCATGGTAATGTGAGGTACCAACACTAAAAAGAGTAAAATGAAAACGTAATTAACAAAAAAATTCAATCGACATCTAAAGCAAATCACAAAAATGTAACAATAGTTATTTGTTATACAAGAGTGCAAAGTTGCTTTTTAACCGCGTGTTCAATTTTGATGACCGAGCAAGCGAAGGATTCAAAATTAGAATCCTGAGCGTTAGCGAGGGATTCAAAAGAGCACGAGGTGAAAAATCTTTGCACTCGAGTGCAACACGTAACTTTTCATTCCACCTCAGCGAGGAAATGACTAAATGCAAAAAAAAAAACGTTTACAATCACAAGATAGGTACACTTTTATTTCAGTTTAGGTATTAATTACTACATTATGACAGGTAAGTATTACAGAATAATCTTTAAATTATAACAAAATAATACTAAGGTATACCTAATTAAGAAAATTTTAAAAGTAACGTTGCTACAGTTATTTAAATTGAGTGTAATATTTTTGTTTGGTACTGTAATATTGGTGGTAGTCACTTGTGTACTGTTTTTCGGTAAACTATCTGTCATACTTAATAGTTGTACCGATTCATCGGATTCCCTTGGCGTGAATGTTGGAGAGAGAGGGAGATGGTTAGAACCGCGTGCAAAGCAAATTGAAAAAAGAACACCAAGAAGGTTCCGAGTCTGAGTTTTTAACAAATTAAAAAAAAGTTGTATGATATATTCGGCACCATAGAGGTAGCAGTAAATAGGTTTAATGTTTTTTTTAATTCACAAACTTAGTGCACACGATGTTCTAAATTCAATTTACTTTATCCTCTAGTGAATAAAAACGGCTTTTCCACTCAGATATTGAAGATTAAAAATACTCTTTCCGAGATAGTGGGATGAAAAATAATTTAACCTACTTGTGTTTTGCTTTAGAAATCGTTCTTTTTTTGACATTATTTTTACGACAAACGGCTTAACGGAGACCATAAACACCGTGATACTTTTAGCCTTACATAATATTTAGGTGTTTTAAAAGATAGAATCGACAAAGTAAAGTTTTGCGAAAAACAAAAAAAAAGTCCAAAACGCTGGTCTGGCACAAAACACTAGACGCCTTTAAGTCTTATATTTAGGTGTTATATACGATAGAATCGCGAAAATATACGATTTGACAAAATATTTTTTGGCTACCCTGAAGTTGGCTTTCCGATGCGCAAGGCACGAAACGGTGCTGAAATAAACAAGTACAATTTCAAAATTTCAAAACCCCCGACACATTTATCTTGCGAAAACACCCCGATTCAAACAGTAAAATGCCTATAACTTTTGAACGGCTGAACCGATTTTATTCAAACATAGCTAAGAACACTCTCGACAAAATCACCTTTCAAACAAAAAAAACTAAATCAAAATCGGTTTATCCGTTAGGCGCTATGATGCCACAGACAGACACACAGATACACAGCAACACACGTGAAACTTATAACACCCCTCTTTTTCCGGCGGGGGTTAAAAACAGCACCTGAGCACCTCACATGAGATTTAGGTACTACTGTTAGCCATTGTAGGCAACTTCAGGGCGGCCAAAATGTTTTGCGAGAACTATACACTCGAACCTCTCTACTAGCTCTTACTTTGTTATTTTATGCAGAACGCAAGCTGAACCGGAGTCATCTATTTTTAACCGACTGCCCAAATAGGAGGATGTTTCTTAATTCGGCCGTTTTTTCTTTATGCGTGTTCTCCGAAATAAAAAGATATAAAACAATTTATACTAGTCGAGTTTGGGCTTATTTGAATCGTCATGAAAGTAAAGCGGACGTTTTGCACTTGGGCATTAAATAATGTTCATGTTAATTGGAGGTAGGTACCTAACAAAACTAAAAATAGGAAAAAAAAATCTTTATACCATTCCCCCCATTGATGTATTAAAAAGAGGAAGATACGGGACTGCTCACAGCGCTTGGTCCTACTAATCTTAGTGCATGCCCGTAGCGGGTACTCAGTCGCGCACACGGCACATTGTTGATCACATAGCTCATTAATTTCAGTGTTTTTATGTTTTTTTGCAATAAATACGCACCAAAATGACTTCTTGTGTAGCTAGAGTCTGGCAAACGAAAGTAGAGACTGAAAAAGCGCGGCAAATTTAAAAAAATCTCGGCAAAGCAACCCAAAAACTAGTATGAAATACTTGGAATAACCTAATTTAGAATTAGAAATTAATAATAAATAATTCTAAGGTATCAAATTAGGTTATTCCAAGTATTTCATACTAGTTTTGGGGTTGCTATGCCGAGATTTTTTAAATTTGCCGCGCGTTTTCAGTCTCTACTTTCGTTTGCCAGACTCTAAACAGTGATTAAATAATACCAGGAAGAAAAATAAGTCACACGGGATCACTTACCACTCGTAAGTACAGTCAAAAATGTTAATTTGTTGAAAATTACAATAATATTTAATGTTTGCTTCGCCATATTTGTAGCACTTTTTAATCACTGTTTTGGTGTTTGATTTTGGAACACACCAATATATTCGACCTTCATCTCAATGGTTTATAACCTCCTTGCGCCTCCTTGTACAAAAAATACTCCATACAAACTTCTTGCGCAGAGACTTTCAAATTCCTTCTTCGATTTTAATTTTGAGTTTGTTTATATTTAGGACTTTAATAATGATTTTGATTTTAGTCTAGGATATTTATTGAATACTTATTTGGATTGTAATTCTAATATTAATTGCATTGGTGTTTAATTAATTATAATTATGTAACGTAACGGAGGTGGTCACCGGCCCCTGAAACACAGGTGCTGTTACCTAGCTAGGGGTCAGCTTTTCAATTTTTTTGTAAATTTTGAAGGAAATAAACCATTTATTTTTTATTTATCAATATTCCTTGTGCTTAAATCTTTCTTTTTCTCGTAGTCATGGTATAAAATATAGTATGTAACTCTTGAATAAAACGGATTTATATCGAGGGCCATGAATAACTCGCGTCGCTCATGATTCTAACACTTGAATCACTCGCTATGCTCGTGATTCAATCATCATGAATCACTCCCTACGGTCGTGATTCAGTCGTTAGAATCCTTTACTTGCTCGTGATTCATCTATAGCCCTAGCTTTAAATCCGTCGTTTATTCACTAGTTGTATAATATACTATTTTAACAAAAAATCAAACCGATTTCCAAAACAAAACACTACAAAGCAAAAATTTACTTTCTTTGCCGAAGTCGGGGTTTGGTGTGCCCGAATTATTTTGTCGCGTACCACCACTTGCACGCATACCGTAGGTTCGCCATCCCTGACATAGTACATAAAGTTCATTATATCAGAGGAGCCAATGACCGCAACGGTCATATCTATGCCTACGGCTGTGTACCGAGAACTCGTTATTGCAAATCTGAATCGTATTGGAAACGTTGGGTTCCGTACTAGCAGGGAGAGGGACGATTAAGTAAGACGTATGATATATTTTTCTTGGCAAATCAGTTTGATTGAAAGTATATTTGTATTTATAAATCCTGGCTACATGGCCGGTATAAAATGCTGGTTTTGGATAAGGTAAGGTAAATAACGTGTCAAAACCTACCGTAATGCTAAAGTTTGAGAGGTTAGCAAATAAAGATTTTAACAAATACTCAACTTCAAATTCTTAATTCAGTAATCGGGGGCGAATTTAAAGTTGAGTATACTTGTCAAACTCTACTTTCAAGTGTAAATCTGTCAAAAGCAGGATTTGGTACGCAGAATTTATAATTTGCCATTAGGTACCTATATTATCAAGGAATGGGGTAATTTACTGAACATTAGTTTTTTGTCCGTCAGATAGATTAATAAAATATATTGGATAGGTACGTATTTTTTCTTTTGACACGTCAACATAAAAGTGACAAGGAAATAATGCGTTGAAATATCGTGAAACGTCACGCTACTAGTACACTTTATACTGCCTTAGTGACGTCACAAGCCCCCACTCCTGAACTTTGATGCGCTTTAACTTTGTAAATTGTTATTGATTTGGTAAAGCAAAAAACACGTGTCCAATATTACTTGATAATCTCACTGACGGACTAAATAGAATTATCATTTTTCTACACAGGAAACACGAAGGAAGAGCGAAGCCTTTTTTGAAGTAACGATTTTTTTTCTTTTTTTTTATAGGCTCGCGTTTGACCACTATCTCGCCTGATGTTAAGTGATGATTTGGTCGAAGGTGAAGCACGCTTGCCTAGAAGTAACCTATTCACTCTTGACTTAAAGACCCCTAGGTTGTAGCTATCAGGAAACAAAGACGCCGGCAGGGAATTCCACTCCTTAGCTGTACCTACGCTTGGTTAGAAGGTTTGTGATTCTTCATCTGTTATACTTGGAAACTAAAAGAGATTCATCTAATATTATGTATGTCATTCATATGTAGCCAAAGACCTTAATAATATACTGCAATGTGATTCATAAGACGACGACTAACGCCAACGACCTTGAGGGAACAAAACGCGCACACGTTTCACACCCGCGCGACCCAAAATTCAGTAGTTTTTGTACTTTCCTTTATTCATGGTAGAACAAGACATGGTAGTCTCTTCCCGTGACAGCTGGGTCACGTGATTGGCCTAAGACTACGTCATCAATTACGTTGCGGTTCTCAAACTTTTTTAGTGGGGAAAAAGATAAAAATAATACAATAAGTACAAATGTTTTATAATTCTTAATAAATCGTCATATTTGATACTTTTTGTATTTATTTACTTTGCTTTCTCTTAATTGATTGCATTTTAGTATTTTATTTAGTTCGGAACGAAAACCCACAAAACTTGACTTGACGAAAATAAGTCAAAAACTAATTAGGTTAGGTTAAGTTCGGGCGTAAATACGTATACATCTTCATCATCTTCATCAAGATGTTCTCTTACTAAACGGGCATAATGCGCTGGGCAGCCATCTTGCTGGAACCACATTTCCCTGTAAACGTTCAGTGGCACGTCTTCTAATAAATCTGGTAAAGTATTTTGAAGAAAATCCAAATAAACTGCGCCATTCAAAATCTCTGGCAGCTCAAAAGGTCCAATTATTTTGCCATTTAGTATCCCGGTCCACATGTTTACTTTAAATCGATAATCGTAAGCTAAAGTCATTTTAAGGAAGTATGGACATTTTGGGTAAAAACGGATACTATTTACAAAAAAAAATTTGACCAATTATTGAAAACGTAATCTAGCAAGTGTTACACCATTTTTGAATCCTTATTAAATGCGCCAATTTTTCATGTTACTTGCCAAACTAGCGTAGTACATTTTTTTTTCAGTACAGTCAGTTAAAGTTGGGCGAAACAGTAAATTTGAATAATTTGGTTTTGAAAAAGTTTAATTTTCTTCTAAGTAGGAGGAGTTGGCTTTAAATTTTAGGCAAAAATCTACACAAGCATTATTCAAGATTACATAATAATAAAAAAAAATTATAAATTATGGGATTTGTAGCAATTGGAGTTAAAGAACCATTACAGGGATTGATTTTTTTAGTAAATTTTTAAAGTGAACATAATTTTTTAAAAACATGAGATAGATTTTTTTCGTATTTTTCTGAGAACTGTTATAACTTGGTCTATCACCCATTTACGGCTTGACGTCGATTTCTGGGACACCCTATTGACACAACTATGCCTTAAATTATGCGTATATAAATTAAATAATAAGTTAATTAAAGGCACATACCAGTTATTTTAGGTGAAGTTAGTTGCAATATTGTAGCCACGCATATGATAGCGTCTCTTCATTGGGAAAAGAAAAAAAAAATTACACCGCCTTTTATACTGCTGTTTTTACAGTTTACGGAACAATTAACAATGTTTCTTGTGTATCTTTCAAAGTTCACGGGATCATCACAAATGTTTGGGAGCCACAGTATTTTTCTCACCGAGCGAAACAACGCTATAGGTGTGAGCTACACAACAATAGCGATGAAATGGCTAGTTGTCAGTCTGACACTTGTCAATTAGATGTGTTGCCACTGTGTGTTATTGAAATACCCGGGCAAAATGCATGTTTTATGTTAACAAAGCAATTATGAACTAATAATTCAAAATATAAATTAATTCAACACTAAATATACATGACAGAGATGAACATAGATGAATCACATGAGTTACTAAATAGTTAAGCTAGTTAGTAATTTATTTTATTTTCATTAACTACATTAGAAAGTACCTAAATTTTCTAAAAAGGACAATCGATGGTAACACTTATCATGACGTAGGCTTAGGCCATCTTGGGAAGAACATACCAGGCGAAGTATACGGAGTATGTTATTATACCATGCCTTTATTATTCTATGACTTCAAAAAAAAAGCTTCAGATCAAAATGTAGATAATTAAATTGTCTTTGAGATGGTGTCAATTTCATTAAAGTCCAGCGGTTTTGGTGCGATTGTCGTGTTTTTGTCCGTTTTAGACATAACTTCACAAATTAATTACACTATGTTAAACGAATAAAACTCAAAATTTTCTTAAATAAAATTATTAAGAAAATGGTCTTATGTAACATATATTTTTTCAAAAAAATTACGACTAGCTGTTTAGACGTGATTCTTATTTTAAAATCAGCTACTCAAGGGAATCGGCGCCTGCTACTAACAAACATTAATATAAATTTTATTAAGTAGGTACCTATTTATTCAAATGTTACAGAAGACGTCACCGTCCGTCACTCGCGATACATCAGCGGACGTATTATGACGCCAAGTGTAGACCTCATTGGAAGCCAGACAGATGTCCACAGCAACTAAAATTATACGGAACCCTGAGAACCGGTTATTCTAAGTACGGTTTTCGTCACTCTTAAGGCTAAGGCCATTGGACTGACACTAGAATATGAAATTAGTTGAAAAACGTTTCATTATTATGTAAAAATGTAAATAACTAAGATTTATGTTTCCTTATTAGTTTGTTTTGAATTTAGTAATTAATATAAACTGCGGAATTGATTATATCATTCATGGCTTCTTCTATAACTTATACATAGTACGAGATCCCACCGCAAAAACTTGGAAGATTTTTTTTTTTATTGTTGAGGAAACTTTATTTTTATGTATGATACTTGGTAGTAGAATATTTATAGAAAATAATAGAATAAATATATATATATATTTATATATAAAAAATAATAAGAAAAAATAATGATATGTACTTATATGCCTATAAAAATATATAAAAAAAAAAATATTTATTAGAGAGGAAAAAATCAGTTACACATTAAAATTTACAATAAGAATTATAAAATGATGCCATCCAACCATTGTGCAAGAAACAGTTTTTCATCGAGTATACTGCATAGAGTAAGCGAGATAGGACAATGCTACAAACGTAAGCGAGTGAAAGAGAGTTAAAAATACAGTCAAACAATGCTATCTACATCTTCAACATTGACACAAAAATAGCTACTGCGCAGGGTCTTGCAGCCAATTCAGAGACACAAAGACAAAGATTCGTTGTGAATAGTAGACTATTGTAGGCCGCCTGGTAATATTCGCCGCAAAAAGTTTATTTTTTTAACTAAATAGTTTTCTTGTTTTTCCTTGTGTCCCTGGCTACACTAGGAATTTCTCCTGATTCACATGAAAAACTTATATCTGTGGTTAATTAAAAAACATTAATTAAAATTTATTTTACCTGTAGCCTGTAGCAATCTATTCTAATATCAAGTATCATTCATAAAAATTAAGTTTAATAAAAACCTTGACTGCAGATTTTTGCGGTGGGATCTTAGGCTATGAGGCGTTTGGTAGTTTACCCTGAATGGGCCAAAAAAATACACATTTTTGCCATATTTTATTGAGCATCACTTGTTAGTGCGTCAAGATGAAATCTTGCATGCTAATTTTGAACAATTTCCTCTTGGCCTATAATCTTGAATCATTGTATACTCGTCCCGTTCCAATGACAAAACATTTGTTAGAGATGACCTGATACTGCATCCAGAAACGTCTCCGCACAAGGTCAGACTCTAGACTAGTCACATTATATACTACTACTCTTCACTTTTAGGGTTCCGTAGCCAAATGGCAAAAAAACGGAACCCATAAAGATTCGTCATGTCTGTCTGTCTGTCTGTCCGTCCGTATGTCACAGCCACATTTTTCCGAAACTATAAGAACTATGCTGTTGAAACTTGGTAAGTAGATGTATTCTGTGAACCGCATTAAGATTTTCACTCAAAAATAGAAAAAAAAACAATAAATTTTGGGGGTCCGCATACTTGAAACTGAAACTAAAAAAATGTTTTTCCATCAAACCCATACGTGTATCTATGGATAGGTCTTTAAAAATGATATTGAGGTTTCTACTATCATTTTTTTCTTAACTGGACACTTCCAAAGTGGTAAAATGTGTCCCCCCCCCCTGTAACTTCTAAAATAAGAGAATGATAAAACTAAAAATAAATATATGATGTACATTACCATGTAAACTACCACCGAAAATTGGTTTGAACAAGATCTAGTAAGTAGTTTTTTTTTTTAATACGTCATAAATCGTAAACCGCAATTTACCAAGTACGGAACCCTTCGTGCGCGAGTCCGACTCGCACTTGGCCGGTTTTTTTTGGTGTACAATAAAGTATATTCTATTCTATTATATCGACGAAAACATAGCGATAGCTATTGGATGAACATAAAAAATGGATGAGATTACCAAGCGCTATCGGAATATCATGTGATCAATCACTATATAAGAATGTATATATATATAAATGTATATTTATGTTTAAGAATGTGTATTTAAGAATTAATTGGTAACTAAGAAAAAACCCTTGCGAAGCCGAGTCGGGTCGATAGTTATAATAAACCTTCTGTGAACAAAAAATCAAAAAACCCGACTGCTTCAAAAGCGAACTAAAAAGACGTAAACAAGGAAAAAATCATGCTATGCAGTCGGAGGATACATATTCGCGGGCTGGCTGACCAAAATCTGGTGTATCCTCCGCCTGCACAGCATGATTTTTTCCTTGTTTACGTCTTTTTAGTTCGCTTTTGAAGCAGTCGGGTTTTTTGATTTTTTGATTTAACTTTTTTTATATATAAGTTTTTAGATAAGTTTTTTTCGAATTAGATACATTTAAACATATAAGTGTTATATATTTTTGAAATCACCTCTTAAAACCCTTTATTTTGATACCCCACACACTGGGTTTGGAAGAAGAAAAAAAATTTGGGACCCCACAATATGGCGCCCAAAATCCGCCATTTTTCTATTGTCCAATTTTAACGTAGCCTATGACACTCGCAGGGTTAAGACGAATCGATTGACGTATGAACCATCAAAATCGGCCAATGCTTTTGGTCTCTGGAACGCCATATAGGAACAAACATACATACATATATACATACATACATAGACTGATAAACACATTACCCTCCTTCGGCAGTCGGGTAAAAAATATCTAACTGATGGTGAAAACCGTATCAAAATCTGTTTCGTAGTTTAGGAGGAGTTAGCGGATATACAGACAGACGCTGAAAGCGACTTTGTTTTAATACAAATTGTACACCAAGAAATACGTACAGAAATTCTGCTGAGAAATTAGGAAGAGTTTCCCCACAACAATCTCGCAGATTGAACTCGAGCGCTCGACCTCTTCACCTCACGATCCGAACTCGAAATCTGTGAGAACCTGACGACTTCTGCGCTCCTAGTACTTCGTTCTATTGATCAGTTGAGTTATATGTTATGTAAAATGGTATATGAGCACAAACCTCTTACGGAACAGGTCAGTGTGTTCTTAGCTTTACGTCTGTAAACATGTTACCAGTGCTCTGCTTATTTTATTTTGGATTTAATGTGAGTACAATTTTGTTTGTAAATAGGCTAGATGAACTTAATAAAAAAAGCTCCTCTTTGATCTGTTGCCTTGGTAGCTTAAAATACAATTGTGTTCCACGATTTAATAATAAACTTACGTCTGTAGAAAGTTCGTAATAAACTGCTCTCATTAATTTTAAGTGACAATTTTATCTCTTGAACCACTTATACAATACTAGCGGGCACCCGCGGCTCTGTTGACGTAGAATTAGTACTTATATGCCTATGTGTTAGTTTAAAGTCGTCACAATCTAAGAAGTCCGTTGACGTTTCTCATTTTACATGCCGCGATAACTGTCTAAGTAAGAAATTGAAAAATCAAACATAATCCTATGAATTTCAACGAACGGGTATCATTCGCAAGTAACAAGTTTAATTATTATTAAGTATTTGTATAGCTGTCAAAACGGGCCTTTTATTTTTTGACAACTATAATGTTTATGCTAAGTTTCATCAAAATCCGTTCGCTAGTTTTTGCGTGAAAGTGTGACAAACATCCATCCACACAAGCTTTCGCGTTTATAATAGTGTAGTAGGATTGTGTATCAAGAAATGTATAAAAAATTGCGGAGTTTTATTTTTGGTAAGTATAGCTATTTATTTGAGGTTCTTAAAAAAATATTACTAGGCCTACCTTAGCAAGGAGTGAGGTAGACCTATTAATCAGGTCCTGCCCAAGACCAGAAGCTCTGGACAAAATGTCATTCTTCATTATTCTGTGGCGACAGTCAAAATGCCAAAAATAATAATAGCCAATTTTTTTTTCTTGTTTTCCAATTACTGTCGCGAGTTCGCGACGTTTGGTTGATAGAATGTCACTTGTCTTACCTGTGGTATTTTATTTAGGATCGTTGTCTTTTTTTATCTGTTATAAGTTTGACGTCTGTTTGTGTATATGGACATCATAGCTCCTAAACGGATGCACCTATCTTGATTTCATCTTTCGTTTTTTTTTTTTTGGAAGGTGACTTTATCGAGAGTGTTCTTAGCTATGTTTGATGAAAATCGGTTTTGACGTTCAAAAGTTATGGGCGTTATCGGGCTGTTTTCGCAAGATATCGTGTCATAATTACGTGTTCAATAGATTGTCGATGGAAGCATGTCTATTACTAGTTAAATTATGTAGCATGAAATAAAAATGTGTCGGGGGTTATTTTATTTTTTTATATTTGTCTTGTCTAAAGAAGTTGTTAAATCTTTATACGCCATCTAACCTTGAACATCTTTGATTAAACATTGATGTAGTAGGTACGTTAGTGTTATAGGTATAATTAGAAGTCATTAACTCTATAGTTTTACATGTAGTTAAAACCTGTATTCTTGATTGATGTTTGTTCCTGAATCTAGATTTGAAATTAGATTTTGAGTTGAGAATTGTACCTAATAATATTTTCCGAGATTCGTGATCGAGCAATTAGCATCAATCGCGTTTGTGTAAGTTTATCCGCGTTGACCTAAGTCTTAATTGGCTATATTAATGTACCTGTGAATTTTTACCCGACTGCCGAAGGAGGGTATTGTGTTTATCAGTCTTATGTATGTATGTAATTATGTTTGTTATTATGTGGCGTTCTAGAGACCAAGCGCGTTGGCCGATTTTGATGATTCTTACGTCAATCGATTCTTCTTAACTCTGCGAGTGTCACTGGCTACATTAAAATTGGAAAATAAAAAAATGGCGGATTTTGGGCGCAATATTGTGGGGCACCAATTTTGTTTTCTTCCGAACCCATCGTGTGGGGTATCAAAATAAAGGGTTTTAAGAAGTGATTTTAAAAATATATAACACTTATATGTTTAAACGTACTTAATTCGAAAAAAAAAGTTATAAAGAAAAAAGGTTAAATCAAAAAACCCGACTGCTTCGAAAGCGAACTAAAAATACGTATACAAGGAGAAAATCTTGCTGTGCAGGCAGAGGATACACCAGATTTTGGTCAGCCAGCCCGCGAATATGTAGGTATCCTCCCACTGCACAGCATGACTTTTGTAGTTCGCTTTTAAGCAGTCGTGTTTTTTGATTAATTTTTTTGCGTACGTAGTTAATTGAATCGTATAAAAAGATAAAGATGAAATTATTTATAATCTAAGTCCTCCGCTGTTCTTTTTTTATTAATTTCGTTATGCTATCCGAGATGGTCAAATCGTTCTTCTGAGGGTCATCGAGCGTCATTGCCGCTTGTTTTGTGGTCATCACTGTTGCTTCTGGCTTTTAGGAGTTACAGTGGTTTTGAAAAGAGTGGCCGGCAATAAATATGTGAAATATAGGTACTTACCTGTTTTTTGCTTGACATTCGTATGATAGGCAAGTTTGTTGTTCTTACGCTGCTTCTCATTCAAATACCGAAGATGCGATAAACGTAGGTCGTTTTCATTTGTTGTAAGAAATACAATATTTATTTTCGTCGGTCGATTCCTAAATTAGTTAATCCCCGATGGAAAATTAATGGTGTGTAGTTTGACGTGTGTATTTGTGTATCTGTCTGTGGCATCATAGCTCCTAAAAGGATGAACCGATTTTGATTTGGGTTTTGTTTGAAAGGTGACATTATCGCGAGTGTTCTTAGCTATGTTTGATGATAATCGGTTAAATATGGACATTTTACTGTTTGAATCGAGGTGTTTGCGCAAGATGTCGTGTCAGGGGCGGATATTTTTTGCTTATTAGATAATATGTAGTGCTTTGGATAAAAACACTAGTTCTGAAAAGTGAACCACTGGTCTCGTCACTCGTGCCAGTAAGTTAAAAAGTTCAGGGTTCTCGTTGCCTATGTTTTCGAACACCAAAAGTCAATGGTGTCTTTAATTAAGATCAACAAAGACCCATCAAGGAACTGTTACTATTTTCCCTAAGGGTTTTCTGATTATAAAGTCCTAATTTGTGAGCCCTTTGGTCTTCACCTGCTGCCATCCACATTCGTGCTCAAAACTTGCCTCACTATATTTTCCTTATTCCTCCTCATCATGAGTCCATATTCTACACAGCTTGCCAGTCACCAGTGCCACTTTCAGTTCATTTCTAATTCTATCAATTCGCTTATCACCGTACTTCACTCTTAGTATTCTCATATCAGCTGCATGCAATTCAATCTGCCTAGCCTTTTCCCAACTATATTGGGGTCGGCTTCCAGTCTTACCGGATTCAGCTGAGTACCCGTGTTTTACATGGAGCAACTGCCTATCCGACCTCCACAACCCAGTAACTGGGTAACACGGTACCCCTTGGCTAGACTGGTGTCAGATCTCAAGCTTCTGACTACACGTAACGACTGTCAATGATCTTCAAATGACAGCTGGGACCGACGGCTTAACGTGCTTTCCGAGGCACGGAATCAGCTGAATGCAATTGTTTGTAATTATTCCTTTGTGACCAATATTCTGGATTGACTTATGTTTTCTGTCTCATGTAACACCAAAACTGCAATTATCATTCATTCTAAGCTTGGGAATCTGTAGTTCTATTCTGTTAAAATCTCACCGCAGATCTTAGTTGAAGTGAACATGAAGTAAGTCAATCAATCCATAAAAGAGGAATGCCAGTTCACTTCAAGCTGACTTCACCTATGTTTTCACGGTGAGATGTTTACAGAATCGCACTGCTGTAGTACTATTCTGTTTAAATCTCACCGCAGATCTTAGTTGAAGTGAATATGAAGTGAATCAATCCATCCATCAAAGAGGAATGACAGTTCACTTCAAGCTGACTTCACCTATGTTTTCACGGTGAGATGTTTACAGAATCACACTGCTGTAGTACTATCCTGTTTAAATCTCACCGCAGATCTTAGTTGAAGTGAACATGAAGTGAGTCAATCAATCCATAAAAGAGGAATGAAGGTTCACTTCAAGCTGACTTCACCTATGTTTTCACGGTGAGATGTTTACAGAATCGCACTGCTGTAGTACTATTCTGTTTAAATCTCACCGCAGATCTTAGTTGAAGTGAACATGAAGTGAATCAATCCATCCATCAAGAGGAATGACAGTTCACTTCAAGCTGACTTCACCTATGTTTTCACGGTGAGATGTTTACAGAATCGCACTGCTGTAGTTCTATTCTGTTAAAATCTCACCGCAGATCTTAGTTGAAGTGAACATGAAGTGAGTCAATCCATCCATCAAGAGGAATGACAGTTCACTTCAAGCTGACTTCACCTATGTTTTCACGGTGAGATGTTTACAGAATCGCACTGCTGTAGTTCTATTCTGTTAAAATCTCACCGCAGATCTTAGTTGAAGTGAACATGAAGTGAGTCAATCCATCCATCAAGAGGAATGACAGTTCACTTCAAGCTGACTTCACCTATGTTTTCACGGTGAGATGTTTACAGAATCGCACTGCTGTAGTTCTATTCTGTTAAAATCTCACCGCAGATCTTAGTTGAAGTGAACATGAAGTGAGTCAATCCATCCATCAAGAGGAATGACAGTTCACTTCAAGCTGACTTCACCTATGTTTTCACGGTGAGATGTTTACAGAATCGCACTGCTGTAGTACTATTCTGTTTAAATTTCACCGCGGATCTTAGGTGAAGTGAAAATGACATAAATTATAAATCTCCAATCAAGGATGAATGAGTTCACATCAAGCTCACTCCACCAAATTTTTCACAGTGAGAGGTCTACAGTGGGTGTATGCCGACTTTTTTAACGTACTCACTCGTGATAACTTAAACGATCTCTTAAGTCAAAATATTATATACAAAACAAGTGCTAGTCGGACTCGCGCCCGAAGGGTTCCGTACTTGGTAAATTGCGGTTTACGATTTATGACGTATTAAAAAAAAACTACTTACTAGATCTCGTTCAAACCAATTTTCGCTGGTAGTTTACATGGTAATGTACATCATATATATTTTTTAGCTTTATCATTATCTTATTTTAGAAGTTACAGGGGGGGGGGGACACACATTTTACCACTTTCGAAGTGTCTCTCGCGCAAACTATTCAGTTTAGCAAAAAAAATATGTTAGAAACCTCAATATCATTTTTGAAGACCTATCCACAGATACCTTCACGTATGGGTTTGATGGAAAAATATATTTTAGTTTCAGTTTCAAGTATGGGGACCACCAAAATTTATTGTTTTTTTCTATTTTTGAGTGAAAATCTTAATGCGGTTCACAGAATACATCTACTCACCAAGTTTCAACAGCATAGTTCTTATAGTTTCGAAAAAAAGTGGCTGTGACATACGGACGGACAGACGGACAGACAGACAGACAGACAGACATGACGAATCTATAAGGGTTCCGTTTTTTGCCATTTGGCTACGGAACCCTAAAAAGAGATTTCTCCTAACCGTCACCTGACAGCGCTTATCCAGTTTCAATACAAATTGAAGTTTACGTTATTACGCGAATGAGCGTGAGTAAAAACTCGCACTAAGCCCACAGAATATACCGGCTGGTTCTTCAACCTCCGGGCTATCACGAAACTAAAAAAATTGAAAGTAGGACAAAAAAGACGTCAGAGATTGCTCAATTAGATTAGCAAATGGTAAGGTTAAACAATGCAGCTGGCGACGTTTGACAAATGCCTAATTAATGATAGAAGGACTTATGTGAGATGGAATTATAATAGCCTAAGATCCCGCTGATGAAATCTGCGGGTATTTTTGTGTTTGATAAAACTTAATTTTCATTAATGGTACCTACTTCATATTAAAATTAAATTGATTGCTGCTGGGTTGCCTTGCATGGCAATAACGAGCCACAATTAAATTTTAATTTATGTTTAATAGTTAACCCCAGATTATAAGTTTTGCATGTAAATCCAACGACATTTAAAATAAAGTGATTTAGAAAATAGAAAAAAAAAACAAGGTTGCCAGCTCTCAGTTAGACGCAATCTATGGACATGCCAGTTTACCTGTTTACACCAACAAAAATAAAAATATAAATCAAAGGATTTTCCCAGGCAATCCTGCTGCAATCTATTCTTCTAAAAAGTCATCTTTCATAAAAATCAGATTAATCAAAAAATTTAACACATATTTTTGCAGTAGGATCTCGTACTAAAACCAATTGATAAAATGAAGGATCTTTCTAGAAGAACTCGCGCGGTCTTGAATCGTATGGACTGGATGACCGTGTTATTTCCGTTTTTATCTCATACAGACCAACATGCAAATAAATATTGTTGATACATTACATTCATAAAATAAATCGATTTATGTCGTGTGATAATAATTACGATAAATTACACGCATTTTAAATTAGGTTGTGACACATATTTCGGTCCAAACCTGATTGATTTACCTATACTTATATCCGACTAACTTCCGTCCGCGACTTCGTCCAAGTGTTTTAACTTGATTAACATTTATGGAAGAAACCTACCATACTTATTCGTGTTTTAAAACTTAATTTATGAAAACAATGTTTATGAATTAATTTATTTTAAGTTTTTATTTTTCTTCAATTTCCAGGTAGCGTTAGCTGCACAGGCGCCCTGCATAGAACTGAACGATGGAAACAAGATCCCTATGCTTGCATTGGGAACAGGCAGGGGTACAGCTAAAGATGTAAGTTTATTCTTCTTATTTACGTTTCGATTTGATTCAAAATACGTTTCTTTCGTTGACCAAGTTCAAGTCGCGGAAGGTGCAGGTTTTGAATTGTGCATGCTGTGAATTTATCAAAAAGTCACAAACATACAAACTGTTAAGAAATCAACCTCTTCAAATATTAATCTGGTTCTGCCCTGACTTATTAAAAGACTTCAAACTGACGGATCCTCTTACCAGTATCGGAGTTGTGGAGGTCAGATAGTCTTTGCTCCATGTACTACTGGTATTCAATGCAATTTCAGATCGACAAACCCAATAAAACTTTGCCCGACCCTTTTTTTATTTATTTTTTGGTTTTTAGAATCATTCAATGCTTTCGCCCGCTCTGGGTGAAGTGGGAGGACATGTGAGACTTTTACTGACTAAAACCCACCCGTGTTCCCCCCTTCAGTTGCTTGAGCCAGGGCCGCGGTAACTCTTTGAAATTTATCCGCGACCCAGACAGGCATATCGGCCCTAGTGGACCCCATCAGTTTTTGCTGACATTTCATTTTTGCGCGTGGGACACTAAGCGCCTTCGGCCTGGTCCCTACTGGCGATGGCGAGCTACCCATTACTCGCCGTCCGCAAGCCCACGCCTACGGTGGGCGGGAACCGGATTGCGATTCCCGACGCTCAGGGCGTCTCGCAAGGGGCTTCTCCGTTGCTTCTCTCTCACGCGTTCCACCTCTTCCTTCTCAAGCAATGTTGCTGCGCAGAAGGAGGTGACAGCTTCCCATGCCTGAACCGGGGCCGGAACCGAGAGGTCACTACTCCACGAGGACACGGCGCTGCACCGCCCAAGTGAGCATGCCTCCACTGTATGCTCCACCGTGTCCCCCGGGCGATCCACACAATAGTGACACTCGGGCCTTTCCTCCCGCCTTTTCCTGAACAGGCACCTCCTTCACCTGAGGAACTGCGTCAGGCGAAAGGTGAGAACGCCGTGACGCCTCTCAAGCCACCATTACAGAAGATATTTGACATTTTGTCTTTTAATCCTTGACTAGCCTCCGTTGTTAGGAGTCAAGGAAGCTTAAAGGTCCTTTTGTGCTCACGTCAATGCAGAAATCAAATCGTGATCTCAAAACGTGTCTAATTCGTTGTGCCATTTAGTTCTATATACAATATGGAGTCGCAATCACGCTTGTTGCGATTATGCTGCACTTTGTGGTTTTCCATAGCACATAGACTAGCTATAATAACAGTTCTCGTGCGACTTTTGACCCTAGTCTTGAGAAGTGTTACGAATATCACATTCTTGTGGTATACCTACGAAGTTCCAAACTTAAGCCAGGAACGCTTCGTCGTTGCACAGTATAAAATTATAAAACTCAATTTTTATTTTTTTATTTCACATAGGCCTACATGGGCACTTAAAAATGTCGACAAAAGATGCACGGTTCGGGTTGGTCGTTTCCCATGGAGAAGAACCGGCAAGAAACTCCATGGTTACTCTTTTAATAAAATGGTTTGATTTTACAATAATTCCATGGCTACAGCATTAGGACACAGCACTTAGAATTAGGGGGACAACGTAGGCCCGACAATAAGTCGTAAGAAAAAAAAATAAAATAATATAATAAATAAACTAAAGAAAGTAAAACGAAGTAAAAAGTTAACAAATGTTTACAAGCATCAAGAAGGCCTACAATGTTCACACATTTACAAAACAATCGGTAAAAGAATCTACGAGTATTAAAGGTAAAATAAAATAAAAAGTATAACAAGACTAAATTTTAACATATGGCACAAATGTTGTTATCAGTGCTGTAACTATTTTTAGAAAAGGGCTATAAAGATGATTGAAAACCAATGTAAAAGTTTAGTTAAAACAAGAAAAAAAAACAAACAATTCAAATGACATTCATCCCCGGTGGCAGTGGCCTTCACAGCCGGCATTAATTTGAATCGATCTATCATCATTGCTGGGACACTTCCCACAAGGGGTTTAATCCACCACGTGGGCCCAGTGCAGGTTCAGGTCATATAGCTTGTTCCTCACGATGTTGTCCGGGCCACCATTGCTCAATGAATTAATTGTGTTTTGATGGTGTACAATATGGAGTATTTATATATTCTACAAAACAAAAACAAATTGTAAACAATGGCTGGAAGGAATTAAAATCGTTCTTGCATTCAAATTGGTAATGCCTGTAGTTCCTCTTGTCCGTATTAAGATCTTGTTATACGGTCGTGTTAGTAGTTTTTGCCTCTTTAAGTACTTACAGTAGTAACAGCTGATCTTTGAGTCTCTAAAGTTAGGCTCTGCGAATCATTGCGCAAGAAACAATTTGTCATCGAGTATACTGCATAGAGTAAGTGAAATAGGACTATGCGACAAACGTAACTGAGTGAAAGAGGCAGTTATAAAATGTTATCTTCACCTTCAAAATTTGCACAAAAACAGCAATTGCGCGGGGTCTTGCAGCCAACTACAGAGACACAAAGATCCGCTCTGACTACTGTACAGTTGTGCACTGTATTATTGCCGACTTCGATGGCTAGTCTACGCTGTGGTTGGCGGCCGTGGCTGAAATTCAGTTAGAGAACTTTTTTTTTTTGTTCCTAATTAGTAGTGGTCCAGTGGTAACGACCGCGACTCACAAGTTTTAGGTCGTGAGTTTGAACCTAGGCAGGAGCTTTACTTTGTTTATAAATTTTATCACCACTGCTCTCCAAACGGTGAAGGAAAACATCGTGAGGAAATCCACCAATTCTCACTGGCCCCACTTGGTGGATTACGGCCTATTCCCTCTCACAAAGAGGAGGTCTATGTCCCCAGCAAATGAAGATAAGAATCAAGAATTATTATTTCATTTAAAAATTGACCTTGAATTCCAGACAGATTCACTCGACGATGTCCGCAACTCTGTGTTCTGGGCCTTAGAAGCGGGGTACAGACATATCGACACAGCAGCAGTGTACGGTGACGAAGAGCAAGTCGGCCAGGGTATAGCTGATGCCATCGCAAAGGGAATAGTGACCAGGGAACAGGTGTTTGTTACTACTAAGGTTGGTACTTTTTTTAACTTAAAATAAAATTCCTTAATTCCGTCACTCGTGCGACAACACACAGCGAAATCATTGTGTCCAGATGCTTGATAGCACTAGTTTATTTTGGGGTTAAGAGTTTCTATGGATTTTTATTTTTGTCACTTTTGCGGATTCCCGGGCAATTCCTAAGGACGCAAGACTTGCTTGCGTAGTATGATAGATAATCTTGAAATGATTGGTTTAAAAAAAGTTAATTTTAAAACAAAAATCCCGACTGCTTAGGAAGCGAACTAAGAAGATGTAAACAAGAAGGAAAACGTTCTGTGCAGTCGGGTTTTTGATTTTAAAATTTAAACTTTTTTATTTACATTTTTTTTTATACATAATAAGAATTAAAAAAAAATTGTTACCACTTCTTAAAACCCTTTCATTTTAATACCCTACTCGAAGGGTTTGGAAAAAAATAATTGGGACCCTCACAATATGGCGCTGCCATTATTGTTTTATTTTAACGTCATTTATCTTAGAACACCTGGGCGGCTCAGATCAAATAAAAAGTCAAGATGGAACGTCACAAACAACAAAGTGAAGCCGGTTCAAACTATGCCTTGCCTATGCTTCACTTTGTTGTTTGCAACGTTCCATCTTGACTTTTTATTTGATCTGAGTTGGGCGGTTAAGACGTATCTAACAATGTCTTATTTATAAAAAGCCGTCTGTCAGTTTGAAAGATATGAAGTATTAAAGAATATTACAAACATACATACAAGATACGCGCGATAAACATAACCCTTTCCTTGCATTCGGTTAAAAACACAATTTGTTTTAAACTCATATGATGAAGTGTTTCGTCGTGAGGAGCTCGTGGCTAAATAATAACAGCCGCACGAGTCGATCCTCGTGGTTAAGCAACGCTTGCCGAGGTCGGTCCGTGGATGGGTGATCATTTCAACATACCGAGTTTCCTCCGTGCCTCGGAAAGCACGTTAAGCCGTTGGTCCCGGTTGTCATTTGAAGATCTTTGACAGTCGTTACGGGTAGTCAGAATCTTGAGATCTGACACCAGTCTTGCCAAGGGGTATGGTGTTACTCAGTTACTGGGTTGTGGAGGTCAGATAGGCAGTCGCTCCATGTAAAACACTGTTACTCAGCTGAATCCGGTAAGACTGGAAGCCGACCCCAACAACAATTGGGAAAAGGCTAGGCAGATGGATGATGAAGTGTTTCGTGTGTAAATTTTTGCTTAAATCAAATGAATTCGACCTTATCTATAAACAAATTTTCTGCCTCGCTTTCAGCTGTGGAACGACAAGCACGCTCAAAATCAAGTGGTACCCGCTCTCAGGGAGTCGCTGACAAGGCTGGGTCTTGAATACGTCGATCTGTTCCTCATACACTTCCCTCTTGCTACCAAGGTAAGAACATACCTACTTAAATCATTTTATGTTCTAAGGCTCTAAACGGAAAAACTACATTTGAATGCACGTCGACTGCCAAACAGTTTTTTTTGTATATAGGTTCGCGTTTGACCATAACCTATCTCACCTGATGGTAAGCGATGATGTGGTCGACGGTGAAGCTCGCTTGTCTAGAAGTAACCTATTCACTCTTGACTTAAAGACCCCTAGATTGTAACTATCGGGAAACACAGACTCCGGTAGAGAATTCCTTATCTGTACGCGTGATAAAAATATTCTCAAAACGTTTAGTGCGTATGGGTGGGATGTCCGCCTTGTACCGATGGCGTATTGTCGTACGTCTGGTAGTCCGATGAAGAAACGGGCTGGGCAGAATGAGATCATGCAATTCCATCGCACAGTCCCCGAAATGTAACCGATAATACCGTCAAGCTGGCAACTCGTCCACGATATTTTAGAGGAAATATGGGCAGAGAGGAAGATATATACTATGTCCCTATGTTTTCCTTATTTCATTTATATTTGACAAATTTGTACACTAAGCCTCTGTGACAGCGCAAGCCTTTTTTGAGGGTTCTAGTGCTTCTATAGATAATGCATCATCAAAAAGGAAAACAGTTTCTGTCAGTTCCAAGCTAAGAGTCATAGGTTATATTTTTTGAAATGAAAAGTTTTTGCGCACGGAAAATCGTGGTCCTCGTTGCAGTCGAGTTTGTCTGAACGATAGTGCGCAGGCGCATTATCGTATTGTAGCCATTATTTCACCTAAAGTCGTTTCCACGCATCATTGTGTATCGAGGAACATGAAGGAACGTCGCTTCTGGTCATGAACAAATGGTTTTTTATTTAATCCGGACATCACATTTTCACCTCAACACACTAGGCAGCCTTCCAGTGACTCCAGGGTCCATAGTTACCGATGACAACTGAACAATAGGTGCAAGGGGCGTCAACGCGTTCGAGCAGGAGCCTTACAACCTCCTGATTGCCTGTCGGCCTTGAACGATCACGTCCGTCCCGTACAACTAAGGAAATTCAGTCGGCTCTCTCTGTCCATATTTCCCTTTAAGGCTTTGACTTGACCAGTGCCTCATTGCCGACGAGCCTCTTGGCCCGCTTTTCAATCGACTCTAGTGCATCAAGCTGGTATTTGGCAGATTCGTCCGTCGTTGTTGTTTTCAATAACAACTTATCTTAAATTATAACTAGAAAACGTACATTGTTAAAAAAACAAAGAATTTATCTAACTACGTAGGTATCCACAGCAAATGTAATTAAATCTCATTATAATTATAAACATTCTTGGATCATATCGGGACTTAGCTACTGCATACATCAGATACGGAATATCTTTTTAATTAAAATCGTTGTGTTATTTATTTCATTATGCGTATCGTATGAATAAATTACCTGCCTAACTAATTTCCTACAACTTTGTCGCAAAGACAAAATTTGAATTGTTTGTTATTTTAGGGTTTCGTACGTCGTCCGGTTGTTCCGTCTGTCTGTCTATCTGTCTGTCCGTCTGTCACCAGGCTGTATCTCATGAACCGTGATAGCTAAACAGTAGAAATTTTCACAGATGATGTATTTCTGTTGCCGCTATAACAACAAATACTAAAAATATTATAAAATTAATATTTAAGTGGGGCTGCCATACAACAAACATGATCTTTTTGCCGTTTTTTTGCGATAACGGTACGGAACCCTTCGTGCGCGTGTCCGACTCGCACTCGGCCGGTTTTTTTTAAAACTTTGACCCGCAATAGGAATTCCTCCTGTATCGGGGGTGCATTTACAAATATAGAAACTCACATACACAAACAACCAGACCGGAACATCAATCTTAAAATCACAAGGCGTTAAATCTGAAGCTTTTTAGCTTATGGTACGAACAGGTTTGCTTTTTGATACACAAGAGTCTTTATTAGTGAAAGTATTTGTTCTAATGCCGATTAGATACTAAACTTGTATTGATCATCATGTCTAAGTTGATTATTGTATAACTCTTGTAATAAAATATAAATATTGGCTTCAATGGATTTTGAACTTTGTTGTGCTCATATTTGAGTTTGTTTTTCCAAACTGGAGATCGCCACTATAGTCACAATTACAAGCTTTATATTACCTTGTGTCGTATGTGTGTCCGGCAACTATTAATCAATTTTCAAGCAAATCCTGGCATCCGATTAAGCGGAAACTTTGCCTATTTATGAAAAAAATAAGGTTTTTAATTGTCATAAAACGACATACAATATAAATACATGCATAAGCTAAACCTTAAAGGTTACACTAGTCGAAAATTCTTCCATACAAACGTAGTCTAGCGATTACTGCACTTTTTGACGATGTACGTTCAAAATAAAAACTGATATCAAACAAAAAAGTAAAAAAAAAAAAAAAATTTGAAAGTTATGAGCGTCGAAAGTTCCATATTTCAACACTAATTTTAACGCATTTTTGGGCGGAAATAAATACCACAAGAAGAAGGAAAATTGCAAAACGGCCTCCATACAGGGATAGATTAGTAATTCAACAATGCAAATAATTTTATTTTGAAAATATACATTTAGTCGTTTTTTCATGATATCTAGACTCCCAAAGGTCTGTTTATAAAATTTCGCGCACTCGTTTTCGTCCTAAATCATCATCAATTTCGATACAAATTTGCAAAAGTGCTAATTCGTACGCGAACTAGCTTCAGTGGTCGCCTTTATGTAAGTTTATCTACACCCATGCTATAAATCCTCTATAAAAGTTCTTGAAACAGTTAGTGTCATAGTAACCATAATATCATCCAAACGGGTGTTATAATGTTGTACTAAATTTCATAATGCAACTCCTTTTTTACTCATCGAACAGCCACATTCTCATGGCATCTTTGTGAATTTAAAAAAAGAACATTGTCATGCACGCGCGTTTCACTACCACAGCGCCGTGCGCTGCAGCGCCAACTTATTCGAATTTTTGAATTGACGTCGTATCACGCCATTTTTTTTTCAATAAAAAGTATTGAAAAAAAAAAAATTTGTTGTTTACAAAAATGAGTGATACAAGCTTTGATAACATAACACACCACCAGATATTTCTAATGCAGCAAAGTACATTTCTAACCAATGATTACCAGACAAGTCGAAAAAACAGTATGAAAAGACGTACCAAAATTTCTTGAATTAGAAAATATCAAAGAGTAGTACATCATTTTATGAAGATGTGCTATTAGTATATATTCAAGAATTATCAGAAAAATTCAAATCTTCATCCCTATGGACCTTCTATTCAATGCTGAAAAGTACGCTAAGTGATACACTCATGTGATACTATTATCACACTCGGCTTCGCCTCGTGTGATAAACCCACATTCGTGTTTTAATACTCCTTATTATACAACAGTTGCATAAATAACTATTAGAAACGTTGAAATAATATGTTATTATTGAGCTGGTCTCTTGATGGAGCCGGAAGGTGGCCATTACAGTTCCTCAACCAGACAAGAGAGCACTTTCCGTGTTCGGGCTCATTGGATGTGTATTGTCAAATGTCAAGTGATATTACATTTACAACCTTATTTTACCTTTCAGTTCCAAAAGCTTATTTAAAAAAATATATTATTTAATTAGTTTTTAGGATAGGATAGAATAGATGGACCTACATATATAAATCTGAATAGATAACGCAAGTCCCTCCATCTGTATGAAAACCAAGCGTGCCACTTTTTCATAAACAATTTAAAAACAAATTTACTGACCAATGAAAGAAAACATTTCCCATTAATCGGCCAACTTTTTAACCGACTTCGCAAAAAGGAGGAGGTTATCAATTCGAATGTACTTTTTTCATTCGAACGCTGGTGCTTGTCATGTGGTCCCATTTAATTTTCATCAAGATCTGATGAAGAACTTCGGAGATATACATCAGAACTCTTAGAGAGATAAATGACGGCTAATCACTCGGGATAGCTGCAATCGCATTTCTGTTTATTGTTTACTCCATTTCATAACATAACATCACGCTAGTACGCTCTAAAGGGGTACGGTAGGTGTAAACAGTTTACCCTGGTATACTCTCATTCCAAGAAAGAAAGAAAAATATTTATTTGTGACCCGCACAGGAAACACGAGAAATAAGCATAAAATTAAACAATAATAAAATAAAAACCCCGTGCTAGACCAAAAAGGCTCCTATCTCAGCATGTGCAGCGGATAACCAAAAAAGGTAATAACGCTGCGCTGATATTCTGATAGGGCCCACTGTTGATGCCACGGACACACGGAAACGGGACATAAATAATAAAAATAAAATAGAAGAATATATAAATAACAAACAAAATAGAAAAACAAACACTTAAGGTGGGTCAAAGTATGTGCAAGTATAATACAAATATATAAATAAAACATATTAAATATAGGTAGACCTAGAAACCGTCATATACCATCTTTACCGTGGCAATACTCAATGATCATTTGTCGAAACATAGACAAACGACAGAGCGCGCGTAGCAAAGAGTGACTTCCACAGTTTTGTTTAAGTTTCATGTTATTGGGTTAATCTATTCTGGCTTCACTTTGGGCGTTATAGGTAGCTAGCCTTTAGAACTGGTCCATTATGTACCACAACTAAAAAGTGAGAAATAAAAAACTTTTTACAAAAATCAACAACCGACTTCACTTTGTAGTGTTTTTGTTTGGAAATCGGTTGTAATTTTTGTAAAAAGTTTTTTTTTTTACAGTCTATAATGACAATGTTAAATGAAATGCTCAAAGTACGATCATTGATCGTAATTTTACTCCGTTTTTTGACACGCGAAGTACTAGCGATGGGCGTTGAATGAACGAACTAGTTAATTCGACCGTCGACGTACAATGAACGGTTCGACGGTTCACCGATAATCAACGAACTAGTTGAATTCGTAGACGGCTAAACTGAGACTTGACTACGTTCATGTCGACTTGTAACGCGACGACCGACGCGAGAACTTAGTTTGGTAGTACAAGTTCAATGGTCCGAAAAACTAACAACAACGGACGAACATCGAGCAAATTAAAATGAACTCTAACTATAGATATAAAGAGCGTAAATTGCTATGAGCCAAATGCCATTTTGGAGTAAAAATGCATTGTGTTAAGAAGAAAAGGACGCCAATAGTTTCACGTGCGCAAAAGAGTAATGCGATTGACCGATCGAACGATGCGAAGTAAACCGGTTTGTACTTGTTTCCATTCAATCCGAAGTTGAAAGTTGTTGTCGAGACGTAGACGCCGCGCGTCGCGTCGTCTCATAGTTCATAAAGAACGTCTACTTAACTTAGTTTACGTTATGAACTAGTCGATAAAATCAACTAGTTGATCGACTCGTCGATCAACGGAAATGGACGGTCTAGTTTCGTTTACGAAAATTACGTCGACGACCCATCTCTACGAAGTACATACAATCTCGTCATCTAGTTAGATTTATATCTGTGGTCCGTTGTGCGTGCAGACTCGTACAGGCAGTGGGTCCTAAACCACCACGCGGACCCAGTGCGGGTTGATGGATGTCACATGTCTTCGAATTTTTGGTTCTAAGACATGCCGAGTTTCTCTCTCACGATGTTTTCCTTATTACAGAGTGATGACTCATACGATACCATCGATTACTTGGACACCTGGAAAGGCATGGAGGAAGCGAGGCACCTGGGCCTGGCCAGGTCTATCGGAGTGTCCAACTTTAACGCCAGTCAGATTGACAGGATCGTGGCCAACAGCCATGTGATACCGGCGGTCAATGAGTTTGAGGTAAGTTTGGGCAATCTTGTAGCGACATCTACCGGCTGAATTTGAGTTTATTGGAAACTCTGTGGTGAATTAAAAAAAAAATGAATTTGAACAACATTTTCACAGAAGAGGACAGAAAAAATGAGTACTTAATTAGTCTATTACATTTTCGTGAGCAACATATTCTGTTTTTACATAGGTACTTCTGATTTGGTCTCATAGTTGATTATAAGTATTCATAAATATTGTTACTGCCGGCAATTTAAAGTTACTAATGAATTATTTAATTCCAGTGTAGGGTATTGGTGTAATTTCAGATAGTTTAAATTATCTAAAACTAGCGACCCGTCCCGGCTTCGCCCATGACAAATTAGACACAAATACCTTCCTCATTTCTCACTCTTTCTGTTAGTGAAAACCGCATGAAAATACGTTCAGTAGTTTTTGAGTTTATCGCGATCAGACGCGGCGAGGGAACTTATTTTTAACCCCCGCCGGAAAAAGAGGGGTGTTATAAGTTCCACGTGTGTTGCTGTGTATCTGTGTTTCTGTGTGTCTGTCTGTGGCATCATAGCGCCTAAACGGATGAACCGATTTTAATTTAGTTTTTTTTGTTTGAAAGGTGATTTTGATCGAGAGTGTTCTTAGCTATGTTTGAATAAAATCGGTTCCGCCGTTCAAAAGTTATGGCCGTTTTACTGTTTGAATCGGGGTGTTTTCGCAAGATAAACGTCGGGGGTTTTTTAAATTTTGAAATTTTACTTGTTAATATAATATCTAGTGATGGCGCCAAAAACTGTATTGAGGTGTTATAAAGAAATATAAACTAATCATGACACAAACAAAATATTTGAACCGAATTCATCACAATTCTGGAAAAACAAGATTCAGGTTTATATTATTTCAATTTAAGATTTATAAAAAAGTTCTGTGTTCAAAATATAACTATTGTTTTATTTCCCTCAGGTGAACCCTACGCTAACTCAAGAGCCTTTAGTCTACCACTGCTTTTCATTAGGCATTGCAGTCATGTCGTACAGTCCCTTCGGCTTCCTGGTGAGTCGCAACCGACCAGATGCCCCCCCTCCAAGATATGATGACCCGATCCTGGGTGCCTTGGCTGCGAAGTACGGGAAGACTCCTGGACAGATTGTACTCAGATATCTGGTGAGTATTATTTATAAAAAAAATATTCTAATTAAAAAATGGACTATATTACGTTTTAATACAAAAAAATATTCACGTGTATTAAAACTATCTGTGTATCTTACGAAAAAACAATAAAGAAAATTTCGTTAATACAATTTTTTGTAACAAGGATTTTTTGCCCGCATTTTTCCGCACTCGTGCCGAAAAGTGTTTTGGCCAGCCTCGGCAAAAATCAACTACGGCTCAGAAGTAAACACCGTGTCACAATACATAATGTGTTTCTAAATATTTATTTATGTCTCACTGCACGGCAAAGGCCTCTTCTAATTAATATATTGATAAAATTGTACTTTTTTTTCTTAAGTGTGTTAAAAACGTCCTTTGATACACTTGGGCATTTGTCATTGCAATCCCACCACACTATTCCCAAACCATTGCAACTCCTGAAAGCCAGAATCAACAGTAGCGTACAACAGAAAAGCGCTGAGGCAATGTAGCTCGACGAAGTCCCGGTAAATAAATTTAACTGGCTTGGAACCCGCAACGAAATTAATCAGAAAAGAATAACGGAGGAGTAGGAAAAAAATAAAATTTCCACTTCCCTCCATATCAAGCAGGAGACAGAACAAACAAGGCCAATAGCCACAAAGGGTAAAAAAAATAGGATTAATATTAATGGGTCCTAACATTGAGCTGTTACTCGTATATTTGATTCCAATAATAGGTTTGAATTTGTCATTGCAGTCTTGGCTTCATAACGCCCTCGCCTTACGCCTCAGCTGCAATGAAAAAATTGTACTATACACGCTAACCTCTTTTCTCTTGTCCCCAGCTCGAGCGAGGCCTAATTCCGATTCCGAAGTCGACGAACCAGAAGCGTTTAGCAGAGAACATTGACGTATTCGACTTCCAGCTGACAGCAGAGGAAGTTGCCACCATCAGTCGGTTCAACAAGAACACCAGGGTCATTGACATCAGCCACTGGAAGGATCATCCTTACTACCCTCATAATTAATGAAACATTGAGTTTACTACTATTCGGTCAAAATAATTGTGCATTGTGCAATAGGGAATATGTGTAAAAAAAAAAAAATTTTTTGACCACTTTATCGATAAAAAGACTAAAATTTAATACTAATAGTGAAAACCGAATCAAAATTGATCGAAAAACGAAAGAGATATTTATACCAATTTAAAGAAATATAATATCTGACCCTCTCTTCGAAAACGCCGTTTTCCACTGCTGTATGGGCGTCGTGCCATCTGACGTCATGTGGCACGTCGGATTTCTCTTTCTGATTCTCAACTCTGAGGCTTTATAACTTCATCTCTGATTGAGATATTTAAAAAAAACTTTCATATTTGTTTACTATAATTATTAAGTATTTAATTTAGCAAATGAAAATATTACATGCATATTCGTTATTGGCACTGTGACGTCACTCGGACGTTCTACTCTCGATACAGGCGCACAAGGCGCGGGGAGCCGCGCGGAGGGGGGGGGGGGGCGGGAGTGGGGTCGATGACAGTTGATGTGCACAGTTATTTTCACCGTGTTTTACTTTCCCTTCAGAAACTCAAATTCGTTGCAGTTAGTAACTATGTTATTTAAGACTATTTTTGTAAATAAACATAAAACTTCAAAAAAAATAATTGACAATTTTATTTCCTGTTTCTATCTTTTTTATTAGGGTTCCGTAGCCAAATGGCAAAAAATGGAACTCTTATAGATTCCTCATGTCTGTCTGTCCGTCCGTATGTCACAGCCACTTTTTCCGAAACTATAAGAACTATGCTGTTGAAACTTGGTAAGTAGATGTATTCTGTGAACCGCAATAAGATTTTCACACAAAAATAGAAAAAAAAACAATAAATTTTGGGGGTTCCCATACTTGAAACTGAATCTAAAAATATTTTTTTTCATCAAACCCATACGTGTGGGGTATCTATGAATAGGTCTTCAAAAATGATATTGAGGTTTCTAATATTATTTTTTTCTAAATTGAATAGTTTGCGCGAGACACTTCCAAAGTGGTAAAATGTGTTCCCCCCCTCCTGTAACTTCTAAAATAAGAGAATAATAAAACTAAAAAAAATATATGATGTACATTACCATGTAAACTACCAACGAAAATTTGTTTGAACGAGATCTAGTAAGTAGTTTTTTTTTGATACGTCATAAATCGTAAACAACAATTTACCAAGTACGGAACCCTTCGTGCGTGAGTCCGACTCGCACTTGGCCGGTTTTTTATTATGTTCGCGTTTGACCTGACTACCTCACTACCTGACTAACTCACCTGACGGTAAGCGACAATGTGGTCCACGATGAAGCACGCTTGCCTAGAAGTAACCAATTCACTCTTGAGTTAATACCCTCTGATGTTAACTATCAAGAAACACGGAAATGCTATTCCTTAGCTGTACCCAAAATGAAAGTAGGTACTCCCAAAACGTGTACTGTCACCTAGAGGAGTCTACAGCAAAATTCGATAAGGTTTTGGAGATATTTATCAGAGTATGTTCACATGTTAATGACACTAAGACCGAAAACGCATTGGCAGGTGGTTTGTGTAGCACCTTGTCTCTTGGCCCTAGGCTTGACTAGTGGTATCGGTACTTCTCCCAATATCTTTATAAATTATAGAAATCAAATAGGAAAATAAACGTCAAGAAGTTATGCCAACAAGTCAAGAAAATATCTCACGCCCAAACTGTGATTAAAAGTGTGACTTAAGCGATGTCACAGTAGGCCGTGCTCGCCGGGCAGATAAATCAAACAATCCCGACTATTTCCAAATATTAGCGATGGATGTCGAGCGGGACAGATGCTGTGAGTGAGCGAGAGATATCCTCGGGCGTGCAGGCACTTGTTTGTTTATGTAATTGTTTTAAGTTGTGCCGTTGTACTTATTATTTTACAATGCATGTCCTCGAAAAGTGCGGTTTTCCAAGCAGCCAAACTGTGCGGAAAGTGTCACTTTTTTTCACTAGTGCTTTTTACTTTCCTGTATTTTTTTAATTTTTAACTCCAACGTCAGCCCGACGCATAGAGTTTTTATTATTTGAGAAAAGTATAAAAATTTAGTTATATACAGATTATCATTCATATAAAAGGTAGAATAAAAGTAATACTTCATTTTAGGCGTTTTTAATTACTCTAGATTTAGATTTTGATCAATAAATTAATTTTAAATATTAATTAAATATGTTAGGCAGAACGTATATTTTGCTCGTGCCTTATTGCGTTACCATGTGACAGCTATTTGCACATGCGCAGTAGATATGCCCGAGGAACTATTAGTTAATCTGTGGATATGCTGAACGCGCTTGAATAAGCTCGCCATTTTATTAATTTATTTATTTCCTCGCACAATGCATAGTAAAATGTTGTATGATACACGTACGTAAGATGATTTCCGACTCGTGTCGATTTATCCACTCACTCGCTTCGCTCGCTCGTGAATAAAAATGCCACTCATCGGAAATCACCTACCTTCCGCACTTGTAGCATAAATAACTATTACAATGCATGTCCTCGAAAAGAGCGGTTTTCCAAGCAGCCAAACTGTGCGGAAAGTGTCACTTTTTTTCACTAGTGCTTTTTACTTTCCTGTACTTTTATAATTTTTAACTCCAACGTCAGCCCGACGCATAGAGTTTTTATTATTTGAGAAAAGTTTAAAAAATTAGTTATGTACAGAATATCATTCATAGAAAAGGTAAAATAAAACTAATACTTTATTTTAGGCGTTTTTAATTACTCTAGATTTAGTTTTTGATCAAAAAATTCATTTTAAATATTCATTAAATATGTTTGGCAGAACGTATATTTTGCTCGTGCCTTATTGCGTTACGATGTGACAGCTATTCGCACATGCGCAGTAGATATGCCCGAGAAACTATTAGTTAATCTGTGGATATGTTGTACGCGCTTGAATAAGCCCGCCATTTTATTAATTTTGTTTATTTCCTCGCACAATGCACAGTAAAATATTGTATGATACACGTACGTAAGATGATTTCCGACTTGTGTCGATTTATCCACTCATCGGAAATCACCTACCTTCCGCACTTGTAGCATAAATAACGATTGCTTAAATTACGCATTACGTGACGGCCGACGTGTGCAGTCACATTGCACTTTCCCTGCGAGACGCTTCAGTTTAACGACAGCCTAATCTTTTCTCTTGCTCTTTATTCGCCATATTTTGGGTATATACCGCTCTTCCTCAAACAAACACTAGAATTGAGAGATTTATTGATTCCCTTAGTACCCACCTGGACACTTTTACATCACAAAAAAACAGTTGTAGCGGGAGATATGAATATCAATATTAGGCCGTAAGCACAGAATAAATAATCGACACGGAGGCATCACAGGGCTCGAATAACATGATAAATTAACTAAATATGCTGCCTTTGCACGGTGTTGTTCCAGGACATATTATATTGCTCACCAGGGAGAAAACTGCCTGGACCACTACAAAAAGATCTCCACTTTTATCCTTTTATAACAGTCTTAATCACTGATCATTACTCTAATGTTACTGCGTAAACAAAATGAAACCAAATTAAAAATAAATAATTATAAAACAAGCATAAATTTCGAAGTTGTTCTCAAACATGAACAACAACAAAATTTGATAGAATTATTACTTTGTAACGATTCTAAACTACTGACTACCTACTCATCAATAAGCTGACTGAATATATTAACCTAAATACCACTTATGTTACAAGCGCTATCTGTAAACGTATTATCAAAGTTTGGATTACCCCAGGCATATTGCGCTGCATACAACATCGCAATACAAATAAACACAAAGGCCGACCCGCACAATGGAGTACCTAAAATAACGTACAGTCGGTAAAGATCGGAAAAATCACTGTAACAACCTCATAAAAAATAGAAATTTATAAAACTGAAACATTAAATTATTTATAGTCTAATAAAGTAATTGATAGATACAATTGTAATACTAGAAATAAAGATAAGTTAGATAATAGTAGTTTATGCAATGGTCATATAATACCTAATTACATACACTATTTTATCTTCACTCATACAGTTGAAATAAAATAAAAGTGGAAAAGGAAAAAATATGCAGTATGGCGGGCACAAAGACCTTATACGTATTTCTTAAGAAGTATAAGGTCTTTGGGCGGGCAATTTAGATTCTCATTGCACCATGACTGTCAATGTCAATGAGCCAAGCGCCAATAAATTAAAAAGTAAAAGTGTGCTCTATAAATTAAAAAGTTTTTTTTATGATGCAGTTGTTTGAAAATCGAAGGAAAATGTTGAACTGTAATGGTTTTTTTTTAATTTTACCTATATAAAGACCACAAATATAAAGTACGTGTTTATGCAATATTTTTTGAATTTATAATTAGAACATTACGTTGTGAGTGTAGATAAACTATATAATAGATTAGCTGAAGTACACACATATTTAGTGGGGTACTTTTACTTACATGGGTTGCAAAATTCTGTAACAAAATAGGTATCTGGTGGTATAAAAAAAATGAAAGAAAATTTTAAATTTTAGTTATAAGCAAACTTTGTAAACAAGGATATTACAAATTAGATGATTATATTCAAGATAAGGATGCTTGTAAACAGTGCTGGATTTATACTAGGGGCAGTCGGGGCTAGTGCCCAGGGCGGCAAATTTTCTAGGGCGGCAAAATTTGGAAAGTGAGATAAAATTTTCTATACAATATATAATTAACTAATTCTTTTAAATAAACATTTTATCTTTCAAGAAATATAATTCAAGTACAGGTTGGCCAAAAAGAGTTGACAAAAATTGAGGTCGCCACTATCGTTTATATGGCATCATTTATACTATAACATAAATGTACTTGATACTTAAACTATTTTTAACTATTACAATAAAATTTAAGTCATAGGGCGGCATTTTCTTCAGTGCCCCAGGGCGGCACAAATTTAGTCATAGGGCGGCATTTTCTTCAGTGCCCCAGGGCGGCACAAATTTAAATCCGGCCCTGCTTGTAAACATGCTGGTCCTACTCCATAGGGGAATCTTTAGTGTAAACAAAATCAAACTGGTTTATTTATAATATAAGTATTCATAAAATGATTGTATTGCTTTGAAACTGACTCAAACACTGTTCCGTTGTTGTTGAATTAGATAATTTACCTATGTTTGCAATATTTGTAAGTATGTGAGAGCCAGCATGTTTTTACTTTTCAAATGAATAAATTTACCTGTTAGTAATTAAAATACTTTATACCTATACGTACATAGTAAAGTAGTGTTATACTGGGTGCATTGTCCTCTCGTCTACGAATTAATGTATGTATGTGAATTCGTAAGTATATAAAAATAGTAAGTGTGTAAGAGGAGCTCGTGGCTAAATAATAACAGCCGCACGGGTAGATCTTCAAGGTTTAGCAACGCTTTGTCGATCGACCGAGGTCGGTCCGTGGATACCCATCCACGGACCATTACAACACACCGAGTTTCCTCCGTGCCTCAGAAAGCACGTTAAGGCGTTGGTCCTGGCTGTCATTTGAAGGTATTTGTCATTCGTTACGGGTAGTCAGGAGCTTGAGATCTGACACCAGTCTTGCTAAGGGGTATGGTGTTACCCAGTTACTGGGTTGTGGAAGTCAGATAGGCAGTCGCTCCATGTAAAACACTGGTACTCAGCTGAATCCGGTTAGACTGGAAGCCGACCCCAACAGCAGTTGGGAAAAGGCTAGGCAGATGATGAAGTGTGGTGTTTCTTGTCCGTTCTTCTCCATAACAATCTACCTTTGCGGATGGACGGTAGAATCAATTATTATTATTTTTAATTTAAACTTTTGACATTCAAAAGTGCCGCTTAATAGCCTAATTGTAATAAAGAATTTGACTTTGACTTTTGGCTTCGAACCACAAGTAGGTACGAATATTAAATTGTAATATTACCGAGATATTCAGAGGTTAAAAAAAATAAGAGATCTCGTTAGGTTTTAACGAATTTATAGGTAATTCACCTATCATAGATGTGAAAGTTGGGATGTTTGGATGTATGGGTAGATCAAATCTTGGACTAGGATATAAGATACTTTTCTCCAGGAAGTATTATTTGGAATAATTTCCGACTCTAAGGGGCAACGCAAATAGAAGACGGCGAGACGAAGGTACGGTACAGACGGCTTCCTATTCCATTCTAATTTCAAACTTAATGCATGGAAATAAAGCGCAATTTGATCAGGCTTGGGCGCCGAAATGTCGCGTCATAACCACGTCCGAGCAACGACATATCGTGTGTCTTAAATTGCGCTTTATTTCCATGCATTAAGTTTGAAATTAGAATGGAATAGGAAGCCGTCTGTACCGTACCTTCGTCTCGCCGTCTTCTATTTGCGTTGCCCCTTATGAGGGCGAACCCTCCGATAGAAACTAGTTTCTTATAAAAACCATACAATATAGATCACTTTATTCCAGGTAGTGTTTTCAATTCAAATACCCTCGTTTCCATAAATAAAACTTTTTAACAAAAAACAAACCGACTTCCAAAAAAATTCTGCAAAACGATAAATAACTTTCTTTTAAGTTGTCTTTGAAGTCGGTGTCTTTGGTACCTATTGTTTTCCGTGTTTCGACACCGACTTCGGAAAAGAAAGTTATTTTTCGTTTTGCAGTGTTTTTTTTTGGAAGTCGGTTTGTTTTTTTTTGTCGGAGTTCTAGTGGCCATCTGCGGTCTTCTTCATCAGTTCCACTTCACCAAATGATACTTTCTGAGTGCAAATGATTGCATTGTTGATGAAAATACCAAAATCGCTATATGTGTGCCTATAATATTTGAGGAGTTCCCTCGATTTCTCCAAGATCCCATTGTCAGATCCAGATCTGGTGACTATGGGACCAACTGGGACGTATTCTCTTTAAAAAAAAAAAAAAACTAAATCGGTCCAGGCGTCTGAGTAACCGGGGAAAAAAACAAAAAAGCTCCTCCTTTTTTGAAGTCGGTTAAAAACATTTCTATTTAGTCAATCTAAATTTTATAAAGTGCCGTGCTGGCTTATATCCTTCAAATAATGCACTGGCCTTCAAAACTTAGTAATAGATAGTTCAACGTGGCTCAAACTATCATCTTTGCGCGCGCTATGACTGAGTAAGCGACTGTGACTGCCGCGTCACTGTCACACAAATGCATAATAAACACGCTATATAAGTATATATAATCTATATATATAAAAGAAAGTCGTGTTAGTTACTTCACTTATAACTCAAGAACGGCTGAATCGATTTAGCTGAAAATTGGCAGGGAGGTAGCTTAGAACCAGGAGAAGGACATAGGGTAGGGTAGGGTAGGGTAGGGTAGGGTAGGGTAGGGTAGGGTAGGGTAGGGTAGTGTAGGGTAGTGTAGGGTAGTGTAGTGTAGTGTAGGGTAGTGTAGGGTAGTGTAGGGTAGGGTAGTGTAGGGTAGCGTAGGGTAGTGTAGGGTAGCGTAGGGTAGTGTAGGGTCGGGTAGGTTAGGGTAGGGTAGGGTAGGGTAGTGTAGGGTAGGGTAGGGTAGAGTAGGGTAGGGTAGTGTAGGGTAGGGTAGGGTAGGGTAGGGTAGGGTAGGGTAGTGTAGGGTCGGGTAGGGTAGTGTAGGGTAGGGTAGGGTAGGGTAGTGTAGGGTAGGGTAGGGTAGTGTAGGGTCGGGTAGGGTAGGGTAGTGTAGGGTCGGGTAGGTAGGGTAGATAAATGTTTGGTCTTTTTATGGCAAAACAAAGTTTGCTGGGTCAGCTAGTATTATTATATAATCTAATATATAAAATTCTCGTGTCACAGTTTTCGTTGCCAAACTCCTCCGAAACGGCTTGACCGATTTTGATGAAATTTTATATGTATATTCAGTAGGTCTGAGAATAGGTCAACATCAATTTTTTTTTTTTTTTTTTTTTTAAATGGGTAGGGTAGGTAGGGTAGGGTAGGGTAGGTAGGGTAGGGTAGGGTAGGTAGGGTAGGGTACGTAGGGTAGGGTAGGGTAGGGTAGTGTAGGGTACGGTAGGGTAGGGTAGGTAAGGTACGGTAGGGTAGGGTAGGTAGGGTAGGGTACGTAGGGTAGGGTAGTGTAGGGTAGGGTAGGGTAGGGTAGGGTAGGGTAGATAAATGTTTGGTCTTTTTATGGCAAAACAAAGTTTGCCGGGTCAGCTAGTATAACATATAATATTTAGTATGTATAATATTACAAGCGCACGCACAGCGCACGCCCACCCAATTACGCCCGACTTAGGAAACGAACTAAGGACCAGAGGAATCAAGAGCTGAGTATATGCGTATTTGTAAATAAATGATCTCATATCATAATAATATCTATTGCTAACAAATCTACATATTTATATGTCCTGCTTAATCAGAAGATTCCAGTTCAATTTAAGAAGTGTGCATATCCTTCAAATAACTTGAAGGACATGGATACTTCATGACAATGTGCCTTCTAAAGAATACCTACAATAATACACCAGGACAAACACAATCAATAAAAAAACCGGTAGAAAAATAAAAAAAGGTATAGCTCTTTTTATGTAAAGAAGTTTAAGTACATAAATCACTTTTTGGATACTCAAACTGGTTTTTCGAACATCCCCAGAACATATACCTATAATAAATGTTATTTAGAAACTAGTGGGTATAACTTGTCATAACCAGGAAAAATCTCAACCCAACTCCTCCACCGAGCTTGCGAGCGTGCCGGAACACGGCCAGGACGCTTGGCGGTATGTCTTTGACCGGTACGTGGTCGCAAGACTTCGGCCGAGATATTGGACCTTCGCGGTGCCGATGATTCGAGCTTCTAGACTAGTTATTCGAGATTTTGATGCATCGAGGTAGTGGACTATTGCGCTCATAATTTATCGTTTTCAAGTACTATCGAATAAATGTTTTCGAGCAAGTGTTATTCGATTTCAAATAGGGAACCCCATCACAACAGTTGCGGGCCGCGATGTCGTATGGGGAGGCCGCGGTGGTAGAGGTGTGCCGGTATTGCGGTGCTCCCTATCTTCCGCGGCCTGGACGGGGTCGCCACCTTCTGATGGCGGACGCGATGAAGCTGTAGGGAAGGTCCCTATGCACAGCGGCCGAAAAGTGGTAGGTGGCGGGGCCACTAACCTGACCCATCACAGGGGAACCAAGGGTGCTATACACAGGGTCGTCAGGCGCAAATGTGCATGTTGGTCCCTGGGGTGGTTACGGCGTGGAATGTGTTCCCTCTGATGCGCCGGTGATGTGGTATACTTCCCAGAGACGGTTTACGGACGAGTGCTAACGCGTGCCCGTGTTCCCGCCATAAGCGGCGCAGGAAGACATCATTTTAGTGGGTTGGAGTCCCACATAACTGCGCTATCTCCCCGAGGTAGCGCAGTGTGCATGAACATAACTAACAGGAAAAAAAAAAAAAAATGGCTTTCACTTTGATCCAAGAAGGACACTGTCAACGTGCAGTAAGTTTAATGGGTAATGTCACCAAACGTCGTAGCTCAGGAAGATTTTGGGTTACTACAGCTCAAGAAGACCTGACGAAAACAGCGAATTTCCATCGCACAATCCATACAAACTGCATTACGCCGAGCTACAGGCACTCGTGAGAGTTACTCGTGTGAGATTCAACTATTCGGAATCGACTCCATGAAAACCAACAATATTAAAGAATACAATCACGCAAAATACACATCGTGCAATCGCACAAACTTAACTAAAAACTCGCTGGCAGAGAATTTCTGAAGAAAGTGTGCATTGTTTAATCGCGAGCTTGCCTTCTAGATTATGGGCATGCGTAATCAAAAGAGAAAACTTTGTAAACATGAAAACTTTGTTTTTTAAGGTTCCGTACCCAATTCTTAAGACTCCGCGGTCCGTCTGTCTGTCTGTCTATCTGTCACCAGGCTGTGTCTCATGAACCGTAATAGCTAGACAGTTGAAATTTTCACAGATGCTGTATTTCTGTTGCCGCTATAACAACAAATACTAAAAACAGAGTAAATAAATATTTAATTAGTGCTCCCATACAACAAACGTGATTTATTTGCCGTTTTTTGCGATAATAGTACGGAACCATTCGTGCGCGAGTCCGACTCGCACTTGGCCGGTTTTAAATTTAACATTTCACGCAAAACATTCCAATTTTTTTTAATTCTAATTGAAAATGAAACACATTTTGGATTTAGTTTTATCTAAAACTACCTAGTTTAATTAATTTCAGTCAGTTTCATTAGAAACATTTGGATAATATTGAATAAATTGATAAATTTCAAGCGATCCTTATATTCTTTTGAGTTGTATATTTATATGTATAACTAAGTAATCAAGAAAACTAGTTATCTAATCTGCACATCCTGGCTTATTGTTATGATTGGCAATACTAAACCGGTTCTACTGGATCGGAGCATCGTATCACGACCTAGAAGTTTTACCTTCTAAGATTTTTTATTCTAAGTATTTCATAGATAAAATATGTGAAATATGATATCGCTGCAGGAGTCCGATGGATGCGAGACGCACAGGACCGATCAGTGTGGTGACGCTTGGGTGAGACCTATGTCCAGCAATGGACGTCTTTTGGCTGAAATGATAATGAAATTGATGATGATGAGGCTGGGAATCTTTTGTCATGGTATTTTATATATAGCAGTACGGTTCAGACTGTAATACCCTTTCCTTTTTAAGTTCTTCCAGTCCATCTAAAGGTTGAAATTATGATTAATTACCTAATACTACATTACTTTTAGACACAAAAGCATGCCGTGCATTCGCAAATGTAGCTAGTTATGGAGAAGAACGCACAAGAAACTCCATACTTACTCTTTAAAAAAAAAGTTTTATACAATATTTACATAAGTACATACATTAATATATTCATATACGTGAGGACGATGTACCCAGCACTACTATACTACTTAAAGGTATGAGAGAATTACAAGCACTAACAGGTAAATTCCTTTACTTGATAAATAGGAACATGGTTCTCACGTACTTACAAATATTGCAAACATAGGTGTATTACCTAATTCAACAACAACAAAACTGAGTGCGAGTCAATTTTTTTAAACGCAAGCAAAGCGATATATACTAATATCTAGGGACTGGATTAAATGCATTTGCATATTTGAATATGAAAAAGCATATTTACCCCATTATCTCTCAAAGTCCTTGAAAACCGACCTCCGCCGCTTTAATACCGAAAGCATTAAAGATGCTATCGAGCGGAATAAGGGCTCCAAGGTCTTTGCAAGAGATCTGTCTATTGGGCAGAGCCAGCTCACAAAACTGAAGACCGATGATGGCAGGATTGTATCCGCCAAACCGGAGCTTTTGAGGGAGATCGAGAGTTTCTATGGGCAGTTGTACACGTCAACCAGTAAACCCGTTGCGAATCTAGCAAACGACCCAAGAGCTAGATTGACCCGACACTATACCGAAGATATCCCGGACGTCAGCCTGTACGAGATTAGGATGGCTCTGAAACAGCTCAAAAACAACAAGGCGCCGGGTGACGACGGAATCACGGCTGAACTCCTGAAGGCGGGTGGAAAACCGGTCCTTAAGGCCCTTCAGAAGCTGGTTGATTCCGTCATACTCGAGGGCAAAACGCCACAGGCATGGTGCAGGGGTGTGGTGGTCCTCTTCTTCAAAAAGGGTGACAATGCCCGGCTGAAGAACTATAGGCCTATCTCACTTCTTAGCCATGTCTACAAGTTGTTTTCAAGAGTCATCACGAATCGTCTCGCGCGCAGGTTTGACGATTTCCAGCCTCCCGAACAAGCCGGATTCCGAAAAGGCTTTAGCACCGTAGACCACATACATACGCTGCGGCAGGTTATACAGAAGACCGAAGAGTATAACCTGCCTCTCTGCTTAGCGTTTGTGGACTACGAGAAAGCCTTCGATTCGATCGAGACTTGGGCTGTACTGCAGTCTCTCCAACGGTGCCAGATCGACTACCGGTACATTGAGGTGTTGAAGTGTTTGTACAGAAACGCCACCATGTCAGTCCGTCTTCAGGATCAGACCTCGAAACCAATATTTCTCCAGCGTGGCGTGAGACAGGGAGATGTCATTTCTCCGAAACTGTTCACTGCTGCGCTGGAGGATGTATTCAAGGTTCTGGACTGGAGGGGCCTAGGCATCAATGTTAATGGCGAAAACATCACTCATCTTCGGTTTGCCGACGACATAGTGGTCATGGCTGAGACCATGGAGAGCCTCAATACAATGCTCGATGACCTCAGTAGAGCTTCCGGAAGAGTGGGTCTTAAAATGAACATGGACAAAACCAAGGTGATGTTGAATGCCCATGTTACACCCACTCCTATCAAGGTTGGAGACTCTACACTCGAAGTTGTGGAAGATTATGTCTACCTGGAACAAACGATCCAGTTGGGTAGGGCCAACTTCGAGAGAGAGATAAACCGTCGAATCCGACTCGGCTGGGCAGCGTTCGGGAAGTTGCGCGGTGTCTTCTCGTCCAACTTACCACAGTGTCTCAAGACAAAAGTATATGACCAGTGTGTGTTGCCAGTGATGACATATGGCTCTGAGACGTGGTCGCTTACAATGGGCCTTATCAGAAAGCTTACAGTCACTCAAAGGGCAATGGAGAGGGCTATGCTCGGAGTTTCCTTGCGTGATCGAATCAGAAATGTAGAGATCCGTAAGAGAACCAATGTTACCGACATAGCTCGAAGAATTGCCAAACTTAAGTGGCAGTGGGCAGGGCACATTGCTCGCAGAACGGATGGCCGATGGGGCAGAAAGGTTCTGGAGTGGCGACCGCGAACCGGAAGACGTTGCGTTGGGAGGCCTCCCACCAGGTGGACCGATGACCTCGTGAAGGTTGCGGGGATCCGCTGGTTGCGAGACGCACGGGACCGATCAATGTGGCGACGCTTGGGGGAGGCCTATGTCCAGCAGTGGACGTCTTTCGGCTGATATGATGACCCCATTATCACCCGAATCTCTTAAAAGTTAGAGTGAACAGGCTTCTTCTGGGTAAGCTCACTCCATCGTAGACTCTGTCTCTGTCACCTCTGACCTAGACTAGAGTCAAGAGCAAACCCATTAAACAGTAAAACAAAAATCTGCGGCTATTGCTTATTATATAATATCTAGTGACGATGCATATTTTCGCTATATTAATTATATTTTTCGGTAGGTTACCCTATTGATAAGTGTTATAATAAACTCTATAATCAAAATTTCGCAAATTTATACACTAACAATTTTCAATAATAAAATAGTTTGATTGGTTGAAGACGACATTTAGAAAACCTACCTAGCTAATTGTTTACGTTTACAAAATTTTTAAATATTTTTTCGTTTTAGTGCATTATTATCGTCCACAGAGTTGTTACATTTTCGTATTGATAATTTATGATTGAATAATTCGCTTCTTCCTCGTAGTCAAACTTTTTAGTCAAACTGGTTTGACCACGAGGAATTGTGTTTCCTCGTGGTCAAACTTCATTGACATTGCACTTTTTCAACACGCTGTATGCATGCAGTTTTTGTTAGTACAGTCATAGATAGATAAAAATAAATTAATGTCAAACGTCAATTGCGGCGAAGTTCACATAATAATTTTACTCGTTTTATTAATTATTTAAATTAATAATTCACTAATTGTACCTATGCTGATTCAACAAAACTTTTTTCCTTTTTTAAAACTTTAATGTTGCATATTTTACAAATTTTCGTGCATATTTTACCCAATTTTTGCTTTTTATGTTGCACATAATCAGTTCCTTACTAATATCTATACTTCTATACAATAATACTATTAGATGACGTCATAGAAATTGCTAATGCCATGCGAGTTGCGGATGGTGGAAATGGAAGGAGGTGCATAGCGTGTCCTCCATAGACTATTATTATATATGGTGTCCTCGCTCTCTTTTGCTGCTGGCACGTTGACCAAGACGGACGTGCTACCTGACAATTATCGTGGCTTGACGTATTGAATTTTACGTTGCAGTTCTTTTAATATTTTTGCAAATTGTAATTTCCAAGGATTAAAAGATTGTTTATTTTTATAATGTGTTTCGTTTCTGGTTCCTAATAATCATCAACATCATCATATCAGCCGAAAGACGTCCACTGCTGGACATAGGCCTCCCCCAAGCGTCGCCACATTGACCGGTCCCGTGCATCTCGTAACCAGCGGATCCCCGCAACCTTCACCAGGTCATCGGTACACCTGGTGAGAGGCCTTCCAACGCAACGTCTTCCGGTTCGCGGTCGCCATTCCAGAACCTTTCTGCCCCATCGGCCATCCGTTCTGCGAGCAATCTGCCCTGCCCACTGCTACTTAAGTTTGGCAATTCTTCGGGCTATGTCGGTAACCCTGGTTCTCTTGCGGATCTCTACGTTTCTGATTCGATCACGCAAGGAAACTCCGAGCATAGCCCTCTCCATTGCCCTTTGAGTGACTGTAAGCTTTCTGATAAGGTCCATTGTAAGCGACCACGTCTCAGAGCCATATGTCATCACTGGCAACACACACTGGTCATAGACTTTCGTCTTGAGACACTGCGGTAAGTTGGACGAGAAGATACCGCGCAACTTCCCAAACGCTGCCCAGCCGAGTCGGATTCGACGGTTGACCTCTTTCTCGAAGTTGGCCCTACCCAATTGGATCGTTTGTCCCAGGTACACATAGTCGCCCACAACTTCGAGTGTAGAGTCTCCAATCTTGATAGGAGTGAGTGTAACATGGGCATTCAACATCAACTTAGTTTTGTCCATGTTCATCCTAAGACCCACTCTTTCGGAAGATCTACTGAGATCATCGAGCATTGTTCTGAGGTCCTCCATGGTCTCAGCCATAACCACTATATCGTCGGCAAACCGAAGGTGAGTGATGTACTCGCCATTGACGTTGATGCCTAGCCCTCTCCAGTCCGGAACCTTGAAGACATCCTCCAGTGCAGCGGTAAAGAGCTTCGGAGATATTACGTCTCCCTGTCTCACACCTCGCTGCAGAAGGACGGGTTCCGAGGTCTGATCCTGAAGTCGAACTGACATTGTGGCGTTTTTGTATAAACACTTCAACACTTAGATGTACCGGTAGTCAATTTGTCACCGTTGGAGAGACTGCAGTACAGCCCAAGTCTCGATCGAATCGAAGGCTTTCTAATAATACTAAATTCTATATCTAAACTAATATTATAAAGAGGAAAGATTTGCATTTTTGTATGTAACGAATAAACTTAAAAACTACTGGACCGATTTCAAAAATTCTTTCACCGTTGGTAAGCTACACTATCCCCGGGTGACATAGGCTACTTTTTATCCCTGTATTCCCACGGGAATGGGAATTACGCGGGTGAAACCGCGAGGCGTCCGCTAGAACAATCACGCCAGAACGGATAAACGTATCTAGATTAAATTTGGCACAGATATAGAATACAGTCTGGAATAACACATATACTACTTCTCATCGCAGTATCATGTTCCCTTGATATAAGAAAACACTTTAAAAAAAGAAAAATCGTGTCGAATTCGTGTCGTGTGATCTAAATACTTGTATATTATTTTTCCTTTTAAGTTCAAAGCATCCGTTTGTAGTATACAGCCAGTCTGTGGCTATCGTTTGCAAGATGAAGCTGCTTTTATCCACTTTTGCGCTCTTTGCTTTTTTTACCGTAAGTTGACTTCTAATTTATTCTATCTTTTTTTTAATTTAATCTATCTTTTTTTTATAAAAAGCCCGTGTTTATGTTTTTCTCGAGTTTAAGAAAGAGGTTATACGAAAACCGTGGCATTGTATAATATTATGTAATAATAGTTTTCTATGCCGCGATATTAGGTACCTATATCCTATAGTATGATCGTATGATCGTGCGTGCGGGTCTTTAACGATATTTAGTGTTTTCAATAGAGCTATCATTAAAATAAAATACGAAGTAATCGTTGATGATAAATCATTTATTTGGCATACTTCAAAAGGTAAAACACAAAAGCACAATTAATAATTAGGCTCAGTTTGAAACTTTCCTGATTTATTGGATATTTTTACCGAAAAGAATTATGTAAAAATAAAACTAAGGGAGTTCGTTCCTACATTTTATCAAATGATTTTTTGAATATATTAAGTTTTGTATTCATATCTAAAGCCTGCATTAAATTTGAATGGTGATACGAAAATCGGGTTGAGTACCTGTTGGGTTGTTCATAAAGTTTTAATTAAGCATGGACCTTCTTAAAAGTTTTCTACTTAGTAGAGTTTTTGCTAACTCGGTCGACAAACTTGGAACAAATAAAACAAATTATGATAAAACAAAAACCCGACTGCTAATAAAATATTAACAGAAAAGAGAAAAGCAAGTCGATAGCAGTAATGACCTACTAGGTATAATTTATTAGATTCCGTGAAGTAATCTAGAATGTACCATACAAATTATATTGTTTTTGCCATATTTATTCAAGGACATACTGAAATATATATACGGTGACAAACGAAGTTTTGGTAGGTTTTCTATAATATTTGTTTGTCCCGCTGTACCTATGGTTTTAGTGAATAAAATGTAATGTATGTGATTGTTTCACATATTATTTTGCTATCAAAGTTACGCTTATCTTGAATTTGAGCCAATATAGTAAAATAAAAGTGTTACAATAATATTATACATATTTTGGAATGGTATATTTAATACTTTTAATTAAATTTGATACCCATATTGTTATGGTAAGGAAAAAATATATTTTATCAACACCTTTTGGGAAGGGGGGAAGGCTATTAACAAGTTATATAGCATATGTCACTTCCACAATTAAGATGAATTCAACGACACCTCATTTGTCATAATCCGTCAAGCCGTTTGGGCTGTGTAGCGTGCCAAAAAAATGGACATACGCACGCTCGAATAACATAATCCTCCTTCGGCAGTCAGGTAAAACAAATATTTATTTAAGTATTGGATATGATTGTCCGACAACCGGCATGACCTACATGTAAAAGAATATAACTGGAAAAATATATAGTCAGATTTATTTTGTTTGATTTTTTCAATGTCAAAATCTGATAAATAATACTGAATGCATTGAATATACTCGTATCTTTTATGTTGTTAAATACATAAACTTGGTTGTGTATTTAATAAATAAGTATGTATATACAATAATTGTAATTTTCGATTATATGTGAACGTGAGAATTAATTTTATATTGTTTAAGATAGTTTTGCCCTCGACGTCAAGTATTTCAATTCCTTCGAGAACATTCCAAGGTTTGTGGTTAGAAAATTGAATTCCAAGCTAGCTTTTGTACCTGCAAACAATAAGACATAAATATTTTAGTAGACAGAGCTTCATTCCTATATTTTTGAAGCATACAATCAAAACACAACTAATTTAAAAGGCGCAAAACAGCATAAAATAAATAAATGATTACCTGGACTAATATAAGTTATACTAATTAATATAATAGTACTAGTTAATATAATAGTATTTATTAATAAAATAGTACTATTTAATATTATAGTACTAATTAATATAATAGTTCTAGTTAATATAATAGTACTAGTTAGTATAATAGTACAAGTTAATATACTAGTACTGGTTAATATTAGTTAGTAAACGCAAACGCGTTTTGGACCCAACCAGGTCCCCACCCCACAGAAAACAAAAACAATAAAATCGAGTGGTTCCGGTTTAGTTATTTCCAATATAGTCTATTTAATAACACTGTTAGAAGAAACAAGTAAAATGATTTATTTATTTATTATGGCTTTCCAACGGATTGTTCACAGAAACAATGACAGAAATAAAAATCTCAATTTTAGTAACTACAGCGTAATTTCCACTTATAGGTGTGCACAGCACTTAAATCAATTAGAAAAAAAAACTATTAAAAGATACAAAATAAATAATTAGTCAATAATGATTAACAAGTAATAAATTAATAATAATAAATATACAAAACACATCACTAATCAGTAATAATCATTAATAATAAACATAAATCTTCATCAAAAAGATAAAGATAAAATGATCAAGAATACACCAATTATTATCATGCAGAAAAAAATAAATTGAATAAAAAACATGGGTTTATTTATAACTATAGCTTTTACCAGCGGTTTTGCACGCGTGCATGTCGGGAATTATTCCACGAGAACGTACTAAGGTTACACTAGTCGAAAATTCTTACATACAAACGTAGTCTGGCGATCACTCCATTGTTAGACGATGTACGTTCAAAGTAAAAAATTACATCAATTTGTCTCATCATTATCTAGCCCTGTATAGAAAGAAAAAAGTAAAAAAAAAATATGTTTAAAAATTAAGAGCAGTTCCATATTTTAACACTAATTTTAACTCACCTTTGGGCGCAAATAAATACCATAAGAAGTAGGAAAATTGCAAAACAGTCACCATACAGGGATAGATTAGTAGTTCAACAATGCAAATAATTTTATTTTGATCCGAAACATTCAGTGATTTTTCAGGATATCCATATTCCCAAAGGTCTGTTTATAAAATTTTGCGCGCTCGTTTTCGTCCTAAATCATCATCCATTTCGGAACAAATTTGCACAAGTGTGTATTCGTACGCGAACTAGCTTCTTATTGCTCCTCATAGCATCTATCTCTTTCGCACGTGTTGTCGAATGAAATAGCACGCATTTTAACCCCGAGCACAAAATAGTTCGTGCCGTCAAATAGGGAAACCAGCTTAAAAAAAAACTACCGGTTTTGTTATTGATTGTGTTCTGCGTCATGTATTATTGTAGGTATATTTTAGAAGGCACTTTGTAATGAACTCATGACTTGAAGGACATGCACCCGTTCTTAAATTGGAATGGAATCTTGAAATGAAACAATCCTAACTAAACTAGATTTAGACTAGGTTCTGCCCGGGACTTCGACCACGTGCATATCTGCAATAATCGCACGGGAACATACTATCGGGATAAAAAAAACTATAATCTATCTCTGTGCTAAATTTCATCCAAATCCGTTCAACTGTTCTGTCTTGATTGAGTAAATAAACATCTATACATCCAAACGGTTGCATTTACATATAATAATAGTAAGATTAATTTACACACAGTATAATGATTAGGGACATCACATCATGACAATAGATTATTTCTACCAGTACCCCGCGAAAAGGAAAAACAGAATTATAGAGAATAGTGTGTGAGAACAGGAAGAAAAGAAAAGTGAATGACATAAATAAGATATAAAAACATAGGTACACATATGGTGTAAAAGGAGGTTATGTAGAGGATGTGTCTGACACCTACGAAAAAAAAAGTACCATGGATTCGCACATGATTCTGGACATGATTCTGAAGATTTGGAGGGATGGCTGTTTGTTACACAAGCACGCCAGAACGGCTAAACAGATCTGCATAACATTTGGCACGGAGTTTGATTATAGTCTGAAATAGGAAAGGAAAGTTCGTCGTCTTTTTCCTATTTTTGAAAAAAATAATAATTAGATCCCTTTTTTCACAAAAAACAGCAGTGAGAATAAAACTCAAAAGCGCTACCTATTAGCTAATTTCCATAAGTTCACGATCGCGGTCAACGCCACCGGTTCTGAAGTACACGCGTTGCGCCGCTCGCACTTTCTCTAGAGGCGAGCCGAGAAAGGATAATAATAAAAATCGAATTGAGCTAGATAGGAATAACGATGAACTGATTTCAGTAAAAAAATGCACAATTGTTTTAAAAAATAGGAATAAACCAACGAAAAATTTCAACACCAGGGGTCCAGAATCCATGGTATTTCTTTTCGCATCGGTGTCAGACACATCCTGTATTTATTTGTATATATGTAAAGGTTTATAAAGGTCATATTTAAGAGGAGAGATAGTGCTGTTTTAATCGTGCGTTTATGTACGCACTAGCTTCTTTCAGCGGCTTCGCCGGCATAGAAAATGTTTTCTTATCCCAAGGAAACATTATACCGGGATATATATAGTAGCCTATATACTATTTCAGACTATAATCTAACTCCGTGCCAAATTTTATCCAGATCTGTTCAGCCGTTCTGGCGTGAATGACTAACAAACAGCCATCCATCCATCCCTCCAAATTTTCTCATTTATAATACTAGCTGCCGTCTGCGGCGCCACCCGCGTGGCATTTGTACTTCCCGCAATGTATTTATAAATTAGCCTATATGTTGTTCTGATGTGTTCTCGCAAAACTTCTTGGCCACCCTGAAGTTGGCTTTCCGAAGCGCATGGCACGACGTAGCGCTGTTTTTGTATGAGATTTACTACTGCGCAGCCATTGTAGCCAACTTTAGGGCGGCCAAGAAGTTTGGTGAGAACTATACACCTGAGCTATATTACTCTAAAGTTTCATCAAAATCCGTTAAGTAGTTTTTGCTTGGAAGAGTAACAAACATCCATCCATCCTCACAAATGATCGCGTTTATAATAATAGTAGATAGTAATATGACATTTAACTGCAGGTGATAACGGGACATCATGGCCATGGACATGAAGCGAAAAAAGTAAATATTCCCACCAAACAGCTCAACGATGGTAACCATATCCCAACACTCGGTTTGGGCACCTTTGGTTTTGTAAGTATTAAAATCTACCACAAAAACAAAAAAACACGCTTTAATAGAAAACCAAACTAAAAAACAGAAAATTATTTTTATTGAATAAAATTAAGTTAGTATTGGACAAAGACACGCAATGCTACATTTTTTTATTTGAAATTGGTTTGCTCTTGACTCTAGTCTAGGTCAGAGGTGACAGGTGTCAGTTTGTACTTGCACACTCATATGCAAGTTACAGGCATGTGCTGTATATTTTCGTCCTGATTGGTTCCACAGTGACTGGTATTGGTATTGTACCAGTCACTGTATATCGGTCTTGCAATGTATGCCTAAGGAGACATAATATGGAATCTACTGTATGCGAGACGCATGGGATCGGTCAGAGTGGCGATGCTTTGAGGAGACCTATGTTCAGTAGTCTTTCGGTTGTAGTGATGATGAATTGATGGCAGTCATAATATAAGGTGGGCTATGGACTTGTTTGCCAGCCACAGAACTCCACACTTGGATATATATCAAGGAGGCCGTTACCTAGCAATGAGATATTCTATTTTAGCCAAATTACTAAACTAAACACTTTTCCTCGAAGTGTTTGGCAGAGGTAACATTGTGCCAGTGTAAGTCCCTTGAGTAAACCCAGGCTGTTTACTAAATCTCTTAAAGATAAATCACAATAAGGCTTAAAACAACTTGGATACGATATCTGAAACATCATAATCATTTTTCTGTCGAAAGACGTCCACTATTGGACATAGGCCTCCCTCAAGTATCGCAACACCAATCAGTCTTTGGGCTTCCAGCGGATTTTGCAGCCATAACCAGCTGTGATCTGTAACATGGAAAAAGCTTTTTTCGTATTCTTCTCAGCAAACACTTTCATTTGATACCTATATAATGGCAGTGCACAAAAAATAACTAGTCCGCCATCTTGGGCCTCATATTTTAGATTTAGAATTACACATAGCAATTCATTCAAATCATTCCATTTGCATTGTCATCCAAACTAAACGTGTATGCAACATTTCATCTTAATCTGTAGAGGATAACTGCTATAAAATTCAGTTGCATGATTTGACCCGAACACACATACATACATACATGCATGCATACATACATTGTAAGTTAAATAAAAGCTTGTAAAAAAAGGAAAATAAAATGTTATTTTAGGAAAAAAACAGAAAACGGAGTTAAGAGTTAAAGAGTTTTTGCCGTAGGAACTGTATTTGTATTTGTATGTGTTCATTCAGAATGACATCCCAAAAATTCGGCAAGCTGTCAACTGGGCGATTGAGTCTGGGTACAGACACATTGACACAGCGGCTCTATATGGCAATGAGGCGGAGATTGGAAAAGGCATCAGCGATGCCCTGAAGAAAGGACTGATCAGGAGGGAGGATCTCTTTGTTACCACTAAGGTAAGAAAAACAACTTCCTTTTAGGCTCTAGACAAAGTCTCATTATATCAGCGGTAGTGATTGCTTATATGAGAAAACGTGTCACATGATATTTCGAAAACACTTGTTAATCCCATACATTTGCTTTCAATCCACCCGGAATGTCCTGGCAGGTCAATGAAACGGTGAAGAAGAAGATCGTTAGGAAACCGGCACGTCTGAGAACATAAACATCAAAATAATTACAAATTTAACATGATTTTGATTTCCTTTAATTGCCCATAAGCTTGCAAAAAAAGATGAACATCTTCGAATCATAATCGTTTCCGAATGATTTGCATGACGAGTTCCGCGCTCCTAAAATTTATTAAAACGTCTTTGTTTTCAGCTGTGGAACGACAAGCATGCCCGGGACCAGGTTGTGCCGGCTCTCAAGGAGTCACTCGCCAAGTTGGGGCTTCAATACGTCGATCTATACCTCGTACACTCCCCAGAATCTGAAGTAAGTGTTACCAATAACTGGGTTTCTTTGTAGACCTTAACAAAACTGTTTGGTCTATTATTGACAAAATAAAATTAGATGTGTCATATTCTCTTCACATATAGTCTTCTTAAAATCTTAAGATAAAGATAAACTCATAAACACACCTAACACAAGCACACAACACTCACTTAAACACACTCAACACAAGCATACAACACACATCACTCGCTCAACACTCACTCTGTTTGTTGTTAAACCTTATTCAGTTTTAAAGTGATATAATATTATGTTAAACGAAACTACTGTCGTTAAAAAATATTCTGTTAAGTAAACTGCGTCCTGTAATACAGGCTCGGCCTAGCTCAGGCGTAGTTGCTCATCTTTCATTCTTGTGCATGTTCTTAATAGCTTTAAAATAATTATAATGTTCAATTTGTACATTTTATATGGTGAAATAAAATAATATTTAATATTTTCGACTGTGTACGGGGAATTTCCCTACCGTCATCATTAGCTGAGCAATATAAGAGCAGGGAAACTCAAGAATATAGAATATGAACACCTTCATAGTCTTTGCCCCAATTACTTTGGTGTTGATTTCGAATCGAACTGGACACAGCTGCAGTCGACCAGTATTTTATATGGAGCGACTGCTTATCTGAGCTCCACAAACCAGGCTTCTTACCATATGTCATTATTTGCTAAGCTGTTTAAATACAGAGTAAGTCACGGTACCAGATAAATACTTGCTCTCCACATGATATAAAATCGCTTGACTTCACATTCTTCCAAAATATTGATTCGATATATGAGAGGATAATCCGTCCAGAAGAATTGCCAAACTTAAGTTGCAGTGGACAGGGCACATTGCTCGCAGAACGGATGGTTGATAGGTTTGAAGCGTTTTGGAGATTCGAGCGCGGAGCGGCAGACTCATAAAAAAGACAAAAGACAAAAGATATTTATTTCAACTGGGCCACCAAGCGGCACTTTTGAATGTCACAATTTAAATTTAAATGGAATACAAGTTGATTCTACCGTGCATTCGGAAAGTAGCTAGTTATGGAGAAGAATGCACAAGAAACTCCATACTTTTTAAATTTACATGGAATAAAAGTTGATTCTACCAGTTGGAAGTTACCATAGTTGGAAGGCCCCTCTAGGTGCAGTGATGACCTTGTCAAGGTTGCAGGAAGCCGATGTATGATAAACGCACAGGACTAGTCAATGTGGCTACGCTAGGGAGAGGCCTATGTCCAGCAGTGGACGTCTTTCAGCTGAAATGATGATGCTAATGATATATAAGTATGTATGGTTTGCCAGCATTTGTTTCTTTAACATCTCGTTTTAATTCTCGCACTTGTTTTTCAGGTAAACGGATCTCCCGCCAATATCGACTACTTAGAGACTTGGCAGGGTATGGAGGAGGCCAAGAAACTTGGTCTGGCCAAGTCCATTGGTGTGTCGAATTTTAATATAGAACAAATTGACAGGATCAAGTCGCACAGTAAAATGGTACCCGCCGTCAACCAGATTGAGGTAAGATAATCTATATATATAAAAATCAATTGCTGTTCGTTAGTCTCGCTAAAACTCGAGAACGGCTGGACCGATTTGAATAATTCTTTTTTTGTTATGTTCGACAGAATACAGGGAAGGTATAAAAGCAAAAAAAAAAAAAATGTTTGGTTGGATAGGGTAGGTAGGTAGAGTAGTGTAGTGTAGGTAGGTAGGTAGGTAGGGTAGGGTAGGGTAGGGTAGGGTAGGGTAGCGTAGGGTAGGGTAGGGTAGGGTAGGGTAGGGTAGTGTAGGGTAGGGTAGTGTAGGGTAGTGTTGGGTAGAGTAGTGTAGGATAGGGTAGTGTAGCGTAGGGTAGGGTAGTGTAGGGTAGGGTAGGGTAGTGTAGGGTCGGGTAGGGTAGGGTAGGGTAGGTAGGTAGATAGGGTAGGTAGGTAGAGTAGTGTAGGTAGGTAGGTAGGGTAGGTTAGGGTAGGGTAGGGTAGGGTAGGGTAGGGTAGGGTAGGGTAGGGTAGGGTAGGGTATGGTAGTGTAGGGTAGAGTATTGTAGGGTAGAGTATTGTAGGGTAGAGTATTGTAGGGTAGAGTATTGTAGGGTAGTGTAGGGTCGGGTAGGTTAGGGTAGGGTAGGGTAGGATAGGGTAGGGTAGGGTAGGGTAGGGTAAGGTAGGTAGAGTAGTGTAGTGTAGTGTAGGTAGGTAGGTAGGGTAGGGTAGGGTAGGGTAGGGTAGGGTAGGTAGGTAGAGTAGTGTAGTGTAGGTAGGTAGGTAGGGTAGGGTAGCGTAGGGTAGGGTAGGGTAGGGTAGTGTAGGGTAGGGTAGTGTAGGGTAGTGTTGGATAGAGTAGTGTAGGATAGGGTAGTGTAGGGTAGGGTAGGGTAGTGTAGGGTAGGGTAGGGTAGTGTAGGGTCGGGTAGGGTAGGGTAGATAAATGTGTGGTGTTTTTATGGCAAAACAAAGTTTGCCGGGTCAGCTAGTGTTATATATTTTTTTTTTACAATTTTTTTTCCCATTTTTGGGCAAAAGTTCTCTTCCATAGCCTTCCACTCTTCCCAGTGTGTTGCGTTTTCCGACCAATCCCTCCTAAATGCCTCCTTAAGTCATCGTAAGCCTTGCCTAGGCCTACCTAGGCCTCCTTCGGGAACGACTCCAGAACTCTGGCTCCTAATGCGTAAAGACTCTAGCGCATCTGTCCTGAAGCCTTCTGCGGAAGACCGCCTAATCCTATTTTCTTACTAGCGTCGTGATTTCACTGAAAAAAATCATGGTATTCATTTTAATTTTGCGGGTCCCTTATTCTTTTTCGATGATTAATTGCTAAGTTACTCCTTATTATATCAGCTAAATGTCAGTTTAAGTCCTGTCAAAATCGGTCCAGCCGTTTCGGAGATGAGCCGGAACAAACAGACAGATAAAAAAAACAAAATGGTTTTTCACTTTCATAATAATATGAATTTAGTAAAAAGCTGTTATTTTGACATTACAAACAGACACTTCATTATTTTGTATAGTTCGTTGTATAGATTTTCCTCATACAATAATTTATGATTACAATAATCCGGGTTTTTCCAAAACTACTTGAGTTTGTTTTAACGAGATTTTTATCAAGTCATAATAGTTTCTAAATCACATTTATTATAATTTCGGGGATGTTCGAAAAACCAGTTTGAGTGTCTAAAAGTAAATTAGGTAATTAAACTTCTTTGCATTAAAATAGCTATATCTTTTTTAATTATTCTACCGGTTATGATAAAGATTTTTACTATCATAGGCTCGCGCTTGACTACTATCTTATATGTTGGTAAGAGATGATGTGGTCGATTGAATTAAGATTTATTTTTTTAGATTGTTTTTCCTGGTGTATTTTTGTAGGTATTCTTTAGAAGGCACTTTGTCATGAACTCATGACTTGAAGGACATGCACCCGTTCTTAAATTGGACTGTAATCTTCCAATGGAATAATCATAATATTATCAATGTGGAATTGACTTTGTATGTTACCACAAACTCGATTTTGATGAACTTTGGTACAGAGATAATTCCGTAGAAACTTGTATTCAGCACTTGATTTCTTTGGTCCTGGATTTGATTTCTAAGATGTACAATGCGTTATTGGTTTTCAGGAATATCTCACGAAAACTACACAAAAAGAAAGAAAGAAAATATATTTATTAGTGACCCGCACAGGAGACACGACAGATAAATTAAAAAAAAAGCAAAAAAAAACCCATGCGAGACCAAAAAGGCTGAGGACTTTTTGGTCTCGCACGGGGTTTTAGGCCTCAACAGTGCAGCGATTATTAAGTCAGACATCTTCCTGCTCTTGTCCCATGTTATTTGGGGTCTGCACAACTTCTTTTCTTTTCTATTCCGTGCTATCTACCACTCAGTTCGTTGGATATCATCGAGACTGAAATTGGGATACCTAGAGGATACAATTTCAAGCCAATAAAGTTATCAAAAGTTCTGGTAACCGCGTATGACATAGTGTTGGAAGTCCTCCCACTAGGTGGAGCGATGATGGTCAAGGCTGCGGAAATCTGGTGGATGCTAAACGCTCAGGACCGATCAGTCTGGCAACGTTTTGGGGAGGCTTATGTCCAGCAGTGGATATCTTTCGGTTGAAACGATGTTGATGATGAAACTTATCAATACATTCTTCAGGTCCACCCATCAAACACTCAAGAGCAGGCGATCAAGGACTGCTTCGACCGCAACATTGCTGTCATGGCGTATAGTCCCTTCGGTTTCTTCGTCAAACGAGGCGCGGGGCCCAGCATGGACGACCCTAAGATCGCGGATATCGCCAAGAAGTACAATAAGAGCGTCAATCAAATCTTGCTGCGGTATTTGGTAAGTGTTTATAGCGACATCTATGTACGAGCTAATGACTAATGACTTGACGTCACACAAATCCTGCATCGCGAATGCTATTTTTTCGTGATTTGTACATATACTTACAAAAGTCCGGCAGCAATCGTTTTGGGCGCGCGATTGACTGCTTCGCTGCGTGTCGCGGGTTCGATTCCCGCACGGAACAAATATTTGTATGTTCTACAGATAGTTGTTCTGGCTCTGGGTGTTGTGTATGTGAGTTTATATGTTTGTAAACGCACCCACGATACAGGAAGAAATTCCTAGAGTGGGGCAACGTTTTATTTAAAAATCGTCGGTCAGTTGCCCGTACTAGACACAACGCCCGTCTGGCCGGCTGATTCTCCCTTTTCAATGGAGGTTTGCGGGGCTGGTTTTTTTTTTTTGGGTGTCTGGCAGGTCAATCTAAGTGATTGGCTTCTGCCTAAACTATAGCCCCCAACAAGGCCACGGGGCTGTCTACGTTTTACCACATAAGTACCTCCAAATGATACTCACCTTTTATGCACTTAAAGGTTCTTAATGGTTATTCAATATGTGAAAGTTTTGAGTGCTGATTTGTAAGAATTGAGATGATAAAAAAAATCCATCGTTGTACATACATACATACATAAACGCATGCCTTTTCCCATGGGGGTAGGCAGAAACTACAGAACGCCACCTGCTACGATCCTTACATACTTCTTTTGATTCACACACATTCATACATCTAGTCATACACACACGCCGGTTATGGGTACTGCGCACTTGGCCTTTCTGAAGAACATCACCTATAAGGTCTATGTATGTCTTCCTAGGGCGTCCCCTCCCGGCGTTTCCATTCACGTCTGCCTTGTAAATACCTTTCGTTAGTCGCCTTTCATTCATCCTCTCAACATGGCCAAACCATCTTAACATACTCTTTTCAATTTTAGTCACTACATCTTCTTTTAAACCACAACGTTGTCTTATTACCTCATTCCTCAATCTATCAGTTAAAGTTACACCACACATACTCGTTGTATTGATTGCGCAAAACATTATGGGGATACAGAAATAACGTAGAGATATTTACAGATGAAGAAAATAATAATCTTAGAGGATACCTTCTTTTAAGCAGAGTTCTGGCAGGTGACCGAAAGTTTTTGTAGCCCAAACCTTTATTTCGAAACTATTTTCATCAAGACATTGATTGATATTTAAATTTTTAGTTCCACCAACGGATATGACCTTGTTTAAAAATTTAGAGGTGTCCTCCACAATATTACAACAGAAGGTAAGCTAAAAATCTCATCAAATAAACCGCATTCCTTGTGTCTTTCAGCTCGACAGAGACCTTATCCCGATCCCCAAGTCAACGAACCAGGAACGTATGAAGGAGAACATTGATGTCTTTGACTTTCACCTGACTCCAGAGGAGGTAGCCATCATCAGCAGTTTCAATACTAACACAAGCGTCTTCAGTTAAAGAGTAGAGTATTCAAGAATGTCAGACAGCTGGTGACCTAGGCTGGTGACCTACCTGTCTTATATTATAAGTGAACATGGGCCATGACGGTAGAATTTAATCAGTTATTTACTTTAATGTGAAATAAATGTTTAAGTAATTAGTGGCAAGGTTTTTTATTTATTTACTTTTTATAACATAATTAGCTTTTACCATCGGCTATAATGCGATGCACTATAAAAAACCCTGATTATCTTCCCAAGTAGGAGAACAGCAGCCTAATTGAGTAAGTAAATTCGGCAACGGAAACAATCTGTTTCTTACCCAAAAACACACACATACACAATAAAGTTGAATAAAGATTCAACTTTTTTGTGTATATGTGTGTTTTTGAGAAACAAACAGATTGTTTCGTTTGCCGAATTTACTTACACAATTAGGCTGCCGGGCACTTATAAGCGAGAATATTGATGTCATTGACTTCCTCCTGACTCCAAAGGAGGCAGCCATCATCAGCAGTTTCAACACTAACACAAGCATCTTCAGTTAAATAGTAGAGAATTCAAGAATCTCAGACAGCTGTTGACCCAGGTTGGTGACCTACCTGTCTTATATCATAAGTGGACACGGGCCATGACGGTAGAATTTAATCAGTTATTTACTTTAATGTGAAATAAATGTTAAAGTAATTATTAGTGGAAAGGTTTATTTATTTATTTATTTTTTATAACATAATTAGCTTTTACCATCGGCTATAATGCGATGCACTATAAAAAAAACCCTGATTCTCTTTCTAAGTAGGAGAACCGGGCACTTATAAAGGAGAATATTGATGTCATTGACTTCCACCTGACTCCAAAAGAGGCAGCCATCATCAGCAGTTTCAACACTAACACAAGCGCCTTCAGTTAAATAGTAGAGAATTCAAGAATGTCAGACAGCTGGTGACCTACCTGTCTTATATTATAAGTAGACACGGGCCATAACGGTAGAATGTATTAAGTTATTTACTTTAATGTGAAATATTTTTTTAAGTAATTAGTTGTTACGTTTTTTTATTTATTTAATTTTTATAACATAACTAGCTTCTACCATGGGCTATAATGCAATGCACTATAAAAAATACTGATTCCCTTCCCAAGTAGTAGAACCGGGCACTTATAAAGGAGAATATTGATGTCATTGACTTCTATCTAACTCCAAAGGAGGTAGCCATTATTAGCAGTTTTAACAGTAATAAAAGCGTCTTCAGTTAAAGAGTAGAGTATTCAAGAATGTCAGACAGCTGGTGTCCAAGTTATTTACTTTAATGAGAAATAAATGTTTAAGTAATTAGTTGTTACGTTTTTTTATTTATTTACTTTTTTAACATAATTAGCTTCTAGCATCCGCTTTGGGTGCAAGTAAAAAAATAACACTGCAATTCAGTTTAAAAATCCTGATGCCCTTTCCAAGTAGGAGAACCGGGAACATATAAAGGCGAACATTGATGACTTTGACTTCAACCTGACTCCAGAGGATGTAGCCATCTATCAGCAGTTACAAAACTAACACAAGCATATCCAGCTAAAGAGTGGAATATTCAAGTATGCCAGACAGCTGGTGACCTAGGCTGGTGACCTAGCTGTCTTATAAGTGAATACGGGCCGTAACGGCCGAATTTCATCAGTTGTTTAGTTTAATGTGAAATAAATAATAAGTATTGTTTTTTTTGTTAAATTGAGGTCATATCTCCCTTCGCTAGTCGTTTTACCTCATAATTTTGAATTACACATAGTTTTTTAAATAATAATAATAATAATTGTAGCAGCTCTAAAAGCAGGGAAAAAATAAAAGAAAAAATAATAAAAATATTGGGAAATTATATTTAAAATACCACAGTTAATTGCAATTTAATTGCTAGCTTCTTTCAATATTTATTTTATTCTTAAAACACGCATTTAATATAATAAAAACGATCCATATTGCCTCCTTGGTTATAGAATCCATTTAAATTCATCCACAGGTTGTTTTATTTTTGTATATTAATAATCCCCTACCTAGCAAAGCAAACTGAAGATTATTTATAAAATATAAATCTTTAAGAATAGAATTACGATTGCGACTAAATAAAATCTATTTTAGAGTCTAACATAGAAATCCTATTCTAAACTTATACTACCCTCAGATTAACATGGTCCAAAGTATTGTGTGAACATAGCCATTTTGTTTTGATACATTATCAGCTGATTTCGTTACCTTTATTGCATAAATTGCTTATATAAAAGCTTACCTGTATTTTTTTATTAAAACTTTATAATATGCTGCTGCGGTTTGCACTCATCCAGTCGGTACCCGCTATAGCTGAAAACCAGCGCTGTGGCTCTGTTTCGCACGTGAGGCCCAGCATAAAGCTGAGCGATTGCCGTTTTGCGCTGTTGTGACGCACACTTTCCCGATTTTTGTTTTGCATTGCGTCGAACATTGCATCAAAACAATTTATATTTCTTTTATTTTTTATATGCAGTTAATCTAATAATTTTGAGTCAAAGTAGACCATTCACATAATCGTTCTTTGCTGACTGAAACAATACGCACTATCGTATCAAAACAAAAAAAAAACACCCTGTACACAAATCCTTTCCACAGAAAAATCTGACACTTATTCCAATCCTACAAAACGACGTCAACTTGACATCCAACATTACACACTAAAACGTCAGTTTGACAACCTAACGTCACTGTCACAGTATTACGTCAATTTGACAGTTGAGCAAAAATAGTGACGTTACGTTGTCGAGCTGTGGTTATCGATAACATCAGTCGATAGAGAGCTGTCTGAAGGAGCCGTCGATGCCGAATAGCTCGTCGTAGTTGGTCGGTCTGCCCGGTCGGAGAGACTCGTTGGCTATGATGCTGTCTTGGCGCTTGAACCACTCGCGGTACTCTTGGAGTTTAAGTTTCCATTGTTCTGTTGAGAGAAAATGTGTAAGTAATGAAATTATTCAGGACTAGCGGACGCCTCACGGTTTCACCCGCGCAGTTCCCGTTCCCGTGGGAATACAGGGATAAAAAGTAGCCTATGTAACCCGGGGATAGTGTAGCTTCCCAACAGTGAAATAATTTTTGAAATCGGTCCAGTAGTTTTTAGGGTTCCGTACCCAAAGGGTAAAAACGGGACCCTATTAAGAAGACTCCGCGGTCCATCTGTCTGTCTGTCACCAGGCTTTATCTCAAGCCGCTATAACAACAAAAACTAAAAACAGAATAAAATAAATATTTAAGTGGGGCTCCCATACAAGAAACGTGTTTTAATTGTTGTTTTTTGCGATTATGGTACGAAACCCTTCGTGCGCGAGTCCGACTCGCAATTTACCGGTTTTTAAGTTTATTCGTTACATACAAAAATACAAATCTTTACTCTTAATCATATTAGTATAGATTGGGGTTTTTGATTATCAGGGGCCACTGAGTCAATTTGTCGACATGTTCTGGGATATATATTATTATATATATTTAGCAAACATTGTACCGATATAGTCGGGAGGATCTCGTGGCTAAATAATAACAGCCGCACGGATCGATCTTCAAGGTTAAGCAACGCTTGACGAGGTCGGTTCGTGGATGGGTGACCATTTCAACATAGCGAGTTTCCTCCGTGCCTCGGAAAGCACGTTAAGCCGTTGGTCCCGGCTGTCATTTGAAGATCTTTGACAGTCGTTTCGAGTATTCAGAAGCTTGAGATCTGACACCAGTCTTACCAAGAGGTATCGTGTTGCCCAGTTACTGGGTTGTGGAGGTCAGATAGGCAGTCGCTCCATGTAAAACACTGGTACTCAGCTGAATCCGTGGAGACTGGAAGCCGACCCCAACAATAATTGGGAAAAGGGCTAGGCAGATGATGATGTAACGAAATAGTCGTGATGGCCAATGGCTGAATAGCCAAGAGCTTCGACCAACACCTTAAGAGGCTCTCGTTAGACAGCTGGGGCTGGATTGATTCAGGAAGTGGTACTTCGAGCCAACCAGACTCGTATCGTGAGGACATTCTTCTTTATAGATCGCTTGCCCTCAGTAGCTAGGGGAACATAGACTGGTACTTTCAGACGGAAAATGCGCGCTATTACAGCCGAACTCCTGAAGGCGGGTGGAAAACCAATACTTAAGGCCCTTCAGAAGCTCTTTGGTGCCGTCATACTCGAGGGGAAAACGCCACAGGCATGGTGCAGGGGTGTGGTGGTACTCTTTTTCAAGAAGGGTGACAATGCCCTGTTGAAGAACTATAGGCCCATCTCACTTCTTAGCCATGTCTACAAGCTGTTTTCAAGAGTCATCACGAATCGTCTCGCGCGCAGGTTTGACGATTTCCAGCCTCCCGAACAAGCCGGATCCCGAAAAGGCTTTAGCACCGTAGACCACATACATACGCTGCGGCAGGTTATACAGAAGACCGAAGAGTATAACCTGCCTCTCTGTTTAGCGTTTGTGGACTACGAGAAAGCCTTCGATTCAATCGAGACTTGGGCTGTACTGCAGTCTCTCCAACGGTGCCAAATCGACTACCGGTACATCGAGGTGTTGAAGTGTTTGTACAAAAACGCCACCATGTCAGTCCGTTTTCAGGATCAGGCCTCGGAACCTATCTTTCTGCAGCGAGGTGTCAGACAGGGAGACGTCATATCTCCGAAACTGTTCACCGCTGCACTGGAGGATGTCTTCAAGGTTCTGGACTGGAGAGGGCTAGGCATCAACGTCAATGGCGAGTACATCACTCACCTTCGGTTTGCCGACGATATAGTTTAAGTGGCAGTGGGCAGGGCACATTGCTCGCAGAACGGATGGCCGATGGGGCAGAAAAGTTCTGGAGTGGCGACCGCGAACCGGAAGACGATGCGTTGGAAGGCCTCCCACCAGGTGGACCGATGACCTGGTGAAGGTTGCGGGGATTCGCTGGATGCGGGACGCACGGGACCGGTCAGTGTGGCGACGCTTGGGGGAGGCCTATGTCCAGCAGTGGACGTCTTTCGGCTGATATGATGATGATGATATGATATTCATACAAATAAATACAAGTGTGCCTGGCACCGACACGAAAAAAAATACCATGGATTTGGTACACGATTCTGAACCTCCCAGTGTTGGATTTTTCCGTCGGCTTTTTCCTATTTTTGAAAAAAAATCATTGAGCCCCTTTTTTCACAAAGAACAGCAGTGAAAATAAAACTCAAAAGCGCTACCTATCAGCTAATTTCCATAAGTTCACGATCGCGGTCAACGCCACCGGTTCTGAAGTACACGCACCGCGCCGCCCGCACTTTCTCTCGATGCGAGCCGATAAAGGAGAATAATTTAAAATCTAATTAAGGAATAACGATTCGATACGATTCGTGGTAGGCATAAAGATTTTGAACTGATTTCAGTAAAACATTTTTTATTTTATTTTTTTAATTAGGAATAATCCGACCAACGAAAATTTCCAACACCAGGGGTTCCAGGACACCGCCATGGGATCTGGAGGCAAAAGTCCTCGCACACTTTTGGGAATGGCGCGAGGAGGCGAAACGCCGGGGCGAAACTCCGTGGCCGCGACAAATCGCGGCTCGGCGGACAGAGCTCCGGCAAGAACTCATGGCGACATGGAGAGAACGACTGTCGCAACCCAGTGCTGGGCACGCCACAATTGCGGGGATAAGGCCCCTCTTTGAGGAGTGGCTTGAGAGGCGCCACGGCGTCCTCACCTTCCGCCTGACGCAAGTCCTCACCGGACACGGCTGTTTCGGGAGGTTCCTGTTCAGGATTAGGCGGGAGAAAACGCCCGGGTGTCACCATTGTATGGATCGCCTGGAGGACACGGTGGAGCATACGGTGGAGCTCTGCCCCACTTGGGCTGGGCACCGCCGTGTCCTCGTCGAGGCGATCGGCGGTGGCAACCTCTCGCGTCCAGCCCTGGTTCAGGCCATGTTACGGAGCGAGAGGGTATGGGAACCTGTCTCCTCGTTCTGCGAAGCAGTAATGAGCAGACGCAACGGAGACGCCCTCACGCCGCTAGCCACCGCAGGAGACGCCCTGGGCGTCGGGAGTCGCAAGCCGGTTCTCGGCCACCGTAGGCGCGGGCTTGCGGGCGGCGAGTAATGGGTAGCTTGCCGTCCGGTAAGGACCAGGCCCGTGTCGATGGCGCGTTGTGTTCCACGCGCGCCTCAAAGAGATGTCAGCAGAACTGACGGGGTCCGTGAGGGCCGATGCCTGTCTGGGTCGCGGATAAATTTGAAAAAGAGTTACCGCGGCCCTGGCGCAAGCAACTGAAGGAACACGGGTGGGTTGTAGTCAGTAAAAGTCTGACACGCCCTCCCGCTTCACCCAGAGCGGGAGAAGTCATTGGATGATTTCCCAGCCCAAAAAAAAAAAGAAAAAAAAGGGGTTCCAGGATCAAGTACTGAATCCTTGGTATATTTAAGCAACGCGACAGGAACTCGTGGCTAAATAATAACAGCCGCACGGCTCGATCTTCAAGGTTAAGCAACGCTTGCCGAGGTCGGTCCGTGGATGGGTGACCATTTCAACATACCGAGTTTCCTCCGTACCTCGGAAAGCACGTTAAGCTGTTGGTCCCGGCTGTCATTTGAAGATCTTTGACAGTCGTTACGGGTAGTCAGAAGCTTGAGGTCTGAAACCAGTCTTGCCTCTTGGCAAGACTGGTTTCAGACTGGAATCAACAAGCCGGGGCATGGTGTTACCCAGTTACTGGGTTGGGGAGGTCAGATAGGCAGTCGCTCCATGTAAAACACTGGTACTAAGCTGAATCCGGTAAGACTGGAAGCCGACCCCAACAACAATTGGGAAAAGGCTAGGCTGAGATGATGATAGATACTTAAATATATCTAATATATAAAATTCTCGTGTCACAGTTTTCGTTGCCAAACTCCTCCGAAACGGCTTGACCGATTTTGATGAAATTTTATATGTATATTCAGTAGGTCTGAGAATAGGTCAACATCTATTTTTTTTTTTTTTAATGGGTAGGGTAGGTAGGTAGGGTAGGGTAGGGTAGGGTACGTAGGGTAGGGTAGGGTAGTGTAGGGTAGGGTAGGGTAGGGTAGGGTAGGGTAGGTAGGGTAGGGTACGTAGGGTAGGGTAGGGTAGTGTAGGGTAGGGTAGGGTAGGGTAGGGTAGGGTAGATAAATGTTTGGTCTTTTTATGGCAAAACAAAGTTTGCCGGGTCAGCTAGTAATATAATAATATATGTTCATAAAGGTCATATTTAAAAGGCAAGATATTGCTCTTTTAATCGTGCGTTTATGTAATTACTAGCTTCTACCAGCAGTAAAGAAAACATTATACCAGGCTAAAAATACTAGCCTATGTGCTATTTTAGACGATAATCTAACGCCGTGCCAAATTTTATCCAGATCTGTTCAGCCGTTCTGGCGTGAATGACTAACAAAGAGCCATCCATCCATCCCTCCAAATTTTCTCATTTATAATACTAGCTGCCGTCTGCGGCGCCACCCGCGTGGCATTTGTACTTACCGCAATGTATTTATAAATAAGCCTATATGTTGTTCTGATGTGTTCTCGCAAAACTTCTTGGACACCCTGAAGTTGGCTTTCCGAAGCGCATGGCACGGCTCAGTGCTGTTTTTGTATGAGATTTACTACTGCGCAGCCATTGTAGCCAACTTCAGGGTGGCCATGAAGTTTGGTGAGAACTATATACCTGAGCTATATTACTGCAAAGTTTCATCAAAATCCGTTCAGTAGTTTTTGCGTGGAAGAGTAACAAACAACCATCTATCGATCCTCACGTACTTTCGCGTTTATGATAGTGGTAGATTAGTAGGAAGTAGGATTCTAAAGATATTAATATGTCATCTAACTGCAGGTGATAACGGGACATCATGGCCATGGACATGAAGCGAAAAAAGTAAATATTCCCACCAAACAGCTCAACGATGGTAACCATATCCCAACACTCGGTTTGGGCACCTTTGGTTTTGTAAGTATTAAAATCTACCACAAAAAAAACAAAAAAACACGCTTTAATAGAAAACCAAACTAAAAAGCAGAAAATAATTTTCAGTAAATTTAAATTAGAATAGCATGATTAACAATAATCAATATTTTATTGTAAAAAATCGTAGGGTGCTTTATTAGATATTTTTGTTAATTACACTATTCTTAATTTAAATCTATTGAAAATAATATTGTGCTTTTTAGTTTGGTTTTTTATTAAAGCGTGTTTTTTTTAGTTTTTTTAAACTATTATTTATTTTTTAGTTCAATCGCTAATCCTGAAGATCCTGGTAAGGTTATTGGGACAAACTATTTAATTTAATGCATTGTCATCAGTCTTTTATAAGTGTGCAAAATTTCAATTAATCCGATGTTTTGAAGAGGGTAAAAATCACGTTCAAAGATTCCGTTGCATAGATTCTAAGATACATATATACCAATCTAATAAAAGCGTGTTAACAGTCCAGTGCAATTAGTCATTATAAATGAAAATCACGGAACCCCTACTCTGTTTTCTATACCTGCAATTCCTACTTTTCAAGGAAGTTTGCTGTCACTTCATATTATATTTTGTATAGAAACTGAGTTATTCTCGAAAAGATAACCAGAAGTAGCAGCATCATGATAATAGGAAAACTTAAAAAAAATTGCGACAGGTTTGAAAGGGTAAACTTTTTACTTTTTGGTATAAGAAATTCAAAAAATTCGGCAACATCCAAAACCATTCAGCTGGGTTTTGAGGTATAAACCTATTTGCACTGGACTCAATGTCATGCATGAGCCGTTTCAGATTTGTTTTTAAAAGCGACAATACACATACCTGTAACTTGATTCAAAGTATTCAAGTAGCTTGCATGCTAGTAACATCCACCAATAAGAATTTAGTATGGGACAAAGACACGCAATACTACATTTTTTTTATTTGAAATTGGTTTGCTTTTGACTCTAGTCTAGGTCAGAGGTGACAGGTGACAGTTTGTACTTGCACACTCATATGCAAGTTACAGGCATGTGCTGTATATTTTCGTCCTGATTGGTTATCAGACGGCTCTACAGTGACTGGTATTGGTATTGTACCAGTCTTTGTATATCGGTCTCGAACTGTATGCCTAAGGAGACTTAATATGGAGTCTACTGTGTGCGAGACGCATGGGATCGGTCAAAGTGCCGATGCTTTGGGGAGACCTATGTTCAGTAGTCTTTCGGTTGTAGTGATGATGATGATGAATTGATGGCAGTCATAATATAAGGTGGGCCATGGACTTGTTTGCCAGCCACAGAACTCCACACCTGGATATATATCGGGGAGGCCGTTACCTAGCAATGAGATATTCTATTTTAGCCAAATTACTAAACTAAACACTTTTCCTCGAAGTGTTTGGCAGAGGTAACATTGTGCCAGTGTAAGTCCCTTGAGTAAACCCGGGCTGTTTACTAAATCTCTTAAAGATAAATCACAATAAGGCTTAAACCTGTCGAAAGACGTCCACTATTGGACATAGGCCTCCTCAAGTATCGCAACACCAATCAGTCTTTGGGCTTCCAGCGGATTTTGCAGCCATAACCAGCTGTGATCTGTAACATGGAAAAAGCTTTTTTCGTATTCTTCTCAGCAAACACTTTAATTTGATACCTATATAATGGCAGTGCACAAAAAATAACTAGTCCGCCATCTTGGGCCTCATATTTTAGATTTAGAATTACACATAGCAATTCATTCAAATCATTCAATTTGCATTGTCATCCAAACTAAACGTGTATGCAACATTTCATCTTAATCTGTAGAGGATAACTGCTATAAAATTCAGTTGCATGATTTGACCCGAACACACTTACATGCATACATACAAGCATACATACATACATTGTAAGTTAAATAAAAGCTTGTAAAAAAAGGAAAATAAAATGTTATTTTAGGAAAAAACAGAAAAAGGAGTTAGAGTAAAGGAGTTTTTGCCTGCCGTAGGAACTGTATTTGTATTTGTATGTGTTCATTCAGAATGACATCCCAAAAATTCGGCAAGCTATCAACTGGGCGATTGAGTCTGGGTACAGACACATTGACACAGCGGCTCTATACGGCAATGAGGCGGAGATTGGAAAAGGCATCAGCGATGCCCTGAAGAAAGGACTGATCAGGAGAGAGGATCTCTTTGTTACCACTAAGGTAAGAAAAACAACTTCTTTTTAGGCTCTAGACAAAGTCTCATTATATCAGCGGTAGTGATTGCCTAAATGAGAAAACGTGTCACATGATATTTCGAAAACACTTGTTAATCCCATACATTTGCTTTCAATCCACCCGGAATGTCCTGGCAGGTCAATAAAACGGTGAAGAAGAAGATCGTTAGGAAACCGGCACGTCTGAGAACATAAAAAACAAAATAATTAAAATTTTAACATGATTTTGATTGCCTTTAATTGCCCATAAACTTGCAAAAAAAATTAACACCTTCGAATCATATTCGTTTCCGAATGATTTGCATGACGAGTTCCGTGTTCCTAAAATTAGTTAAAATGTCTTTGTTTTCAGCTGTGGAACGACAAGCATGCCCGGGACCAGGTTGTGCCGGCTCTCAAGGAGTCACTCGCCAAGTTGGGGCTTCAATACGTCGATCTGTACCTCGTACACTCCCCAGAAGCAGAAGTAAGTGTTACCAAGAACTTGCTTTATTTGCAGACCTTGACAAAACTGTCTGGTCTATCATTGACAAAATAAAACTAGATGTGTCATATTCTCTTCACATATAGTCTTCTTAAAATCTTAAGAAAAAGATAAACTCATAAACACACCTAACACAAGCACACAACACTCATTTAAACACACTCAACACAAGCATACAACACACATCACTCGCTCAACACTCACTCTGTTTGTTGTTAAACCTTATTCAGTTTTAAAGTGATATAATATTATGTTAAACGAAACTTCTGTCGTTAAAAAATATTCTGTTAAGTATACTGCGTCCTGTAATACAGGATCGGCCTAGCTCAGGCGTAGTTGCTCATCTTTCATTCTTGTGCATGTTCTTAATAGCTTTAAAATAATTATAATGTTCAATTTGTACATTTTATATGGTGAAATAAAATAATATTTAATATTTTCGACTGTGTACGGGGAATTTCCCTACCGTCATCATTAGCTGAGCAATATAAGAGCAGGGAAACTCAAGAATATAGAATATGAACACCTTCATAGTCTTTGCCCCAATTAATTTGGTGTTGATTTCGAATCGAACTGGACGCAGCTGCAGCCGACCAGTATTTTATATGGAGCGACTGCTTATCTGAGCTCCAGAAACCAGGCTTCTTACCATATGTCATTATTTGCTAAGCGGTTTAAATACAGAGTAAGTCACGGTACCAGATAAATAGTTTCTCCCCACATGATATAAAATCGCTTGACTTCACATTCTGCCAAAATATTGATTATATTCAATATATGAGAGGATAATCCGACCAGAAGAATTGCCAATCTTAAGTGGCAGTGGGCAGGGCATATTGCTCACAGAACGGATGGTTGATGGGTTTGAAGCGTTTTGGAGATTCGACCGCGGACCGGCAGACTCATAGTTGGAAGGCCCCTCTAGGTGCACTGATGACCTTGTCAAGGTTGCAGGAAGCCGATGTATGATAAACGCACAGGACTAGTCAATGTGGCTACGCTAGGGAGAGGCCGATGTCCAGCAGTGGACGTCTTCCAGCTGAAATGATGATGCTAATTATATATAAGTATGTATGGTTTGCCAGCATTTGCTTCTTTAACATCTCGTTTTAATTCTCGCACTTGTTTTTCAGGTAAACGGATCTCCCGCCAATATCGACTACTTAGAGACTTGGCAGGGTATGGAGGAGGCCAAAAAACTTGGTCTGGCCAAGTCCATTGGTGTGTCGAATTTTAATATAGAACAAATTGACAGGATCAAGTCGCACAGTAAAATAGTACCCGCCGTCAACCAGATTGAGGTAAGATAATGTTATATATTTCTTTTTTACAATTTTTTTGCCCACTGTTGGGCAAAAGTTCTCTTCCATAGCCTTCCACTCTTCCCAGTGTGTTGCGTTTTCCGACCAATTCCTCTTAAATGCCTCCTTAAGTCATCGTGAGCGTTGTCTAGGCCTCCTTCGGGAACGACTCCCGAACTCTGGCTCCTACTGCGTGAAGACTCTAGCGCATCTGTCCTGAAGCCTTCTGCGGAAGACCGCCTAATCCTATTTTCTTACTAGCGTCGCGATTTCGCCGAAAAAAATATGGTTTTAATTTTAATTTTGCGGGTCCCTTATTCTTTTTCGATGATTAATTGCTAAGTTACTCCTTATTATATCAGCTAAATGTCAGTTCAAGTCCTGTCAAAATCGGTCCAGCCGTTTCGGAGATGAGCCGGAACAAACAGACAGATAAAAAAAACAAAATGGTTTTTCACTTTCATAATAATATGAATTTAGTAAAAAGCTGTTATTTTGACATAACAAACAGACACTTCATTGTTTTGTATAGTTAGTTGTATAGATTTTCCTTGTACAATAATTAATTATTACAATAGTCCGGGTTTTTCCAAAACTACTTGAGTTTGTTTTAACGAGATTTTTATCAACTCATAATAGTTTCTAAATTCCATTTATTATAAGTTCGGGGATGTTCGAAAAACCAGTTTGAGTTTCCAAAAACTTCTTTGCATAAAAATTGCTTACTTTTTAATTATTCTACCGGTTATGACAAAGATTTTTATTATTTATAATTATTGATAGGCTCGCGCTTGACCACTATCTCACATGATGGTAAGCGATGATGTGGTGAATTGATTTTAGATTGTTTTTTCCTGGTGTATTTTTGTAAGTATTCTTTAGAAGGCACTTTGTCAAGAACTCATGACTTGAAGGACATGCACTCGTCCTTAAATTGGAATGGAATCTTCCAATGGAATAATCCTAATATTATAAATGTGGAATTGACTTTATTTGTTTGTATGTTACAAGTACCTACACATTGACACAAAAAACTCGATTTTGATGAATTTTGGTACAGAGATAGATACCTGGAAACTTGTATTCAACACTTGATTTCTTTGGTCCTGGATTTGATTTCTAAGATGTACAATGCGTTATTGGTTTTGCACCTCAGGAATATTACACGAAAACTAAACAAAAAGAAAGAAAGAAAATATATTTATTAGTGACCCGCACAGGAGACACGACAGATAAATTTAAAAAAAGCAAAAAAACCCCATGCGAGACCAAGAAGGCTGAGGACTTTTTGGACTCGCACGGGGTTTTAGGCCTTAACAGTGCAGCGATAATTAAGTCAGACATCATCCTGCTCTTGTCCCATGTTATTTGGGGTCTGCACAACTTCTTTTCTTTTCTATTCCGTGCTATCTACCACTCAGTTCGTTGGACATCATCGAGACTGAAATCGGGATACCTAGAGGATACAATTTCAAGCCAATAAAGTTATCAAAAGTTCTGGTATGGTAACCGCGTATGACATAGTGTTGGAAGGCCTCCCACTAGGTGGAGCGATGATGGTCAAGGCTGCGGAAATCTGGTGGATGCTAAACGCTCAGGACCGATCAGTCTGTCGACGTTTTGGGGAGGCTTATGTCCATCATTAGATATCTTTCGGTTGAAATGATGTTGATGATGAAACTTATCAATACATTCTTCAGGTCCACCCATCAAACACTCAAGAGCAGGCGATCAAGGACTGCTTCGACCGCAACATTGCTGTCATGGCGTATAGCCCCTTCGGTTTCTTCGTCAAACGAGGCGCGGGGCCCAGCATGGACGACCCTAAGATCGCGGATATCGCCAAGAAGTACAATAAGAGCGTCAATCAAATCTTGCTGCGGTATTTGGTAAGTGTTTATAGCGACATCTATGTACGAGCTAATGACTAATGAATTGACGTCACACAAATCCTGCATCGCTGCCTGCATGCTATTTTTCCTTGATTTGTACATATACTTACAGCAGTCCGACAAGAATCGTTTTGGGCGCGCGATTGACTGCTTCGCTGCGTGTCGCGGTTTCGATTCCCGCACGGAACAAATATTTGTATGTTCTACAGATAGTTGTTCCGGCTCTGGGTGTTGTGTATGTGAGTTTATATGTTTGTAAACGCACCCACGATACAGGAAGAAATTCCTAGAGTGGGGCAGGGTTTTATTAAAAAAAACGTCGGTCAGTTGCCCGTACCAGACACAACGCCCGTCTGGCCGGCTGATTCTCCCTTTTCAATGGAGGTTTGCGGGGCTGGTTTTTTTTTTTGGGGTGTCTCGCAGGTCAATCTAAGTGATTGGCTTCTGCCTAAACTATAGCCCCCAACAAGGCCACGGGGCTGTCTACGTTTTACCACATAAGTACCTCCAAATGATACTCACCTTTTGTGCACTTAAATGTTCTTAATGGTTATTCAATATGTGAAAGTTTTGAGTGCTGATTTGTAAGAATTGAGATGATAAAAAAAATCCATCGTTGTACATATATACATACATAAACGCATGCCTTTTTCCCATGGGGGTAGGCAGAAACTACAGAACGCCACCTGCTACGATCCTTACATACTTCTTTTGCTTCACACACATTCATACATCTAGTCATACACACACGCCGGTTATGGGTACTGCGCACTTGGCCTTTCTGAAGAACATCACCTATAAGGTCTATGTATGTCTTTCTAGGGCGTCCCCTGCCGGCGTTTCCATTCACGTCTGCCTTATGCGTAAATATCTTTCGTTAGTCTCCTTTCATTCATCCTCTCAACATGGCCAAACTCTCTTAACATACTCTTTTCAATTTTAGTCACTACATCTTCTTTTAAACCACAACGTTGTCTTATTACATCATTCCTCAATCTATCAGTTAAAGTTACACTACACATACTCGTTGTATTGATTGCGCAAAAGATTATGGGGATACAGAAATAACGTAGAGAAATTTACAGATGAAGAAAATAATAATCTTAGAGGATAACTTATTTTAAGCAGAGGTTATTAGGTGACTGAAAGTTTTTGTCGCCCAAACCTTTATTGTAAACTATTTTCATCAACACATTGATTGATATATAAACTTGTAGTTCCACCAGCGGATACGATCTAGTTTAAAAATGTAGTGTTGTCCTCTACAATATTACAACAGAAGGTAAGCTAAAAATCTCATCAAATAAACCGCATTCCTTGTGTCTTTCAGCTCGACAGAGACCTTATCCCGATCCCCAAGTCAACAAACCAGGAACGTATGAAGGAGAACATTGATGTCTTTGACTTTCATCTGACTCCAGAGGAAGTAGCCATCATCAGCAGTTTCAATACTAACACAAGCGTCTTCAGTTAAAGAGTAGAGTATTCAAGAATGTCAGACAGCTGGTGACCTAGGCTGGTGACCTACCTGTCTTATATTATAAGTGGACATGGGCCATGACGGTAGAATTTAATCAGTTATTTACTTTAATGTGAAATAAATGTTTAAGTAATTAGTTGTTACGTTTTTTTATTTATTTAATTTTTATAACATAACTAGCTTCTACCATGGGCTATAATGCAATGCACTATAAAAAATACTGATTCCCTTCCCAAGTAGGAGAACCGGGCACTTATAAAGGAGAATATTGATGTCATTGACTTCTATCTGACTCCAAAGGAGGTAGCCATTATTAGCAGTTTTAAAAGTAATACAAGCGTCTTCAGTTAAAGAGTAGAGTATTCAAGAATGTCAGACAGCTGGTGACCTAGCTGTCTTATAAGTGAACACGGGCCATGACGACATAATTTTATCAGTTATTTACTTTAATGTGAAAAAAACGTTTCCACTAGTTACTAGTGGAAACGTTTTTGTTTATTTACTTTTTATAACATAACTAGCTTCTAGCATTCGCTTGTTCCGCGTGCAAGTAAAAAAATAACACTACAATGCACTATAAAAATCCTGATTCCCTTCCCAAGTAGGAGAACCGGGAACATATAAAGGCGAACATTGATTTCTTTGACTTCAATCTGACTCCAGAGGATGTAGCCATCTATCAGCAGTTACAAAACTACCACAAGGATCTCCAGCTAAAGAGTGGAATATTCAAGTATGCCAGACAGCTGGTGACCTAGGCTGGTGACCTACCTGTCTTATAAGTGAACACGGGCCGTAACGGCCGAATTTCATCAGTTGTTTAGTTTGATGTGAAATAAATAATAAGTATTGTTTTTTTTTAAATTGAGGTTATATCTCCCTTTGCTAGTGGTTGTGCCTCATAATTTTGAAATACACATAGTTTTTTAAATAATAATAATAATAATTGTAGCAGCTCTAAAAGCAGGGAAAAAATAAAAGAAAAAATAATAAAAATATTGGGAAATTATATTTAAAATACCACAGTTAATTGCAATTTCATTGCTAGCTTCTTTCAATATGTATTTTATTCTTAAAACACGCATTTAATATAATAAAAACAATCCATATTGCCTCCTTGGTTATAGAATCCATTTAAATTCATCCACAGGTTGTTTTATTTTTGTATATTAATAATCCCCTACCTAGCAAAGCAAACTGAAGATTATTTATAAAATATAAATCTTTAAGAATAGAATTACGATTGCGACTAAATTAAATCTATTTTAAAGTCTAATATAGAAAATCTAAATCTAAACTTATACTACCCTCAGTTTTACATGGTCCAAAGAATTGTGTAAACAAGGCCACTTTGTTTTGAAACATTGTCAGCTGATTTCGTTACCTATATTGCATAAATTGCTTATATAAAAGCTTACCTGTATTTTTTAATAATTTTTTTATTAAAACTTTATAATATGCTGCTCCGGTTTGACGTCATCCAGTCGGTACTGGCTATCGCTGAAAACTAGAGCTGTGGCTCTGTTTCGCACGCGAGGCCCAGCATAATGCTGAGCGATTGCCGTTTTGCGCTGTTGTGACGCACACTTTCCCGATTTTTGTTTTGCATTGCGTCAAACATTGCATCAAAACAATTTTTATTTCTTTTATTTTTTTATATGCAGTTAATCTAATAATTTTGAGTCAAAGTAGACCATTAACATAATCGTTCTTTGCTGATTGAAAACATACGCACTATCGAATCAAAACAAAAAAAAAACACCCTGTACACAAACCCTTGCCACACGAAAAATCTGACATTTATTCCAATCCTACAAAACGACGTCAACTTGACATCCAACATTACACACTAAAACGTCAGTTTGACAACCTAACGTCACTGTCACAGTATTACGTCAATTTGACAGTTGAGCAAAAATAGTGACGTTACGTTGTCGAGCTGTGGTTATCGATAACATCAGTCGATAGAGAGCTGTCTGAAGGAGCCGTCGATGCCAAATAGCTCGTCGTAGTTGGTCGGTCTGCCCGGCCGGAGAGACTCGTTGGCTATGATGCTGTCTTGGCGCTTGAACCACTCGCGGTACTCTTGGAGTTTAAGTTTCCATTGTTCTGTTGAGAGAAAATGTGTAAGTAATGAAATTATTCAGGACTAGCGGACGCCTCACGGTTTCACCCGCGCAGTTCCCGTTCCCGTGGGAATACAGGGATAAAAAGTAGCCTATGTAACCCGGGGATAGTGTAGCTTCCCAACTGTGAAATAATTTTTGAAATCGGTCCAGTAGTTTTTAGGGTTCCGTACCCAAAGGGTAAAAACGGGACCCTATTAATAAGACTCCGCGGTCCATCTGTCTGTCTGTCACCACGCTTTATCTCAAGCCGCTATAACAACAAAAACTAAAAACAGAATAAAATAAATATTTAAGTGGGGCTCCCATACAAGAAACGTGTTTTAATTGTTGTTTTTTGCGATTATGGTACGAAACCCTTCGTGCGCGAGTCCGACTCGCAATTTACCGGTTTTTAAGTTTATTCGTTACATACAAAAATACAAATCTTTACTCTTAATCATATTAGTATAGATTGGGGTTTTTGATTATCAGGGGCCACTGAGTCAATTTGTCGACATGTTCTGGGATATATATTATTATATATATTTAGCAAACATTGTACCGATATAGTCGGGAGGATCTCGTGGCTAAATAATAACAGCCGCACGGATCGATCTTCAAGGTTAAGCAACGCTTGACGAGGTCGGTCCGTGGATGGGTGACCACCGAGTTTACTCCGTGCCTCGGAAAGCACGTTAAGCCGTTGGTCCCGGCTGTCATTTGAAGATCTTTGACAGTCGTTTCGAGTATTCAGAAGCTTGAGATCTGACACCAGTCTTACCAAGAGGTATCGTGTTGCCCAGTTACTGGTTTGTGGAGGTCAGATAGGCAGTCGCTCCATGTAAAACACTGGTACTCAGCTGAATCCGGGAAGACTGGAAGCCGACCCCAACAATAATTGGGAAAAGGGCTAGGCAGATGATGATGTAACGAAATAGTCGTGATGGCCAATGGCTGAATAGCCAAGAGCCTCGACCAACACCTTAAGAGGCTCTCATTAGACAGCTGGGGCTGGATTGATTCAGGAAGTGGTACTTCGAGCCAACCAGACTCGTATCGTGAGGACATTCCTCTTTACAGAGCGCTTGCCCCCAGTAGCTAGGGGAACATAGACTGGTACTTTCAGACGGAAAATGCGCGCTAAATTTTTTGGGAATACTTTCAGTATGCGAAAAGCTACGGAGTAGAATTCCCTGCCGGAATCTGTGTTTCCTGAAAGCTACAACCTGGGGGTCTTTAAGTCAAGAAAGAGTGGTCAGATGAGATTGTGGTCAAATTCAAAGTCTGTTTACCTTGTAGCGTTGCCATACTGCCGCACTGTCCTCCGTACTCTGTGGGCAGCATCTCCTGGGGAATGTATTTGTAGAGGTCCTTCACCTCCTTGTGGATGTAGATCTGAAGTGAAAGGATCACGGTTACAAGACCTGTATGTAACAAGCTTAGCATATTAATAAAATTATTCATTAGTCTTTTTTTAAAACAAGCTTTTTTCTATTATTGGTCGTTTCTGATACCCCCAATTCAACAATATTTAAATAATTTCTTTATATGAAAAGATCCGATGTATGTAAAATCTTACCCGTTTCCTAATCTTCTCCTTGAGGAAAGGTTTCACGAAGTTGACGAATCGCTCGACCAGCGGCGACGTGTTCACGATGTGGACTTCTTTCAGCTTTATAGGGTACGCTTCCTGGAAAGATAATTATTTTAACATTACTTAATGTATTCAATCTACCTAGACTATGTTGGGGTCGGTTTCCAGGCTACCCGAGGTGGTGGCGCGTAGTATTCATCGCGCTCCCCTCTTAGACGTCGCGGGGGGAGTCCAACACCTCACTCCCCCCCAACCCGAGGTCGTGGCCTGCAGAGGCCGGCCGGCACTAGCCAGGATCCGAGATCCCCAGTGTAGGTGTGAGACGGAACACCGGGGTCGTTTTTAGTCAGTAAGAGTCTAACAGACAACTCCATCCCCCCAGGGCAGAGGACATTCAATGAGGATTTTCCACCCCGGAACAAAAAAAAAAGGTTTCCTGGAGCGATACCCTATCTAACCTCCAAAACCCAATAGCTGGGTAATCATGAAGTGGGGAAAACACGGAACGCCATGGAGCACCTTCTGTGCACATGCAATGCACTGGCTAGTAAGCGAATGAGTCTCCTAGGGGTTAGATATCCAAAACCAGAAGACTGTAAGCTCGTATCTCCTAGTCTCGTTGTAAAACTCATGAAGAGAGTTTTCAACGAGATTGGGGAGGAGTAAGTTATCTAGGGGACCACAATAGATCTCAATGGGTCGAAGTGTCCAGGTTATTTTTTGGCCCCTCCACAAGATAAGATTGCTGGGTAATACGACACCCTTCTGGCAAGACTGTTGTTAGATGACTTCGGACTATCCTTAATGACTGTGACAGATGTAAAAATGATAGCAAAGACCAACGGCTTAACGTGCTTTTCGAGCCACGGAGGAATCTCAGTATGTTGAGATGGTCACCCATCTACGGACCGACCTCGTCAAGCGTTGCTTTACCTTGAAGATCGACCGTGGGGCTGTTATTATTTAGCCACGAGCTTTTAACATTACTTAATGATGACTAACATCTAGGAGGTACTTAGTAATTCAATTTGCATCATGCACTCCACGACACCAAGAACAGACGCAGATGGAGGCACATTATCACATAAAACCTTATCTCGGGGGAATCTTTTGTATTTTTCCAACTCCTCCGTTATTCTTTTCTGATTTATTTCATCCTCCGGGACTTCGTCGAGCTTCATTGCCTCGGCGGTTTTCTGGTGGTCGCCACTGTTGATTCTGGCTTTCATGATTTGCAGTTTGGGAATAGTGCGGTGGGTTTGTCCCATAAAAAAATCACGGGGGAATCATCACACTCAGTAATGAGGAACACGACACGAGGAGGGGAGGGCACTAGTCTACTGACGAGCGTTTGACCGGAATTTCCTGTAGCCCAATGCTTCTATAAATACAGTTCCACCTTATCATTTCAACCGAAAGACGTCCACTGATGAACATAGGCCTCCCCCAAGTGTCACCACATTGACCGGTCCTGTGCGTCTTGCGTCCAGCAGACTCCCTCCACCCTCACCAGTTCATTGGTCCACCTGTTGAGAGGTCTTCCAACGCTCATTTCTGATTCGATCACGCAAGAAACCTCCAAGCATAGTCCAATCGAATTGTACTTTGCGTGAAATTAAATCTTCTGTTGAAGCCAATTGTGAGCGACCACATCTCAAAATACAGTATATTATTAAAGGATGTACATTAGAAAAGTTCGAGTCTACAAACCTGAACGCAAATCATGAACTTCTTGATGGTAGCAGCAGATAGCTTGGCCAGCATGCTAGGTCCCAGTATAGCTGCGTCCAGCACATATATATCTCCAGCCACTCCTTCTCTCTCTTCTGTTAACCTCACGTCTCCTATCATGAGAGCCAGCTTTAGGGTGTCTGTGATCTGCTGAGAGTTTAGGTCGGGATGGACTCCTGAAAAAGAAAATGAATTGATAAAACTGAATGGTAAGTGATCAGTGGTGACCGTAGGGTAGACTGATATGCGTAGGGTCCTAGGTTTGAACCCCAGGTCATTATTGAATTTCTTTACAAATATCTCAGTAGCAACCCGGCATTTGCATTTATGCCAAGATAAAGGCAATATTTAGTTTTCATTGAGCCTAGCTTGGGCTATGAAAAAGATGGATGAAAAGAAATTGCATGTAGCAGAGATGAGAATATTGAGATGGATGTGGGGAGTGTCGAGAATGGGTTGATTGAGAAATGAGTATATTAAAGGCAGTTTGAAAGTGGCGCCAGTGACAGAAAAGTTGAAAGCAAACCGTTTGTCCTGGTATGGTCATGTGATGAGGAGGGATGAAACGCATGTTACTAAAAGAGTTATAAATAAGAATGTGGATGGATGGAGAGGGAGGGGCCGGCCAAAGAAAAGATGAAGATGATGATGATGATGATGTACTGTGTGAAGAGTGACATTAATGAATAGAGAGTCAGTGATAGCGTGACAGGGGACAGGACGGTATGGATGAAGAAAACATGTTGTGCCGACCCCAAGTAACATGGTATAAGGGCAGGGAGAAGAAGATTGAGCTTAATTTTCACAGCCAGGTAGTTCTGTCAAGTCGTTTTGAGAGTACAAGCGTGATGATATTATGTTGTAATAAACTTGTATTTACCTCTGCAAATAGTGACTCTTCTGCCATTTGGTGTGATGCCCGGAAGCGGTGGTCCTTGACTGAAATGAAAAAAAATCTTGCAATATATTAACTGTCTTTCTATGGTATCATTTAGGTGTGTATAAAAAGTAGATTTCTCTTCAGTTAAGTCAAAAATCTTAAATATTAAAAGTATATAGTCACGGGGTCTCATTGCTAAGAAAATTTGGTTCAAATAAATCTCACTAGATGGCGCGACATGTACACTCAATTTAATAGAATTGTGTGTAAAATTAACATTTTCTGGAATTGAACATAAAAAATTGTATGTTCTTGTTTAATCAACTCTCCTAAGTACAAAATTATTAAATATTGGGCTCTTAATTCACATTTCAATGATAATTTGAACGGATCATTTAAAATTGATGCCGATAGATGGCGCATTTTTTAATTTCTGAGGCTTTCCACTCAATTGTTAAAATTTGCATTGTAACACATTTTGGTACAAAAAAAAATGTAAAAACTTGCAAAAAATACTATAAAACGAACCTTCACTGTATTTAAATAAAAAAAATATTCACGAACCTAGTAAACCCTTTTACTTGCAAGGCGCTGCTAACACCATCTATTGCCGTGAAACGGGATCGAACGCGATTGATGTACTTACAAAAATAACAAGATTAATCAGATGAAAAACGCTAGTTACGTTGGCACGGTTTCTTTGTATGGGATGAGGTATCTGTATGCTAGTATTATATTATCTGTGATATAGTTGTGTTGTGTAATAAATTCTGCATGATACTTTAAGTATCCGGTCGGTAATAATGGCAAAATGAATTTTAGAAAAAGTACGTCTTCTTAAAGCTATCTCTGTAACTGACGCCCGATGTAATACTCTTTATTATTAACCCCCGACGGAATAAAGGGGTGTTATAAGTTTGACATGTGTACCTGTGTGTTTGTGTGTCTGTGGCATCATAGCTCCTAAACGGATGAATCGATTTTAATTTTGTTTGGAAGGTGACTTTATCAAGAGTGTTTTAAGCTGTTTGATGAAAATCGGTTCAGCCGTACTACAGTTATGGGCGTTTTACTGTTTGAATCGGTGTGTTTTCGCAAGATATCGTGTCATAATTACGTGTTCAATAGATTTTCGATCGAAGCGTGTCTACTACTAGATAAATTATGTAGCATGAAGTAATAATGTGTCGGAGGTTTTCAAATTTTACTTGTTTTATAAGCTTTAAAGCCGGGTTTCTCAACGCTAAATTAATGTGACCAATTGTCAAGCTCGTATTATCTGCTGTGATTGGTTGAATGAATTTTCAACAGCCAATCACAGCAGATAAACGGCGTTTATTCGTCAGTTACGTTAACAGCCCGTTAATCGAGTGTTGAGAAACTGGGGGTAAGAGTCGTATCGCTTAGGTACTGTACCATATTTTACAAGAACGAAGTCTAGTTGCTATTAGTTCTGGGTAAATACTTACATTTTGTTGCTCATAATCTCATCAAGCTCGGGTCTGGTGGCGTCTCTCTTTGTGAAGAACTCGGGGCAGGCTGCTCTCATTGTGAAGTACATGTCCAACTTTCTCTTGCACTTCTCCAGGGAGAAGCTACTGCCTCGCAGGAAGGTCATAATTGGGGGGATCTCTGTAAATAATATTGAAAAGTTCTTGTTAGTTTGAATCATCATATTTTTTTTTTTTATTTAACAATATTTGTACACACACATAATACAAAGACAAGAAGAAAGAACAGAAAAAAGGTACAGAGGTGATGCTTATTTCTAATGAAATCTCTTCCAGCATACCTGTGAAAGGAATTTAATTAAAAAGAGATGTAGACATTGTGTGTGGAGGGAAAAAATAAAGACATAAAACAATTCAGAGTTATGTAATTTACAATAAAACAAATAAAATATACTGTCATATACATACATATAAGTATACATATCATAACAATAAATAAAATACCGACCCGACCGACTGTGCCCGACCCAGTTCTCGAAAATGGCAATGTCACGTTGTATTGGGATCGGTCTATCATCACTGACAGGACTATTATTGCCAATAAGCCTGACATAGTGGTGATAGACCGATTAGAGCGTCGCGCAATGATTGTTGATATAGCGGTCCCCCATGACGAGAACCTCGTGAAGGCTGAGAGAGATAAGAAAAGTAAGTATCTTGATCTAGCTCGCGAGGTTGTCGACATGTGGGATGTGAATACAGCAGTCATTGTGCCGATAGTCGTGACGGCCAATGGCATAATAGCTAAGAGTCTCGATGAACATCTGAGGAGGCTCTCGTTGGGCAGCTGGATCAAGGGCGTGATCCAGAAAGCGGTACTCCTGGACACGGCGCATATCGTTAGGAGGTTCCTCTCTCAGCAGCCCTAACCACCGGTAGCTTGTTCCCGATACCGGTGGGCTACTAATTTTTATATTTTTAAATGTTTTTTTATTTTATTTTTATAAGCTAATATTTAAAAATGTAAAAACTATGTACAATGATTGAATAAAGGAAATAAAATACCAACATATATAAAAAGATAATTATACATATTATATGCAACTATGACGGAATGGAAAGGTAGTATTCTTTCACTCTACTTTTGAAAACTGCAAGAGTTTGGCAGTCCCTAATGTCAGGCGGCAGCAAGTTCCACAAACGCACCGCGTGCACGGTAATGGAGTAAAGTAGTAGTAGGAGGAGATTATACTAAGACCATACTGTAAAAATCTGCAGGTATTTTGTTTTTGATAAAACATGATTTATTAGAATGATTCTTGATAGTAGAATAGATTACTGCAGGGTTGCCTGGTCGCATCTTGCCGCAAGCCGCTAATTTTCCGTATTTTTATGTTTTTTTTTTATCTCTTCCCTACTCTAGGAACTATTTCTGTATCGTGGGTACGTATGCCACATCAACTAGCTCTCAGTTAACCACCTTTTATGTGTTGCCAGTTTTTGCCGGTAAACTGGCAACACATAGCTTGTGGCTGACTGAGAGCTGGCAACCTTATTTTTTCCTATTTTCTACACCAGTTTCTTTCAAATGACGTTGGATTCACTTGAAATACCTTTATATTTGAGATTAATTATCAAACAAAAGTTTAATTTAGACATTTCCAGGCAACCCTGCAGCAATCTACTATCAAGTATCATTCATGAAAATTAAGTTTAATCAAAATCCTTGTCTCCTGCAGTTTTCTGCAGTCGGATCTTAGGCTAATAATCTGTATCCTATCTGCTGAAATTTAAAATGATTTTAAGTCGGGTTTTAAGCATGTTTTGAGATGAACAGAAAAGGAAAAACAAAAACTTGTCCACTACGCGCATTTTTACTAAGAATTTCATATGTGTCCGGGAATCAAATTCACAACACGCAGGACAAATATTCCTGTCACTGCAGCCTTCATGTACGGGACCCATAATTGTGTTTTATAATTTAGAGATTTGATGTTGTTCATAATTGGTAATACTTGGTGTAAAATAAAATATGTTATTATTTATTTTCCTCATTAAATAAAATAAAAAATAAATTACTTACCCCAGTCATCGGGCAAATGTGGCTGCTTCTTCAACCACTCCCTGATAGCAGCGAGATCTCTGTCCCTAGTCGTGACATCTTCTTTCAGCTCGACTCGAATGCTTTTCCACAGCTCGCCAGAAGGCTGCTCCATCAGCTCTTGTTTTAACTTCATGGTTTATTCTGGAACTAAGGAGAAATTGGCTTTTGAGTATATTTATATATGAACGCGCAGAAGCGAAGAAAATTTGGTAAAGCTGATTTTGGTAGGGAACACCGAAGACAATCGCGCGTTCTTTCATTAAGAAGATGGAACGATCAAGTGAAATAGTCGACGTCCTCCAAATTGTACAAAGTCATAAGGGACGTGGACCTGGACAGGAACCGGTGGAGCCAAATCAGCCGCTTCAGATGTAACCCACCATGATCCTCAGACTTGAGGGACCGACATAGCGTTATATGGAATGCAAATTTGAGCTGTGGTAGCAGGGACAGCTAATATACGGCTTCGTCGCGTCGATTGAGGGCGCTTTTCGTGCGATTCGCGAGATGATCTCTTTCTATTAGGCCCTGCGCAGACGACAGACTATCCGTGACGCACTTTTTAGTCTGTGAAAATAGAACCTATGCAATTATATTTTTTGTGCGCCGGACTTTTTGCGCGTCGTGTGCGTTACTGCATATAATTGCATAGGTTCTATTTTCACAGACTAAAAAGTGCGTCACGGATAGTCTGTCTTCTGCGCAGGGCCTTAGAAGGAAGATTATGAGACCGTACCAAACTATAAAAGTAATTTTAATATACACAGATTTTGAAGATATGGGACAGTAAACATAACAATAGCTATTTTTGCTGTGTTATACAAGTGCTAGTAGACTACCTCTTAATAAAAAAAACAAAATGGTGCTAAACGCATGTCGGTGACACGGTCACATTAGCATGTCGGTGACGCGACCCCATAATTTTTGCCCCTACCAGAATTCGCTAAAGAAGTTTTCACTTTAAAAAAGGTTGCATTATCCGTTACAAGTTACATAAAAACTTATAATTTACAGCCAGCTCATTATAACGATTAATTAATACAGGATACCAACGCATCCAACACACAACTAAATAGAGCGCCTAATTCGCAATCGATCGCAATGGAACCACTCATATCCGCATGAATTCGTCTATGTTGCCCAATATCGCGTGTTGGCTTCGAAAGGCTGTAAGGTCATTGGCAATGTTTGTTGTCGGCCATAGCGCTATCGACACGTTGTGTTGCAACTAGCTTACAAATTCTGTTGCAATTCCGCTACAACTACGACTGGTTTCCGAATGTTTTAGCGGATAGAGGATAAGGTTTCGGAACTTTTTAATGTCACAGATAATATTATACTAGCATAGTAATGTGTAGTTTTTTCGTTACTCAATCACGCTATAACGGCTTAAAGGTTTTGGATTAAATTTTAAGTTTATATTGGCATATAGATAGACTTTTATCCTAGTATTTTATCTCTCGGGATAGTAAAACACTTGAAGCTGAAGCGTGAAGCTGCGTGCAAAACATACTTTGATAAGGTTGGAAGTTACGAAATTAATAAAAAATAGGTATACATATTTTAATATGTATTTGAGGCTCATAGATTGCAAACGCTCATTAAGCCAAAAAAATGTAAAAACCTAGTAGTGGCCCTTCGAAAGAAGCCACAACGCGTTCTGAGCAATTTTAAGATCAATCTATGTAACTAGAGCAATGGAAATATTCGCGTTCCTGTTCTCGGTTTCTATTTAAAGGTTTCCGCATCGGGGGCGCCGCGAAATTCCATCAAAAATGTGACAGCTAGTTTTTATAGTAATTGTTCTATCTGTAGACCAAGTTTAGAACAATTTCTGTATTTTTTTTTTTATAAATTATAGGCTCGCGCTTGACCACTATCTCACCTGATGGTAAGCGATGATGTGGTCGACGGTGAAGCACGCCTAGAAGTAACCTATTCACTCTTGACTTAAAGACCCCTAGATAAATGTTTTTTTTTGTAATAGGTAAGTAAATGGATTTCGAAAATCATCATAAAAATACACAAGAAAAGATCTAGATTCCCATGGTTTATCGAATTTAATCCTGACATACTTTATAGTTACCAAAATAGAGCTGTTACTTAATTCTAATAATTGTATGATAGCACTCTTAAATATTATAATCCATTTATTAACCAGTGGCTCTGTGAGCTGTAGGTAGACCTCGTGAGTCTGTCTTTTTGTTTTTTTTTTTTTTTATAACCTATAGGCTCGCGCTTGACCACAATCTCACCTGATGGTAAACGATGATGTGGTCGACGGTGAAACACGCTTGCCTAGAAATAACCTATTCACTCTTGACTTAAAGACCCCTAGATTGTAGCTATCGGGAAACACAGACTCCGGCAGGGAATTCCACTCCTTAGCTGTACGCATAATAAAAGTGTTCCCAAAACGTTTTGTGCGTATGGGTGGGATGTCTACCATGTATCGATGGCGCATCGCCGTACGTCTGGTAGTCCGATGATGGAACGGGCTAGGTGGAATTATATCGTGCAATTCCATCGCACACTCCCCGAAATGTAACCGATAAAAAACCGACAGGCTGGCAACTCGGCGACGATGTTCAAGACTCTGATGCTTTGACTTGACCAGCGCCTCATCGTCGATGAGCCTCTTGGCTCGCTTTTCGATCGACTCTAGTGCGTCAATCTGATCCGTCCCAGAGATGAGAACAGTACTCCATGCATGATCGAACTTGCGCTTGATACAAGTTGAGGAGCTGTTCCGGCGTGAAGTCGCGTTTTTTTATGTCTTGGTCTACTGAAATTTAAAAAAATGGCGGCATGCTCACAAAATTTCACGAGATTTGGTTGAGAAATTCAACCTGTACAGGAGAACATCCGGTCATCCAGACATACGAAAGAGTTTTTGCCTCAACTGAAACGGAGACGCTTCGTTCGTGCTTCGCGTCCACTCAGTCAAAAAAATGGCTTCTGCCAGTGGTTTCGACCGCATGGAAATTATTCCGAGGAAACATACTTCTGGGATAAAAAAGAATCCTATGTCTTTCTACTAGGCCCTGCTTAAGCATTGTAAACTTAACAAACAGACATACAGGGTTATTTTCGTATATAATATAAGAACCAATATAGCACAATCCATTCGCATCATTAGCTTTTTTGCTTGTAGTTTGACGTCACTCATTAGTTCCATTTAATTTAATATATGGAAACAATGACTGGAATAATTTGCAGTCATTATTAATTAATTATGGGGAAATACCCATATTGACGGCTGCATAATAGAAGTACCACTTTTTGTATGAGTACAAAAAGCTTACTAAAGCCACCGATCATTAAACCGATCTGTTTCCAGATCTGCGTCACTTCTTTCTGTTATTTTGCTAACCTTTGAAATGCCTAACTGACCCTCTTAAGAGATTTAAGGTTGAAGTAGTCGACGCCGACGGCACGAACTATTTTTGCGCGGGGTTAAAATGCATGCTATCTTATCCGACAACACGTGCGAAAGAGATAGATGCTGTGATGAGCAGAAAGAAGCTAGTTCGCATACGAATTAGCACTTTTGAAAATTTGTATCGAAATGGATGATGAATAAGGACGAAAACAAGCGCGCGAAATTTTATAAACAGACCTTTGGGAGTCTAGATATCATGAAAAAACAAACAAATGTATATTTATAAAATAACATTATTTGCATTGTTGAATTACTAATCTATCCCTGTCTGGAGGCCGTTTTGCAATTTTCCTTCTTCTTATTGTATTTATTTCCGCCCAAAGATGCGTTAAAATTAGTGTTGAAATATGGAACTTTCGACGCTCATAACTTAATTTTTTTTTGTTTTACTTTTCCTTTTTCATACAGGACTACATAATGATGAGACAAATTGATATCATTTTTTATTTTGAACGTACATCGTCAAACAGTGGAGTAATATCAAGACTACGTTGTATGGAAGAATTTTCAGCTAGTGTAACCTTAACCCCTTGAGTGCCTTAATTACCGAAAAAATTAAAAAGCCACAGCAAATATTGTCTCGCATGGATCCCCGTTTTAGGCACTCAAGGGGTTAACCCCCCTGGTTAACCCAAGCAAGGGAACTCATAGATAGAAAAGATAGCCATAAAAAAAAACTCAAGAAAAAGTTGAATGTTTTCAATATAAAATTAAGCCTTCCACAGACAGGTGCAATGCGTGACAATGCGACACCAAATGCGACTATGAAAAATTTACTGAAATGGTCCGCGGTCTCATCGGGCATCAAGCGTAAACATAAATCAATACTATAATATTGTAAAAAGAGAGTGCCAATATTGTGAGTTTGTGTATATGTGGAAGAAAACCTTATGAACCACTGTTTCTATATACAAACATTCTTACACCGTTTGATAAGTAATCGTATGCTTATTCCAGAAAGACATAGACTACACATTATCTACAAATAATCCGGGTAAAGCCGGTGCGGTGCCTAGTTAACTTATAAACTATTGAAAATTATCGTGGACCTAATGTTGCAAACTCTTGACCTTGTCCGTTCGCGGCCGCCGCGGACTATGGTCACATAAAATTAATGATTGCAACATTAGGTACCTACTTATAATCTTCTAAGTACGTACTTAATTTATTATGTGTGCCATTATGTTATCCTAATCTTTAGGTACACAAATATACAAAAAATTAACATTGAAGAGATTGAAGATGTTTTCTTCATCATTATTTATGTCGAGGAACTGCACAATTTGATTCCGTCTAGCCCTTTAAATCATCGGACTACAAGACGGCAATGCGCCATCGGTACATGGTGGACCCATACGCACAAAGCGTTTCTCGAATACTTTTATTGTGCGCACATCGAAGGAGTAGTATTCCCTGCCGGAGTCTCTGTTTCCAGATAGCTAAAATCTTGGGGTCTTTAATTCAAGAGTGAATAGGTTACTTCTAGGCAAGCGTGCTTCACCTTCGACCACATCATTGCATACCATCAGGCGAGATAGCGGTCAAACGCATCCATCGTTAATAAAAAGGCGTGTAAATGGAGTGAAGAAAGATTTTGTGTATCTCTGCCTAACCTTTTCCCAACAGTGCTGAGGTCAGCTTCCAGTCTATCCGGCTTCAGCTGAGTACCACGTGTTTTAATTGAAGCAACTGCCTATCGGACCTGCCCGAGGACAGACAGCTGGATAACACGATACCCCTTGGCAAGACTGGTATCAGATCTCCGGCTTCTGACTACTCGTAACGACTGTCAAAGATCTTCAAAAGATAACCGGAACCAAAGGTTTGAGTATGAATCGTGATTAATGAATTATTTTGTGTAAAAAGGCGGTAACGCACTAGATGTACGTGTCCGTGAAATTTCGGTGCCGAAAGTGCCGTAGGGAAGCTTACGCACGTCATCCGAACTCTATCTGTCATAATCTGTCATAATTCAGAACATTTTGAACTTGGTACTCAAATCCCGGACACGGACGTGAAGTGCGTAACCGCCCTGACAGATGATAATAAAAGAAAGTGTGAATACAGACATGACGGCTGATAAGGATATATGCAAAGAAATAATCACATGTCGACTTGATGCCGAATAAATTGGGGTGTTGGATGTATCATAACATCATCTCTGTATTCTCTGAAGGGTACGGCAGAAGTGTATCCATAGAACACCAAGATTTCACTAGTTAATAGTACTCGCATCAAATAGGGGACGGGTCTATTGCCATCCAGGGACAAATCAGACTGGGGATACTTAGAAATTATAGACGAAAAGGATGATGCCGATGGATACAGATAAAATGATGATAGAGTTAAAAACTTTGTTTACAAACGCATTCCTATCATCATCATCAATATTTCAGCCGAAAGACGTCCACTACTGAATATAGGCATCCCCCAGGCATCGCCATTTGATCGATCTCGTACGTCTCGCATCCAGCGGATTCCCGCAACCTTAACCAGGTCATCGGTCTAATTAGTGGGGCCTTCCAATGTGTCGTCTTCCAGTTCGCGGTTGGCACTTCGACCATCTGTACTGCGAGCACACACACAGACACATTTATTTTAAAAGAAAACTGTTATGTTGATCTAATTCATAAAAACAGTTTGAATGCCAGAGAGGTTAGAATAGAATATCTCTTTTACAAGAAAACTTATTTCTGCGGGTACAAAGATGGCTTTATCGCTGACAGCGAAATCTACCAGACAACCTTTATTCCTCTACCTTCTTTCTTTATTATTTTGGTTATTAGGAAAACTAATTTTCTAACAAGTGTTTGCGGCCTTGCCTTGTGAAAAGTGGCTTTTCACTATGGGTAACCCATCCGAGACTGAAAGTAAGCTATCATTGTGGTAAGTAGCTTCTTCCAGCCATATCTAATTGTATAGAATTATATCAATTTACAAGTTTCACCTGTACTTAATCTATTGTCTATGATCTCTTCGTAAACATAAGGTTCCACCATATTTATCAAGGGCAGATTCTAGATATCTGTTTTGCTGATGATTTTCTTGGCAATTTGCCAATTGCCGTTTCAACAAATAGTAGGTAACCTATAGATGTATTATACGTAGGTACTACGTAGAACTAACAACTAGTGTGGAAGTTCCGATAACTCTTGGAATATCATCTATACTATCTTCTATAATATAAAAATGAATCAATTCTTCCAATGCCAATTCTTTTTTTTAAATGATCGTTGAAGTTCAAATATGGTTTTTACGTATTTTTTTTTTTTGTATGTTCGGGTAGTGTAGGGTAGGGTAGTGTAGGGTAGGGTAGGGTAGGGTATGGTAGTGTAGGGTAGGGTAGTGTAGGGGCGGGTAGGGTCGGGTAGGGTAGGGAAGAGTAGATAAATGTTTGGTGTTTTTATGGCAAAACAAAGTTTGCCGGGTCAGCTAGTATATAATATTATAAAGCTGAAGAGTTTGTTTGAACGCGCTTATCTCAGGAACTACTGGTTGGAATTGAAAAAATATTTTTGTGTTGGATAGTCCATTTATCGAGGAAAGTTATAAGCTATATAACATCACGCTACGACCAATGGGACCGGAACATAAATGAAAAATGTTGCTAAAACGGGTAAAAATATTCCTTTTTGAGAGCTTCCATTGTGTGCGCTACGTAAACGGTTTAAGTTACGCAACAATCATGTATGTAGTGTAGGTAGGGTAGATGAAATCAAAATCAAAATCAAAATGTATTTATTCAATTAGGCCATTAAGCGGCACTTTCGAACGTCAAAAAAAAAAAAATTGAATCTAATACTAACCTCCAGTTTCCCAGCTCAAAATCATCGGCGAACCAATGCGACAAACTGCCAAAGCAAGCGCTATCCGCTGCGATTGGCTGTTGAAAATTCATTCAACCAATCACAGCAGACAACGCGCGCCCGACAACCCGCCACACCAACCCCCCGACAATTCCGAGCTGGGAAACCGGGGGTAATTGATTCTACCGTCCATTCGGAAATGTAGCCTGTTGTGGAGAAGAATGGACAAGAAACTCCACACAAATGATGAGATAGGTGGGTAGGTAGCCGAAGGGATCGAAGCCGCGTGGGACAGCTAGTATCATCACGAGATAAATCTACACACCATTACATCATACCCAACACCATCAGTATTATGTTTTTCTTATCAATACCTTGTTAATAATGTGTTCTTCAAAGACCGACACTTGTTTTTATATACAAAATGGAAAAACACTTATTTCTCAGTGTGTTATACATGTGGTATAAATAGCAAGCTTGTAGCAATATGTAATTTACATATACATATTAAGTACTTAACTGCTGTTTAGTTTTTATTTAATGCTTTTTATAAATCTGCTTATCTGAGATTTTAACCTTGCAGTTTGCCCGTAGGTACCTTCGATCTTATGGTTTTCGGATTTTCCCTTATAGTTTTTTTACTATAGATATTTTGTTCGTGTGTTAATACAAAACTAACAAACAAGTAAAATTCCAAAATTTAAAAAACTCCCGACACATTTTTATTGCATGCTACATAATTTATCTAGTACATAGTAGATACGCTTCGATCGACAATCTATTGAACACGTAATTATGACATGATATCTTGCGAAAACACCCCGATTCAAACTGTAAAACGCCCATAACTTTTGAACGGCTGAACCAATTTTATTCAAACATAGCTAAGAACACTCTCGACAAAATTACCTTTTAAACAAAAAAAACCTTAATCAAAATCGGTTCACCCGTTTGGACGCTATGATGCCACAGACAGACACACAGATACACAGATACACAGATACACAGATACACAGCAACACACGTCAAACTTATAACACCCCTCTTTTTCGGGCGGGGGTTAAAAAGGACTGGGTTTTTAAGCGTATTGTCAAAGCTTATACACGAGTGGTCTATGGGCCAGTTTCACAAAGCGGGCCTGTAATGCACTTCGAGTCCAATATAAAAAAACATTTTCAGGACTCTGGTGCGGCTTTCGCGGTACTGTAGTGCTTCAGGCATGTTTGTAGATGCGCACATAGATGATTTCCATGCAATTATGCGTAAGAAAACTACGTCTGTGTTGCACAGTATGAGGATGAGCCGTTACGGCATCTTGAAAATGATAGCTGACAGAATGGACTCAGTGGTCATATGTCGATTCATTGTCCTGCATGTGAAAGGTGCAGGTTAATGAAGAAACGTATTATGTATCTTATTACCATTATAATTTTTATTATACTAAAAAGAAAGAAAGAAGGAAAGGAAGAAGGAAAGGAAGAAGGAAAGGAAGAAGGAAAGGAAGAAGGAAAGGAAGAAGCAAAGAAAGAAAGAAAGAAAAAAAAACAAAGAAAGAAAGAAAGAAAGAAAAAAGAAAGAAAGGAGGAAAGAAAGAAATTTATAAAGAAAGAAAGAAAGAAAAAAGAAAGAAAGGAAGAAAGAAATTTATAAAGAAAGAAAGTAAAAAAAAATATTTGCGCCAGGCACGGCGCATACAATAAAATAACACATCACATCATCACATCATTAGCCTATTAATGTTCCCACTGCTGGGACACAGGCCACCTCTCTGTGAGAGGGAATGGGCCGTAATCCACCACGCGGGCCCAGTGCGGGTTGGTGGATGTCACATGTCTTCGTATTTTTGGTTCTAGGACATGCCGGTTTCCTCACGATGTTTTCCTTCACCGTTTTGAGAGCAGTGGTGAAGAAATAATTTACACAAAGTAAAGAGCCTGCCTGGGCTCGAACCCACGACCTACAACTTGTAAGTCGTGGCCGATAACACTGGGCCACCACTGGTCAAACTAACAACACGTCGTCAACACGCTTTAAAATAACAAAACGTCTTAAATACTAACATAGTTTATAATATTTCTGATACCTACTAACTTTTCTTATTAATTTTTTCCCATTTCACACGAAAACATTTTCACTGGCCAAAATTAGATATTAATTTATTTCAATTTTATCACATCTTTCATTACAAGATTGCGTCCATTGGGATTAATCCGGTTATCTTAACATTATATCAGTGTTATGACACATGAAATAGCCACTTTTTACAAGCTATTATTTACTTTCACCTGTCCCGGTGTCTGTAATCAAGCTAGCATGTTTAATAAGACACACTGCCCAGTGTCCGATTGAGCTGAAATTTCGCATACGTTTATTTCTCAAGAAAATGCAATTTTTAGCGTTTCGTACCCAAAGGGTAAAACCGGCCAAGTGCGAGTCGGACTCGCGCACGAAGGGTTCCGTACTTGGTAAATTGTGGTTTACGATTTATGACGTATTAAAAAAAAAACTACTTACTAGAACTCGTTCGAACTAATTTTCGGTGGTAGTTTACATGGTAATGTACATCATATATTTTTTTTTAGTTTTATCATTCTCTTATTTTAGAAGTTACAGGGACACACACACGCATTTTACCACTTTGGAAGTGTCTCACGCGCCAACTATTCAGTTTAGAAAAAAATTATATCAGAAAACTCAATATCATTTTGGAAGACCTATCCATAGATACCCCACATGTATGGGTTTGGTGGAAAAAAAAATAGTTTCAGTTTCAACTATGGGGACCCCAAAATTTGTTATTTTTTTTCTATTTTTGAGTGAAAATCTTAATGCGGTTCACAGAATACATCTACTTACCAAGTTTCAACAGCATAGTTCTTATAGTTTCGGAAAAAAGTGGCTGTGACATACGGACGGACAGACAGACAGACATGACGAATCTATAAGGGTTCCGTTTTTTGCCATTTGGCTACGGAACCCTAAAAACGGGACCCTATTACTAAGACTCCGCGGTCCGTCTGTCAGTCTGTCTGTCCGTCTGTCACCAGGCTGTATCTTATGAACCGTGATAGCTAGACAGTTGAAATTTAGCCGCTATAACAGCAAATACTAAAAACAGAATAAAATAAACATTTATCATACAACAAACGTGTCGCGATATCGATATGGTACACTTAATGCGCGAGTCCAACTCGCACTTGGCCGGTTTTTATATAAAAGCTTGTTTAAAATATTAAAAAAAAATTTAAAACTTGTTTTAGCGTAAATTTCTCAATAATCACAAGAAATAGATAACTTTTTTAATTTTCTGTTTTTAGTCCGCGAAATTGTGTCCCTTAGTGAAAATCTTTAACTAAATTTTAAACCTAATCCATAATTAATATCTCAATTAATCGTCATTAATCGTCTTGTTTCAGACTTCACGATTTTCGCATTCAAAAGTCGCGTGCGCAAGCCAGTCAGCCAGTTAGGCAGGTATTCAATGCAGCGAGGTAAATGCACCTAACTGTTCTCTTGCACTGCAACGGAACAGTTTAACTGTCCCACAGAGCATTGAATCGGCTCAGTGGCATGCTAGAGGTGGCATTGTCAATACTTTCCATAAAAACCAAGCTTGTCCGTAAGTCTCATCGTTTGCTCAAATAAAAAAAGTTCATTCAAATAATCAAAAAACCCGACCGCTTAAGACGACGACTAACGTCAACGACCTTGAGGGAATAAAACGCGCACTCGTTTCACACCCGCGCGACCCAAAAATTAGTAGTTTTTTGTACTTTCCTTCTTATTCTTTGAGTTTAAAAAAAAGCTTCAGATCAAAATGTCTATAATTAAATTGTATTTGATATGGTGTCGATTTCATTAAAATACGCCCAGCGGTTTTGGTGTGATTGTCGTGTTTTTGTCCGTTTTAGACATAACTTTACAAATTAATTAAACTCAAAATTTGCTGAGATGAAATTATTAAGAAAATGGTCTAATATAACATATATTTTTTCCAATAAATTACGACAAGCCGTTTAGACGTGATTCTCATTTTAAAATCAGCTACTCAAGGGAATCGGCGCCTTAAGGAGCTATCTACTCGTTATTTAAAAAGAAATATCAATTAATAAAAATACATTAAATTTCTACATAATATTGATTCTAAAATGGCAGATTTCGTTTTTTTTAATGTTGTATATATTTCACTAATCTCCTTCCAAAAAAAACATAAAAATTTGAAATAATTATTGATAGCATGCTTCTCCTCGTAAAGTGTTCATGAATAATTTTTTGTACTAACACTAATGGATAGACAATTTAATAACGAACATTTTGGTAGTATTTTTTTTTTCAAAAGACCAAAATTCGATTTTATAAAGATTTTATTCTAAAATCTGGGCGTATTCACTACTGTAATTCATGCGCTACCAGCGCCGCTAGACCAATAGGAAATTCGCTCATATCTCACGCCGATTTTTTGGTCAGGGTACCGTCTTAAGAAGCGAACTAAAAAGACGTAAACAAAAAGAAAATCATGCTGTGCAGTCGGAGGATACATCTGGTTTTCGTCAGCCAGCTCGCAAATATGTATTAAAATATGTATTAATATAAATATGTATTAATCAAATATGTATTATATCTCAGACTGCACAGTATATTTTCTTCTTGTGTAAGTGTTTTTAGTTGGCTTCTTAAGCAGTCGGGTTTTTTTTATTTTGTGATCTTTTTTTTTATTTATAATTTTTTAGTTACCTTACATTTTTTTTTCGAATAAGTTTCATTTAAAAATATAAGTGATATATATATATCTGAAAAAAACTTTTAAAATCCTATATTTTGTAAACAAAAAAAAAATGTTCATGGCATTTTTCTATTTTCCAATTTTGATGCGACGAATCGATTGACGTAAGAATCATCAAAATCGGCCAATGCGTTTGATCCTTATAGCGCCACATAAGAACAAGCATACATGCATACATATACTGATAAACACATTAGCAGACGGGTAAGAAATTGATGGCCAGTGACAATTTTGACTACGTCTCCCATTCAATCTGTCTTGCCTTTGCCAAACATGTTGAGGTCGGCTAACCTACCTAGATGCAGCTGAGTACCAGAATTTGACCTTCACAACCCAGCAATTGGGTAACACGGTACGCCTTGGCAAGATTTGGATTTTTGACATATTGTGCTTAGTGTACATTGTGACACGAATATTTTTCGTAATGTCGTTTTTAGTATATTCTGCACTCTGTGAATTACCTATACAAGCAAGAGTTGCTAATCTAATTATTCAGTTAGGTTTTATATTTGGATGAAATACTAGTTTTATTTCATGTTTTGTTGGTAAATATGTTTGACCTAGAAAAAACGATGATAAACATCGAAATTTATTCATCAAAACGTATTCTGTGACCGACCTTGATGACTTCGTAATTTATGTTTTAGCCTATTTTTAAGACTGGATAAGCAAAAATCAACTCAAAGAAAACATTTATTTTTATTGTTTGTATATATCGCAAAAAGTGGGACAGTACATTACTTTGTCTTTTTTTAAATTTTCATATTTTATTTGTACCTCTATGGTTTTCTGTTGTGTTTAGTTAAGTACCCTTAAACAATTAGGTACTTTAGTAGCTAGTTGTTTAATGTTAGTTTTAAATACTTTGTTATTGAGATGCTAATAAATTTTGTATAAAATAAGACGTTCAAATGAGTTTTCATTAAAATTTCTCACGGTTTTTATACTTAACTTACACACCAGTGTGGGGTGGCCCACGGGAGCGAAGCCGCGGGGAAAGCTAGTATTATTTATAAAGATAGAATTACTAAAAATCGAAAAACCCGACTGCTTCAAAAGGAGGATACACCAGATTTTGGTCAGCCAGCCCGCGAATATGTATCCTCCGACTGCACAGCATGATTTTTTCCTTGTTTACGACTTTTTAGTTCGCTTTTGAAGCAGTCGGGTTTTTTGATTTTTTGAATTAAGTTTTTTTATTTATAACTTTTTAGTTAGTTTTTTTTCGAATTAGATACATTTAAACATATAAGTGTTATATATTTTTGAAATCATCTCTTACACCTTTACTTTGATACCCCACACGATGGGTTTGGACGAAAAAAAAAATTTGGGCCCCCACAATATGGCACCCAAAATGCGCCAGTTTTCTATTGTCCAATTTTCATGTAGCCTATGACAGTCGCATGGTTAAGACGCATCGATTGACGTATGAATCATCAAAATCGGCCAACGCGTTTGGTCTCTGGAACGCCATATAGGAACAAACATACATACATACATACATACATACATACATACATACTTACATACATACATACATACATACATACTTACATACATACATACATACATACAAAGACTGATAAACACATTATCCTCCTTCGGCAGTCGGGTAATAAATGAAACGTGGTCGAAGCCGCGGGAGGAAGATAGTTTGGATATAAAATCAACTTCACAAAACGGAATTTTCTACTCTCACACTCAATCTTTACCCTAAAATATCATTTATTTTACAACAGCCACTACCTTGACCAAATCTAAATCTAGGAAGACCTTGTCCACATCCAAACCTGCAATCAGAACTTTCCAAATCGTCTAAAATGCAAAATCTTTTCAACATCGTACGTCTTTCGAAACCCGTAGATTCGTATTGACCCATAGTGCGGTTGATATTGGCCAAATGTCTATGAACACATGAGGCAATACGCCCGTAGCCTTGACTGAGTGTCGTTGTGGCATTGGAGTTTGCCCTTGTGGTCTATGGAAAGAGGGAGGACAGACCAGGGTTATAGATTTTTTGTATATTTTTTTTTGGTGTTAATATGAGCAAAAACCTTTAGTTCAAACTAGTATTGTGAAGAGTTAAAATTGGTTGTTTTCATGTTTGTAAAATGTAATCTTTTTTAAATCACTGATACAATTTCGTAAATTCTTTTACTAATACTTTCTAAGTTTAATTTCGACATCGCTGACAACATTGAAAGAAAACATCGTAAGAAAACTTGGATTATTTACATCTACACTATCTACAAAAAATATATAGCGGAAAGATTTGTTTGTTTGTATTGGATAGACACAAAAACTACTTAACCTATTTTAAAATTTCTTTCACCTGCAGAAAGCTATATTATTTCCGAATACAAGCTATAATATTATAAAGAGGAAAGATTTGTTTGTTTGTTTGCGAGCCTATAGGTTATAAAAAAAAAAAAAAAAAAACTGCTAGACCGATTTTGAAAATTCTTTCACCAGTAGAAAGCTACATTATTCCGGAGTGACTTAGGCTAATTTTTTTATCCCGAAAACGGGTCCTGTGGGAGTGGGCCACGGGAGCGAAGCCGCGAGGAAAAGCTAGTAGTTAATATAAGTTTGAAATCGGCAACCCGCCGCCGCGCCGGTCTCGAGTAAGCTTGGTGATAAATGCTCTCGCCTTCTCTGTATGAGAAGAGGCTGGTGTTATTATTATATTAATATTAAGACGGTACCCTGACCAAAAAATTGGCATGCAATATAAGCATTTCTATTGGTCTAGCGGCACTGGTGGCGCATAAATTACAGTAGTGAATACGCCCAGATTTTAGAATAAAATCTTTATAAGATCGAATTTTGGTCTTTTGAAAAAAAAAATACTTCCAAAATGTTCGTTATTAAATTGTCTATCCATTAGTGTTTGTACAAAAAATTATTAATGAACACTTTACGAGGAGATGCATGCTATCAATAATTATTTCTCATTTTTGTGTTTTTTTTGGAAGGAGATTAGTGAAATATATACAACATTAAAAAAAAAACAAAATGTACCATTTTAAAATCAATATTATGTAGAAATTTAATGTATTTTTATTAATTGATATTTATTTTTGAATAACGAGTAGATAGCTCCTAAAAATAGCACGAAAAACAGCTTGCGCGGTGTTTTGCTTGGGGTACCGCCTTAAGTTACACTATTGGCACAGAATAAATATACGAACTGTATGGAAACTACCTACACACGCTCGAAACGGCACACTCACACAAATATGCGCATCGACGAGACCCCTAAGCGGCTCGCACTACTGACAGCACTGCAGAAGTGCCTTAATGGTCCCGTCGGTGCGTATGTTTGTGTGAGTGTGCCGTTTCGAGCGTTTGTAAGTAGTTTCCATACTGTTTGTATATTTTTACTGTGCTATTGCTGAGTTGCATAAGGTAGGGTTGCTTGGTACTTTTTATTCCGATAAATTAAATAGATGGTCCCCGGTAGAATAGGCCTTTGAATGAAGCTGCAGAAAATACTAGTATCAGATAAATGTCATTGAAGTTTGCTCTTGTGATGTGAAGGAGGGGAAAGACCTTTGGGTTGAGTTTTTGTTTATTTTTTGTGTCCTGAGATTATTTTTGTTAAATACAACCGGAATGAGTCTTAATGTAACATGAATGGCATTAAACTTTGCCTTGAAGTATGGAACGATCCCGTGGGGCATAGGTTAAATTTTTGTTTTTTTTTGTTTGTGTGCGTATTTAATTTTGGTGAAGAAAAATAATAGCTTAGTTTAAAGTAATGAGTTACGTCCGTTTGTGTGTGACAAACGGAAACTAGAAGATGGTTTTGACGCGGTTTTAGACTTCATCATTCTAGTGACAAGTATGATAATGCACGAGTTTTTACTCCTCATGGCTTAGTAAAAGTTATATCGTGAAAAAACAGGGTAGGTAAGTCAGAATTGCCAAAAAAATAATTACGAACAGATAAATTAGTTAGTGTCTTCTCTTTTTAGGGTTCCGTACCCAAAGGGTAAAAACGGGACCCTATTACTGAGACTCCTTGGCCCGTCTGTCTGCCGTAACCGTGATAGCTAGACAGTTGAAATTTTCACAGATGATGTATTTCTGTTGCCGCTATAACAACAAATACTAAAAACAGAATAAAATAAATATTTAAGTGGGGCTCCCATACAACAAACGTTATTTTGAGCCGTTTTTTGTGATAGCGGTACGGAACCCTTCGTGCGCGAGTCCGACTCGCACTTGGACGGTTTTTTTGAATTTCTGATAGGCTCGCTTTTGACCACTATCTCGCCTGATAGTAAAAGATGATGTGGTCGACGGTGAAGCACTCTTGACTTTAAGACCCCTAGGTTGTAGCTATCGGGGAACACATACTCCGCTTAGCTGTACGCACTATGAAAGTATTCGCAAAACGCTTTGTGCATGTGGGTGGGATGTCCACCATGTACCGATCTCTTTACGAGACGAAGCCTTTGTCATGCAGTGGAACTATTGCAGACCGGTAAAGTGATATAACTCTCTAACTAACATATATAAAATTGAATATTCTAAAAAAATAAATTAAAAAAAAACCTAAACAAATACAAAGGGGAGAGGTAAAAGGGCTCATTGTGCATCAAAACAGTTCGTCCACATCGATGTCAATGGGAAACGTGCCCAGAACGCTGGCAGCATTGCCACGTTGAATGGCAATATTGATTCTCTGCTCAAAGAAAAGGCCAGCCCTCTGGTCACGTGAAGAGTTGACGAGCTGTCTGTCTTAGTTTCTAACTTGAGAAACAATTTAAAATAGTGTTGTCTTCGCTTGTCAAGTGACGAAAACGAGTTATTTAGTAATTTATGGTGCCTTGCCAACGACAATGAGAGTGAGGCAACTTAAAAGACTACTAAGAAGCCTAAGTAAGATGTTTAGATGTTTTTCTAGTCCTTAAATAGTGCCAGTTTAGCAGTGAATCACACTACCACAGATAATATAATACTAACATACAGATGCCTGAGCAGTAGTGGCCCAGTGGTGTCGGCCGCGACTTACAAGTTGTAGGTCGTGGGTTCGAGCCCAGGCAGGCGCTTTACTTTGTGTACATTATTTCTTCACCACTGCTCTCAAAACGGTGAAGGAAAACATCGTGAGGAAACCGGCATGTCCTAGAACCAAAAATTCGAAGACATGTGACATCCACCAACCCGCACTGGGCCCGCGTGGTGGATTACGGCCCATTCCCTCTCACAGAGAGGAGGCCTGTGTCCCTGCAGTGGGAACATTAATAGGCTGATGATGTGATGATGTGATGATACAGATGCCTCATCCCGTACAAAGAAACCGTGCCGACGTAACTAGCGTTTTTCATCTGATTATACCGATTATTTTTTGTAAATAGATCGCGTACGGTTCCGTTCCTTGGCGATATAGATAGATCACCATCTATGTCGGTGGAACGGAATGGAACCGAACGCGATCGATGTACAACAAATAATCAGAATAATCAGTATAGAACGTCGGCACGGTTTCTTTGTATGGGATGAGACACCACTGACACTACTACAGGCGAAATTTTGTGAGTGTGTTTGCATGTTTGTTACTCTATCACGCAAAAATTACTAAACGGCTCTGAATGAAATTTGGCACAGAGATTGATGATAGTCTGGAATAGCAAATAGGATATTTTTTATTCCAGGAATATGTTCCCTTGGGCTAATTTTCGACAATCACACGGGTTAATCCGCTGACAGAAGCTTATAGTAGTGAAATAAAACCAATTCATCACAATCTGTCTAGCCATTTCCCAATTAGGTTAGGGGCCGGATTCCAGGATTTTTTTATAAGCGCTGGGTGTATGACGCCCAGCAAATGTTGAGTTGGTAACCCTTTCGGTATGGGCATGCCCGACGCTATCTTTCTTAAGAGGATAGGCGGTCGAAGACAGCCGACTGAATAACCTAAGTAAAAAGATGTAATTCGAGGTTTGGCTCTCGCCTATTTCCTCATCCAATATTGGACCAATTTAAAAGATATTCCATAAACTGAAAAATAAAGATATACTATAATGACCCTATGTTTTCCTTTTGATGATACCTTACCTTCAGAAGCATTAGAACGCTCGAAAAATGTTCAAAATTACGCTGTCAACAGAAGCATATTGTAGAAATTTGACAACTATTAATGAAAAATAAAAACATAGGGGTATAGTATATTATATAGTATCTTTCTTTTCCAGTTAAAGGAATACCTTTAAAATTTGTCCAATATTGAAGGAGGAAATAAGCGAGAGCCAAATTTCGAATAACGACTTTTTACTAAGAAAATTCAGTCTGAGCTCTCTGCCCACATTTCCTCTTAAACCTTGTTTGTACATTTTTTGCTATTCTTCTCAGTTACTTTGTGATTGTTGTTGTTGTGTAGTGTCTATGTCGAATAAATGTTCTATATTCTATTTAACCTGAAGCGGCGTATTTGATCTCTACATCCCAGAAACTACGAACAACAGTGATAGCGTGACGTTGGACAGGACAATATGGAAGATGAAAACGTTTTGCGCCGACCCAGGTAACATGGCACAAGGGCAGGAAGATGATGATGGTCCCAGAAACAAGGCAGCATAAAACTCCTTGGATAAACTGGTGTCAAGATTTTCTGGCTTCTGAGTACACGAAACGACTGTCTGAGAAAATTCATAGATACTTAAACACACGCCTTTTTCCCATGGGGATAGGTAGAAATTACAGAACGCCAGCTGCTAGATCCTTACATACTCCTTTTCCTTCACTCACGTTTAGTCTAGTCATACACGCAACCTGGTTATGAGTACTGTGCACCCAGCCGTCCACAAATATCAATAAGGTCCGTTAACGTTGCCCTAGTCGACGGCCCGAACTATTTTAGGTTAAAATGCATACTATCTCATCAGACAACGAAGCGAAAGCATCTATATGCTATGATGAAGCAGTAAGAAGCTAGTTTACGTACGAATTACGCGCATTTCCACTTTTGCAAATTTGTAGCGAAATGGATGATGATTTGGGACAAAAACGAGCGCGCGAAATTTTATAAACAGACCTTTCGGAGTATGGATATCATGAAAAAAAACGACTAAATGTATATTTCCAAACTAAAATTAATTGCATTGTTGAACAACTAATCTATCCCTGTATGGTAACTATTTTGTAATTTTCCTTCTTATGGTATTTATTTCCGGCCAAAGATGTGTTAAAATTAGTGTTGAAATATGGAACTTTCGACGCTCATTTTTTTTTTACTTCTTTGTTTCCATACCGGGCTAGATAATGATGAGACAAATTAACATCATTTTTTATTTTGAACGTACATAGTGAAACAGTGGAGTAATCGCCAGACTACGTTTGTATGGAAGAATGATCGACTAGTGCAACCTTAAGTCGTTCTATAGCGTCCGCTCTCGTCGTTTCCACTCATATAAATATTGCCTCCTAACTTTTTTTATCTCACAACTTGAACTTTGTGTATTGCAACACTTGTCTTTGATACAGTTGAGTATAATTTTCTCAGGCCGTGCATAAGACTGCGACTACATTGTCACGACGCTGCGACCAAAATAAAACAAACTTGTTCTATCATGACGTTGAATGTATTGCAAAATGTTAAATGATTTTATTTCTGTAAGTTGGTTTGTACAAACACTTTTACATGTGTAACATATTTTTTTTTAAACTAGTTGAGGTCGGCGTTTCCTATCTGACTACTCTGAGAAGAAAAGCCGAAACAAACTCAGAGGTCACAGTCTTTTTTAAAGTCCTGACAAAATCTTGGTTAGATCATGTGAAGACCATGTAGACTGACAGACTGTCTGAAATGGTCTTTTGAGGAAAGAACCAGCCAGATTGAGTGGACCTGTCCAGTCAGTACACGCATTTGTCAATAACCGAGCAGCTCAACTCAGAATTTAAGGAGCTCAACGATTCGACGAACAATACCAAAGAACGGACATTCGGGTAGGCCGCATAAACTACTCAAACTGCCAGACCATGATTCAAAACTAAGATAAATTAAAAACGAAATAATGATCCACATAGTCTTCACATTCACAATAATTAAAATAAAATAATATAATACTTTAAAAAGTGTTGGCTTGCGAGATCTTGTCTCCGTAGTTTATGCTTGTCATCGCTACCGCTTATGGCTGCGATCTTAGCCTTATATCACGAGTGATAGACGGAGTTGCCATATTATTTAGAAATAATGGTTTTACACAATGAAATGGGCGACCTTGTTTATAATGATCATTATTTAGATGTACGGTAAAATTTTGATGATTGTCATTATTTTATAAAGCATTGTTGTTTCAATACTGATGGTATTAAAAGTAACGAGGTCAGGTTTTTGAGGTTTCTTTTGGTAGAAGATTGAAATAAATATTGCTTAAGTGGTCTGGTATTGAAATTGATTTCGAAATTAAATGTGGCTCTGAATTCTTTGATATTGAATATAGATAGGTAGAACATTAATCTGAGGACCTAGACAAATGACATTATATTACTAAAATACGAAAAAAAACGGCCAAGTGCGAGTCGGACTCGCGCACGAAGGGTTTCGTACCATTATCGCAAAAAAATGGCAAAATATTACATTTGTTGTAGGGGAGCCCCACGTAAATATTTTCACATTTTATTCTGTTTTAGTATTTGCTGTTATAGCGGCAACAGAAATACGTCGTCGGTAAAAAAAAAACAATTGTCTAGCTATCACGTTTGATGAGATACAGCCTGGTGGCAGGCAGACGGAAAGTGGAGTCTTAGTAATAGGGTCCCGTTTTTACCCTTTGGGTACGGAACCCTAAAAAAAATTCAAAAATGTATGAGAATGGCTATCGCTATTGAAATCTCACGTGATAAATACCTCACATTTTAGCATTTTGACCATCGCTATCGCTGTCATCGAATGACACTTGTCTAGAAACTGGTTTGTCGTACACTGATACTTATTTTTAACCCCCGCCGAAAAAGAGGGGTGTTATAAGTTTCACGTGTGTTGCTGTGTATCTGTGTATCTGTGTGTCTGTGTATCTGTGTATCTGTGTGTCTGTCTGTGGCATCATAGCGCCTAAACGGTAAACCGATTTTGATTTAGTTTTTTTCAATTGAAAGGTGATTTTGTCGAGAGTGTTCTTAGCTATGTTTGAATAAAATCGGTGCAGCCAGTTCAAAAGTTATGAGCGTTTTACTTTTTGAATCAGGGTGTTTTCGCAAAATAAATGTGTCGGGGGTTTTTAAATTTTGAAATTTTACTTGTATAAAACGAATTTTGGATCGCAGAATGATTACATTAAAATTTTACCTATGCTTGCGAATGTGCAACTAGCTTCAACTTTTGCTTGACAATTCAAAGTACATAATACCTTTAAATGGTTTACTTAATAGGGAGTTTTCCTGGGCAAAAAAATTATAATTCTATTTAGTCCGTCAGTGAGATTATCAAATAATATTGGACACGTAGTTTTTGCTTTACAAATCAACAAAAATTGACAAAGATAAAGCGCATCAAAGTTCAGAGTAACTTGTGACGTCACTACGTGTACTAACTGGTGACGACACACGATATTTAAACGCATTATATCGTCGTGACTGTATGTTTACATGTCAAAAGAAAAAATACGTGTCCATATTCTTTTTTTCTTTTTTTTTTTCAGCATCGGCTGTGCCCGCTCCTTTTGCCATACTGGAAATATTGTGCTTTAAAACTATCTTATGTTTTGTTTATGTTGTGGCAATAAATGTTTTCTTTCTTTCTTCTTTCTTTATTAATCTACCTGACGGATAAAAAACTAATTTTCAGTTTACATATCCCTATTGCAATAAATCGAGACATAATAATTATTTATACCAAATCACTTTAACTATGAGTCAAACCAACATCCGTACCGTTTATAATATGTGTTATTGAATAAAGAAACACATGTTATTGTTCTAACCCAATCGTTATAATATGCATGAACTGAGCTATTGAAATAGACGTGTCATTTACATCAATATATACCTACTTGAACAATATACATATCTACGTCACAATTTGCTGACATATCTAATGATTTAATCAGATATCTATATGAAGTCATGATTAATATCACAGATCGGAGATAAGATTAGAAATAGATAGGTACATAGAATGGTTTAGTGAAGTTATTTTGAGATAGATCTCGGTAAATGTCACGTTCAACCTAACTATCAGTTCAAAGAAAACGTTGTACATGCCTATCTATGGAATTCACCCGAGTACTGTTAAAATTCTATCACAGTTAGGAACTCGTCACGCGTTGAGAGCTAGACGATAAGCGTCGTCAAGGGAAGCCTTTTTTTTTGCGTGGAGAAGTGCTCATGCATACTGCACTACCACGGGGCGATATTGCAGTTATGTGGGACTCCACACTAAAACTCCACGGTGTCCTCCTGTGCCGCTTATGGCGGGAACACGGGCACGCGTTAGCACTCACCGCGAACCCGCCGCAGATGTCCGTCAACGGACCTTCCTCCGGGGAGTACCCCCCATCACTGGCGCACCAGAACACACTGTACGCCGGGATGCCTAGGAAACGCTGGCGTGAGGACTTACAAGTGATTATGCGAGGGTTTTTTGAGAAGACCAAACATCGAGAAGAACGGAAGGCTACGGTGGAAAACTTTGCCTAGCAGTAAGACCATATTATAAATGAAAAAATAAATAAACAGGGTAGATCTAGGAGTTAGGAAAAACAATACAAAGATAAATGTGACATCCACCAATCCATCTAAACTTGCGTGGTGGACACCGGCGTGGCTTCCCTCGCATGGCGAACATTAAAGGCAAATTATTGTGAAGTAGTGCATGTATTTGAAGATGTCGAAAGATATAGGAAGAAATAAGAGGAGGTAGATGAGTCAGGGGCCATGGCCCGCAGGTTATGAGCAGTGTCGTGGTTTAGAGACAAAAACAACTGATTATCAGTTTTGTAGTTTTTGCTATTATAGGCTAAAAGTGTGACTTGTAGAATGTACTTTGACCTGTCCAGGTGTTCAAGGTTAAGAAATATTTAGTATCTATCTACGATTTATCTAAATAGTACCTAATCTACCTTATTCCCAATTTTCATCTTTATGTTCTCATGTAATTGATAGGATGTTGAGGAGCTCGTGGCTAAATAATAACAGCCGCACTGATCGATCATCAAGGTTAAGCAACGCTTGACGAGGTCGGTCCGTGGATGGGTGACCATTTCAACATACCGAGTTTCCTCCGTGCCGCGGAAAGCACGTTAAGCCGTTGGTCCCGGCTGTCATTTGAAGATCTTTGACAGTCGTTACGGGTGACTACCCGTAACGACTGATCTCAAGAGATCTCAAGCTTCTGACTAGAAGCTTGAGATCTGACACCAGTCTTGCCAAGGGGTATCGTGTTACCTCGTTACTGGGTTGTGGAGGTCAGATAGGCAGTCGCTCCATGTAAAACACAGGTACTTAGCTGAATCCGGTAAGAATGGAAGCTGACCCCAATGTAGTTGGGAAAAGGCTAGGCAGATTGATTGTAATTGATAGGTTGTGTAAGGAGTTTTAACCCCTTGACTACCCGAAACGTGGATCTACGCGAGAGATATTGAATTTTTAGGGTTCCGTACCCAAAGGGTAAAAACGGAACCCTATTACTAAGACTTCGCGGTCCGTCTGTCTGTCTGTCTGTCTGTCTGTCTGTCTGTCTGTCACCAGGCTGTATCTCATGAACCGTGATAGCTAGACAGCTGAAATTTTCACAGATGATGTATTTCTGTTGCCGCTATAACAACAAATACTAAAAACAGAATAAAATAAATATTTAAGTGGGGCTCCCATACAACAAACGTGAATTTTGTGCCGTTTTTTTGCGATATTGGTACGGAACCCTTCGTGCGCGAGTCCGACTCGCACTTGGCCGGTTTTTTATTGTTTCGGTAATTACGGCATGCAACCAGGCAAAACAACTGAGTGAATTATAGCGTCTCGGTTAACAGGAGAAAACTAAAGAAGAAAAACTGTGTGGGCCAACTTCAAGTAAGTAACACACAGGAAGTAGATAATGTCGTACACTTCTGTAGGTAGAAGACATCTATATTGTGATTTTTAATTTCAGAGACTAAACTGACAACTGCCAATGCCCTTATATTTTAACTCCCGTCGGACAAAGAGGGGTGTTATAAGTTTGACGTGCGTACCTGTGTGTTTGTGTATCTGTCTGTGACATCATAGCTCCTAAACGGATGAACCGATGTTGATTGTTTGAAAGGTGACTTTATCGGGAGTGTTTTTAGCTATGTTTGATGGAAATCAGCAGGCTTATTGCATAACTTTTGCACGAGCAAAACGATAGCGATTTTTGCGCAATAATTGCTCTTCAATTTAGAAGTTTTAGAGTTGTTGGCGGTTTTTTTTAAATTAGTGCATTTGGCAAACAGCGAGCGATTAGCAAACGATTGTGTAGGACCTACCATACCTACACTGCAGGTAATGCCGACTTTTATGACGTATAGCGTTCGATCGCTATCGTTTTGCTCTTGCAAAAGATACTTAATAAGCCTGTGGTTCAGGCGTTCAAAAGTTATGGGCGATTTACTGTTTGAATCGGGGTATTTTCGCAAGATATCGTGCCATAATTACGTGTTCGATAGATTGTTGATCGAAGCGTGTCTTCTACTAGATTAATTATGTAGATTAAAAAGTATGACATAAAAAAATATTGTCGGGGGTTTTGGAAATATTTAATTTTACTTGTTAAAATGATGCAAGCGCGGAGCATAGTGTTGTAAGTAAGGCATTATATTATCTGTGGTAAGGTTCAATCATAAGTGATTCATCGAATCATTGTGATAAATATTAATCCTCAATTTAATTTAACTAATTGGTGTAAATAAATGTTTTAAGAATATAAACGTAATATATCTAAGTATAACAGTGTTACAGGAGGAAGATTAAGGAACATTTCCTAGCGCAATGACATGATACTAGTATGTTTATAAAAATATATATTTATGTAAGTATATTTTATTTTAATCGTCGTCAGTTTTTACCTTATTTAAGTCTTTTAAAATTGTACACTGGATCCTGCCCTCTATAATGTCATCTTTCTCTGTCACCCTAGGGTTTGCTGTAAGAGAACTCAACATTGAGTTAAGCTCGCCTTTGTACATGTACTTTATTATCACACTGTATTTTATGTTGTTTTGGTGTACAATAAAGAATTAAGAATGAAGTCGACATAAATGAGTTGAAATTAAATAACCGCTATTTTCGTAACAATTTTTTTTTGCCGTGCTTTAGGTCCATTTTCGATCTACGTCGATTTTAGATCAACTTTCGATCACTCTGGTTACAACACTATTTTTATGTAACGATAAAGTGGTAACCCTCAAATTTCAGTTTGCCTACAAAATTAAAAATCATGGAGTTTTTGGCGGGCTTTTTTCGAGTGAAGTTCAGCGGCTGTTAATATTATTTGCAAATTGATTCCTAGTGGATATTGTGATATAAAATTGGTGTAGTTTTGTGTCTCAACTGTCTACGCAACTGGACAATATGTGAAATCATTGACAGAAGCGATCTCAGGATAGTGGAGCGAAGAATTTTATTGTAGTATTGACTACCTCCACAAAGCTTACTGGGAAGGCTGACTCGATACAATTTGCTGCCAAATACTCCAAAAACCATTAGAATCTGTTACACCCGTATTCTAATGCATACTAAAGAATGTTAAAATTGCACTGAAGACGAGGCGGTATGGTCCAAGACCTTAGCCTGCCCGAGAAGGGCGAACAAAAAGAAAAAAAAAATACATAGATTACCTTATTTTTACCCGACTGGGTTATGTGTTTCGCGCGTATCTTGTATGTATGTAATATTCTTTATTACCTCATATATTTTAAACCATTTGACCGAATTATATAATTAAGACATCGATAGATAAGTCTTGACCGCCCAAGTGTTCTTAGATAGGTGAAGTTAAAAAAAAACAAACATGGCGGCTTTTGGGCGCCATATTGTGTGGGTCCCAATTTTTTTTTTCATCCAAACCCATCGAGTGGGGTATCAAAATGAAGGGTTTTAAGAGGAGATTACAAAAATATATACCACTTATATGTTTAAAAGTAATTCGAAAAAGAAAATATAACTGAAAAGTTGTAAATAAAAAAAGTTAATTTAAAAATCAAAAACCCGACTGATTAAGAATCGAACTAAAAAGCTGTTAACAAGAAAAAATCATGCTGTGCAGTCGGAGGATCAGGTGGTCAGCCAGTTCGCGAATATGTTTCCTCCGACTGCACAGCATGATTTTTTCTTGTAAACAGCGTTTTAGTTCGATTCTTAATCAGTCGGGTTTTTGATTTTTAAATTAACCTTTTTAAATATTTCTAATTGTCAGTGGGATAAACTGCCTATCTATTCGTTGTCTGACTAGACAGTCTGCCCCATAGTTCATCATACACATAGTTTGCTCCTACGCAAGGTGTGTTAAGTTGTCTTCCATACACGGAGTAATCATTACTCAATACACGACATGTTTTGCAAGCACAATTTGAGAGTCTTAAGTGCTTTAAGTATGAAACTTAACAAATAATATGATTAACCTTGACCGGAACGTCGTTAGGTGCTAGATTTGGATGACGTGATTATTTTTAAGCACAAAACTTACTTCACTCTAATCTTTTGCAACATTTCGCAGTCTGGCTGTAACAATTTGTGCTAAAAAAAAAAACTCATAAAAAATCTAAATTTGAATACCAATGATGGCTGGTAAAGATGATGAAAAACTATGCTTCTTACTTTAAAAATAAAAGTTTGTGTGTCTTATAACATATCTGTTTATTTGAATATCATTGGTTGACATGCCTTTTTCTAGGAAAAGGCGGTTTTTGGTACAGCGTCATGCACTTTTATCAGAATTTTAAGTTTACTGTACTTAATTATGAATAAATTTCTTTTCAAATGAAAATAAATTGCGGTTGAATCACGGTTAAACTTATCACTAACAGATTATTATTATTAGTGAGAAAAATAAGTATTTTTTTTTGTGTATGTTTCAGTGAACAATTCGTTAGTGCCATAATAAAAATAAAAAAAAAACAATTTGGCGGCAAAAGAAAGTGACAGTGCGTTTTCAGTTACAGAAATTAAAGGGTTCTGACATGAATTGTTTTGTTTATGGTTTCATTAATTTTAATGATAAATAAAAAAAATGTTTTTGTTAGTACCTACTTATTATTTATTTTATTACAGAATAACACTGTTTTCTGCCATTACTGTTTGTTAATTTAATTGGTGTCACGTAAAAAGTGCAGTTACTGGAGATAACTAAACAGGGGGTAGACTAAAGTCTTCTTATACGAAATTCAAAACTAATCAAAGAACTTACGATCCATGATCAAAACAATTTAAGTATACTATTTAAACTTAGTTTACTAATTTCTCAATTATTCTAAGTAACCCATAAATTACATCACTTATTAATACATTGTAATGACACAAAAAGCATTCACGTTACAACAAATAAAAAAATCAAAAATGTCAACTTCGTAATCAAAAACAAAAGAAAAGAAAATTTCGAAACGTCATTCAATTCAAAAAAAGAACAACGCGGTCATATTTAAAAAAAATATAACAATATTCAAACTCACTTGTCAAGTTCCACACTGCCACTGAGATCACTGTTTCGCAACTTTTTTTTTAAGGCAAAGGTATGTCACGTCAGCCAAGGTACAAGGCTTGGCGGCTACTGAGAGGAGCCAACCTCTCTCTGCTATGATGTTGAGAAATGCATGCAACGTGTGTGAACATACACGGGTGAATAGTTGAGGCGATACAGTGATCTTGATTTATTTTTATTGGCTAAGTTGTGTAAGGAGATCGAAGATTTAAGATTCGATATGTTTTGTGAAGGGAATAGATTTGTTTCAGGTAAAAAAATGGGCAATGGCATAGTTTTCATTGTTTGACGAGATTAATTAGATAGTCTGTTAAGTTGGAAGATATTAAAATTGTCCAGATTAGGCCACCTACACCATTAATTATTATGAAAAAAAGTCATTAACAAAATTATTTCCGGTTTTTCGGCAATATGTCAATGACTTTTTTCATCATCTTGTATATTTTGTGTATAAGCTTTTTGCTATGCTACACTCATTGATAATCTTTAAAATAAAAATAAAAAACAGTCCAAAATAATTTACACGAGAACAGAAAGACTTCTAAACGACTAGGTTTGCCTTAACATTAGTTGAAGTGAAAAAAGTATTTATCTAGCATCTGCAAATATAAAGTTTTTAATCCTGGCTGCTCAATTCCCGACCCGTATGTTTCAGCCTTGGACCTACAGAGTCGAAAGTTCGTTAAAAAGGGGTAAACCTACTCCATTGCATTATTAGACCTACCTTCAGTCTAGACTTCAATAATTGAAGTGAAGTGTGAGAACTCTCATGGGGTCAAACCCTTTGCGTTGCCGAATTCACTTACGCAATTAGGCTGCCTATGCGATTGCGACAATTATGTCAAAATTATGATTGTATGATAGAACGCTACATTATCACTAAATGAGTAAGTATTTTTTATTCCTGATAGAATCATGGTTCCTGTGGGAACAAAAAAAACTTTAAAATACACAGCGATCTTTAAAATAGACACAAGGATAAACCAAAGCAAGAAAAACCTGCTCAAATGGATATAAATGTGAGACTATATTGCAAACTATTGGTTACTTCACAACTTGTCCTGCGTTCCCTGATAATTTTATCAGCGATAAAGATTGACAAAAAGTACTAAACTTAAGACTGACAAGCACTACTCAGTGGCGTAGCTTGGGTTTCAGCCGCCCGGGCGGCGGAATATATTGCCGCCCCCTTATTTAGGTATTGCAATTCAAAAGAAAAAACACCTTTTCACAAAAAATAAACCGACTTCCAAACCAAAACACTAAAAAGTGCAAAAATAACTTTCGTTTCTCTACTGTGATTAATCATTATTTAGCCTCCTTCTGGACCATCACGGTCTTCTTCCAGTTTTCTGTCTCTGCCAGCAAGGCCCTCACAACTGTTGGTAAAGACCAAGACCTGTCGCTTAGAGGCCCACGCAGGGCACCCCTCGTTGTCTCGGTTTCTACTAGCTAGTATTCGAAACAAAGTTCAAGGATATCAAAGTGATAGCTTAAAGGAAAAAGAGATTACACATAGCAAGGCGAGACATTAAGTGAGTGCATATTTGGTAAGTTTGTTAATATAAACTTTAATAAACTCCTTGATATTCTGACCACGTAAAGCCTTGACCATGTATTCATATATCAGTCGGTAATTTGAGGGGCTCCTACACAATATGAATCAGATAACACGATTTATCTACTAATCCATAAGTTTTTTTGTCGACGCAAGAGGCTCTTCTGAACATGAGGTACACACGGGTGGAACAAAGTTTTCTTGGCTTTTTCCATCGTGAATTTAATAGTTTTATCCCTATGTCTATGTTTGTGCCCGGTTGATAGCGATCCTATCTACCTGTTCATCATCATCGTCATCATTTCAGCCGAAAGACACTGCTGGACATAGGCCTCCCCCAGGCGTCGCGACATTTACCGATCCCGTGCGTCTCGCATCCAGCGCCTTCCCGCAACCTTAACCAGGTCATCGGTCTACCTAGTGGGAGGCCTTTCAACGCATCGTCTTCCAGCTCGCGGTCGACATTCCTGAACTTTTCGGCCCCATCGGCCATCCGTTTTGCGAGCAATGTGCCCTGCCCACTGTCACTATACGCTACCTGAGGCCTTAGTGCGAGTTTTTACTCACGGTCAATCGCGTTAACGTAAACGTCAATTTGTATTGAAACTAGATAAGCGCCGTCTGGGGACGGTAAGGAGAAACCTCTTTTTTTGTATACATTTTGACATAAAAGATCGTTTACGTAACACGAGTGAGCGAGAGTCACGCGTGAGTAAAAACTCGCTCTAAGGCCTCTGATACATGGTACTTAAACACATCTAATTAACTGGTGAAATTAGGGTTTACTAATAATGGAGATCTCCGCCTCATCTTTCAAGGAATACTGGCATTAAAAAGAGCAAGGGAAAGACAGAGGGTAGATGCATTCGAAATGTGGTGCTGGAGGCAAATGCTCCGAATACCATGGACAGCCAAACGCACAAATGTGTCTATCCTTTTCCAACACAATATCAAGACCAGATTGTTACAGTATGCCTACAGCGTATTTTGACCTATTTCGGTCACTTAATGCGAAGGGGAGATAGAAGTCTAGAAAAACTGGTCATTGTTGGCAATACCGAAGGGAAAAGAGCACGAGGCCGGTCGCCAACAGGATGGTCTGACCAAGTGAAAGAAGCTACGTCCTCAAGCAAATTTCGGCAGGTAGTGATGGCAACTTTGGAACGGAATCGATGAAGGCAGATTGTCCGCTTAAAGGGGCCCAGTAACCACAATCCTCAGTAATGAGGGACCGATTTTAAAAGAAGAACTTAGTTTAGACTGATGTCTGAAGTCCACAAAAAGGGAAGGAGTGCAGTGATGACCTAGTAATATCGGCCGCGACTTATAAGTTGTAGGTCGTGGGATCAAACCTAGGCGGGCGTTTTACTCTAGGTAAATTATTTCACCACCACTGCTCTCAAAACGGTGAAGGAAAACATCGTGAGGAAACCGGCATGTCATAGAAACAAAAATTCGAATACATGTGACATCCACCAACCCGCATTGGGCCTGACTGGTGGATTACGGCTAATTCCCTATCACAGAGAGGAGGCCTTTGTCCCAGCAGTGGGAACATTAAAAAGGCTGATGATGTTGATGATTGTGTTGTAAATTCACAAATTTTAAAAACAATTTTATGTAACTTGTCCACAAAAACTGGCATTTAATTTTTTTCTAACATTTTTTGTTTGTTCAAGATTGAAAACAGGATTATCAAATTTACAGAGTTCACACGAGTTCCGAATAAAATAACAAAAATCAAAAAAAAAAATGTTATTTTGTAAATCTAAAGGCACTGCTAAAAATTTAACTTTTCAGAAATATCAACTTCTATAAATAATCTAGGTAGATACACTGTCCAGTTTTTACCCTGTTTGCAAATCCCTTTACGATGGCATACAATTACATGAACAGGATCTTAGGGGTGAACGTAACTTTGAAGGGCCTCGAAAGGGCATTTACCTATACTGGGTGGGACGAGAATTTATAATTAGACATAGGTTGCTATAATAATCTAACCTATGGATTCAAGGGTATAATGTTAAATAAATAAAATAAATAAAAATAAAAAAGCCTTTTTTTAAAACACCAGAGAACTACAGCTAAAAAAACAGTAAAAACTTCGTAATTTAAAGAATGTCTCTGATTTCAGTGTGATCAGCCTCCTCTAACAGTTTCCACTGGGGTCTGTCTTGAGCGGGTACGTTATAATGTTATTCAGCCTATAATGTTCCCATCGCTGGGATACAGCCTTGATGGACCTTCGTCACGATTTCACATGTTCACTTGTTTTAAAGACATACCGATTTTAACCCCCGCCGGCAAAAGATCTGTGTGTCTGTCTGTGGCATCATAGCGCCTAAACGGATGAACCGATTTCGATTTAGTTTTTTTTGTTTGAAAGGTGAATTTAGCGAGAGTGTTCTTAGCTATGTTTGAATAAAATTGGTTGAGCCGTTCAAAAGTTATGAACGTTTTACTGTTTGAATCGGGGTGTTTTCGCAAGATAAATGTGCCGGGGGTTTTTTAAAATTTAAAATTTTACTTGTCCTCACAGTCTTTCACTTCAACGTTTTATGGGTAGGCGCGGTGAAATAAATTAAGAAAGATAAAAGAAAGTAACATGTCCAAGGATATGGTCATCCTACTTCATAATCACACTAATATTATAAAGACGAAAGTTTGTGAGTGTGTGTGTGTGTGTTTGTATGTTTGTTACTTCTTCACTCTCAAACGGCTGGATGGATCTGGATGAAATTTGGCACAGAGATAGATTACAGTCTGGAATTGCATAAAAAGTATCGTATGTGCTATTCCTGACTATAATCTACGTCTGTGCCAAATTTCATCCAGATCCATCCAGCCGTTTGAGCGTGAAGAAGTAACAAACATATAAACACACATACACACACAATCACTCACAAACTTTTACTGTATAATATTAGTGTGACTGGATTTCAAGACACTGCCCTTGCTGAAAACCTGAATCACAAGTGACATAGGGGAGACTGGGGAGATTTTATCCTAAGGAAGACTTGGTTCATACAAGTAATAAAGCTACTTATAGTATCAAATAGTTTTAAAAACGTAATTCCGACTTTACTAAAGTAATAAACCCGGACGAGAGAACTACTAGTAAATTTAGGTTTGATTGTTTAAATCATTCGAAGATGTTCCTCACCCCAGTCCCCCTACAATAAAACACAGAAATACAAGCTTATACTTTAGTTATCTGAAGGTATTTATTTGTCAACACTAAAGATACTATTTACAGTCCACTACATGGTAATAGTAAAAGTAAATATAGTACAGGATTGCTCAGTAAATAACCTGTAAGTGATTGCTAACATATGGTGTTTGACAAGACCTTTGCTCATTTGAGAATAGGTTGGTCGGGGTTTTTAAGTCAAGAGTGAATAGGTTTCTTCTAGGCAAGCGTGTTACACCGTCGACCACATCATCGCTTACCATCAGGTGAGATGGTGGTCAAGCGCGAGCCCATAAATAAATAATAAAAAAAAAAAAAAAACTATTTAGTCCGTCAGTTAGTTATCCTAATAAAAAATATTTTCCAAAAAAATACAACTGACTTCCAAATAAAAACACTACAACGTGAAAAAATAACTTCAATTTCGGAAGTCGGTGTTCCGGTTTTCGTTTCTTCGTTTTTTGAAACCGAATTCCGAAATTGAAGTTGTTTTTTACTTTGTAGTGTTTTTATTTGGAAGTTGGTTGTTTTTTCTTTTTTTAATTTTCATCTTTTTAGTTGTGGTACATAATAGATCAGTTCTATAGGCTAGGTACCTACAATGCCCAAAGTGATGCCAGAATAAATTAACCCAATAACATGAGACCTGAACAAAACTGGTGTAATGAGAGTATACCAGGGTGAACTGTTCACACCTGCGTACCCCTTTAGAGCGGACTAGTGTGATGTTATGTTATGAAATGGTGTAAACAATAAACAGACATGCAATTGAAATATATGGAACCACATGACAATGTCCAGTTTTTTAATAAAAAAAGAATCATCAAAATCGGTTTACCTAGTAGAAAGTTCTGAGGAAAACAAAAAAGCCGGCCAAGTGCGAGTCAGACGCACGCACGAAGGGTTCCGTACTTGGTAAATTGCGTTTTACGATTTATGACGTATTAAAAAAAACTACTTACTAGATCTCGTTCAAACCAATTTTCGGTGAACGTTTACATGGTAATGTACCTCATATATTTTTTTTAGTTTTATCATTCACTTATTTTAGAAGTTACAGGTGGGGGGACACACATTTTACCACTTTGAAAGTGTCTCTCACGCAAACTATTCAGTTTAGAAGAAAATGATATTTTTTTTTTTTAGTTTCACTTTCAAATTTGTTTTTTTTCTATTTTTGTGTGAAAATCTTATTGCGGTTCACATAATACATCTACTTACCAAGTTTCAACAGCATAGTTCTTATATTTTCGGAAAAAAGTGGCTGTGACATACGGACGGACAGACAAACAGACAGACATGACGAATCTATAAGGGTTCCGTTTTTTGACATTTGGCTACGGAACCCTAAAAAAGAAAGAAAATAGTCGAATTGATAACCTCCTTTTTGGAAAGTCAGTTAAAAATATTATGTGACATGTCCTAGAACCAGAAATTCGAAGAGATGCTGCATCCACCAACAGTCACTAGGGCCCCGCGTGGTGGATAACGGCCCATTGCCTCTCACAGAAAGGAGACGTGTGTCCCAGCAGTGGGAACATTAAAAAACTGACGATGTTCATGATAATGAATCGCTGATAGATTGTCACGTTGTCCTAGGAGATAAAGGTTAGGAATTTTCACTCATAATTTTAATTATCAATCTGTACCTACTTCTACATCTTCATCTGATTAAAAACCGCTGATACCAAAGGCATTGTTCTAAATTTTTGGACGCAGCACTTCATACAAAAGACGTGGGTAGTTCTAAACGTGGTCACGTAGGTATGTACTTACTGCGTCTTTGTATTGATAATATTGTGTATTCAAGTCGTGTGTGTGAGTGGTGTTAGATCAGATGAGCGGAGATGGACATGACCGGGAGCGGAAGCGTTTTAATTTGGTGGTCATAAAAAGGATCTTTTGGCCCAATTTTTGTCCTGTATCGCATGCCCCGTGATCTTATGGCTGCGTTGGTGAATGGTATTGCTGTAGCTAATTATGGGGCCAAAAATAACATTTAAACATTGTATTTGCACTCAATACGCTCAGGAGAATAATACGCTTGGCCCCATTCCGGAGAGGTGTACATTTATTTTAACCGTTTTACCACAGATAATATAATACTAGCATACATATGCCTCATCCCATACCAAGAAACCGTGCCGACGTAACTAGCGTTTTTAATCTGATTAATCTTGTTATTTTTGTAAGTACATCAATCGCGTTCGATCCCGTTTCACGGCAATAGATGGTGTTAGCAGCGACTTGCAAGTAAAAGGATTTACGAGGTTCGTGAATTTTTTTTTCGTTAAATACAGTGAAGGTTCGTTTTATAGTATTTTTTTGTTCGTTTTTACAGTTTGTTTGTACCAAAATGTGTTACAATGCAAATTTTAACAATTGAGTGGCACGCCTCAGAAATTTAAAAATGCGCCATCTATTGGCATCAATTTTAAATGATCCGTTCAAATAATCATTGAAATGTGAATTAAGAGCCCAATATTTCATAATTTTGTATTTAGAAGAGTTGATTAAACAAGAACATACAATTTTTATGTTCAATACCAGAAAATGTTAATTTTACACACAATTCTATTGAATTGAGTGTAGGTACATGTCGCGCCATCTAGTGAGATTTATTTGAACCAAATTTTCTTTCTTAGCAATAAGACCCCGTGGTTTTACTAAAGTTATAGGTAGGAAGTATTTTGTCTCAAAAATACATGAAAAAGTTTAGTTCGCAAAGACCGTTTTACTACAGCATACAAATAAACTTTAATAATAATAAATAATAATATAAAACGTTTATTTTCTCTTCACAAAATTTCTTAAATTCTATGCCTTGCAGTTTAAACCAGGGTATAACTTTGTGAGAGACTGGTGCCTGTGATAGGTTTCAATAAGAACCTGTATTACAAGTCACCAGGTCCCCCCCGCGGCTAAAAGCCCATCATGACACACTGATTGACAGCTTGGATACAAGAAAATAAATTTGCAATAAAGTTTGGCTTCATAGACATGGATGATAGAGAAATATGATAACAGTTTAAAATACAAATTACCTACAATAAGGAAATACAAGGAAAGACAGTGAAAAAGATAAAATATTATACAATAAGTTCTAAAGGTTTAGTTAATAGATTTTTAGTAAGTAACAGAGTGAGCATGAATAAATTAAGTTTGTGTATGTGTGTGTTGTTGTTTAAGAGCTTGAGGTTATGTGTTGTGGGAATGATCTTAGTGTGAGGTGCGCAATGGTTAAAGGAGCAAAGCAGCTGAGGGGATGTTTTGTTTGACAAGCCTTAGCATTTATTTCATAGGGGTCAGTAATTTCTCGGTCCCCTCGTAGTCCAGAGCCTTAAAATATGTAGTTAGCAATACCTTACATTTATATTTAGTCAGGGAATAGATGTTGAGGATATCATTCAATTTATTGTATAAATAAGGTCCGAAGAAGAAAAAGAATTGACGCGAATGTGCAGATTTTGCAATTTTGGTTTGGCATACCCTACCTCTCCGGCGCTTATCCAACTGAAGCTTTGGGTCGAATTGCAACAAAGAATGTTCTTTGAGCACCGTACGCAATACGAAAGTTTGCCTAACTGTAAGAACATCCCAATCTTTGAAAAGTTCTACAGTAGGATATCGGTAGGGGAGACCAGCGCCAACCTTGAGAATTGCACGCTGCGCTCTTTCGACTTCAATCAGATGAGTCTTTGCGGCTCCTCCCCAGGATATAATGCAATAGTCGATAAGGGAATGACACAAGGCATCGTAGACCATCTTGGTAACCCGTCGGTCCGCTATGTGTCTCAGTGTTTTAAATATATAAATGAGTTTACGCAAGCGGGTTGCAAGGACTTTAAGATGTGGCTTGAATGTTAAGCATTGATCTACTATGATACCAAGATATTTGATATCATCGACTCGCTGAAGATTAGGACAAGAGCACGAGGAAGCGCCTGGGACACATACATGGTAGGATATATTAAAATATGATGGAGGCAGTAGATTTAACCTATGTGCAAAAGCAACGTATTTAGTTTTGTTAACGTTTAGTGTCAAAATATTCGCTTGCAACCATTTGCAGACTTTGCTAAAACCACTTTGAGCAGTGTTAAAAACCTCCTCCCAAGTCAGCCCACTGAAAAAGAGGGCAGTATCATCTGCGAAAGTAATAATATGTCCACAGTTAAGCTGAAGACGGCAGAGGTCGTTGATATAGATCAAAAACAAAGTTGGGCCACGTATGCTGCCCTGGGGCACACCGAAATCGACATGAGCCTCATCGCTCAGCATCTGGCCTATTCGAACTCTTTGTTTCCTTTCGGTAAGGTAGTCCTGCAATAGTTTCAAAGGTACACCCCTAACACCAATCTCTTCCAGCTTTTTGAGTAGGTGCGGGATAGAGACTGTGTCAAAGGCTTTAGCCAAATCGAGGAAGACAGCAATGCATTTGTTCCTTTGGTCCAAGTTAGTGATAATGGAGTTTACCAGTTCATGTACTGCGTCATTGGTTGACTTATTACGTCGAAAACCAAATTGGGCAGGCGATAGAAGATTATTAGCTTCTAGATAATCTGTTAAACGTCGATTTATAAGTCGTTCCAAGATCTTGGACAATGTAGGTAAGATAGAGATCGGCCTAAAATTATCAACACAGTCTCTCTCCCCTCCCTTGTGTATTGGTTTGATGACAGCTAATTTAAAGGCACTAGGGAAAACACCTGATGCCATAGCCAGTTTGCAAATGTGTGTAATAGGAGTAGTAAGAAAGTTTATATACCTCTTTAGGAATTTGCTAGATATCTGGTCGATTCCTATGGCACACTTCTCCTTTAAACCTTGGATGAGGAAAAAAACTTCTTCCTCGTCAGAGTATACTTTCCCGACGTACTGTACTGATTATGCTGATAAGTTTTTGTACATCGATCGCGTTCGGTTCCGTTCCACACATATAGATGGTGATCTATCTATCGCCGTGGAACGGAACCGAACGCGATCGATTTACAAAAAATAATCGGTATAATCAGACGAAAAACGCTAGTTACGTCGGCACGGTTTCTTTGTATGGGATGAGGCATCTTTACGCTAGTATAATATTATCTGTGACTATTGTCACATCTTTCACATTTCCATTTCTACCAAACACTGTACAGTTACTTGCTACTTTAATTTTTGTAGGCGCATAATCATATCTATCTGCACAACGCAATATCTTCTTTTATTGGTTTCCTTTTAATTACTATCTTTTTCTATTACTATCGGTAAGCGAGGTAATGAGGAAGCAGTGAGGAAAAACTGCTCAACCCGACAACCCAGGACAGAGTGCTGTCCTGGCGCCAGTAAATTAGGAGAGCCGACCCCACCTAAAGTGGGATAGAGCTAGAAAGAATGAGAAATGAGTATACAAATGATCGTTTACCATCTTCTGTCTGTATAAAAATAAGTCACACGGGATCACTTACCACTCGTAAGTGCAGTTAAAAAGGTTAATTTGTTGAAAATTACAATAATATTTAATGCTTGCTTCGCCATATTTGTTAGAGCGAGATTTGACCCGAACACACTTACATACATACATACGTTGCAAGTTTAGTTCAAAGAATGAAAATCTACTTACCCTTCTTCCGTTCGAACCGCTTAGCAATCAACGTCTGCCAACGTAACCGCACCTTTATTACTACGTCGAATAAGGAAACACAGTTCAAGAACAATATAACATACATAATGTGTGCTTATGTATCATAAAACAATTGTTGTGTTCAAAGTTAACCTTTTCAATGATTAGGGCAGATGACAGCTGTATGAATTACTGACCAACATTTGCTTTAGGTAGGTACTTATTAAGCTATATTTTCATCAGGTACTTAATCTTTTGCCAACTATGTTGAGTTCGACTCCCAGTCTAACCGGATTTAAATGAATACCAGTGTTTTACAAGGAGCGACTGCCTGTCGGACCTCTACAATCCAGGTAACACGTTACGATACTCATTGGAAAACCGTTCGGGCTGTATATCACAGAGGGAACCAACTGCTTAAGGGCCTGCCACCGCTTCCACGAGCGGGACCGCGGCAAGAGCGACAGCAAGTCGCAAACAAGTCTAACGACAAGTGCCGTAAAACGGTTACTTTCTAAAGCATACTCCTTATTAACGGCAAGGTTAAAAGGTTTAAAAAAACAGAAAATTATTATTGATTCACGTACATTATTTTTGAAACATGGCTTTTTCGTGTAAATAATACAAAAAAAAATTAACAACACGGTATTTTTTCGCTACTTTTGAATACTCCACCAAAAAGATTTGGATGTTTAATAACAATGGGTTAAAAATATCGTGTTGTAATTTTTTTTTTAAACAAAACTATTAGTTACACGAAAAAACCATGTTTCACAAATAATGAACATGAATCAATAATAAATATATATATTTTTCAAACATTTTAACCAAGTAGGTATGCTTTAGAAAGTATCCGTAGTTACCCGGCACTAAAGTGGTAGTAGGCCCTTAATGTTGAACTAGTCGACGGCACGAACTATTTTGTGCGCGGGGTACTAATTTGTATCGAAATGGATGATGATTTAGGACGAAAACGAGCGCGTGAAATTTTATAAACAGACCTTTGGGAGTCTAGATATCGTGAAAAAACAACTTAATGTATATTTATAAAATAAAATTATTTGCATTGTCCCTGTTTAGAGGCCGTTTTGCAATTATCCTTCTTCTTATGGTATTTATTTCCGCTCAAAAATACGTTAAAATTAGTGTTGAAATATGGAACTTTCGACGCTCATGACTTTCAAATATATTCTGTTTTTACAGTTTTTGTTTTCATACATGACTAGATAATGATGAGACAAATTGATATCATTTTTTATTTTGGACTTAAATCGTCAAACAGTGGAGTATTCTCTAGACTATATTTGTATGGAAGAATTTTCGACTAGTGTAACCTTAAGAGTCAGTCAACACGGTGCGTTGCGTCATCGTTGCGTCGACGTAGCGCTGTCGCTGCGTCGTTTTAATATAGTATTATGTAAAACGACGAAGCGTTGACGCTGTGGTTTGACGACGACGACGCAACGCAACGCACTGATAAGGCCTCAGCCTTAATATATAAAGCGACGCAGCGACAGCGCGCTACGTCGACGCAATTGTGGACCGACTCTAACTTACTTGCCGCGACAAGGAGGGGTATCGGAATGTAATGGAAGTACACCAATCCACGGACCAAAGTCGGTTAGCGTTGCCTCGAAGATCGAAGGTTAAGTTCCTACCCAATTTGAGCAAGCCAAGTGATTAATGCTCGTGTTTTCTCTGTATGAGAAGAGGCTTTTGCCCTGTATTGGAGCAGTTACAGGTATTATTATTATCATGAAAAAGAGCTCAATGCCACTGCATGTTTGGACTGACATCAAGAGTTTTAATACTTATTTCTTCGCTTGTATTTTTTCTAAGTACAAACATGTAAATGTTAATTCTTACTTGAGGATTTCTCTCGTTGTTGTTTGTTGCGTAAACAGGACTTTATACCTAGCAAGCCGTTGATAATCCGGCGTCGAGTGATGACCCTCTATCGTAAAAGGATATCCGGGTGGAACAGTTAACGTATTGGTAAATTTATTACTTAATCTAAAGTAATATTATAAAGGGCACAGATAATATAATACTAGCATACAGATGCCTCATGCCTTACAAAGAAACCGAACTTTTGCGCATGTACACTCGTGAACAGCCATTTGTTTCGTAAAGTATGTTCTGTGCAACCACTTGGCGCTAACTTCAGACGGGCACACATCACATCATCATCATCAGTCTATTAGTGTTCCCATTGCTAGGACACAGGCCTCCTTTCTGTGAGAGGGAATGGGCCGTAATCCACCACGCAGGCCCAGTGAGGGTTGGTGGATGTCACATGTCTTCGAAAATTTGGTTCTAGGACTTGCCGGCTTCCTCATGTTTTCCTTCACCGTTTTGAGAGCAGTGGTAAAGAAATAATTTACACAAAGTAAAGTGCCTGCCTGGGCTCGAACCCACGACCTACAACTTATAAGTCGCGGCCGCGGCCGATACCACTGGGCCACCATTGCTCACGTACTGTATACGTAATGATAACAGAAATGTGTCAGAGTAAAACAATAAATCTTCTTTAAATCATTTAATTTATCACAGACAAACACCATTATTATAATATTATGAATTCTTACTAAGTTATTACAACATAATCAGAGAGAAGGGTATTTACCTATTTTACATTTTTATAAAAAATGTTTCAGAGGTGTTCTCTTAACATTATTATTTCAGAGCACCGCAACGCAAGCATACTAAATAGAAGCGATTATTATCTAATACCTTTAAACAAGCAATTCTTGTATGTACGTATCTATCTATATATATAATCTGAATCTCGGAAACGGCTCCAAAGATTTTCATGAAATTTAGTAGGTATGCAGGGCCTTTCGGGGGCGATAAATCGATCTACCTAGTTTTCATTTTTAGAAAACGTCGTTTTCACTATTTTCACCCGAGTATAGCTCGGTCGCCCAGGTACTAATGTTAATGTGCGATAGTACGCAGGACGCTTCAATTTTCAAACAATACATTTCCAGCATAAGCTAATGAGCGATCAGTTTATCCTGGAAGTGTACCTTGCTACCGTCACAGTTTCGATCTCTTGATTAGAACGCACAACGCAACGGTATGCGGTGCCTCATAATCGTATGAAAATAGTCTTGAATAGTCCGTAATATTCTTTCCTAGTATGTGTCAGCTGGGAGGAACGTTATACGTCCGGCACCGCATACGTCAACGTCGTCTATGCTAGTAGGTATCTGTACCTCAACGTTGTACTTTTCGATCTAGAGAGCAAAGAAGTCCGGCAGGGTTATGCAAATGCTTTCATAACAGACCTGCTGATTGAGTGAACTATTATTTTCTTCAATGTTTTAATCATTCTTGCTTAAATCTATAATCCAAACAGTAACACAGTACAGGAACCGTTTTATGAGGTATTAATGCCGTCAAGTTTCCGTTGCGAGAAAGCGACGGTGGTCATGTATTACTCCATCCCTTTTTCGCACAAAATCACGATGACGTCAATAAAACGTCATGATACAGCACTGAAACTGAAGAAATGATGCAGAGAGCTAGATTTAAAACATGCATGATCCAAAGTTTAGAGTTTAAAATCTTTAAAACATATATCCGACTGAATTTCCTAAGTAAAAAGTCCTAATTCGAGGTTTGGCTCTTGCCTATTTCCTCCACCAATATTGAACCAATTTAAAAGATATTCCATAAACTGAAAAAAAAGATATATACTATGCGCTTATGTTTTCCTTTTTAATTTAAATTTGTTAAATTTATAGACTAGATAGCGCAATTTTGAGCATCTTTTGTGGGTTCTGGTGATTCTAAAAATAATGTATCCTCAAAAAGGAAACCATAGGGGCTCAGTTTATATCTTTCTAATTCAGTTTATGGAATACCTTTTAAATTGGTCCAATATTGCAGGTGGAAATAGACGAGAGCCAAAACTTGAATTATGACTTTTTACTTCAGTGGGATGTCTGCAACCGTATTTCCTCTTAAGCAAGTTAATTTAAGTAGATCCTAATACTGGTCTAGTCAATAGCGAGTTTTCTGAAGGAGCCATCAATTCCAAATAGTTCATCATAGTTAGTGGGCTTGCCAGGTCGGAGTGCTTCCTCTGCCTTGAGGGTATCCTGCTTATTGAACCAGTCTCTGTATTCTTCTAGCTTTTTTACCCAGGCGGCTGAAATGAATATAAAGATAATTTAGTATTAACAGAGATAGAATAAAGGTCTATCCACACATAACAGGGCCGTGCCAGGGACGTGGACGGACCGTGCCCCGTCAGGGGCTCAAAAAAATATCGTTGTGTACATTTTATATGAACTCGTTCACACACGTCCGTGCACGGGCCAGTGACGAATCTTCAATGCCTAGGCCCGGCCCTGTCAAGTCCCGGGCACGGCCCTGATATGTGTCCGTGGAACTAATATTTAATCTGTGGATATGCTGAGCGCGCTAGAATAAGCCCGCCATTTTACTAATTTCTTGCTTGGTTCAGATATTTTTTTTTATTTCCTCGCACAATGCTTAGTAAAATGTTGTCTACTCGTGTCGATTTATTCACTCACTCGCTTCGCTCGCTCCTAAATGCCACTCATCGGGAATCACCTACCTTCCGCACTTGTAGCATAAATAACTATTTTGAGACAATTGTTTGTTTTAAAACCAGCGTTAGACAGTTTAATTTCAAAAAAGGGAAGTTATAAAATAAGTTTGTAAAATGAAATCGTATTTGAAAGAAAATCGCCTTTTTTTCCCCCTTATTTACCCGATGTTAGTACTATGGTTCATTTTTAGAAGAACCCGACTGATGTGAATGCAGCCGAACATTTTAAATGCTTGAGAAATTGTCAAGATGAGAAACTGAAAACATACCGTTGATCTCATCAAGCGAGGGTCCTGTACCACCATATTCTGCGGGAAGCAATTCTTTAGGTACATGCTCGTGAAGAGCGGTGAAGCTGCTGTGGAAGTGGATCTGAAAGGAAACACATCATCATTAGTTAAGATGATTTAAAAGCTATAAGATTGTTAAGAACTAACTTGACTCTAAAGAGCCATGCCCGTTTTAAATAGGGCTTTTTCCTGGGTATAAAAAATATAATTCTATTAAGTCCGTCAAAAGACCGAAGACCAAGACCGAAAGAAGTAAGCCGAAAAGTTCTGGAATGTCCGAACTGGAAGACGATACGTTGGAAGGCCTACCACTAGGTGGACCGATGACCTGGTTAAGGTTGCGGGAAGACGCTGGATGCGAGACGCACAGGATCGGTCAATATGGCGATGCTTGGGGGAGAACTATGTCCAGCAGTGGACGTCTTTCGGCTGAAATGATGATGATGAGTCCGTCAGTGAGATTATCAAATAATATTGGACACGTATTTTTTGCTTTACATAATCAATAAAAATTTACAAAAATAAAGCGCATCTAGTTCTGGAGGGGGCTTGTGACGTCACTATGTCAGTATAAAGTGTACTAACCGGTTGACGTCACACGATATTTTATGTGTTATTGAATATAGATCCGATTCAGAAAGTAATAGTTTTAGCCTCGTAAAAATCACAAACTTCATCAAAGACACAAATTAGCTGATAGACTAGCCCTCTTACTAATAAACGCAGAATAAAAATATACCAGGTATAAACCTATGAAAATGTATGGGTATTCCTTTGTTATACCTGGTATAACTTTATTCCTTGTTTATAAGTAAGAGGGTAGAAGTAATTTAGATATTCATAATATGTTGCAAAAAAATATATTGGGGTACTTACTCTTTTCCTCATCTTTTCCTTGAGGAAAGGTTTGATGATATTGAAGAGAGCGTCGATCAGAGGCGTCGTGTTGACCACATGAACTTCTTTAAGTTTGATTGGGTACGCCTCCTGAAATTGTATGAAATTGGTTCCATAAGATTTCTTCTAAAAGATAATCCATTTGAATGTGATGATAGACCAGCTTTCGTAGTTTAGACTAATATGCAAATACTACGTCAAGATAGTAGTATAGTACTCAAAAAGGATAAACAATAGTAGAATAAAGCGAAGCTAATTACTTATCCTGTTTACGTACAACGTACTTGACTCACACATCTCCTATTGTGCGTAGTTCAACATAAAATACTATAACTATGTATACTTCATCAACATGAGCTTAGGTATTCCACTGCTACCGTTAGTCTATTCAAAAGCAAGCCACTGAGTACTGTTTTCTGGTTTTATTTAGCAACTATGCTCTAACTTGTCCACTTTCCAATTCATAGTCTCTTCACTTAAAAATACTACTTCGATGGCATCTATAACAGGATCTTAATACTTACTTAACGAAACCTAACCAAGTCTAGCTTAAGTCCATAGCTGGGCATAGGCCTTTCCCAAGAAGTGCTTCTATACCAGACGATTCACCGATCTAATCTGTCCAAGTTGCTTTTTGTAGTTCTAACTACACAATGGTTTCACCACTTTTTAAATTTGAACCAATTAAAAATATTTCGTTACCTGAACACAAATAAAGAACTTCTTCAACGCCGACGGCGATATCTTCCCCAGGTGACTAGGCGCTACAATAGAAGCGTCCAGAATGTACACGTCTCCCGCCACTCCTTCAATCTCCTCCATTAGTCTGACGTCACCGATCATCATGGCGAGCTTGAACGCGTCGTTGAGTTGGTTCGTGTCGAGGTTCTTGTCAAGACCTGCGGATATTAGAAATTATAAACTTAATTGTTTGGTTGTTATGTGCTCCTGATATATTGTCCGGCATTTAAGTTGGCAAGGTTTTGGCTTAGTGCGGATAAGTTCACGCATATTGCGCGAACTGACCAACCACCACATAGAGCGAACGGACCGTGGACGTGACGCGATTGGCCTGTCGATCTTTGTGTCAATTGACAAATCAATCGCGCACTCGGAACGTTCCCAGCGCCCAGTTTCACTACAGAGACCTAAAAAATGACTTCTGCGCATCTAACAAATCTTGCCAACTTACGTGACGGGATAATGTGCATTATTTTTACTCATGAAATAAATTCTCACTACCAATTTCTCAAGTGTTGTTTTTAGACTTATGTGGCCACTGAGTCAAATACTACTTTGGTATTGGTGTCGTTTTCAAGTATAACATGCACGGTTACGATGCTAACTACCAGAAGTTTTGGACAGTGTCATTCTATTTATCAGCCATGACGATTGTCCAAAAATTAATAATCAAGGAATTAGCAAGCGCTGCTAAAATGTAACGTGATCAATACTAAAAACATTTTGCAATTTTGACGATCGTTATTGTCATTATTATGTCACTATTTATATTGTTACGATGTGGTAGTTGCAAAGGCAGTCAAATATTCTGTATTCGGATATGAACTTGAGAAAGGACCGCATGTTATCCAAAAGCTACTTATAGCTTCAAGTGCCCCGAAAGAGTGGTTCCATTTCTTTCAAAATGTACCTAAAAATCTACTCATATAAGTAGATGTCGCATCTAACTATTTATTCATCATATTCATTAAGAAAAACTAAACTTAATTGCAAACATAACATAGAATTTGTGAGGAATTTATAAGACAATCACGTCAAACAAAAATTACTTAGATTCGCGATAAGATATTCGTGTGTAGAGGCAATCATAATTAAGCTTAATTAAGAATGCTGCAAATAACTTTGACAAGGCTAGTACTAGAACATATTATCGTTTTGTTACTTCTGTCATTTACATTACAATAGAAATCGATTTTTCAAGTTTAAGCATCGTTTGTCGAGGTCGGTCAGTTGATGGGTGGCCATCTTTACATAGCGAGTTTTCTCCATGCCTCGGATAGTAAGTTATCATCGTTAAGCCGCTGGTCCCGACTGTTATTAGAAGATCTTTGACAGTCGTTACGGTTAGTTAGAAGTCTGAGATCTGACACCAGTCTGGCAAAGGGTTATCGTGTTACAGTTGTTCTATCTCACGACAGCGGGTTGGTCTTAGTCGTGTTAGATGAACATGCACATTGTTTCTGTGTGCGTAAGCGATACTGATCGCTTCCGAGCTTACGCACACGACTAAGACCAACCCACCGACGCGCTTTCGTGAGATAGAACAACCGTAAATTCTCATTTTTTCTGTGTTCGTAAGTTCGGAAGCGATTAGCAGTATCGCCTGAGCATACAGAAACAATATGCATGTGCATCTACACACACGACTAAGACCAACCCGCCGTCGTCGTGAGATAGAACAACTGTACATGCAAATTGTTTCTGTGTGTTAGATAGAACAACTGTACCCAGTTACTGGGTTGTGGAGGTCAGATAGGCAGTTACTCCATTTAAAATACCGGTTGGTTGTTCCAGTCTAATCAGATGCATCTTGAGTAGATGCATCTGATTAGACTGGAACAACCAACCAACCCAAAAAAGTTGGGAAAAGACTATGCAGATAGTGATACAATAGATATCGAACATTAACTAAACTAGTTCAACAAGTTGGTTCACATAGGATTTCCTACGACTTTTGCAACAATCGCCGGGAAGTATGTAAAAAGTGGAGTATATTGTGAACAAACTAGGTTTCACTAAGTCAGTCGGTATTGGCTGCTAATTGCTTCTGTCATGCGATCAATGTTAGTGTTGCAATGATAAGGAAAATAATTTTAAAGGTGATTCATTGGGGAAGGAAGGTAGTTTTTCCCTCTTGAATTATATTATAATCACAAATCACAATCTCGTCTGTTTCTTGTGCTTTACTTCTAATCTGTCACCAGTTTTTTCCAAAGCGGTATAAGTTCTAGAATGAAATATTGGTGCAGACGATTATCTTTTTAAATGTGTTGAACGATTTATTACCTTTGCAAATAGTAACTCTTCTGCCGGAGGGAGTCAAACCGGGCATTGTAGGTCCTTGCCTGAAATGTGATAAATACAGGTCCAAAGTTAATTTAGTTACATTTTTGTGTCTTTTGATCCTTGTATAATTGAAGGGCTTAGTAGGCGTTTCGGCTGCTGAGTTTCGGCCGATTTAGTCGAAACAGGAATTTTATTATTATTAATATTTTTGAGTGGTGTTTCGGATGAATTCTTTTTTAGATGCAAAGTAAGATCAGAAACATAATTAAAATATTCGGCGATCATAGAAAAATACATGAGACTTAACCCCCGCCGAAAAAGAGGGGTGTTATAAGTTTAACGTGTGTTGCTGTGTATCTGTGTGTCTGTCTTTGGCATCATAGCTCCTAATCGGATGAACCGATTTTGATTTCATTTTTGTTTAAAAGGTGATTTGGTCTAGAGTGTTCATAGCTATCTTTGAATAAAATCGGTTTAGCCGTTCAAAAGTTATGGGCGCAAGATATCGTTTCATAATAACGTGTTGAATAGATTGCCGATCAAAGCGTATCTACTATGTACTAGATAAATGATGTAGCATGCAATAATTCAACCGAACCCGACCGATACCCGAGTGTACCTTTTGTCGACGTTTTATAAGTGCCCATGTAGGCCTTCAAGAAATAAAAAAAATGATTTTGTTTTTTTTTTTTGTTTTTTTTTGTATTTTAAAGCAAACAGTGTCTTCTAAGGTGCTTATATATTGCCGTAAGTACTGGCGCATATTGAATCCTAATTTCCCATTGTGATTGTGAGATTGTTGTGATTTTGTTGCCACTCTGCTTTCTGTCTAACTAGCTCAACGACTTTAATGCCACAGGGCTTACTTCTCTAATAAACCAGGCATTCAGCAAAACTGACACTTACGCTTTAGATACAAGGTCCTTAAGTTCCGGCCTCGTGATGTCTCTGTTTGTGAAGAATTCCGGGCAGGCTGCCCTCATTGTGAAGTACATATCTAGCTTTCTTTTGCACTTCTCTAGGGAGAAGTTACATCCTCGTAGGAAGGTCATCAGGCAGCGGTCCTCTGTGGAGGCATACAAGCATATAAATTAATGATTTCCATTTTTTTTTAGTTCCTAAAACAGTTTATTGGAAGAAAGAGTGATTTTCGATAAAGTCCATTTCAATATTAGTTAACCGATTGAATATTATAAACCGATGTTATACAACCTGGTAGGGATGACATCTAAACATGTTGATCTCTTCAACATAGGTAGGTAACTGAATATCAACTATTCTTTTAAAGCATCGACATGTTGTGCTATAGGTAAATATAACACATGCACATAGGGTTTTAATAAAATATATCAGACTCAAAGAAAGTGCTATGGACTTGTCTAAAAGTGCAAATGGACACTATTCTTAGTTTTAAGTTAGAGTTAATTAAGAGGCTTATTAGTATTTTAACCTAGATCGTAATACAAATGAATTGAATCATATCTTAGTCACAGAAAACATATGGTACAAATAAAAAGAGTCTCTTTAACTACCAAAACTGAAGAAACAATTGAATCTGAGGTTGGAAATATCATTTCCGGTGTCCCTCAGGGCAGCATTCTAGGCCACAATTTTTTTCTGATTTATATAAATGACCTGCCCACTTTTACAATTCACCATATGACCTTATTTACCGACGATAGTATTATATTATATACCGGTAAAGACAGAAATTATTAAAAAAATACATAGAGAGTACCCTAACAACAAATATAAAATGGCTTGATGAAAATTACCTAAAAAAAAAAAACATTAATATAAGACAGCGAGTAAAACCTGATACCAATTTAAATATAATTATGCTACTTTCAAACCAGCTTAGAAGAAATCGAAGTAACCTAATTTCTAGGTATTTATATTGATAGCAAAGTAAGTTGGAAGTCATATATATGACTTGCAAGTTTGCTAAAGACTTAGAGCTCTTATGCTCTTTACAGATTAAGGAACACTGTCAACAACCAGTCTGCACTACTAACTGCCTATCATGGATATGTTGCAACTCTGTTGAAAAAGAGCGTGCCTTTAGAGCTCAAAAACGCTGTATTTAGATTGATGTGCAATATACACCAAACGGATTCATACAGGCCAGGCCAAACTTAATAAATTTAAAATATTTACTCACCATAAGGTATCGTATATGAAATTATAATGTTCATTAAATCAAAACCAAACTTATTTGAATTTTGCACTAGGACCAGATACAAAGACATGCTGCGCACTCGCACATCTTATGAACCTATGATCCATAATAAATTATTCCTTAATATTTATTAATATTCACATATATAATTGCATATTCTAAAATAAAACAAGCCTATATACAAATTCAAAGTGGAGAGGGAAAAGCGCTCATTGCGCATCAAACAATTCGTCCACATCGATGTCAATAGGAAACGTGCAAAACGCTGGCAGCATTGCCACGTTGGATGGCAATGCTGATTCTCTGGCCGAAAAATTAAAAATAAAAATGCATTTGTATCATATAGTATCAGTGGTATTGCGCAGTAACTTGTACTAATGTAATTCCTAATAAACCAGTTTTGTTACGTCTTATACTTTTCATTCTTTTTCAATCCTTGACATTTCTTAAAAAAATCTTAAGTATATCGAACTCACCCCACTCATCAGGCAGATGCGGCTGCTTCCTCAACCACTCCTTGATGGCTGCCAAGTCTTGGTCCCTGGTGTTCACGTTCTCGTTCAGTTCTACTCTGATCCTCTCCCATAATTCGCCTGCAGGCTGCACCAGCATCACTGAAGCTGATGCCATTGTGATTTCTGAAATATGGACAAAGGATTGTCAGTTGTTTTTCAAGAAAGATAGAAGAAAAAAAAAATAAGGTTCGTCTAGTTGACGGCTCGAACTATTTTTGCGCAGAGTTAAAATGCATGCTATCGCATCAGACAACACGTGCGAAAGAAATAGATGCTGTCATGAGCAGTAAGAAGCTAGTTCGCGAACGAATTAGTTCTTTTGTAAATTTGTAGCGAAATGGATGATGATTTAAGACGAAAATGAGCGCGCAAAATTTTTAGTCCAGATATTTATCATGAAAAACGACTAAATGTATATTTTAAAACACAATTATTTGCATTTTTGATCTATTAATCTATCCCTGTGTGGTGGCGGTTTCGCAATTATCCTTCTTCTTATGGTATTTATTTCCGCCCAAAGATGCGTTAAAATTAGTGTTGAAATATGGAACTTACGAAGCTCATAACTTTCAAATATTTTTTTACCTTTTTTGTTTTCTTATAGGGCGGCTAGTTAGTGATGAGAAAAATTGATATAATTTTTTATTTTGAACGTACATCGTCAAACAGTGGAGTAATCGCCAGACTACGTTTGTATGGAAGAATGTTCGACTAGTGTAACCTTAAAGGAAAAACTAAAGATGGTACCCTGACCAAAAAATCGGCATGAGATATGAGCATTCCTATTGGTCTAGCGGCACTGGTGGCGCATGAATTACAGTAGTGAATACGCCCAGATTTTAGAATAAAATCTTTATAAAATCGAATTTTGGTCTTTTGAAAAAACTTTACTACAAAAATGTTCGTAATTAAATTGTCTATCCATTAGTGTTAGTACAAAAAATAATTAATGAACACTTTACGAGGAGATGCATGCTATCAATAATTATTTCTCATTTTGATGTTTTTTTTGGACGGAGATTCAATCAATATTATGTAGAAATTTGTATTTTTATTAATTGATATTTCTTTTTAAATAACGTGTAGATAGCTCCTAAAAACGGCTTGCGCGGCGTTTTGCTCAGGGTACCGCCTTAAATACAAATAGAGAAAGTATGCGTCACAAAGTCACAACCGCGCAAAACGGCCATCGATTGATTAAGATGGTCTTGTGATTGCGTTTTGAATTTTAAATTGTCTCCAAGATTCCCGAGCCATGGTACTTACATGGATTTCTACCAACGGAAACCCAGGCAGGGATTCAGTTGGTAGAAATCCATCATAACCATAATTCACCACAGGTAATATCCAAATGTTAGATATGGGCATTATCAAAGTTGCTTTCTCTGAAAGAACTAAACACTATTTTCACACACATTTCAATTTTAGCGATATAACACTTCTATTTTATAAACACGAGCAATATACAAATTCTCATAACGCGATAAAATATTACTAAGTCAGCAAGGTTAACGTTGCTCATACTAATAGCGTTGAGTAATCAGGGAGTGGAATATATCTTGTAATTTAGTGTCATCGTAGTGTTTACTTAATATTTTAATCGGATGGCCGATGGAGCCGAAGAGTTATAGAATGGTGACCGTGAACCGGAAAACGATGCATTGGAACGCCTCCCACTAGTTGGACCGATGATCTGCAGCCGTATTGCGTTAGTGCGCAAAGAATTTAAACTCTATCCAACCGACTAAATCGGCCAATCACACAAAACGGAAAAACCACATCGCGTCTTTCATCTCGCATGGCTACGGCTTCTGGTTAAGGATACGGGAATCCGCTGGATGTGAGATGCACGGGATCGGTCAATGTGGCGACACCTGGGAGAGGTCTATGTCCAGCAGTGGACGTCTTTCGACTGAAATGATGATGATGAAAGAAAGGAAAAAGGGAAAAAAGTATTGATGACATATTTATCTATTTTTTGATGACATTTTACTTCAAAATAAACGAATTTTGCTTACATTTGCCGCAAATCCCCACTACACACACTGCTTTATAACTTAATACTGATCTACCATCTATCATATCTGCCGAAATTTCGTTATCATTTTCCTGTATCAATACTTTTACCGCATTTGAATTGCTATTGCCTTCTTATCTACCAGATAAAGATAATGGAAATCATGTGTTACTTCCGAAATGACTGTCGGTTAAAACAATGCAAAACATATTATGTTCTAGCTTCTGTCCACGGCATCGTTCACGAAATTCGAAAATTGTCCCAAGGTAGCACACTCGGGATAATATGTCCTTCTCCAAGATCCTCTAATTTAGACCACCATCTCATCTCTAAACCACACCCACAAAAACCACAACCAGTTACGTTTGTTGTTCTCCCCTCTCATAGTATAATTTAACTTTAATTTGAATTATTATTTTAAATTTAATTTGATTTTGGCTTGATTTTAATTTAATTTTGATTATAAGTTGATATTTGGTTGTAGTTTGGTTTAAATTTTATTTATTTTAGTTTTTAATTTGATTCTAATTTGATTTTAATTTGATGTTCATTAATTTTATTTTATTTCTAATTTTATTTTAGAATTTGATTTTTATTTTATTGTAACTTGGTTATAATTTGGTTTGGTTTTAGTTTGATTCTAATTTTAATTAATTTTGATGTGATTTGAATTTAATTCGATTTTTTTTTTTGATTTTATATAAATTGATCATATTATCAGGCAGAACAGCTGCTCAGCTTGTATCAAGCGCAAGTTCGATCATGCATGGAGTACTGTTCTCATCTCTGGGACGGATCCGCCAAATACCAGCTTGATGCACTAGAGTCGACCGAAAAGCGGGCCAAAAGGCTCATCGGAGATGAGGCACTGGTTAAGTCAAAGCTCCAGAGCCTTGAACATCGTCGCCGAGTTGCCAGCTTGTCGGTCTTTTATCGGTTGCATTTCGGGGAGTGTGCGATGGAATTGCATGATCTAATTCCACCAAGCCGTTTCATCATCGGACTACAAGACGTACGGCGATGTGCCTTCGCTACATGGTAGACATACCACCCATACGCACTAAACGTTTTGGAAATACTTTCATTATGCGTACAGCTAAGGAGTGGCATTCCCTGCCGGAGTCTGTGTTTCCCGATAGCTACAATCTAGGAGTCTTTAAGTCAAGAGTGAATAGGTTACTTCTAGGCAAGCGTGCTTCACCGTCGACCACATCATCGCTTACCATCAGGTGAGATAGTGGTCAAGCGCGAGCCTATAATATATATATAAAAAAAAAAAAAAACCTCCCATTTTATGGATTTTGTTTTTTCATATTAATACCAAAATATAGGCTTAGGCCAAGTTTGAGAGTTAGCATCATCATGTTACGTGTTACCTTTGTGTCAAATAAACATTTTTTATTTAATTAATTTTAATGATTCTGCGGTTTGGGCAGAAAAACGTAACAAACAGACACAGTTACTTTCGCTATTAGTAATTATGGATGTTTTGGACGAGCAGTTAAGTGGCATTTTACATGCTTCAGCTGCTGGATTTTTCATGATGAGTAGGCAGTGAATTGGACAGGTATTTTTAAGTGCTTATTAATGTACCTATGTTTTACTAGGCTTACCTACCTATAATTTTGCATCCCACCATGATTGGCTTATAGAGGGTCCACATTCACATCTTGAACAAGAGATTTTCAGAACCTATCAAATAATTTTTCTATTCAAACAGTCCTTACTCAAGTCTTTGATAATTCCTAAATTAATAAAAAAAACGTCACTGACTGGCACGGAAGATAAACTCCAAGAGAAAATCCAAAGTTATCAAGATTTGAAATTGCGAACATGCAATGAGCAAGATTTGCATAAGAAGGCCATTGCCCTGGACCCTGGAGTAAGACAAATAATGTTCGGTATAGGCGTATCCTTCCTTTTGTTATTAAAGGCTGTACATTCGTGAATGAGTCTGTGTGTTAATTACCTGAGTGTTTTTTTTTTATTCTTGGATAATTTTATTATTGATCCTTCTCTAGCTACGTTAACTTTGGTTTCATAAAATTTTAGTCGCTCAATTTTTCTCGCAATTTTGTGACATATTGGAATTGTATAAAGCTGCTCGCACTTGCAAAAAAAAGATCGCGAATTCATCTGTGTTTTGCAACAGAATCCACCGCGCCGCGGTGCAGTTTTAATTCAAGCGAATATTTTTTGTGCACTATGAACGGCTACAGCTGAGAACTGGGCAGAAACAGACAATAATGGTGAGGCATCTTATTCGCCATTCGTCTAAGTTATGATTAAGTGCGCGGATTATAAACCGCCAGAAAAATAACCGCGCGTTGATATTTCGCGCTAGGCCTGTAGTCAAAGTTTTTCGCAGTGCGCGCTAGGCCTTAGTAAAAAAAATTGTATTGACAGATAAAAAGAAGCGAACGGAAATGGTCACAGCATAAAGGTATTTGTTTGCCGGTAAAAACGCGATAACATTTTTCCATGAAATCCTGTATCCGGTAAGCCTGGTGTCGGCTCGAACAATCTTTTGAAATGGGGCTATTAACGAAGATAGAGATATAATTGTTACAATAATTATAATACCACGAGTTATTATTCTTGCAGGGCAAAAGACCCTCAAATACGGAGAAGAATCTGTCACGCTAGTAGTAGGGATTCGCCGTTTCTAGATCAAGGAAAATCTTCGGCAAATCCTGTGGTTGTGGACCGACTCGGCTACTAGTCCCACATGCCGCGAATAAAGTTTATTACACGTCGCGGTTAATTAATTTAATTACACACGCGAATTACATTTATAGCGCGCGAATCGACTTTATCGCGGACTACTCGCGGTTCAAATATTTTAAGGTAGTAGTAGGGATTCGCCGTTTCTAGATCAAGGAAAATCCTCGGCAAATCCTGTGGTTGTGGACCGACTCGGCTACTAGTCCCACATGCCGCGAATAAAGTTTATTACACGTCGCGGTTAATTAATTTAATTACACACGCGAATTACATTTATAGCGCGCGAATCGACTTTATCGCGGACTACTCGCGGTTCAAATATTTTAAGGTAGTAGTAGGGATTCGCCGTTTCTAGATCAAGGAAAATCTTCGGCAAATCCTGTGGTTGTGGACCGACTCGGCTACTAGTCCCACATGCCGCGAATAAAGTTTATTACACGTCGCGGTTAATTAATTTAATTACACACGCGAATTACATTTATAGCGCGCGAATCGACTTTATCGCGGACTACTCGCGGTTCAAATATTTTAAGGTAGTAGTAGGGATTCGCCGTTTCTAGATCAAGGAAAATCCTCGGCAAATCCTGTGGTTGTGGACCGACTCGGCTACTAGTCCCACATGCCGCGAATAAAGTTTATTACACGTCGCGGTTAATTAATTTAATTACACACGCGAATTACATTTATAGCGCGCGAATCGACTTTATCGCGGACTACTCGCGGTTCAAATATTTTAAGGTAGTAGTAGGGATTCGCCGTTTCTAGATCAAGGAAAATCCTCGGCAAATCCTGTGGTTGTGGACCGACTCGGCTACTAGTCCCACATGCCGCGAATAAAGTTTATTACACGTCGCGGTTAATTAATTTAATTACACACGCGAATTACATTTATAGCGCGCGAATCGACTTTATCGCGGACTACTCGCGGTTCAAATATTTTAAGGTAGTAGTAGGGATTCGCCGTTTCTAGATCAAGGAAAATCCTCGGCAAATCCTGTGGTTGTGGACCGACTCGGCTACTAGTCCCACATGCCGCGAATAAAGTTTATTACACACGTCTTGCGTGCCTTACACCTCTGCTAATTCAAAGGTGGTGTACTTATACCTTGTGTGGACGACATACTTTGTACACCGCGAATTAACTTTATTGCATGCTCATCAAACCTCTAATTATTTTATCGACTTGCGGAGGATCACATCTACTTACTACCTGGCCCGTACCTCAGACCTTTGCTTAGGACAATGGAATTCTACGGCCATTATGTTTTCACCGTTTCAAGGTATCATAAAAAAAGGTTTATTGCTCTCCAACGTATTGTTAGGCTTACTCATTGTTGCATCCTGTGGAGTAATTATAGCGATAAAAAAACTAAAAAAAACATTCCTTCAGACATATTGTTCTTACACATGTATTTGTTATTCACGTCGATTCCTGTCTGGCCCGTACCTCAGACCTTTGCTTAGGACAATGGAATTCTACGGCCATTATGTTTTCACCGTTTCAAGGTATCATAAAAAAAGGTTTATTGCTCTCCAACGTATTGTTAGGCTTACTCATTGTTGCATCCTGTGGAGTAATTATAGCGATAAAAAAACTTAAAAAAACATTTCTTCAGACATATTGTTCTTACACATGTATTTGTTATTAACGTCGATTCCTGTCTGGAGTGAGGTCTTTTTTAAGAACATTGTAAATTGTTTTATATTTGTGCTATTGTAATTTGAATTTCACTAGAGTTAAGTCATACTATCTATTCAGGTACGAGACTTGTTTCGAAGAACTTTGTATTAACAATACGTTGTTAAATGAGTTGGGTGTGGGTAAATACTATATAAAGCTAAAAAAGTAACTTGTAGGTCATCATTTCTTATTCATCCAATACCATGGATAGACTAAGCTGTGACCTGTACAACTCAGAGCTCATCTTGATTGTTGAAGACATCGAATCATTGGAACTGATGTCTTCAAGCTTCGATCAAGAATTATACGAGCTCTGTGAGGAAGCAGAAAAGGACCATTTTGAAACGTGAGTTGTCTTTTGTGTTATAAATTAACTTGTTGCTACATGTTTTGGTAATCGATGAGGAGGGGATGAAATTTTGAGTACTTAAAGTTGTAGTAGCGTGTTTTGAAATCATTCGTTTCTTTGGACCGTGTTTTGGTTACTACAACGATAGAAAATGTATCGCAGCTTTGAATTTGATATTTTATCTCAGAGTGACATTATAAGTATGGGAAAAAGTCTCATTTTAAAAAAAATTCATCGTTTAATACGGTATTGGTTCATACAAAATGTGTTACCGGAATCAATGTTGCGAGATCCAGATATAACTCCATATTATACCCCATGTGAAGGACATACAATCATTGACCACAGTGTTCAATCCGGTCAAGATGATTTCGATGGCGTTTTACCAATGCAAGCGTATTGTTTACGGTGTCAATAATCATGTTAGTACTTTATGTGTAATCGGTGAATACTATACTTGGTGTAATTGTTGATAAATTTTGCTAATGTTATTTTGGTTTCTTTTTTAAACAGATCTATTCAAATTGGTGGAGGAAGAAAGAAAAGACCGGCGACAACGGACCTGATAGAAGAGGAACGGGCAAAGAAGAGGACGAAAAAACATGATGAAAGTCCTTCAACATCAACATCGTCGGTGTCAATAAATCAAAATGTGAGTACAGAAAATAATGATAAAATTGAATGTTCTGTATGTCACGTATTTGTATCAAGGAAATATTTAACCAACCATTTCAAGAGTAATACCCATAAAATCAATGTTTTAAGATCTGATGAAGAATTAACAAACGTACAAATAATAGAAAGTGCGTTCGGGAATAGAATTCTTACTTACAGAATAAAATCGAATATAAATTCAGACCAACCATTTCAAACACCGGAATTATTTTTAGAAAATATTAAAGATTTAATATATAAATTACTAGAACGATGTATTATAGAACACTTTGCTGTGAAAGTAAATTTTATTCTTAATGCCAACTTTACCCAAGAAACCAAAAATCTTTTTAATACTTTTGACTTTCAAATGTCTAATTATGTTATTTGTCGTGGGGATGATACGGGAATAATTTTTTCATCTATTGTTACTGAAATAACAAATAAAATTTCAAATTTTGAGAAAAAGGATAGTGGATGGAGTTTAGTTAAAATAAAACACTTAGACATGAATGTTAACAAGTTTAACCCATTACATGGATCGTCATACATAGATTTACCATTAGATATAAAATATAAGAAAGCTGTTATCAACGTTCAAAATAATGATAACGAATGCTTTCGTTGGGCCGTATTGTCAGGATTGTACCCAGTTAAAAATAACTGTAATAGAGTAACAGCTTACATGCAACATAAAAATAAATTAAAATTTGATCAACTATGCTTTCCTTTAAAAATTAATGACATTCATAAATTTGAAAAACTCAATAATATAAGTATTAATGTTTTTGGTCTAGAATACGATTTAACAAGTAAGGCGAATAAAGTTGTAGGACCATTACATTTAACAAAACAAAGGAACTCTACTCATTTAAACTTATTGTACTTATCTCAAGGTAGTAACGGTCATTATTGTTATATTAAAAACCTTTCAAGATTAGTTTCTAAACAATTATCAGCATCAGAGCATGCAGTTCATATTTGTGATGGTTGTTTATTACATTTTACATCACGCGATAATTTACAGCGACATCAAGAAAATGATTGTTTCAACGTATGCACAGAATTACCATCTAACTGTGACAGTAAGAGAAATTGGTTCAATGAAATAACTCCATCTAACCAAATCTCATTTAATAATTATGAACGTAAGTTAAGAGTTCCTTTTGTTGTATATGCTGACTTTGAAGCATTTTTAAATCCAATCGACAGTTGTTCTAACGATCCGAGTATATCATCAACTTCTAATATTCAAAAACATGAAATGTATAGTTTTGGGTACTATCTTAAATGTTCTTATAATGATAGCTTTTCAATATATAGAACATATACTGGTAAAGATTGTGCACTCACATTTATGCAATTCATTAAAAAAGATTTAGAAAGTATCTGTAAAAAGAATAGTTGTGTTAAAAGCCCATTGCCGTTAACGAGTCAAAATATTACAGATATTAGCCAAAGCAACACGTGTTATATTTGTAATAATAATATAAATGGTCATTCCACAATTTCATATAATTGGCATACTGGCGAGTATGAAGGAGTCGCCCATCCTTTTTGTTCTGAGAAATACCGAACACCAAACTTTTTACCTGTATTTTTTCACAACTTAAGTAATTATGATGCTCATTTTATAGTTCATGGTCTCAATTTTGAAGAGGGTAATATAGAACTCATTCCTGAGAATAAAGAGAAATATATTTCTTTTTCCAAGGTTTTACGTATTAATAATCGTGTTATGAAATTAAGATTTCTTGATTCACTTAAATTTATGTCCAGTAGTCTTGACAAATTAGCTAAAAATTTACTACCCCAACAATTTAACGAGCTCAAATTAAATTTTCCACGTGAAGAAGACTTCAAAAGATTAATACGAAAGGGTGTTTATCCATACGAATACATGACTTCATTTGATTCTTTAAAAATAACTTCTCTTCCTACTCGCGATAAATTTTATAGTTCTTTGAATGATAGCCACATCTCCGAAAATGATTACCATCACGCTCATGATGTATGGAAACACTTCAATTGTCATAACATGGGTGACTATTCAAATCTTTATTTAAAAACGGATGTTTTGTTATTAGCAGATATATTTGAAAATTTTAGAAACGTTTGTCTTAACACATATAGTCTGGACCCAGCTCATTATTATACAGCACCTGGATTAAGTTGGGATGCAATGTTAATTTTTACTAAAATAAATTTAGAACTTCTTACAGATATCGATAAAATTGCTTTTATTGCGAACAATATCAGGGGTGGTATATCTCAATGCAGTAATAGACACGCAAAAGCAAATAACTTATTTATGGCAGAATATGATTCCAGTGCACCATCTTCCTTTCTGATGTATCTAGATGCAAATAACCTTTACGGTTGGGCTATGTCCCAGTGCCTCCCAACCGGCAAATTTGAATGGGTAGATGTAAACACTGATTTTAACATCCCCGACGATGCCGAGCACGGTTTTATTTTAGAAGTAGATTTAGAATATCCAAACAATTTACATGATTTTCATTCAGATTTACCCTTTTGTCCTCAAAACATATGTTTAGGTGATAGCAAAGATCGAAAATTGATCCCAAATTTAAATAATAAAAAGAACTATGTTATTCATTATAGAAATCTTAAACAATGTTTAGAAAAAGGTTTGCGATTACTTAAAGTTCATAGAATCCTTAAATTTGAACAATCCGCATGGTTAAAAAGTTACATAGATTTAAACACACACATGCGTTCTTTGGCAACTTCAGATTTCGAAAAAGACTTTTTTAAACTTATGAACAACTCTGTTTTTGGTAAAACAATGGAAAACGTACAAAAAAGAGTGAATGTTAAATTAGTCAACCACTGGTTGAATCGTGGGAAAACCCAAGGAGCTCAAGCTTTGATAGCAAGACCTGAATTTCACAGTATTTCAATATTCTCCGAAGATTTAGTCGCAGTACAATTAAAGAAAACTAAAGTTTTATATAACAAACCAATTTACCTCGGGTTTTGTATATTAGATCTATCAAAAACCTTAATGTATCAATTTCATTATGATTTTATGAAATCAAAGTATCAAGATAATCTCAAACTACTTTACACGGATACTGACAGTTTGATTTATCAAATATTTACATACAATTTTTATGATGATATCAAAGACAACTTAGAATATTATTTTGATACGTCTGACTATCCACCTAATAATGAATATGGTTTACCATTAATAAATAAAAAACGGTTAGGCTTTTTTAAAGATGAAAATAATGGTAAAATTCTCAAAGAATTTGTAGGACTTCGTGCAAAAATGTATGCAATGGATGTGCAGAATAAACTTGTAGCTAAAGCAAAAGGTATTAATAAATGTATCACAAATAAATTTGAACTTAATGATTATAAAACATGTTTGTTCGAAAAGAAAATTCGTTATAGTGAAATGTTAAGATTTAAATCAATAAAACACGCGATTTATACTCAAAAAATAAACAAAATATCACTATCGCACAGTGACACAAAACGATATTTATTAAGAAATTCTACTGACACTCTCGCTTGGGGTCATTATAGAATAAAGAACATTTAATATTATTATTTTCTGTATAATAAAAGATGTACCTCTCAATTATATGTGCATGAAAATATGTGTATGTAAATATGTATTCTTGCTTTTTTATTAGTTGTAGATTTATTTTAACATTTTTGTACAAATATAATAGCTTTAATTTTAATGATATGTTTTATTCATTCCGATACACCTGTAGAGTTCACACGTTAATTTAGAATGATCCATTTTTCCCACCCCTTTACTGCCATAGTCGCAGGTCCGAGTGCTTGTGGGAAATCGAAGTTTGTGACGAATTTTATAAAATCTATAAAACAAATATGTAATTGTGATTTTAATCAAATTACATGGTGCTTTGACGAAATGCAACCTTTGTATAATTTACAAAATGTCAACTATCATCAAGGTATTCCCGACCTTAACATGTTTGATGGGGAGAAACCACATCTCGTTATAATAGATGATCTAATGAGAGAATCAGATGGTAGAATTGTTGACATATTTACCAAGGGTAGTCACCACAGAAATTTAAGCGTGTTTTATATATCACAAAACTTATTTCATCAGGGTAAAGGGCAAAGGGACATTTCCTTGAATTCAAGTTACATAATTTATTTTAAAAATCCTCGTGATAAAACTCAAATACGATATTTAGCAAGACAGGTATCCCCAGATGATGCAAAATTTATTGAAGATGCTTACAAGGATGCTACATCAGAAGCCCATGGATATTTATTAATTGATTTAAAGCAGAATACTAATGACTTGTGCCGTATCAAAACAAAAATATTCCCATTTAATGGGTATTGCACAGTATACGTACCTACAAAAAGGTTTAAATACTCCAAGAATCAAACAGTTCCTATCATTTGTTAACAATGCATCGTAAACTAACAACGTATAGAAATTTATTAAACGCATTGTATACACTTAAACCGAAGTATCAAAAAGCAATTATCAAATCTTGTGATGACAAAGATATAAATTTTCTATGTGAATGCATTCATAACGTTCTACAAGGGAAGGTACCTCTCAAAGATCAAGAAAAGAAGAAATTAAATAAATATAAAAATATTCTCCGGAAATTGGTGCGAAAGTGTAAAACTAAACTAAGAAAAAATATAATCATTCAAAAAGGAGGAGCTTTCTTACCTATAATATTAGGATCAATTTTGAGTGCTTTCGTAAGTTGTTTTACTTCACAAAATTAACATGGAAAATGCAAAAAAGATGCTACTTATAGAACCTGGATTAATTGAAAAACTAAAACATGAAACCATGGGTAACAATAATTTATCTCGATTAGACACTGAAATGCAAAATATTATGAAAAGTAATACTGAAGATCGAAAGAAGTGGATGTTATATTTACAAACTCTACAAAGATATCTCCACTTTGCTGAAGAAGACCGTCAACCTTATAAACTACCAATTTATAATGATATCTCTAACGATGGTATAAATGAATCTAAGAATAGTTATAAAAATAAAGAAATGGATGATAAACAAATAGTTACTAACGAAGCTTCGTTGCGAGACATTGAACCTATTAAGAAAGAAGATAATTTTACAACAAAACCGGTCTACTCAACCTCCCAAATACTTAGTTTGATACCAAAAACTTATAATAAAAAAGGTGAGTTACTATTAAATTTAGTGGAATCAAGTAAAAGTAAAATACATTGGGACAACGAAGGTACAGTTATAATTGACAATGAAAAAATTCCTGGAAGTAATATTGTTGATTTAGTAAATGATTCACTAAGACCATTGAAAAGAAGTGACCCAATAGGGTGGGACAAATTTGCTAAAGCATTAAAAGATATTAAAGTACCACTGACTTACATTGGTAATCCAAAGAGATATGAATTCATCAATAAACTTCAAACAAAAGATCTAGGCGAACCATCAGAAGTTGAAGAATTCACTACACCAAGTAGTGGGGATAAGAAGCTCATAAAAAAAATAAGAAAAAAGATTGATTGGGAAAAATGGACTCCGTACTAGAAGAAATTAATAGAATTTATTATGACCCATCAAATCCTGCTGGCTATAGTAGTATTGATAAACTAACAACAGCTATGAATGGTAAAATGGACAAAAAACGTGTAAAAAATTGGTTACAATCACAAGAAACGTACACACTTCACAAACCGGTTCGGAAGAAGTTTTCGCGAAATAGATATATTTTATCAAATATTAATGAACTATGGCAAGCAGATTTGAGTGACATGCGATCTTACTCTCAATATAATGATGGTTTTAACTATATACTTTGTGTTATTGATGTCTTTAGTAAATATGCTTTTGCTAGACCTATGAAAAAGAAAAATTCAGATACTACCAAAGAATGTTTTGAAAGTATATTTACTGAAGCTAATACAACTCCTACACACATACAATCTGATAAAGGTACTGAATTTGTTTCAAAAGATGTACAACGATACTTCAAATCTAAGCAGATTAACTACTATACGACTAACAATCCTGATATTAAGGCCAGCATTGTCGAACGATTTCAAAGAACATTGAAAATGAAAATGTGGCGTTATTTCACTCATAAAAATACATATAAGTACGTAGACGTTTTACAAGATTTAATATATTCTTATAACCATAGCATTCACTCCAGTATTAAGATGTGTCCTTGTGATGTAAATTCTAACAATATTATGACAGTCTGGACTAATCTCTATGACAGAGGACCAAACAAAATCTCTTTAAATGGTCCAAAACCAAAATTAAATGTTGGTGATTACGTTCGAATAACAAAATATAAGCATGTATTCCAAAAAGGTTATGAATCGAACTGGAGTGATGAAGTATTTATTATATCCTCAATAATTGATAGGTCTCCATGGATTGTTTATACAATAACAGATTTAGAAAATGAACCAATCGTTGGCACTTTTTATGAAAAAGAATTACAAAAGGTGTCTTATAACCCCACCTTAAACTATAAAATAGATAAAATAATTCGTTCTAGATATTCAGGTATCAGAAAAGAAGTGTTAGTGAAGTGGAAAGGTTATCCAAATAAATTTAACAGTTGGATTTTAGCTACTGATTTAAAAGAAATATGAATAAAGAAAGTTTTTATTTAACTTTGCTCAGCAATAGTTCAATGGATTACTTTCCTGATAACAAGACCACAAATTTTTCAACAAAATTACCAAAAGCTATTAAATTAGAAGGTGAATGGTCGGTTGGGGTTGTTGAGTTTCAATATCCATGTACCATGTTTACTGTTCAAGATCATGAAAATGTTATATATATTACAAAAACCATGTTAATGCCTAATGAAGATAAATCCTCAACAGTGTACTACAAAAAACATATTCCAGCTACCAACTATGATAACGTGGAACATATTTTGAAAGCGTTAAATGGTATCAAAGAGAACTTAAGATTTCGTTATGATGAAATAACTAAATTTGTGCATGTTGCTGTTTTGGATAAAAAAATATCATCCGTAACATTATCACCAAAATTAAGTTTACAACTAGGTTATGAGCCAAATACAAATCTCTTAGAGAGAAATTTTGGAAAGTGTCCTGCTAATTTACACTTAGGGTTACCATCTCAACTATTTGTATATTGTGATATAATCGATCCTCAGATTGTAGGTGATGTTATGACTCCTTTATTAAGAATAATTTCATTAGATCCATCAAAATACATTTATGGTGCAAATAAAATGCACGTTTTCTCCCCACCTCATTACTTACCTGTTATGCGAAGAGAGTTTGATACACTGGAAATAGATATAAGATCGAGCACAGGACAAAAAATACCATTCCAGTTTGGAACCGTGTGTATTAAACTGCATTTCCGAAAATTATTGTAATGTATTCTCTTCGTGATCATACTAAATGCCCTTACGAAAATTATTATACACATCAAGCTGGGTCCGGTATTGGAGTAATTTATAAGGGATCATCATACCAGCGTGGTCACGGTATCGGGAGTTTCTTAGGTGGATTATTTAGATCAGTTTTACCTTTACTTTCGAGTGGTGCTAGAGTTATTGGTAAAGAAGCACTAAATGCAGGAATAGGACTCTTGACTGATATAGCTCAAGCACGTCCCATGGAAGATTCGATTAAAGCTCGCCTCAAGCAAGTTGGTTCAAACTTAAAAAGAAAAGCCGATGACAAAATTGATAGAATCAACATGTCTGGCTCTGGGTATATAACCAAAAGAAAACGATTGTCTTCATTCATTCCACCATTAACTGCTAGAGTGAAAGCTGTGAAAAAATCAGGTCTAAAATCAAATAATATCAAAGATATATTTTCTAATTAATTATGTCTTTTCTTCACAATCATTCTTGTGAGTGTGTTAAGTCAGAATTGGATTTGTTTGCTTTACCGTCTACACAAACGAGCATTGAAAATGGATTGTGGATTCATTATAAACCAATTTCATCTCTTGCTGATGATGGGCCTATAGAGTTTCAAATTCCGGGTACAGGTGATGACTACATAGATTTGTCACACACATTACTCCACATAAAGGCAAAGATACTAAATCAGGATTCATCAAACCTGTTATCATCTACGGTGGTTGCCCCAGTAAACAATTGGTTGCATTCACTCTTCAGTCAGCTTGATGTTTATTTGAATCAAAAACTAGTATCACCACCCAATAATACATATGCCTATCGAGCCTACATGGAAACGCTTTTAAACTATGCTCCTGCAGCTAAACAATCTCATCTCACTTGTGGTCTTTGGTATGAGGATACTGCAGGCAAAATGAATTCTACAGATGAAAAAAACAAAGGATTTGTTAAAAGACAAGAACTTACTACTGAAAGTAAAGAAATTGAAATGATTGGGCATCTTCATGGTGATATATTTAATCAAGAAAAATTTATGATTAATGGTGTTGAAATGTGTGTAAAATTGGTTCGTTCAAGAGAAAGCTTTAATTTGATAGCTTCTTCGAGCGATACAAAATTTAAAGTGTGCATTACAGATGCAACTCTCATTGTTCGAAGGGCAAGAATTAATCCAACTGTATTACTTGCACATCAGAAAGTTTTAGCTTCTACCACAGCTAAATACCCCATCACTCGAGCTGAAGTTAAAGTCTTAACAATTCCATCTGGTGTTCAGGGAAAAACTCTTGATAATATTTTTCTAGGACAGGTACCCAAAAGATGCATAGTTGGGTTCGTAAGCAATGCTGCTTTTAATGGTACTCTTACTAAAAATCCATTCAATTTTGAAAATTATGGTATTAATACTTTTAGCTTATACATTGATGGTCAACAAGTTCCTTCAAAGGCTTTACAACCATCTTTTGATAAAGATGTTTTTACATCTGCTTATCACACTCTTTTCTCTGGAACTGGTATACATTTTCTTAATGAAGGTAATGCAATATCTCGAGAGCAATATGCTAAAGGATACTGTCTGTTGGCTTTCGATTTAACACCTGATTTATCAGCTAACTCATCAGGACATTGGAATCTCATTAAGCATGGTAGTGTAAGATTAGAGGTTCGTTTTGAATCATCACTTATACAAACAATTAACTGCATTGTTTATGCAGAATTTGATAATATAATTGAAATTGATAAAAACAGAAATGTAACTGTAGATTATAGTAGTTAAGAATAAATGTATAATAGTGTAAGATATAAGAAAACATTGTATAAACTGAAATTTTGAATAAACAATTATGTAAAAACTATTTCCATTTTTATTTACCCCCTAAATATATAATTGAAAACTTTAGTTCTCAAATTATATTATACATAATCAAGTTAAAATGAAACATTTACACATTACCCACAGCATAGATTAGTACTGTCATAGCTCTCACCGTTTGTTTAATAAGTATGGATACAGTAGACATACAGAAACACTTAAAAAAAATTCATCCAGGTCTAGCAAAAAATGTGTATGCTGCAAACAGGTTACCAGTTTATACCCAGCTACCAACATATATAATAGGTAACCTGGACGCTGATGATAAACCAGGCTCTCACTGGGTAGCTATAAATATTGATTTGAATGGTGTTGGTCAATATTTTGATTCCTATGGACGGGCACCAACCGGATATTATCTACAATTTTTAAGAAGGAATTGCAAAAGATGGGACTGGAATATAAGTAGGATTCAGAATGATTTTACTTTAGTTTGTGGGGAGTACTGTTTAATGTATTTGTTACATAAATTTCACGGATGTACGATGCTGAATTTTACTAAATTATTTACCAGTAATACATTATTCAATGATATATTAGTTGACAAGATGTTCCGTTCATATTTTAAAAGTAAAACCCACAAGACCAGATCTGCCTAATGCAGAGTTGTTAGATAACCTTTTCTGTAATGTTGCTACTTTGCTGAAGTCAAGAAATGAATTAAAGACGAATTTTAAATAAATATGCAGTTTTATTATCTTTACAATTCTTAACAAAATACACTTATACATGTTCAATACACAAAGTTCTTCGAAACAAGTCTCGTACCTGAATACATAATATGACTTAACTCTAGCGAATTTTTAATAACAATAGCACTGATAAAATACACTTTACAACGTTCTTAAAAATAAGTACCTGAATAGATAGTATGACTTAACTCTAGTGAAATTCAAATTACAATAGCACAAATATAAAACAATTTACAATGTTCTTAAAAAAGACTTAAATTCTAAGCACCAACACACACACATTCTCTTATTCACTTATCAGTCTCTATAAAATATTTTACACAATCGTCTTTTGTTGCCAACTCTTTGGTAATATCAAATATGACATCTCTCACACTTAACATGTGTTTGTCTTCCTCGACTTCTGCATAGTATTTAACACGGACGTCTGCATGTTTCCAGTGGTCCGTCGGTGCGACATTCTTGATCCTGTTGAGATCATATATCTCTATTTTGATAAGGTGGGATGCCTTCTCACCGTCCTCTTTATTTGAGGTGATGTATTGAACACCTCCGTTCGACGATGAGCGACGACCAACACTCGACGACTTTTTAATAAGCTTCTTCTTCTTCTTCGGTTTTTCAAAAAAGTCATCGATGCTATTGGACCTTTTGGATATTGCCTGTTTCACTTTGTAGGCAAGTGTACCTTCCTCGTCACTGGGTTCATCGTGCAGCTCTGGATAGTAGTAACTCTTAAACGTATTTTCAGAGAACTGAAACAATAAAAAATTGGTTAAGGAACGAGCGTAACAACATGGTAAACACACAATAATAAATAAATCGACAGTAAATGAGACATAAACGAACATATTTTAAACAAAGATGAGATACTTACAGTCATTATTCAGCAGCTTCACCACTTCACTATATAAACAACAGGAGACCGTGTTTGGTGTAGAGCACAGAAGATAATACGATGCTGTATGCTTTCGGTCGTCTGTTTTATAGGGACATAACGGGTTTCTCACTCCAGACAGGAATCGACGTGAATAACAAATACATGTGTAAGAACAATATGTCTGAAGGAATGTTTTTTTTAGTTTTTTTATCGCTAAAATTACTCCACAGGATGCAACAATGAGTAAGCCTAACAATACGTTGGAGAGCAATAAACCTTTTTTTATGATACCTTGAAACGGTGAAAACATAATGGCCGTAGAATTCCATTGTCCTAAGCAAAGGTCTGAGGTACGGGCCAGACAGGAATCGACGTGAATAACAAATACATGTGTAAGAACAATATGTCTGAAGGAATGTTTTTTTTAGTTTTTTTATCGCTATAATTACTCCACAGGATGCAACAATGAGTAAGCCTAACAATACGTTGGAGAGCAATAAACCTTTTTTTATGATACCTTGAAACGGTGAAAACATAATGGCCGTAGAATTCCATTGTCCTAAGCAAAGGTCTGAGGTACGGGCCAGGTAGTAAGTAGATGTGATCCTCCGCAAGTCGATAAAATAATTAGAGGTTTGATGAGCATGCAATAAAGTTAATTCGCGGTGTACAAAGTATGTCGTCCACACAAGGTATAAGTACACCACCTTTGAATTAGCAGAGGTGTAAGGCACGCAAGACGTGTGTAATAAACTTTATTCGCGGCATGTGGGACTAGTAGCCGAGTCGGTCCACAACCACAGGATTTGCCGAGGATTTTCCTTGATCTAGAAACGGCGAATCCCTACTACTACCTTAAAATATTTGAACCGCGAGTAGTCCGCGATAAAGTCGATTCGCGCGCTATAAATGTAATTCGCGTGTGTAATTAAATTAATTAACCGCGACGTGTAATAAACTTTATTCGCGGCATGTGGGACTAGTAGCCGAGTCGGTCCACAACCACAGGATTTGCCGAGGATTTTCCTTGATCTAGAAACGGCGAATCCCTACTACTACCTTAAAATATTTGAACCGCGAGTAGTCCGCGATAAAGTCGATTCGCGCGCTATAAATGTAATTCGCGTGTGTAATTAAATTAATTAACCGCGACGTGTAATAAACTTTATTCGCGGCATGTGGGACTAGTAGCCGAGTCGGTCCACAACCACAGGATTTGCCGAAGATTTTCCTTGATCTAGAAACGGCGAATCCCTACTACTCACGCTTATTCTATGTACCTATGTTTTCCTTATTATACTATATCTTACTTTACCAATTTATGGAATATCTATTAAATTGGTCCAATATTGGAGGAGAAAGCCAAAGCCAAGGAAATAGACGAGAGCCAAACCTCGAATTATGACTTTTTACTTAGGAAATTCAGTCGGCGCTCATAGCCTGAGCGTACCAAAGAACACAAATAGGACATTTTTGCATACCTCCGCTTGAGAAACATAACCCTTCTTTTTTTACGAACCACTGCTGTTAGCAGGTATTGGCTGGGCCTGTGACCTTGTGGTAGCGGTGCGGTGTAACAATTGATATTGTATTGTTTTTGTGTTTTGTATAACTAATATAGTTTGTAAGTATGTAAATTGTTACTAACACTTTGAGTCCCTTGTAGGTAAATAAATGATTCATTATTTATTATGATAAAATGGTGATGACTCAAGGTGTAATAAAATAACACAGTAAAATTATGAGTTCGATAGCATATCTACGCATAAGCACTATCAACCTGTAATGTTTGTACTGCTTGGACATAGGCCTTCTCTGTGGGAGGGATTGAGCCGTAATATACCACTTAGGCCCAGTGCAAGTTGGTAATTATAATAATATAATAAGATAGTTGAGTTCAACAATCAACTTAGGATGGATGAAATGGCAACAGGTCACTGGAACAACTTGCGACCCACGGATGCCCCTCAAGTTAAAGGGGAAAATTTACAAGTCCGTGATTAGACCTGTCGTACTGTATGGATCAGAATGTTGGGCTGTGAAAAAGATAGATGAAAAAAAAACAATGTATCAGAGATGAGAATGTTGAGATGGATTTGCGGAGTGACGAGAATAGATAAAGTGAGAAATGAGTATATTAGAGGCAGTTTGAAAGTGGCGCCAGTGGCAGAAAAGTTGAAAGGAAACCGTTTGTCCTGGTATGGTCATGTGATGAAGAGGGATGAAACGCATGTTACTAAAAGAGTTATGAATATAGAAGTGGACGGATGGAGAGGGAGGGGCCGGCCAAAGAAAAGATGGATGGTCTGTGTGAGGAGTGATATGAAAGAAAAGGGCGTTAGTGATGGAGTGACGGGGGACAGGATGGTATGGAAGAAGAAAACGTGTTGCGCCGAACCCAAGTAACATGGGATAAGGGCAGGAAGATGATGATGAGTTGAGTTCAACATGGGCCGGTAGTCCTTCTATAGTTTTGGGCAATCGATCCACTAAACCTACAAAATCCATAACCCAATACATTTTTCTACATAATTTGCAATAGTCCTGCACCAACCGGGGATTGTCCTTGGGTGCAGTTGCGTAGTGCATACAGATAATCGTCGGTTGGTGTCACATTTCCTGATACATGCCTAACGGGGCCTCTACGAGTTGGCTTCGGCTCCTCGCATACCTTTCGAAGGACCGTGACTTTAGAGTCACGGTCCCGAGATAAACAAACAAAATAATATAATAAAAATGGTTTATTTCTCACCACAAACCAAGTACAAAAAAAATGCTGGATTGTATTTTACAACTTTGGTTTTGGATCGCTGGTGAAGTAGGTAACTGGTAAATAAAACATGTGTTAGTCACCAGGCTCACAGCGCCTCACAGCGCTTTTAATAAACAATTACAATTGCAGATAAAAGTAGCATAGGCGAGTATGCAATGACAAGATTAGATATCAGAAATGGTCCCGTTTTTACCCTTTGGGTACGAAACCCTAAAAACAGAAGTACCTGTGTACGTGAGTGTGGTGTAGGTGTTGGGGGTGTATGCGTGTGGGGGTGTATGTGCTGGTGTGTGCAATAACATAAATCTTAAAATGCCTACATTAGCGATGTAGACTGTCACATCCTCGAGTTTTTGTTTCTAGACTGCTTCGTCCACTAAAACTCAGAAATTTCATACAACCAGTTCTTTGACGAGAAAAATAAGCAATTAAACATAAAATAACATATTCATTGTAGGCAATTGAGTAATTAGCACTGTCTGCGTTAGTATTACGTCATGTAAGCTGATACCTATTAATATGACATTGACATTGTGCTGGTAAACATTGAATTTGCATAGGTAATAGTTATTTATGCTACAAGTGCGGAAGGTAGGTGATTTCCGATGAGTGGCATTTTTATTCAGGAGTGAGCGAAGCGAGTGAGTGGATAAATCGACACGAGTCGGAAATCATCTTACGTACGTGTATTATACAACATTTTACTCTACATTGTGCGCGAAAATAAAAAAATACAGATATTAATAAAATGATATTAGTAAAATGACGGGTTTAATCAAGCGCGCTTAGCATATCCACAGATTAACTAATAGTTCCTCGGGCATATCTACTGCGCATGTGCAAATAGCTGTCACATCGTAACGCAAAAAGGCACGAGTAAAATATACATTCTGCCTAACATATTTATCGAATATTTAAAATTAATTTATTGATCAAAATCTAAATCTAGAGTACCTAATTAAAAACGCCTTTAATGAAGTATTAGTTTTATTTTACCTTTTATATGTATGATAATCTGTAATTAACTAATTTGTAAAACTATTCTCAAATAATAAAAACTCTATGCGTCGGGCTGACGTTGGAGTTAAAAATTTAAAAAAATACAGGAAAGTAAAAAGCACTAGTGAAAAAAGTGACACTTTCCGGACAGTTTGGCTGCTTGCAAAACGCTCTTTTCGAGGACATGCATTGTAAACATATTTGTATTATATGTATGTAGCATTTTTACGCATAGATACTTTTATAACAGCTGTGGTTATATGTGTGTCAGTCTATGGCATTCTAACTCCCACTGATTTCATTGCAATTTTTCGCACGTCTACAATTAGTTGAATGAAAATTATTGTGAAAATGCGACAAATTGGAATCCGTGCGGAATTGATTGGTTACAATTAATAAACCATTTGAATCACACGTTTTTATCGCAAGCACCGATAATTTCGTTCCAGGCACCGATTGTTAGTATTTTACATATTATTATACTCACTGTACCTATCAAATCAAAATAAATCAAATAATATTTATTCAAAAAATATTACACACTAAAAACAAACACACACAAACACAAAACAACACAAACACAGCATAATTACACACACATATATAAAAAAAAAGAGAATGTACGGCTAGGAGTTTGTTCATAATAAATAATATAGGAATTTCTGCATCCGAACTAGGCGGTAACACTTCTTTAAATAGTGGCCCCCTAGTAGCCTTTTATAATATAATAATCCTACTTAAATTCATGTGTAGGTGTGTATGTGTGTGTTGTGTGTGTATGGGGTGTGGTGTGTGTATTTAAATAAAAAATGACCGATATTATGAAAGATTAAATTAAGTGTCTAGTAGGTTAGGTATCTATTTGGGAATGTTCAATAGCGCTTCTGTTTCATCCTAAGACAGTCCTTGTAGATAGTCCTGAATTTTTATTTTACAATGGGTCTTATTAAATTAATACCTATATTTTGTTTATAATTGCATTGTTTTTGTCATGTATATTTTTTATATGCCAAAAAGTTTTTAAAAATATTGTTGTAAGCTCTACCAAATAATATAATACAAATTTCGTACATCCGTATTAAATACTGAATAAAATATATCTTTGATGTCTTGTCTACCAAATGGTATAAACCCATGGGTTCTTAATTCATTAGGAACTGTTTTTATATCGAACAAGTTGAGTTAATGAATAGAGGGATTTACAATATGTATGTTTTATTTGTAAAGAATTAGTTGAGCAACAAAAAACTTCCAATAAATAGCTGATTTCCGTGTGAAGCACAAAAAGATATTATTATGTAAGTAGATGTTAGTTAATGCGGGATTATTTTTATTTATTATATACTTTATTGTACACCACTAAAACATACAGGACAAACCTTTACAAAAACAAGTGTACAATGGGCGGTCTTATCGCATTAGGCAATCTCTTACAGACAACATTTGGATGGACTGAACAAGAGGAGATGAATTTAAGGCTGTCAGTGTACCAAATATCATGAATAATATTACTTACACATAATAAAATAAAATACATATATACAATACTACATAATACACTAATAAATATCAAATTTATAACAGAGAAAGGAGAAGAATGCAAATTATAGTGAAAGGTAATGCTCCTTTAACATTTTCGGATTCTTCATGATGAGTAAGTAATTCCCATGTTGAATATAACTACTACCTATAATTATTGCTACAGCATAATATTATATTAATTCTTACTGATTTACACTCATTTAAGTCCAATATAATTTCAAAAATCTAAAAACCCGACTGCTTAAAAAGCGAACTAAAAAGACGTAAACAAGGAGAAAATCATGTTGTGCAGTCGAAGGATACATATTCGCGAGTTGGCCGACCAAAACCAGATGTATCCGCCGACTGCACAGCAGTAACCAATAGAATAACGTCTAAAACTCAAACTGAAAATCATTTATTTATTCAATTAAATCATATAAAAGTACTTTTGAATTGTCAAGCAAAATATGAAACTAGTTAAATAAAGAAAATAAAGGAGAATGAGCATTTTTGGGCGGTCGACGGCCATGTATGAAAGTAGGGTCAAATGAGAGTACTGATAACTAGGAACAACTTTTACTATGAACTTTTCACTACAATCCATTTAAGAAAATAATATTTACATGTAAATATGATGGAATTACATCGAAAATAATAATAATTATTATTTCGTGTGTGTGTGATCACTGAATTGGTAGTGGTTATATCTAGCACTATCACTAGGTAATTAAGACACACTTAGTAAAAAACCAGTAGTTAAAGAGTTTCCTATTGGCGGTAATTGTTTCGACATTTGGTTCAGTACGAACTTTAAGTACGAACTTTAGGATGAGATATCCCATAAGAAGGAGTTATCCAAAATGACTGAATAACCAGTCATTTTCAGTAGCAAAGCGAGTTAGTAATGTCGTTGGGCTATCGCAATTGTATCGAGTGATCATTTACGAACAGATCTTGTTGCGTAACGAATTATAACACCGTCTTCGGATCTGAATTCACTTGCTTACTTTCAAAGTAATACTGTGATAGCAGTAGATCTCGCAATCGTTTTCCTTACATGAAAACAGAGTTAGTGAGCGACAGTAAAGGGTTACTGTGGATAATCTGATATTAATGATATTGATCCGAGTTAATTCGTAAAGCTCCTTAATATTATCAGGGTTAGTTGTTTCCCTTTTATAAGCCGTCAGTATTTTCCAAAATCTTTGAGTAAAAAGCGCGAATCTTGTGAGAAGGATCCCCAATCACCAAGTTCCTTGAGAATTGTAAGTCATAGTTGATGACAGTTAACAGTTAGAGTTCTAAAATTTTCCTATTTTCACGAACCCAATGATCTAGTTTGGTCAGGAGTAGCCGAGCGTGTGTTGTTGCAACTTTCGGCCTGTGTGGCAACTGTTGGCCTTTATGGCAACAGTAGGCCTGTATGACACCTTGAGTTGTGTGACACTTTGTTTGGTGTTTAAGGAACCTTACAGAAAGTTCCTACTGAGTTATGAGGTTAAAATAAAGTAAACTCGCATAGTCACTCGAGAGGTGAGGTCATCATGTTATCGTTGATGACGTTCGAATCGTCATACCCTCATTACGAAACTGAAATAATTTTAGTTTTCTAATTTTGATTACTATGCGTAGATTGTGTTAGTAAGATACACAAAGCTCAAGTACCAATTGAGATTGAAAGTGAAGTTGATGATGAATTGATTGATATTCCTATCATCACTGCATTTTCTAGAACAATCATAAATCTTTAAATATATTAATTATATAATTACACTTAGTTAAATCATTAATATTTTGACAATCTCGGGACCCTGATGTCCCGGTCCTTTGAAATGCGTTCGAGGGGCAGAGACCTTGTTAGGCATGTATCAGGAAAGGACACCAACCGACGATTATCCCTGTATGCACTACGCAAGTGCATCCAAGGGCTTTCCCATTCATTCAATTAATAATTAATTACTATGTAATGAATTATTTAACTAAGTGTATTACTGTGCCCGCATGATGGTCCACACCCACAGGAGGTCTGTGTCCCAGCACTAAGAAACTTTTAGGACTCTGCTGTTGTTTAACGATTACCTTTTATTAAAGTAGGTATGAACAAGTAAAATTTCAAAATTTCAAAAACCCACGGCAAATCTGTCTTGCGAAAACACCCCGATTCAAACAGTAAAACGCTCATAACTTTTGAATGGCTGAACCAATTTTATTCAAACATAGCTACGAACACTCTCGACAATATCACCTTTCAAACAAAAAAATCTAAATCAGAATCGGTTCATCCGTTTACAGACACACAGATACACATACACACAGATACACAGCAACACACGTGAAACTTATAACACCCCTCATTTTTTCGGCGGGGGTTAAAAAGATGACTCAGTTGCATCGAGTGTTTTGCAAACTTAAAATGTTTTTTTAAAGATTAACCAATAGAATAACGTCTCAAACTCAAACTGAAAATGATGTATTACAATTAAATCATTGAAAAGTACTTTAGAATTTAAAAAGATGAAGCTATTTAAACAAAGAAAATAAAGGAGAATCACCACTTTTGGGCGTTCGACGGCCTTTAATAAAAGTAGGTAGGGTCAAATGAGAGTAGGGATAACTAGGAACAACTTTTACTATGAACTGCAATCCATTTAAAAAAAAATATTTACATGTAAACATGATGGAACATAATAACAATTGTTTCATGTGTGTAATGTGTTTTGCTAATCCTCCACAAAATTTTCTGAAAACGATACAATACATCGCGGTAATGAAACTTCTACTCAGTAATTGTAGAAAAATACTACATCAAAAAATAACAAACCCAAGTTTGGCCGCGGATCGCCGAGGCTCCATACAATTTTGCCCATTCAACTTTATTCAGCACAGACCAGAGGCACATAACAAAGAAGAAGTTGCACATACGCAAGCGTCAGAAGATCTATTTGTAGAAGAACGTGCAAGAAACTCTATGGACACTCTTTTCAATCTCAATGGTCAGACATTGCAAAGTAAACACAAAGAACTCTCTGTACACCCAGTCTATTCACTCCAATTCTTAGTACCTAAAGGTAATCTATATACTTCACAGTTTTCGCAACAAGTTAACCAAGTGAGCGGAACTAGTATTTAAGTTGCAACACCAAATACTCGATTTAACAGGTCGCCATATCTAGCAGGTTGGTCTATATTTTATTTATATCTGTGGAAGTGTCGTAAGCCGTGAACTCCATGTACTATGTGTGTGGTTGATATAGTTCTCGACAAACTTCTTGGCCGCCTTGAAGTTGGCTTTCCGATGAGCAAGGCATGGATCGGTGATGTTTTTGTATGAGATTTACTAATCTTCTTCGTCTTCTTCATCGTGTCGATAATTCCATTTTTAGTTAAGATGTTGTGCTTCGACCAGAACTCAGCCACGTCGACGGCCCTAGCGCTGGCCCCTGGATTTAAGACGGTACCCTGACCAAAAAATCGGCGTGAGATATGAGCGTTCCTATTGGTCTAGCGGCACTGGTGGCGCATGAATTACAGTAGTGAATACGCCCAGATTTTAGAATAAAATCTTTATAAAATCGAATTTTGGTCTTTTGAAAAAAATAATTCTACAAAAATGTTCGTTATTAAATTGTCTATCCATTAGTGTTAGTACAAAAAATAATCAATGAACACTTTACGAGGAGATGCATAATATCAATAATTATTTCTCAATTTCATGTTTTTTTGGAAGTAGATTAGTGAAATATATACAACATTTAAAAAAAAACTATTTCTACCATTTTAGAATCAATATTATATTATTATTTATTGTATTTTTATTAATTGATATTTGTTTTTAATTAACGAGTAGATAGCTCCTAAAAACAGCACAAAAAATGGCTTGCGCGGCGTTTTGCTCGGGGTACCGCCTGTTTTATAATAAGCTACATATCATGCTTTTTCTCATGGGCATTCTAATAGAACCGTGCATACGTAGGCACCGGGAGGAAAGGTTGAAGGGGAATGCACTTGCACCGCTCTGACTTTCAAAAACAAAAACAAAAACTTTCATAAATACGAGGCGAGGTGCTATAATATTCGAGTTCGTGCTTCTTTATTTCTCAAAATTCTCTAAATAATTCGATAAAGTTAGTTTTACCTCTCTACAAATGGAGAAAAAACTCATTCTATTCAAGACGGGGTGCTGAAGAGGGAGGTGCTCCCTGAAAATAGCTGCCGGCACCCATTCGTGCATATTTCCAGGATCAAAAATAGCTCATGACACACAGCAATTATAACTTTCGTCACGCACAGGTCCTTCATGGTGCAGGTGTTTGTGCACAGAGAGCAGGAAAACAGATGGGACATCGTTTGCGGTGTGGTTCCACAGTCGCATTGTGGCTGCTCTGAGTACCCCCATCTGACCAGGTTGTACCTACAGCAGCCTACTTGGCTTAGCAGCCTATTTAGGGCTTTCCATGTTGGCCATGGCAGTTTATGCTCATCTGGGAGCTTTTCTGTACGATCGATATAGTCAGTTTTAGGGGGGTATTTGAGGAGCCACAGTTATCTTCGCGCTTCGCCAGGGCTGTCGTCGTAAGTTGTTTTAGCCGTTGTTTTTGGTTGTTGTCGATTTACTACTGCGCAGCCATTGAAGCCAACTCCAGGACGGCCAAGAAGTTTTGCGAGAATTGTTCTTCGTGTTATGTGGCTTAGGCTAGGCTTGTTCTTACTCGGACTTTAAATGGATCGCTCCGAACTAGTACAGTCGTTGAAATGAACTAGTTCGGTCTTCTAGTACTATTAGTACATTTTAGTTCACCGTTAATTAAGATATTCTTGTGCGCCGGGTTGGTCATCGAGATCGTACGTAGACAGAGCAAACTGTACTAGTTCGTCGTTCATCAGTCATCACGCTCGCGCGCACGCTTCTCAAATCTCTCAACTCGCGCAGGCTCAGACAATCGTAGTTCGTACCGTACTAATTCGTTTTGATTCAGCACTCGAGCGATCCGATGTCGCTTGGATCACTGTACTAGATGAACGATTTAAACGACCGAAACAGAATAGTTCGTTCTCGTTCACCTAAAGGAATTACTTCCTAATAGTACATAGTACATGTACTACACAAGCCTAGCTTAGGCCATTCAAATTCAAATTATTTATTTGTAAAAACATAGGTACAATATAATAAGATCTTATTCTAATGTCAGGATCGCTATGTTTAACCTAATAGGCATACAAATTTTGGCAACATAAATCTAATTTTAAAACATACATTTTTATGCATTGTATTATTTAAATTATTATTAAAATTAAATTAGATAGCAATAATCATTAAATCGAATTGAGCATAAATCAATCGGACACTTGACTCACACAACGACATACCCAACTATTATTTATTTATACAAATACAAAAATACAAAATCTTTATTTCTGAACCAAAAAGTTTTACATTCGTTGGTGATTGGAGCCTCCTTTTAAGCAAGTAATGCCAGTGTTAGGAGACTCCGCTCTTCCACAGCAATATACAATTCATTCAGTACCTTATATATAACCAGTATGTTTGCGTGCGTGTGTGTGTGTATGTATGTGGGTGTTTGTGTGTGTGTGTGTGTGTGTGTGTGTGTGTGTGCGTGCGCGTGCATGTGTGTATTTCATTTTGTATGTTGCAATAGTGCCTCAGTGTCTGCGTAATTTAGTGTCTTTATCCAATTTGTTAGAATTTTTTTACATTCGTGTAATTGTTTGTTGTGTATATATATCTTTTTATTTATCCTATTATATAGTTGACATGATAGTTTGTTGTATTGAATGTCAGCAAATTTTGTTTTAGTTTGTGGAACCTGTGCTATGAGATCTTTCCGTCTTCTTGTTATTGTATTTTGATCGTATGGTAGATTTTTATGTTTTTTTAGAACGGTATAAACGATGTATAACTTTCTAACAGAAAGCAGTCCACTATCCTGATAGAGACTTTCAGTAGGGTATGTTATCCTTTTGAAATACATTATTTTTATTACGGCGCGTTGTCCTCGTTCAACATGTATAAACTTTGATTTTGCTGCACCACCCCATATTGTGATACAGTAGGCTATAATAGATTGTGCTAGAGAGATATATATTTCATTTAATAAGTTTCTGTTAGAGCCTGACTTCTTTTTTATATTTATAGGTGAAATATATCTTAATGTTTTAAAAATCCACCCCAATTTCCTAATCCTTCCAGTAACATGTTCAACATGAGAGTACCATGACAATCTGTGGTCAATAATTACACCTAAATATTTTGTTTCCAAAACTTTATTAATTAAGGGACAAGCGCAATTATTTTTTTCAGCTTTATCGCAAGAGTGTACTCTAATGTTGAACACATCATCTGGTTGCGAACTTTTATAGATGGAGAAGCACATGTAATTAGTTTTCGCTGTATTTAATGTGAGAAGGTTATTATCTAGCCAATTCGCGATTTGGTACATACCTGCCTCTGTCTTAATTTTAACATCGGACCAGCTGTGCCCGTGGAAGACAACAGCAGTGTCGTCGGCGTAGGAAAATACATGTGCGTTCTCAACTTTTAATTCACAAAGATCGTTAATGTAGGCTAGAAAAAGTGTGGGTCCCAGAACACTACCCTGGGGTACACCGAACGACACATCAGCATCATCACTAATAAACCCTCCAATCTTTACCCTTTGTTTCCTGTTTGTGAGATAGTCTATAAAAAAATTTAGAGGGGTTCCCCTTATTCCAAGTTTTTCTAATTTGGTCACCAGGGTGGGAACGGAGACGGTGTCAAAAGCTTTCTTTAAGTCTAGAAATACCGTCAGACACTTTTTTCCGCTATCCACATGCTTAGTTACTAGCGTGGTGAGGGCACTAACTGCATCCTCGGTGGAAACTCCCTTCCTAAAGCCAAATTGTGTTGAAGATATAATTTTAAACTTATTTAAATAATTAATTAATCTAGAGTTGGTTAATTTTTCTATTACTTTAGACAGGGCTGGCAATACCGAGATAGGTCTATAATTATTGACATCGCTTCCGTTCCCTCCCTTGTGGACTGGAGTAATAACGGATTGTTTCAGGGGAGCTGGGAATACTCCGTTTCTGAAACAGAGGTTAGCTAGATGAGCAATAAGAGGGGCGAGTTGTTTACTACAGTATTTTAGGAATTTTGTTGTAATACCATCCCAGCCAGGGGCACTATCCGATTTCAAGTTCCTTATGATTCCTTCTACTTCCTCTGTGTCAGTATCTAAGAGCACGAATGAATTTATTTGTGTATGTAATTCTTTTCGTTGGTGATCAGGACTGTTGTTATTTCTAGGTTGTATTTGTTGAGCTAGTTCTTTACCTATATTCGCGAAATAATTATTTACGTAGTTTACTGACTCAGTCGGAGTAGACTTGATATTTAGTAATTCTGCACTTTGATTTTTTGTTTTATTTGTATAAGTAATTGATTTTATGTTTTTCCATAATAATTTCGTTTGAACTGTCTTTTAAGAATTCACCAATAGAATAGTACGCTTTTTAGGGTTCCGTAGCCAAATGGCAAAAAACGGAACCCTTATAGATTCGTCATGTCTTTCTGTCTGTCTGTCTGTCTGTCTGTCCGTCCGTATGTCACAGCCACTTTTTTCCCGAAACTATAAGAGCTATTCTGTTGAAACTTGGTAAGTAGATGTATTCTGTGCACCGCATTAAGATTTTCACACGAAAATAGAAAAAAAACAATAAATTTTGGGGGTCCCCATACTTGAAACTGAAACTAAAAAATTTTTTTTTTCATCAAACCCATACGTGAGGTATCGTGTGGGATAGGTCTTCAAAAATGATATTGAGGTTTCTAATATCATTTTTTTCTAAACTGAATAGTTTACGCGTGAGACACTTCCAAAGTGGTAAAATGTGTGTCCCCCCCCCTGTAACTTCTAAAATAAGAGAATGATAAAACTAAAAAAAATATATGATGTACATATCCATGTAAACTTCCACCGAAAATTGGTTTGAACGAGATCTAGTAAGTAGTTTTTTTTTTAATAAATCGTAAACCGCAATTTACCAAGTACGGAACCCTTCGTGCGCGAGTCCGACTCGCACTTGGCCGGTTTTTAACCATAAAATCTGTTAGCATTCTTTTGAATTTGTTAATATTATTCTCAGCTCTTATAGTCATAGGTATCTTATTATAAATTTTTGGAGCCATTCCCAGACAGATTTTTGTGTATAATGCTGTTTTATGAGGCATAACGTGAATTTAGTCTCGGTGACGTTTACTAGTCAGGGTTTCAAATAAATTGAAGTGTTTTTTAACAATCATTACTATTTCAAATGCATATAGAGAAGGAAATGTCATTATTTTTTGCTCAATAAAGTGTGGCCTACAACTATCAGTAGCTTTTATTTGGCATACTGCCCTTAAGGTTGAACTAGTCGACGGCACGAACTATTTTGTGCGCAGGGTTAAAATGCATGCTATCTTATCCGACCACACGTGCGAAAGAGATAGATGCTGTGATGAGCAGTAAGAAGCTAGTTCGCGTACGAATTAGCACTTTTGCAAGTTTGTAGCGAAATGGATGATGAATTAGGGCTAAAAAGAGCGCGCGATTTTTTATAAACAGACCTTTGGGAGTCTAGATATCATGAAAAAACTACTGAATGTATATTGCCAAAATAACATTACTTGCATTGTTGAATTACTAATCTATCCCTGTATGGAGGCCGATTTGCAATTTTCCTTCTTCTTATGGTATTTATTTCCGCCCATAGATGCGTTAAAATTAGTGTTGAAATATGGAACTTTCAACGCTCATAACTTTCAAATATATATTTTTTTACATTTTTGTTTCCATACAGGACTAGATAATGATGAAACAAATTGATATAATTTTTTATTTTGTACGTACATCGTCAAACAGTGGAGTAATCGCTAGACTACGTTTGTATGGAAGAATTTTCGACTAGTGTATCCTTAAAAAACACTAGCTTCCTATCTGATGAATTTCCCCAAAACATTATGCCGTAAGCAATGTAGAAGACACGTATGCATGATATGCAGTTAGTACGGAAATCATCGGGAAACTATTAGTATAGCTAGTATTCTCTACTTCCAAACTCGCTCATCGCATCGTGATTCCTCGGATGGAAGACCTACTTTTTAACCGACTTACCAAAAAGGAGGAGGTTCTATGTTCGACTTCTTGTATGTTTTTTTTTTTATTTTTTATTTTTTTTATGTATGTTCACCGATATCTCCGTCAATTGGGGACCGATTTTGAAAATTATTTTTTTGTTTGAAAGAATATGTTTCGAAATTGGTCGCATTTTAATTTGGTGAAGATCTGATGAAGATCTTCGGAGATATACAACAGAACTCTTCAATAAATGACGGCAAATCATTCGGGATTGCTGCAATCGCATGTGGGTTTATGGTTATACCATTTCATGACATAACATCACGCTAGTACGCTCGAAAGGGGTACGCAGATCTCTCATTTCACCGGTTATGTTCAAGTTTTTTGTTTGTAACTCGGTAGTATTTTTTTGCAAAATTTTTTTTTTATTATTTTCCTCCATCTGTGTTTATGCTTGGCGTCGTTTGCGGTTTTGATTTGATCAGGGGGGTGAACACAAGGTCTTAGAGCAAGTTTATTCTGATTGTGCGTAAGGGATAGGTGTTTGTGACTTGTATACATCTGTCCCTTTTTACCCGACTGCCGAAGGAGGGTAATGTGTTTATCAGTCTATGTATGTATGTTTGTTTCTATGTGGCGTTCTAGAGACGAAACGCGTTGGTCGATTGTGATGATTCTTACGTCAATTGATTCATCTTAACCTTACGAGTGTCACTGGCTACATTAAAAATGGAAAAGAAAAATGGTGGATTTTGGGCGCCATTTTGGGGGTGTAAATAAATTTTTTTCTTCTTCCTAAACCATAGTGTGGCGAATCAATATAAAGGGTTTTAACAAGGGATTTCAAAAATATATAATACTTACATGTTGAAATGTAACTAATTCTAAAAAAAAATAACTAAAAAGTTGTAAATAAAATAAAGTTAATTAAAAAACTCAAAAAACCCGACTGCTTAAAAAGCAAACTAAAAAGACGTAAACAATAAGAAAATCATGCTTTAAGCTGTCTAATTTTAGTTTAATTTTAAGCAGTCGGGTTTTGTGAGTTTTAAATTAACCTGTTTTCTTACAGTCGAACTATGATAGTTTTGACACGTCAGGGTACGGGGCCAGATTTTCAAACTAGAACTAAATATTTCCATTTCTGTCAAAACTTGTAGATCTAATTGCAGTGTAGCTCTTCATACACTGCAAAACTATTAGTTACTAGCTCTCAATGGGATTGTGCTTATACCTCATCATCATCATCATCATTTCAGCCGAAAGACGTCCACTGCTGGACATAGGCCTCCCCCAGGCGTCGCCAGGCGTGCTCTTGATGATATTAAGGCTTTAGTGAACAGTAGCCGTATTGCGTAAGTGAACACAGCAACGCAAAGAGTTTGAGCGCTATCCAATCGACCAATCACACAGCCGGAAATCCACATTGCGTCATTCATCTCGCTTGTGATTGGTTGATTTGCTCGATTGGATAGCCGTCAAACTCTTTGCGTTGTGGAAAACGATACGGCTGCAGGAAAAGTGAATGAACTCTTTGGAATGACTCAGTTGAGGTACTTCTAAAAATAAACTTAGAGGGTTTGAATAATATGAGAATCTTGGGGCACGGTTTGCATATTATTATGTGTATATAAGAAAATATAGAACATACTGATACTGATGAGTAGGACTGATTAATTTTCATTTGCATTAGTAGGGCGCACGGTTGGCGCAGTGGTTGAGCGATTGACTGCTGCGCTGCGTGTCGCGGGTTAGATTCCCGCACGGAACAAATATTTGTTTGACCTACAGATAGTTGTTCCGGCTCTAAGTGTTGTGTATGTGAGTTTATATGTTTGTAAACGCACCCACGATACAGGAAGAAATTCTTAGTGTGGGGCAAAGTTTAAAAAAAATAAAAAAAAATAACGAGTTTCATAGGCTGTTTTTTAACCCCCGCCGGAAAAAAGGGGTGTTATAAGTTTCACGTGTGTTGTTGTGTATCTGTGTATCTGTGTGTCTGTCTGTGGCATCATAGCGCCTAAACGGATGAACCGATTTCAATTATTATTTTTTTTGTTTGAAAGGTAATTTGGTCGAAAGTGCTCTTAGCTATGTTTGAATAAAATCGGTTCAGCCGTTCAAAAGTCATGGACATTTTACTGTTTGAATCGGGGTGTTTTCGCAAGATAAATGTGTCGGGGGTTTTTTAAATTGTGAAATTTTACTTGTTATCTACAAACATGTAAGTTCCCGTAGATCATGGGAACAAAGCCGCGGATGAAACCTAGTTTCATGTAGAAATGAATACAGTCTATTTTGATTTATACACGAACATAGGTTTTTTAAGGTCTTTAAGGTCTATCCGCACATATCAAGGCCGTGCCCGGGACGTGACAGGGCCGGGCCCAGGCATTGAAGATTCGTCACTGGCCCGTGCACGGACATGTGTGAACGAGTTTTTTTTTTAACCTATAGGCTCGCGCTTGACCATAATCTCACCTGATGGTAAGCGATGATGTGGTCGACGGTGAAACACGCTTGCCTAGAAATAACCTATTCACTCTTGACTTAAAGACCCCTAGATTGTAGCTATCGGGAAACACAGACTCCGGCAGGGAATTCCACTCCTTAGCTGTACGCATAATAAAAGTGTTCCCAAAACGTTTTGTGCGTATGGGTGGGATGTCTACCATGTATCGATGGTGCATCGCCGTACGTCTGGTAGTCCGATGATGAAACGGGCTAGGTGGAATTATATCGTGCAATTCCATCGCACACTCCCCGAAATGTAACCGATAAAAAACCCAGTGAGTTCATATAAAATGTACGCAGCGATATTTTTTTGAGCCCCTGACTTTGCACGGTCCGTCCACGTCCCTGGCACGGCCCTGATATGTGTGGATAGACCTTAAATCGGCTTAAACGTTTAGTAAACGTTATTTTGATTTTGATTTTGATTTTTGAGTATAATAGTCACAATCACGACTGTTTTGAATAATTTTATTTGGGTTTTGCTGCCTTGTAAATATTGACATTATCTAGTTATCCAGATTTTTTTTGAAATGATTGATGGATTAACGTAAAAAACGTGGCTGATTACATATTATCTAAAAATCCTTTCGAGGAAAAAGTATGATTCTTTGTCTATCTCCTTACCGATAAGATTTCATGATTGATATTATCATGCATACATATGTTATGTACTGATTAACTTTATTTGATTCATACATATAAACAATAGGACAATATCATACAGGTTTTCTTGTATTTAATGACCAACGAATAATATCACGTAATAAATTTATGCATTAAATTATTTCACAATTAATACCTATCAATCGTGAAATAATTTATTACATAAAGAAATGCAAAAAGAAAAATATATAAAAAAATTAAATGATTTTATTGAAGTACGTATAAATTGGTAAGATTCTGAAAATCACAGAAGTTTATATTAACGAATAATATCACGTCCGTGGTAATAAATTTATGGATTAAATTATTTCACGATTAATACCTATCAATCGTGAAATAATTTATTACATAAAGAAATGCAAAAAGAAAAAAAAAAAAAAAATGATTTTATTGAAGTACGTATAAATTGGTAAGATTCTGAAAATCACAGAAGTTTATATTTATCATATCCATATAAAACATACCAAGATCTAGATGGTGATGTTCTTCAAAATGTCAAGATGTTTGAAACGTTGTAAATTAATCATGCGAAATAGCTGAACAAATTTGGATGCAACTGGCACACAGGTATTATGACACAGAATATTGCCCGTAATTTTCAACATCCACTCGGGGCAAAGCCGTTAGCAAAAGCAAGTTAAAAATAATTTGATTAGATAATAATAATTTTTTCAGAATATGTGAAGGACTATAGAAAACCACAAACAATACGGGCCTCATATATTTCCGCTGATTTATCTTATCACCACGAGTTGGTGAACGCCATGTGTTATACAAGTACAAAATTATAATGAGTTTGTATGTATTTAAAACTGAATAACTAATTCGTTTTATGATAACCTACATATCATGCTTTTTCCCATGGAGTATTTTATTAGAACCGTGCATACATAGGCACCGGGAGGAGGGGTGAAAGGGAAATACACTTGCACCCCTCTGACTTTCAAGAACAAAAATAAAACATTTAAAACTACGAGGTGAGGTGCTATTATATTCGAATTCGTGCTTCTTTATTTCTCGAACTTCTCTATATACTTTGATAAAGTTAGTTTTACCTCTGTTCAAATGGGGAAAAAAGACCCATTCTATTCAAGACGGTGCTGAAGATACACCCTTCTGAAAATAGCCCTGCCGGCAACCATGCGTGCATATTTTCAGGATTAAAAGTAGCCCATAACACGCAGCAATTATAACTATCGTAATCAATTCAGTATTTCCAGAAATTTCCTTTTACAACAATAATACAAACTAACGAACAATTTCACATCCTAATAAAATTATATTAGACAAGCCGACGCCTCGCGGTTTCACCCGCGTAGTTCCCGTACCCGTGAGAATATAGGGATAAAAAGTAGCTTATGTCACCCGGGGATAGTGTAGCTACCCAACGGTGAAATAATTTTTGAAATCGGTCCAGTAGTTTTTAAGTTTATTCGTTACATACAAAAATTCAAATCATGCCTTTTTATTATATTAGTATATATGTATATGCCGATGTATAGACGTATAGATAACCAAATTAGATAACACACGTAGCAAAATCTAGGCAAGATTTGTATTTATTTTGTAATATAAGGAAAATCTGAAAATAAAACACGCATGTAATTTTTTTCTTGCCATTTTCCTGTTTGTAATTTAGTTGTTAAAGGTAAATAATTTATAATGAATTGACTATAATTAAGTATATTTCATAGGTTCTACTTATCTCGTTTAGAATGACTGATTAGTTATTAATAAAATGTTTAAAAATACTTGGTTCGAAATAGCTATAACTGTATGTTTTTTTTTTATTATTTAGGTCAATATTGGAGTTTATTTTTGCTAATTTACTGTATATCAGTGTAACTAATTATCGCCGAGTATAAAAAAAAACACAGTTTATTGTTATGTTAAAAGGTTTCCAAACGAACTCTTCATTAGTTATAGGTTAGGTTAAAATTAACAACTTTTCTGTCAAAAAAAAAACAACAAATATGTGTGATTTGAGTTATTGTTTTTTTTTTGACAGATTCATTAAAAATAATTTATACGTACAAAAATACTCACATTTATCTTAAACAAATCCTTGTACAAAAAAAAATCACTAAAATATAAACTTATTTCGCAACGACCGGCGCGCGCGCACTGTCTCGCGTCACAATTGACAATGAGACGAGACTTCACGAGACCGCATTTGTTTGCCGAGAGTTATCTCTCTGAACAGATCTTGTTAATGGACCATTGCGTCATAAGGAGGGAGGAGTTAGAGGGCAAGGGCATTCATAAAAAGAACCGATTTTAAAATTTTCTCGTTACGAGCAAAACGAATTGAAAACATGAAAAAATAATTGTGTGCATTAAAGTATGTTTTGTTCTCGTCAAATAAAACAAAATACATTAAAACAATATAGTTATTGTTACAAAAGTTAACTTTAAGGTGATTCTGAATAGTTCCTATAGAATACAGCCGGTAATATAAAGGCAAGGGCTAAGATCTTTTCCTCTACACCGATTGAATTGTTTTTTAGGGTTCCGTACTCAAAGGGTAAAACGGGACCCTATTACTAAGACTCCACGATCCGTCTGTCTGTCTGTCTGTCAGTCTGTCTGTCAGTATCTCAGGAACCGTGATAGCTAGACAGTTGATATTTTCACAGATGATGTATTTCTGTTGCCGCTATCACAACACATAAAACAGAATGAAATAAATATTCAAGTGGGGCCCTTACAACAAACATGATTTTTTATCGTTTTTTTTGCGATAATGTTACGGAACCGTTCGTGCACGACTCGCACTTTGCCAGTTTTTTTTATAACTCTTTACTGTTCTTTCTGATTAATTTAATTGCGGGACTAAGACAGTTTTCGGGGAATAGAACGTGTCTATGGAACTCATCAAGCTTCAGTACATATACCAGCGCTTTCTGGTGGTCGCCTCTGCTGATTAAGATACCTTCCTGATTGATTCGGCACAAATATGTGGATGTCTCTAACTATTCTTAATCTCATTTTTTCTTCATTTAATAAGACTTTTTACAATGGTTTTCAATTATCTCTATAGCCCTTTGCTAAGAATAGTTACAGCACTGATAACAACATTTGTGCCACATGTTAAATTTAGTCTTGTTATACTTTGCATAGATTATTTTACCGATTGGTTTGTAAATGTGTGAACATTGTAGGCCTTCTAGATTTCTAGATTGTTAACATTTTATTTAGTTTTACTTTTTTTAATCTTTTGTTTATTTATTATAAATCATTTCTTGTTTTAGTTTCTTACGACTTATTATCGGGCCTGCGTTGTCCCTCCATCTAAGTACTGCTGTAACATGGAAATATTGTAAAACCAAACAATTTTTTAAATGAGTAACCATGGAGTTTCTTGCCGGTTCTTCTCCATAGGAATCGACCAACCCGAACCGTGCACATTGTCGACGTTTTATAAGTGCCCATGTAGGCCTATGTGAAATAAAAATTATTGATTTGATTTGATTGACGTGATTTGATTCATATCACACCGATAAGCGATTTTTACGTAAAATTGCAAGTATGTTCACATGGGCGCAATGCGATGAAATTCGACCAATTTGCACTTATATTATTAGAAATACGAGCGCAATGTCGCCTATCGACGAAATTTGAATTGCGTTGCGCTATCAGTATGAAGCCCAAAGTCTTCAACCAGTGCGTCAGCCTACGGTGCCGAGACGTGGACACTTACCACACGGCTGGTTCATCAGTTTAAAGTTGCTCAGCGAGCTATGGAAAGGGCTATGCGGAGTCTCTCTAAGCGATCGAATCCAAAACGAGGTGATCTGGCAGAGAACCAAAGTTGTCGATATAGCTCACAGAATAAGTAAGCAGAAATGACAAACGGTCATAAAAGTCGTAAGACCGATGACCGTTGAGATAAACGTGTTCTTGAGTGGAGACCGCGAACTGGTAAACGTAAGGTAGGACGCTCTCAGGTTAGGTGGAGCGACGACCTTCGCAGGGTGGCTGGTAGTAGCTGAATGGCAGTCGCCGGAAATCGAACCAAATGGCGTGCAATTGGAGGGGCCTGTGTCCAGGAGTGGACTGCTAGAAGCTGATGATGATAATGATAATAATGATACATAGTAGCATATTATTTAAATATTTTCTTTATTTAAGTAACATAGGTACGCCAAAGATAAATCGGATGCCAGGAAGTGCTTGAAAATCGACTACTAGTTGCCATACAAATACACAAAAGCAAGGTAGTAAAACTCTAAAACTTCATTAACGTCCCTACCCTACATACATGATTGTTGCGTAACTTAAACGTTTACGCAACGCACGCAACGGAAGCTCTCAAAAAGGAATAATTGTGCCCGTTTTTGCTACATTTTTCATTTATGCCTCGCTCCTATTGGTCGTAGAGTAATGTTATATAGCCTATAACCTTCCTCGATAAATGGGCTATCAAACAGAAAAATAATTTTCAATTCCAACCAGTAGTTCCTGAGATTAGCGCGTTCAAACAAACAAACTCTTCAGCTTTATAATATTAAGTATAGATTGCATTGATTGAGCTTATTAACATATGTGTTAAGGCAGTGCAGGCAAGGGCTAAGATCTTTTCCTCTACACAGATTGAATTGTTATTTAGGGTTCCGTACCGAAAGGGTAAAAACTGTCTGTTTCTTAAATTATGGAATAGTTTGCGGACGTTGACTCTGTAGTCCATCATGTGAACAATGATGAATAATAAAATCTCGACTTAGCACATCAGATTGACGAAATGTGGAATGTGGACTCGACTGTCATTAGGCCGACTGTTGTTAGCGCCAATGGCTTGATGGCTAAAAGTCATCTGTCGAAGCTGCTTACTCCTACTGTCTTGGATCTTTAACTTTTAAACATATTTACACCCGATTACGGCGAAACTAAAAGGCGGAAAGCTTACAGTCACGCAAAGGGCAATGGAGAGGGCTATGCTCGGAGTATCCTTGCGTGATCGAGTCGGAAATGTAGGGGTCCGCAAGAGAACCGGGGTTGCTGACATAGCCCGAAGAGTTGCCAAGCTTAGGTGGCAGTGGGCGGGGCACATTGCTCGCAGAACGGATGGCCGATGGGGCAGAAGAGTTCTGGATTGGCGACCGCGAACCGGAAGACGATGCGTTGGAAGGCCTCCCACCAGGTGGACCGATGACCTGGTGAAGGTTGCGGGGATTCGCTGGATGCGGGACGCACGGGACCGGTCAATGTGGCGACGCTTGGGGGAGGCCTATGTCCAGCAGTGGACGTCTTTCGGCTGATATGATGATGATGATGAAAAGGCGGTGGAGGCTCCTAGAACATTTTCTTGTTTAATTAGCAGAGCGTGATTTTTTTGTAGTTGGATTTTAGTTTTTAAATTTATTATTTAAATTAAATGTGTTTAAATCAATTTATTTTGTCTATGGAACAATGAAAAATGAAAAATAGTATGATGAAAGCATGAATAAACAAAATAATTAAGTACTCAAGTTAAAACCTATTAACGAGTATTTTCGCCTAATTATTGCAAAAAATTGAATACTTAATCTAAAGACAAATATTACGTAAGTCCGATTACTTACAGTTTAACTATTGTTCTGTGAGAACCGAATCATTGCCTCATACTGTCGCGGTCCGGACCAAATACGATTAGGTGAATGAACAATGTCTTAAGAAAAGTTCTCCTTGGAAAACCTTCAAAAGTTCCGTTTGTTTATTTTTGAAGGAATCAAAGTCTGATATTATGAAAAAAGAACTATAATACTGAAAAAATTGTTTATTTACGCCAGGGTAGGTATGACGCACAGCATAAAATAACCTGGCCAAGTGCGTGTCGGACTTTGCAAATTTAGGGTTAGGTACCAAACCGCCAAATCAAAATGTTTACAATAGGAAAAATTAAGGCATTTCAAAGTAAAAATCTTATTTATCAATATATTGGTATTTTTTGGTAAAATATACGTAATAGTAAACGTTGTGACCAAATTTCAAGTTTGTCAATGAGAAGTTGAAAAATGCTCCAGAACAATTTTTTTTTTATATTTCTGACTTTGGTGGCTTCTCATTCCTTTGTTTTCCTATATTTTTGGGTTGGGAGTAGGTAATATTTTTTTATACGCTACATTTATCTGTATGGGAGGTCCCCTTAAAAAATTAAGACAATTTGTATGGCTTTGGCAAGATGCATGTGCTGTAAAATTTGAAGACTGTAACTCCAAAAGCTTGGCTGTGAAACCTTGTTTGACAGACGACGGACAGGCAGACAGACACGACTGACAGCAATAATATGCTCCGTTTGAACCTTTTGGGTACGTAAACCTAAAAACAAAAAAATAAAATAAAAATAAAGCTTAATAAAAATATTTGATTTTGGGCCATCACTATGTACCCTGAATAGATAAATAGGAAAAAAATAGGGTAATGCCATAAAAATACTAACCAATTAATTTGAAGAAAAATAGGGGAATGCCATAAAAATACTAACCAATTAATTTGAAGAAGGGTACAGGAGTAACAAAAAATTATTATTTCACGTTTTTAAATAAGATAACCCTATTTTGAAGGCAACCACGATAGTTGTGTTTGACATGACGTTTGACAACTTTGACAGTTTTAAGAAGTGACGTCTTCGAGTCGTTCTTTGCTTTGACTTTGAATTGGATATGTTTCGGAGTTTTTAGTGATTGTTTTAATACTACGAACGTTAATTGATTGCTTCACTGTTGCAATTGTATTCGTGTTGTTTTTTATTGACGCAGATATTACGATTACACGTCAAACAAATGTTGTCAAACTGACATTATTCGCATACTGTCATGGTCAAAATGTCATTCTTCGAATACTGTCATTGTCAAAATGTCATTTTTTGCATACTGCTGATCTGATCCACCATGTATAATTGTAAATTTTGTTGCTCTACTTTACAAAGTTAATTTGAGTTAGCATTGAAACGAAATGAAATTAAAGAAAATTAACAATAAAAACAGTAACTATGTTATATAGCGATTTTTACATATAGTGTCATCATAGATCTGGCCCAGGCTCCTTACATTTCTGGAACATCTCATTTCATCGCATTGCGCACATGTGAACGTACTTGCAATTCTGCGTAAAAATAGCTTATCGGTGTGATATGAATCAAATCACGTCAATCAATCAGGAAGGTATCCTAATCAGAGGAGGCGACCACCAGAAAGCGCTGGGATATGTAATGAAGCTTGATGAGTTCTATAGACACGATCTTTAACCCGAAAACTGTTTTAGTCCCGCGACGAAATTAATCAGAAATTTCGTTGCATCAATATGGAAGTGTTTATTCGCATATTTGTTCGTGAATATTTAGTTGTTTGCCCCCACTAACTTTTCCGAAATTATTAAAAGTAATGTGGAACAAAAAACAATATATTAGAATCGAACAATGACCTCCACAAACATTTTTTTATGAGTTTTATTTTTAGTATTTTTTCCGTTTTTAGGAAAACGTACCCAAAGGGTTAAAGCGGAGCCCTAATGTTGTCACTCACGTGTCTGTCTGTCCGTCGTCTGTCACACTGGTTTTACAGCCAAACGATTGGGGTTATAGTCTTCAAATTTTTACAGTATACGCATCTTATTGACCCAAAGCCATAAAAAATGAGGGGAGTATAAAAAAAATGACTTTTACCGAAAAATATTGGAAAACAAAGGAATGAAAAGCCACCAAAGTTAGCAGTTTTACAAAATTTTGTTAAGTGACTTGTTTGACGACCGCTCAGCCACTGCGCCGTGGCGCAGTAGTTGAGCGATCGGCTGCTGTGCTGCGTGTCGCGAGTTCGATTCCCGCACGGAACAAATATTTGAATGGCCTACAGATAGTTGTTCCGGATCTGGATGTCTTGTGTATGTGAGTTTAAATCTTTGTAAATGTACCCACGATACAGAAAGAAATTCCTAGTGTGGGGCAAAGTTTTATTTAAAAAAAACGAGAGATTTTATATTCCCATTTACCTATAAACTTGAAATTTGGTCACAACGTTTATTATTACGTATATTTCACAAAAATACCTATATTTTGATAAATAAGATTTTTATTTGAAATGCCTTCATTTTTCCTACAACATTTTGATTTTGCGTTTTGGTACGGAACTTTTAATGTGCGAAGTCCGACACTCACTTCTCGGCCAAGTGCTTTTTTATGGTGTGCGTCATACCTGGCGTAAATAAACAATTTTTCTTTCAGTATTATCTTATTATAGTTTTTTTTTTCATAATATCAAACCCAGACTTTTGAAAGTTTGATTCCTTAAAAAATAAACAAACGGAACTTTTGAAGGTTTTCCAAGGAGTACATAAGAAATTGTTCATTTACCTAATCGTATTTGGTCCGGCCCGCGACAGTATGAGGCAATGAGTCGGTTCTCACAGAACAATAGTTTAACTGTAAGTAATCGGGTTTACGTAATATTTGTCTTTAGATTAAGTAATTAATTTGTTGCAATCGAGTGTGTTTGTAGAAATTGTTAATAAGAGCAAGTAATAGTGAATAAATGTTACTCATCATATTATCATAATAATTTGATTTAAAATACATTTATAATTACAGGGGCAGGAGCAGGGTCCAAGACAAGAACTTTCTCACAATGCGAGACGTATCGGGAAGTACTGCCTTCTGTATCAGTCCTTGATCCAACCGCGCAGCAGTTGTTTGCTTCGGCAGATGAATTTTTGCTATCAAACCGTCGCGTAAAAACAGTCGACAACCTCGTGTGCTACGTCGAGATATTATTAATCATAATTGTTCATCTGATGCACCGGAGAGTCAACAACCGCTTTTTTTTAAATTGACCCACACACTGTTCCGTTGTTGTTGAATTAGGTATTTTACCTATGTTTGAAATATTGGTAAGTATGTGAGAACCATGTTCCTACTTACCAAATTAATTAATTTTCCTGTTAATGCTTTTTAATACTTTATACCTGTACGTAGTATAGTGTGAAGAGCTATTCTAGGTGCATCATCCTCACATATATTAATGTATGTTCTTACGTAAATATTGTAAAACACCTATTTTTTCGGTTTGTTTTTTTAGGGTTCCGTACCCAAAGGGTAAAAACAGGACCCTATTACTGAGACTCCGCGGTCCGTCTGTCTGTCTGTCTGTCTGTCTGTCCGTCTGTCTGTCTGTCACCAAGTTGTATCTCATGAACCGTGATAGCTAGACAGTTGAAATTTTCACAGATGATGTATTTCCGTTGCCGCTATAACAACAAATACTAAAAACAGAATAAAATAAATATTTAGGTGGGGCTCCCATACAACAAACATGTTTTTTCTGCCGTTTTTTGCGATTATGGTACGGAACCCTTCGTGTGCGAGTCCGACTCGCACTTGGCCGGTTTTTTAAGTTTCCTTTTTGTTTTTCTTTTTTATATTGTGTGCTCTTGTGACAAATTGAAGTGTTCTCTTTCTTTCATGTCTATGAATATTGCCAAGAAATGTTATATTTCGTACTTTTTAGTCCATTAAAAGTTTGTTTTTAAAATATATACTTTTAATTGTTTGTGGACAAAACCAAGGTAATGTTGAATGCCCATGTAACACCCACTCCTATCAAGGTTGGAGACTCTACACTCGAAGTTGTGGAAGATTATTTCTACCTGGGACAAACGATACAGTTGGGTAGGGCCAACTTCGAGAAAGAGGTCAACCGTCGAATCCGACTCGGCTGGGCAGCGTTCGGGAAATTGCGCGGTGTCTTCTCGTCCAACTTACCACAGTGTCTCAAGACAAAAGTCTATGATCAGTGTGTGTTGCCAGTGATGACATATGGCTCTGAGACGTGGTCGCTCACAATGGGCCTCATCAGAAAGCTTACAGTCACGCAAAGGGCAATGGAGAGGGCTATGCTCGGAGTATCCTTGCGTGATCGAATCAGAAATGTAGAGATCCGCAAGAGAACCAGGGTTACCGACATAGCCCGAAGAATTGCCAAACTTAAGTGGCAGTGGGCAGGGCACATTGCTCGCAGAACGGATGGCCGATGGGGCCGAAAAGTTCTGGAGTGGCGACCGCGAACCGGAAGACGGTGCGTTGGAAGGCCTCCCACCAGGTGGACCGATGACCTGGTGAAGGTTGCGGGGATTCACTGGATGCGGGACGCACGGGACCGGTCAATGTGGCGACACTTGGGGGAGGCCTATGTCCAGCAGTGGACGTCTTTCGGCTGATATGATGAATTGTTTGTGGTTTAATTATAGTACAGTATCCAAACAATTGCCATTGTCTTCATTTTACGAAAACGCATTGATCAATTGAACATAAGAGCTTGTGCGATAGTTGTAAACTAATCTAACCGTATCGTGTCGCCTATTTTCCATACATGAACTTTAAAGTTCACTTAGTAGCAGCAGTACTAATTGTGTTCACGTCATCACGTTTGAAGGTTCTATTATTTTATTCATGCATCTCTCATTGGACCCGGTTCCATTTTAACCGACTTCCCTTAAAGGACGAGGTTATAATATGTTCCACTGTCTGTATTTTTTATTTATGTATGTTATACCTACTCACACCAAAACGAACTTTATAACAAAGCTTCAGCTTGAGAGCGGTGGTGGCCTAGTGTTACAGCCCTGACTTACGTGTCTTAGGTCGTGAGTTCGAACCCAGACAGGCGCTTTACTTTGTGTAAATTATTTCATCACCACTGCTCTTATAACGGTGAAGGAAAACATCGTGAGGAAACCGCCATGTCTTAGAACCAAAAATTCGAAGACATGTAGCATCCACCAATCCGCACTGGGCCCGCGTGGTCGATTAAGGCCCATTACCTCTCTCACAGAGATCGATGCCTGTGTCCCAGCAGTGGAAACATTATAAGGCCGATACTTAATATGGTCTAATGGAAGTCTTCAATCATAAGCCTTCATTCTCGCTATAAGCGAAGACTTTTGTCGAAAACCCAAAATTATATTTCGATAACACTTGGCGATCTCGTATGTTGTTGGAAATTCTCTTTTTAGTTTTGTCTTTGGAGGCAATTGCCGAATGGGGCGATGCCAATCTGGTCAAGTTCAATGCCGCTAAAACACCAGCGTGTCTTTTCTCCGTTAAAAGAGCCAATTTCATCCGGCTCCATCTTTCCGAGGTGTAACCGTGCTGATAACGGACCATCTTAAGCTTCTTGGCATAACGTTGACATCGAAACTCAAGTTTGGCCCATACATGAAAGCAAAGGCTCAATTAGCTGCCAAAAAGATGGGGATCCTTGCGAAGGTGAGACGGAACTTCACGCCAGAGCATCTGCTTAAGTTGTATCAAGCGCAAGTTCGATCATGCATGGAGTACAGAATGTTCCCATCTCTGGAACGGATCTGCCAAATACCAGCTGGATGCACTAGAGTCGATCGAATAACGGCTCAAGAGGCTTATCAGCAATGAGTCACTGGTCGAGTCAAAGTCTTGAACATCGTCGCCGAGTTGCCAGCTTGTCGGATTTTATCGGTTTTAGCCTGTTTTATCATCCTGTCTGGGTCGCGGATAAATTTGAAAGAGAGTTACAAGAGGCTCATCGGCGATGAGGCGCTGGTCAAGTCTAAGCTCCAGAGTCTTGAACATCGTCGCCGAGTTGCCAGCCTGTCGGTTTTTTATCGGTTACATTTCGGGGAGTGTGCGATGGAATTGCACGATATAATTCCACCTAGCCCGTTTCATCATCGGAATACCAGACGTACGGCGATGCGCCATCGATACATGGTAGACATCCCACCCATACGCACAAAACGTTTTGGGAACACTTTTATTATGCGTACAGCTAAGGAGTGGAATTCCCTGCCGGAGTCGGTGTTTCCCGATAGCTACAATCTAGGGGTCTTTAAGTCAAGAGTGAATAGGTCATTTCTAGGCAAGCGTGTTTCACCGTCGACCACATCATCGCTTACCATCAGGTGAGATTGTGGTCGAGCGCGAGCCTATAGGTTATAAAAAAAAAAAAAGTTACCGCGGCCCTGGCGCAAGCAACTGAAGGAACACGGGTGGGTTTTAGTCAGTGAAAGTCTGACACGCCCTCCCGCTTCACCTAGAGCGGGAGAAGTCATTGTATGATTTCCAAACCAAAAAAAAAAAACCTGTTTTATCTTGTGACTACAAAACGTACGGTGATGTGCCATCGGTACATGAGAGACCCACCCATACGCACTAAACGTTTTGGAAATACATTTCATTATGAATACAGCTAAGGAGTGGAATTTACTGCCGAAGTCTGTGTTGCCCGATAGCTACAACCTCGGAGTCTTTAAGTCTAGAGTGAATAGGTTACTTCTAGACAAGCGTACTTCACCGTCGACCACATCACCGCTCGCGTTGAGATAGTAGTCAAGCTCAAGTCTATCTATAATAAAAAAATATAAAAAATACTAGGCTCAATCTCAGATCAAATAAAAAGTCAAGATGGAACGTTGCAAACAACAAAGTGAAGCCGGTTCAAACTATGCCTTGCCGTATAAATACACAATTACACGCGCACACGTACAACGAAACTACCCTTTAGCTTTTTAGTTGAGCTTTATTATTTTATCTGTGAGCTTGAATGACAAGCTAAGGCATAATGTCGTTGTACGTGAGTGCGTGTAATTGTGTATTTGTACGGCAGGGCATAGTTTGAACCGGCGTCACTTTGTTGTTTTCAACGTTCCATCTTGACTTTTTATTTGATCTGAGGGCTCAATAAGTGTCGATGATGCCGATTTCCAAAAGCAGATAACCATGATAATTTCAGGTTTTTTATTTATTGATTTACATGAACCAATCAATTTATTTACAGACTAGTCACCCGCCCCGGTTTTGCCTGGCTCATAATAATTTATAGCCTATAGCCATCTGGAATAAGGTACCATTCAAATGGTTACAGATTTTTTCAAATAGATGCAGCGGTTACAGAGATGATCCTACACGTTCGGTTCAATCACAAAATAAATTAATATCACTGGTTGTACATTTTCTTGCAAACTAGGCATAACTTAAGGTTTTCGTCATCGTTAACTGCATCGTTTCAGTTTTTTACTTATTCTAAAGGTTGCCAGTTTTAATTCATTTTTCAAGAATAGTAGTTCGTCATTTTCGGTTTTACCTACTTGTCCTTATTGTCTAACAAAAAATTATTGAAATAAACCAAAAGGAGAAAAAAAAATGGAGCATTAACCTTTAGCCCACTTTGTCCTTCTTTGAATGGATTGTCGCAAAGTTTTTTTTTTGTATACATTGCCCCACACTAGGAATTTCTTCCTGTATCGTGGGTGCGTTTACATACTTTTAAACTCACACACACAAGACACCAAGATCCGAAACAACTGCATGTAGCCAACAACAGCAACAACTGCCTTACAAAATATTTGTTCTGTGCGTGAATCGAACCTGCGACACGCAGCGCAGCAGCCGATCACTCAACCACTACGCCAATCGTGTCGTTAGATATAAAACCTATTTATTTACCTATTAGACTGATTATGATATATTGGATCCTTTTAATATTTCAAAAGATGAATGTGAAAATCACAGGGCCTTAAAATATGGTAATGGTAACGCTTGGTGAGGCCTATTTCCAGCTGTGGACATATATTTTCCAGGTGTGTGTAGAACCACAGTGTACAGCTGAGCTTGTATGAAATACATTATTTTTACCCAACTGCCGAAGGAGGGTAATGTGTTTATCAGTCTATGTATGTATGTATGTTTGTTCCTATATGGCGTTCCAGAGACCAAACGCGTTGGCCGATTTTGATGATTCGTACCTTAAACGATTTGTCTTAACCCTGCGAGTGTCACTGGCTACATTAAAATTGGACAATATAAAAATGGCAGTGAGATACTTGTCCAGCGCAAAAACCAGCGTGGATGAAGTTGTTTCCTTGAGAGAGGCTATGGTGAGGCGGACAGATTTGACCTTAAGCCTTGTCTCCCAGTGGGGTGATGAAAATCTGGTCTCCTTTAACGCCACCAAAACACAAGCGTGCCTTTTTACCGCTAAAAGGAGACTTTTCGATCTTACTTCTACTCTCCGGGGTGCGTCTGTTCCTGTGACAGATCGGCTCGAGCTCCTAGACATGGAGTTGACATCCAGTCTCAACTTCGGCGCATCCATTGAGTACAAAGCCCAAATTGCGGCCAAAAAACTGGGCATCCTAAATAGAGTGAAGCGATACTTCACGCCTGGACTGCTTTTAACCCTATACAAAGCGCACTATACTTCGGTGAGTGTGCTCAAGAGCTCCACGACCTCATCCCACCAGCCCCCTTCTACCATCGGACATCTAGACGCATTGTAAGTTACCATCCTTACCTTGTTGCCATTCCACCAATTTGCACCAAGCGCTTCCAAACATCCTTTATAATGCGCACAGCGAATGAATGGAACTCACTACCTGCGTCTGTGTTTCCGAACGCATTCAACCCGAATCTCTTCAAAGTTAGAGTGAACAGGCTTCTTCTGGGTAAGCTCACTCCATCGTAGACTCTGTCTCTGTCTCCTCTGACCTAGACTAGAGTCAACAGCAAACCCAACATAAATAAAAAAATAAATAAAAAAATGGCGGATTTTGGCCGCCATATTTTTATTTTTTCTTCCAGATCCACCGTGTGGGGTATGAAAATAAAGCGTTTTAAGAGGTGATTTCAAAAATATACAATACTTATATGTTTAAATGCACCTAATTCGAAAAAAAACTAACTAAAAAGTTATAAAAAAAAGTTAAATCAAAAAACCCAACTGCTTCAAAAGCGAACTAAAAAAAAAGAAGTAAACAAGGAGAACATCATGCTGTGCAGGCGGAGGATACACCAGATTTTAATCAGCCAGCCCGCGAATATGTATCCTCCGAGTGCACAGCATGATTTTCTCCTTGTTTACGTCTTTTTAGTTCGCTTTTGAAGCAGTCGCGTTTTTTGATTTAACTTTTTTTATTTTCTATAGTTTCATGTTTAGTTCTCTACCGTAAACTGATCCTTTTGTCATATTTCGAAGTGTTTAAAGAAATGATATCATTCGAAAAGATAAAAATATCTCTAAAGTTGTTGGCTCTTTCGAAATCAGGTCCTATTAACATTCAGAATATGACCAAAAATGCACTAAGCTGACCGAAAAGCGTTGGTAGCAGGTTTCAAAGAGTTCATGGTCACAAATCTGTTTACATCCTTCTCTAGACTTCGTCTAGACAATGCTCGGTCAAAATGATTTTGCAACCAATTACCTAATCTTGCATCTACCTACCGTGTTAACTAGTGCATATATTAAGTACATCCAAAAATACTAGAGCTAGAACAACTATCTCGAGTAGAGAGTTTCAGAGGTCATCTATTAATGTTATTACCAGGCCCCTCAGAAAGTATTGCGAAAAAAAGTTTTTATATATGGGAGACTGGCCAGTTATAATGTTTTTCGAAAATATGATTATTTATAAGTAAAAATAAGTAAGTTCCAATTTCAAAATTTCCCTCCACATTTTTTGCGAGTTAATTCAAAGTATTGTGTCTCACTGAAATATGGATCTGCGCCGGGAACATTTTAGAGCTATGATTTTATACGATTTCAAGTGTCGCCTGAAACCGGATGAATCGTACGATAGACTTCAAATGGCATTCATGGATGAAGGCCCTTCCAAGGCAACCGTGTATCGTTGGTATAACGAATTCAAGCGCGGTCGACCAACTTTGGGGGATGACGAAAGAAGCGGTCGCCCTTTGACGGCTGTTACCGAAGAAAACGTGCTAGCAGTGAAAAATTTAATCCAAGACAATAGGCGAATTACATATCAGGAGATTCAACACATATTGAAGATTGGATCGGGAAGCGTTCACGAGATTCTACACAGCCATCTTCGCGTGAGGAGGATAGTATCACGCTGGGTGCCGCACAACCTCACCGATGCTCAGAAGCAGGCCCGGGTGGAATGGTGCCGTGATATGCTTAACAAATTTGAAGCAGGCTCGTCTCGGCGTGTTTACGACATCGTTACAGGTGATGAGTCCTGGATTTATCAATACGACCCAGAAACCAAGCGCCAGTCGACTGTTTGGGTGTTTCAAAATGAGCCAACGCCTACCAAAGTGAAGCGATCTAGAAGCGGGGGTAAGATTTTGATCGCTAGCTTTTTTAATTTGACTGGCCACTTGGTATCAATTCCCTTACGGGATCAAAGAAGCATTAATGCCGAATGGTATACTACCAAATGTTTGCCAGAAGTTTTCTCTGTTATAAGCAACAAGCGACCAAACACAGGGCTCCGCGGGCTACTGCTCCACCACGACAATGCACCTGCGCACACCGCACTCAAAACGAGGGACTTCCTGGACAGCACGCCAGTCAAACTCCTGGGTCACCCTCCTTACAGCCCTGATCTAGCACCGTGTGACTTCTTTTTATTCCCAAAAATAAAAAATCAGCTCAAAGGGATACAATTTTCGTCGCCGGAAGATGCGCTGGCTGCGTTCGAGCAGGCTGTAAACGAGGTGTCTGCGGCGGACTGGAAAAAGTGTTTTGGTGGCGCATGAATCTTTGTATAGAGGCTGGTGGAAAGTACTTTAAAAAGATTTAATAAAAATATATGTACGTATAGAACAATTTTTTTTAGTTTCGCAAAACTTTCTGAGTGTCCCACGTATGTTCTTCCATTAAGATTCCCCTAGTCGATCGCACGAACCATTTTGTGCGCGAGGTTAAAATGCATCTCATCCGACACGTGCGACAGAGATAGATGATGTGATGAGCAACAAGAAGCTAGTTCGCGTATGAATTTGTACTTTCGCAAATTTGTATCCAAATGGATGATGATTTAGGGCGAAAACGAGCGCGCGAAATTTTATAAACAGACCTTTGGGAGTCTAGATATAATGAAAAAACGACTAAATGTTTATTTTCAAAATAAAATTATTTGTATTGTTGAATTACTAATCTATCCCTGTATGGAGGCCGTTTTGCAATTTTCCTTCTTCTTATGGTATTTATTTGCACCCAAAGATGCGTTAAAATAAGTGTTGAAATGTGGAACTTTCGACACTCATAACTTTCAAATATTTTTTTTAATACTTTTTTGTTTCCATACAGGGCTATAGATAATGATGAGACAAATTGATATCATTTTTTATTTTGAACGTACGTCGTCAAACAATGGAGTAATCGCCAGACTACGTTGGTATGGAAGAATGATCGTCTAGTGTAACCTTAAAGAAGTAATCGAATCCATACCCAAAGATCATCATCATCATTTCAGCTGAAAGACGTCCACTGCTGGACAAAGGCCTCCCCCAAGCGTCGCCACACTGACCGGTCCTATGCGTTTCGCATCCACCGGACGCCCGCAGCCTTGACCAGGTCGTTGCTCCACCTAGAGGAAGGCATTCCAACGCTGCGTTTTCCGGTACGCGGTCGCCACTTTAGAACTTTTCGGCCCCAACGACCATCCGTTCTGCGAGCAATGTGCCCTGCCCACTGCCACTACGTTCTGCGAGCAATGTGCCCTGCCCACTGCCACTAAGTTTGGCAATTCTTCGGGCTATTTTTTTACGAATTTTCCCCGTGAAAGTTGCACCATTTTGTGTGATATATAAAGTTTTATAATATGTCGCTAGTTTTAAAAGTGGACACAGTTTCTTGATAAGAGCTGACCCGATCTGACCGTCCCATTGTTAGCAACCCAATAAACAAAAAAAAAAAACGAAGTCACAGACAACTGGTTTATTCATAAACCAATTCGCAAGACCATTTACATAATTTTGTCACTGTCTCATTGGCAATTAACGTCATCCATTAAGGATTAACAATGGTCTCGACCCAAATCTCCATTATGCTTGAGTAGAGCTATGCAACTGAATTAGCCCAGATTACACCCATCCTATTGCACGGCTGGTAAGTAGAACGGAACGTAGCACGCGACTGACGGTTGTCGGTCAACGTGGTAGTTGATGTCGAAGTATGTATTTGGGCTAGTAAAGATGTTAATAGAGGCTCTAGGCAAGTGGCATTCGATTATCGAAAACGTTGCATAGTGTGATTGGAAAAATTCATCATCATCATCATATCAGTCCACTGGACATAGGCCTCCCCCAAGCGTGTGCGTCCCGCAACCAGCGGATTCCCGCAACCTTCTCTAAGTCATCGGTCCATCTGGTGGGAGGCCTTCGCAACGTCTTCCAGTTCGCGGTCGCCACTCCAGAACCTTTCTGCTCCATCGGCCATCCGTTGTGCGAGTAAAAAGTTGGAAAAATTACACAAGTATAAATCAATAATTTAAAAAGCCCCTGAGCCTCACTCATGCTTTTGAAACTACATAATTTATCTAGTAGTAGATACTCTTCTATCGATAATCCATCGAATCATGTAATTATACTATAACACGATTTCTTGCGAAAATAAAGTAAAATGCGCATAAATTATGAATGGCTGAACCGGTTTTCATCAAAGATAGCTAAGAACACTCCCGATAAAGGCACCTTTCAAACAACAAAAACCGTATCAAAATCGCTTCATCCGTTTAGGAGCTACGATGCCACAGATACACAGCAACACACGTCAAACTTATAAATTCCCTCTTTCCGTCGGGTGTCAATCCCTTACATTTTTCCAAATCGACCATTGCCATAGCTGATAGAATGACACTTTATCAAGAGTCTAGAGAGGTGGATGGATGACCTGCAGCTTAACCTGCAGCCTAATTGCGTAAGCTAATTCGGCAAGGTTTAAACCCCATGAAAGAGTGTGACAAATACTCTTTAAATAATTAGGTATTGCCAAAAAAATTGGACTCTTTCGAAAAGAGTATCATCATCATCATTATCATAGCAGCCGAAAGTCGTCCACTGCTGGACATAGGCCTCCAACAAGCGTCGCCACATTGTGCGGTCCCATGCATCCCCCTTTGCCTTGCCGAATTCACTTTTGGTCTTTTTTATTTTTTTGCCTTAGATAATGGCATGCAAATGTTAATAATAGAATACAAATCAAAACAATTAAATTTAAATCAAAATAATAAATCTATAATGTCATATCATATACTCAAATTATACTACTAATACTCATATACATATAGTGTTCGTATGTATGTACATTTCTACGGCCCGCTCAATAGCCCAAACTGCTTGACAGATTATGCATATGAGGTGTCGTTGGATTAGTCTCAATTGTAGGAGTGACATTGGCTATATAATTGTTTAATTGCCCCCCCCTCCCCTAAATTGGGGTGATACTATTTCATTTTTCGTTTTTATAACCATAAGGGTATCAAATGAAAAACTCACAGGTTTTGACCACGAGATACGCTAAATAGACAGATTGGCTCGGGAAGTACATGACAGCCAGTTATATAATGGACGTGTTCGAAACAGTCGCATCCAGTTTTTTCTGCGATGCGATAAGAAACTGCCGCAGCCGAACTCTGAAAGTTATAAAGCATTTAAGATTCCTTATCGGCGGGGGAATGTAGTTCCAGCATTTGGATGCGGCGTATCTAAAACTTCCCTTGAAAGCCGCTGTCTTGTGCGAGTGAGTGGAGAGTTGCTGTGAGCACTGTTTGCTTGCGCATTCTCTTCCACTAGCGATCCAGCTAAGTTTTTTGTACAGACAGGTCGGCTGCTTGTACTTTACAACTCCAAAAAGTAGGCTTGCCAAGTGAAACTTACGACGAGACTTCATCTTAAGGATTGAGTGGTTATTTAAAAATGGCGTTACGTGACTTCTAGGTGGGATTGAGAAGCAGAATCGAGCACAGGCGTTTTGCACTCTCTGAATCAATCGATCAGTTCTTGCAAGCAGTCGAGGGCCAATAACTACGTCTGCATAGTTCAGGTTAAACAACACGAGAGATTCAGCCAGCTGGATCCGCAGCTCCTCTGTAAGATAAGGCCTTATCTTATAGAGGACCTTAAGCTGGTAAAAACAAGTGCGCACTGACTCTGACACGTGTGCTTCATATCTCAACCCAGCGTCCATGTTCAGACCCAGATTACGGGCCTCACCAAGTCGACTGACTCACCCAGCAGGGAAACGTTAAGTGTTGGCGGCACCGCACTGATTTGGTTCTTGGTTCCAAACATCATGTATTTGGTTTTAGTAGGGTTGTACTAAACCATTATTTTCAGACTAACATGCTATCATGTCAAGATCATCGTTTAGATCCTTTATCGCAATGTCAAAGTCACTTAGTTTAAAGGAAATATAGACTTGTATATCATCAATATAAATATGGTAACTACATCGCTTCAGGGAATTTATGATATCCGCACAATACAAAATAAAGATGATGGGGCCCTGTATTGTGCCTTGTGGAACTCCTCTGCAAACAGAAGTGAGTGACGAAACAAGAGATTGCTTTCCAGTTGCGTGTGGAAATACAACTGAGCCATTGCTCAGTTGTATTTCCACACGCTGACGTCGGTTAGTGAGATAGCTTTGGAACCAGTGTATCGTATTTTGGTCAAATCCATAGTAGCTTAGCTTTGATAGAAACGGATCTATATTTATGCAATCAAAAGCTCGCGAAAAATCAAGTAGGACAACTAGTGTACATAGGCCCTTATCTTGTGCTGATAGAATATTATCTGTCACGTCCAAAAGAGCTGTAGAAGTACCACGCTGTTTGCGAAAGCCTGACTGTAGCTCAGGCAGAATGTTTTTATCTTCTAGATATTTTGAAAGGTGCTGGCATTCTGCCTTTTCAGCAATTTAACAAAGGCAAGTCAAATCAGTCGAATTTGATTTTTTAGGCAATGGCCTAACGATAGCAGTTTTCCAGATGTCAGGGAAGGTTGCTGAGACAATAAATTGAGCTGTTCACAATGTCAGTGATGACTTTCAGTGTATGTGGGAGTGTAAGCAAAAGCATATTCAGCGTTACCTTATCACAACTTTCAGCGTTAGATTGTAGCTGGCGGAAATATCGCAGAACCTGATCAGCAGTTACTGGTTGCAATGCAAATGCAAAGCTATCATCACCATAACGGTCAGACTCAAACAAAATGCGTTGCGATATATTGCAGACAGGATTACCAGGAACACTCATAAAGTGATTATTGATTTGGTTTGGATCTCTGAGGTGAGTAGCAAGGTCATAATTTTTTCTCTAACGAATGGTCCCCATACATCAACATACAATTTTTTTGCTTTTAAGTACATTTTAAAGGTTGGTCGACGATTACTCGTAACCTCGTAAAGCCTACTAGCTGTTATAGTTTTCCTTTTAATATCGTTATACTACTGCCGTGATTTTCACATAATTATTCAAAAGCAACCATTTAGATGGTAGGAGTGTGGACACGAACAAAAACTTTAAATTTAAAGTTCAATTTTACGCAATCGGATGCCTGAATCTAAAAATGGTTTACATATTAATATTTTTGTAGTTCGTGAATATACGAGAAAAAAAAGCATCTCATCTTTACGTGTACAGGACATACCAAAAAAATTCGTAAAATGCTGTGTCTGTGGAAAACTTTGGTATAGTAAAAGGAGATACGAAAATAAAACCAGATTGTTTTAAAGAAAATGTTTATTATCAAATACCTAAAATTAAAGACGTCATACACACGTCATAATAACAAAGATACGACAAATTGAGCAAAACTTTGGTTGACAAACAAAACGTATACTTCAAGAGAATGCATACTGAACTCAAACAAACAATTTCATACCTTAAACCAAACGAAATAGATTCAAAATTGCACTAGCTGTTCAGCAAGCAGTCAAAAGAAACAATCATATCGTCAATATATGCTAACATTTAAAATGGTAACTGAAACAAGCGACAGTAGAGAGACGCTGATACCCGATCAAGTTAAAAAGGTCTCCATAACACAATTGTTCAAAGATCTCAGGCCTTTTAAAATTGATGGGGTAATACTTGGAGAGAGTAGCTTAGTCTATAACCAGCTGACGGAAGGAGCCGTCGATGCCAAAGAGTTCATCGTAGTTGGTAGGCTTTCCTGGTCTAAGGGTCTCGTTGGCTTTAAGGTTCTCCTGTTCCGCGAACCAGTCTTTGTATTCATCTAGCTTCTTGACCCAGGCATCTGTAAGTAATTGGAAAAAATGTTAGGTTAGATACCTTATTTTTTTAGGACTGGTTGTATATATTGGTTTGATATAAAAAATTAACTCATTATTTCAAGTTAGTCTTTTCAGACATTTTTGAACGGTAATAAACTGATTGCCCTTATGCAAATGAAGGGTCAGTTTATTAACTAACCTGTTAAAACCGGTTATAATTTTAGTCAGTTGACTTACAAATCGAGACATGTTTGGTAAATATTTAAAAAGTAAAACAAAAATTGGCTTTGGTAAATGAGATACTTGTGAAGGGGTGGGAGGGGAGGATAAAACCCATGTTATTAAAAGAGTTATGAGTATAAATGTGGCAGGATGGAAGAGAGAGGTATGTCAAAGAAAAGATGTATGGATTGAGTGAGGACTGATATGAAAGAAAAGAGAGTCAGTGACATCATGACTGTTGACAGGAGGGAAAGGAAGAAGAAAACGTGTTGCCTCGATCCAACATGGGATAAGAACACGCAGACGATGCTGTTCATAAGAAACTTACTGTGAAGGTCGTTCATGGGCCCAGCGTTACCACCAAATTCGGAAGGCAGCATTTCCTTAGGAACGTATTTGTAGAGATCATTGGTGTCAGTGTGCAGGAAGATCTGCAGAGAATACATAACGCTAATTAGTAAGAATAAATTAAACATTCAAATAGTTTTAATTGAAACATTTGATATCACTGTCCGTATATGAGTGTACAGACATCATCATTGAGTGCGGCTGCTCCATTATTTGTCCGGTTTTTATGTCTTCCTATTGCAATATACTTATTTATATACAAACTAGGTGCCGAGGCCTGTAATACCTTTAATATTTATTTAGAAAGAGGTAGAATCATTTATTCTGCTCCTTCTAAAAAATATTTAAAAATGCAATGTTAAGTTAGTCTTAATAGTCATTGTATCTTACCCTTTCTTTGATCTTGTCCTTGATAAAAGGTTTGACGAAGTTGACGATCTTGTCAACCAGAGGTGAGACGTTGATGACATGGACTTCCTTCAGCTTTACAGGGTAGGCTTCCTGAAAACATTTTTTTTTTTTTGTTAAGACTGGAATCTTGAGAAGCCCATGACTGTTAGGTTACCGTCTTAGTTGTTAAAATCTTACTTTTTGTTTTTGCTTTTTTCTCAAATCTTAAAAATCTCTTTGTGAATGAAATATGCAAAACAAGTACCGGTAGTTGCACTTACCGGTAACAGACCTTATCATAACGGGACACTTTAAATTTTCATGTATAATACATTATTTTAATACGTTACGTTTTGATTTTAGCTACTTATTTTCAAGTTTAATCTTTATAATGCACATTCTCGTCTTGCGTCGTATCTGGCGGAATAAAGTCTTTTACTTTATTCTTTTCAGCTAAACTTCCACGGTCATATTATTTTAACATTCAATAGACAGTGCCCATTCATTATATTGACAAATAAACTCAAATCCTTACCTGTACACAGACTAGGAACTTCTTGACGAGTGTGGGTGTGAACTTGGCGAAGTGAGTCGGGGTCGCCGCAGAAGCATCTAGAACGTAGACATCTCCTGCTACACCTTCCTTCTCTTCTGCCAGTCTTACGTCACCCAGCATGAGAGCCAGCTTGAAGGCATCAGCCACGTTGGGAGTCTGGATGTCTTTGTCGACTCCTGTGGGAGACAAGAGAATATTGAGAAAAGTAGAAAAAAATACCGATAGGTACTTTAGTGTCTCTAATAATATAATCCGATGACATCTGCTTTTTAAAGGACATACACATGCATGCTTTGCATTATATCATCTGTTTATAATTTTGTAGGAAGCAAAGACCTCCAATTTATGAAAATTTACTACAATAAGGTATTTTTGTATCATGTCCTGGGTGAGAAATTTTACCACGTTTTTTATAATTATTAGGTTCACGTTTGACCATTATCTGACCTGATGGTAAACGATGATGTGGTCGACGGTAATGCACGTTTGTCTAGAAGTCACCTTTCATTTTTGAATTAAAGACCACCAGGTTGTAGCTATCAGAAAATTCAAACTGCTGCAGACAGCAGATCAAAATGATTCACAAGTTTTTGTCGATTCCAATCTTTCATTATTATAAGTACTTGGGCGACCGAGCTCAGCTCGAATGAAAATAGAGAAAACGACGTTTTCTAAAAATGTAACCTAGCTCGATCGATGTAACGCCCCCGAAAACCCTGCATATTTTTTTTATGAAAATCTTTGGAGCCGTTGCCGAGATTCAGATTATATAGATACAGATAGATATACAAGAATTGCTCGTTGAAATTTATTAGATAGATAGATTATACGAACCTCTCATAACAATGACACGTCTGCCTTCTGGTGTTAGGCCTGGTAGCGGCGGCATTTGACTGTAAATAAACAATAACACGTAGTTGGTAACATTTGCGTTTTAATATTATTATTCTTTGCTAAATATAATAAAATTACATTTTTAAAGTTTTTTTACATGCATCGATAAAATTCTCTGTTTGTATCCTTTTTACGTCAGGTAATCTTGCAAAAAAGAATCTAATTTTAGTTAAAATCCTATAAAATATAAAGTAAGCAACTCAGTCTGTTTGTTCCATACATTTTGACGCTTAAACCGCCTAACCAATGTGTATTTAGGTATAGACATAGTTTGACCTTGGATTGATCCCAAGTCCCACTGGCTTAGGATACTTTCTATCTCGGGTGTACGTTCCTTTTGGGATAATTACCAACTTTCATGCAAGAGAAGTCGCTGGCAGAAGCTAGTTTAAAAAAATATAATTACAACGTAATGTGTGAATTAATTGGTACAGCAACATCTTGAGGAATATTAAATTTATTACTATAATTCTGTAAGATAGTAGCTAATTATAAAGATGCACACGCATTTGGCAGTTTTCAGTTGTTAGGTACAAACATACTGTAATTATATATCCTCATTTTATTCAAATTAGTGAATAATTTGTGGATTCTCACTTAAGTATTGATGACCCAGAGGTTAAGGATGATAAAGGAGAATTTGATGCCAATGATTTGAACTTTTTATATGAAGGGGTCCAATTGTATAATAAACTGCCAAATGAAATTAAAGAGTGCAAAAGTATTAATAATTACAAAAGAAAACTAAGGGATTATATTATATCATTAAATTGAATTAAAAAATAAAATTACTTAAATTAAATCATTAAATAAAATTGCTTAAACTGAAATGATAAAATAAAGTTACAAATTTAAAATTTTATGGATTGTAACAGAACGGGTATACCTGTTACCAAATAAATTATATTACTTGTATTGTTGTTTATTTATAATTATTATATTGTTGTGGATTTGTAATTTTAACGTAAAACTTAGCTTTCACAAAATCACAACACACTGACCCTTTGGACAAAACCACCGACACACATACACAATCTCTCCTCACAAATAACCTACATATCTTATAAATATAATATACATAATATAAAAATATAAATACATATATATACATATAAACAAAACAATAATAGCAATAAACGGTAAGCGGTCTCCGAGACTATAGTTATCGCCCACAAGCAGAAACAAACCGGTGTTCTTATCAATCGTATTTACTTACGGTCCTAACAAAATAAATATGTGGGTATCGTGGTGATGACCAATTGGCCGGCTGTGTTTAGAAGTACACTTTTTCTTTGTTTGTGATGATAATTGTTGTATTTTTTTATTACCTTTGCATGCCTCGTCATAAGACGACGATATTTATTATGTAAAAATTTAAGACTCATGTAAGTGAACTGTAATGTTCTTATGAGAAATAAAGATTCTTTAAACCTATATGACCGAAAGACTTGAACTTGAGGGAGCACGAAGAAAGACGAATGAGAAAAATAAATAAGATATGACATAGCTTTTGGTAGAGCATAAATGTTCATTTTTTCATCAAACTTTTAGCGACTATCTAAAATGAAAAAAAGGAAAAAAGAAGACAAGAGACCCTACGGAAGACCTGTTCGATGGATCGGCATGTTAATCAACTCCCAGACAGAGACTCTAAGATCTTGAGAGGAACAAAAGATTCACAAGGAAGGATGGTCAACATGTTTAGTCGGGTACGTTACGATGTTTAGCAGTGAGCTAACAATTCGGAGACTGAAGACGGGGGAGAGATAACGTAAGGCAAAAGACAATTTCCGGTAGCAATGGCCAAATCATAACTTCACATTTGTTAAACTTACACAATATTTAAAATCTCCTGTAGCTCGGGGCGGTTGACGTCACGATCGTTGAAGAACTCGGGGACAGCAGCACGCATGGTGAAGTACATGTCCAGCTTACGCTTGGTCTTCTCCAGGGAGAACTTGCAACCACGGAGGAAGGTCATGATGCGCTGGTCATCTGGTGGAAAGAATAAAATGTCTTCATTTTTTAGAGACAACAAGGACACGAAATGATTTGAAATGTAACAATTTCCTATGTTAATCAAAGGCAACGATATTTCAAAGAACTATTGTGACTCATTCGATAAGATCTTTCTTAAGATTAAGTGCTTACGTCATTGTTGGAACATTGTTTGCAAATTTTGTTAAAATTGTGGAATGAAAATAAGATAAGAGTGTCATTATGTGCGTGTTTTTTTAGGAATTGAGTTTAGAAACCGGTCAAAAGGTGCCAAGCAAATTTTAGTTTACCGGATGTATCAAAAAACTCTTTTCTATGTCGTTAGTCAAAGTTGTATGTTGTTACTTTCAGGAACTACTTCCAAAAACATTAATTCCATTCCAGGATCGAGTTTTTTTTTGTTCTGTTGATGATCTTGTTGATGGTCATAGCCTTTTAACATAAAACTCAAATTATATGACTTGTGAAATGGGGGTGTACTTATTGTGTGTGTAGATATGTGACAATTCTGCCTAACTATTCAGAATGTTTCTAAACTTTTTGTAATGTTACGAGAACTACTAAATTATTGTTGGTTCTAACTTACTCCATACATGCTGTAATAAGATGTGTGGCTTACCAAACTCATCAGGTAGATGGGGCTCCTTCTTCAGCCACTCCTTGATGTGTGCCAAGTCAGCCTCCTTGGTATCCGCCTTCTCATTCAGCTCCTCGCGGATCTTCTGCCACATCTCTCCTGCAGGCTGTTCGAGCGTCATCTTGGCTGCTTCGACTGGTCCTGAGAATAGAAAAGATTTCAAGGTTTAGTTTTTATTATCAAGAAATTAGGCCCCAGATTTCAGAGTAATCTATAAATTGTTGGAGGTGAGAGCAGAACTACGCTCCTGTGCCTCTCTCGGCACAGGAGCGTGGGGATTGGCACTAAAAAAGAGACGCCTATGCCCAGCAGAGGACGAAATCAGGCTGTGGGTGATAATGAAATATGTTGCAGGTTAGAGGTTACATATTAAATTGCATATTGCAGATTGTTGGGAATTGGATTTGGGAATCAATCATGTCATGTCAAATGATAAATGATTTTATTTCTGTAAGTTGGTTTGTACAAACTCTTTTACATGTCGATCATATTTTTTAAACTAGATGAGGTCGGCGTTTCCTATCTGACTACTCTGAGAAGAAAGGCCGAAACAAACTCAGAGGTCACAGTCTCTTTTAAAGTCCTGGCAAAATCTTGGTTATATCATGTGAAGACCATGTAGACAGATGTCTGAAATGGTCTTTTGAGGAAAGTACCAGCCAGATTGAGTGGACCTGTCCAGTCAGTGCACGCATTTGTCAATAACCGAGCTGCTCAACTCAGAATTTAAGGAGCTCAACGATTCGATTCAATCTTGTTCATACAGCAAACAGAATCACAGATATTTATTTGTCAATTCATTCGAGTTCACTACTGCAAGGCTGGAATTATTCTTAGTAGGATTGGAATTTCGAAACAAAATCATTGGATCTTTGTCCCCAGTCTTATGGTCTTCACCTTGCATATCCGTGCATAACTTATTAGTGAGTTCCTATTTAAAACTCCCTGGTATAAAGATGGCATCTCTTTGTCTTAAATTAAGCAGTCGATTATTATGGTCACGAGCAACAATAAATTATTGACGTCATCAATCCTTTAGAGATATAATTTAGTAATTGAATTTTGAAAATGTGTTCTTTGTTTAAAGTGTGACTATATTTAGTGACGAGTTGATCTTTTGTTGTTGCATTGTCCTTTGGAAAATTACCATCACTGGTTTTATTTAGATTACTAGCTGTCCCACGCGGCTTCGCTCCCGTCAAATGGCTACCTACCTGCCCATCTACCCTCCCTACCCTACATACATTATTGTTGCGTAACTTAAACCGTGTACGTGTACGCACGCAACGAAAGCTCTCAAAAAGAAATAAATTTTTGCCCGTTTTTGCAACATTTTTTATTTATGCTCCGCTGCTATTGGTCGTAGCGTGATGTTATATAGCCTATAACCTTCCTCGTTAAATGGAATATCCAACACAAAAATATTTTTTCAATTCCAACTAGTAGTTCCTGAGATTAGCGCGTTCAAACAAACTCGTCAGCTTTATAATATTAAGTATAGATTATAGTTTTAATGGGAAATATCATTTAACATAACTATCTACTATGAATGGGTGGATATTTTTTCTGGAATGTGTGTTTCCTAATAGCTATTATCTGAGCACAGATAGATACCTAATAATGCCTAGTAAATTAGTGACCAAGGAGAGTGTATAGGTTACAGCTAAGGCAAGCGTGCTCGTTCATCGCTCACATCATTTACTAACATATTTGATGTGATAGTGGTCAAATGCGAGTCTTTAATTGGGACAATCCCACCGCACTATTCCCAAACCACTGCAACTCCTGAAAGCCAGAATCAATAGTGGCGACCACCAGAAAAGCGCCGAGGCAATGAAGCTCGATGAAGTCCCGGAGAATGAAATGCGAGTCTATTCATAATAATTAAGATATAAAATTATGGTTATTTGATGCTTTCAAAAACACACGGAACATTTTTACGACAGAATTAAAGTTCCGGCATTGTGATGTTCAGACAGCTTGTTGACAATTTTTGTATGGTTGATTTGACATAAATCACAAGCATATCTGTTTTCACCAGTTCTGTTTAGACAAACTTTTGGAAAATCAGATTCCACCGGTTACCAAGCCTACCACAATAATCTGCCACTTTGGAAATAGCATGGGCATGGGGTCGTCGACATAATTGCCCAATACAATGAGCAATATTATAAGTCTGTGTATATGGTCGCATGTCCCTGTCACTACACTGTCGTGGCCACAAGGTCTTAGTATAGACAACGTGTGGTAATTAAGCAATAAGCAAGGTCGTCCGTCCGGACAGTTACAGAAATGTCAACTTATTTATGGAATACTAGATCGTGCCCGTGGCTTTGAATGTGCGACAGTGTTTTGTTTTTCGAAGGAGATGTACTATTGGGCAGAAAAGTATTCTATGTTCAAAATCATGTCATAGTGAATAACAAATATAACCAGGCTTTCAAGTTTTGTAATAATAATAGGATTAATAGCGTGTTATAAATGGAACGTTTTTTTCTCTTTGCGATCTGTTTGCTGATCTGATATGTGCGACATTAAATTAGGTCTTGATGGGAACTTTCTTATTCCGATCTTGTTGTAAGTATCCATAGCAAAAGTCGATGTACATGCTAGAGCATTATATAAGAATAAATAAAGCATAAGATTTTGACATATTTTTTTGTTTATGCTTAAAAAAAAATTATAACTCGCTTGGGATAATAACAGTCTTAGGTATTATAACAATTGTTGGCGAGACGGGATGGGCAGATGACATTGTTGCCATTGCGGGTAGAACCTGGATGAGGATGGCATGGGAACGTGGTGATTGGTACGAGAAGATAGAGGCCTATGCTCAGCAGTGGGCGAAGTCAGTATTTGGATGATGATAGGTATTATAACAATTGATTTTACCAAAGAGATTTGAGAGCAAGTAGGGTAAACCACAGACTCACATAACTAGAAACTGTATCTAAAACACTTATGTGCAGTTTAAGTAATAAAAAAAGAAACCACAGCCTCAAGAAAAAGTGAACAAGAAAGCAACGAAATTCAACACCGCAAAAATAAAAATTTCTAAACCCGTTTTCGTGAAAACAAAATAGGTAAAGTATGACTTTTACTTTATAAAAAAGATCTTTAGTGTTCTGTAACTGCGCTATACGTAGCGTAACGGTTTTCATGTTACGAAAAAAGCAATTTAATGAGTTTTTAACAAACTTTCACCGTTTGGTTGAGCAATGCCCTCGCGTCTCGTGTGGTCACGATGTGCCGCTCTGTTTCTTCTTCGTAATTGGTAATTACCATGCACATACTGACATGCAACCCTCATTAATGAATTTATAAAGTGCATTTTATTTTGCGAATTAAACATTTGTTCACAGCGCCATCTATTAAATATTTCTTAAACAAACTTAAATGAATGGATCTCTCGAGAGATGAAGGTAGCTGTAGTTCTAGATATGAATAAAAGGTGGCGCTGTATATAATATCAGATAGCTAATGAATTTATTATGACATGGGTTCCCTTTTTGTTGTGTTTATGACACAATAATTATGCTTGGCGCATATATATGGCTAGAAAGTTATACACACGTGTGGTCGTTTAATTGCATCAGCTCCCAAAAAGAACCGATCCAAAAAATGTTACTGATTACGTGTCGTTCCATGGTCAAGGAACACTTGAAGCATAACAAGGGGCAGGGTGTGAACTGTATTAAGAATAAATATTATTATAAACAAAAGTCTGTTAAAACTAAATTACGCGGCAAAAACCTGTTGGAAAAACGCAAAACTACTCACAGTTTATCCACAAAAAAAAAAACATCATCAGAATTGATTTAAATGATAACAAACCATAACTAATTCATTACCGTTTAAATCGAACTTGGCAATGATTTACCAGACTTTTTGCAAAGTTTGATGAACTTCCAGTCATGGTCATCTTAATTGATTAACTAGATAAGTTTATTTTCGGGCTTCGTAAATATGATCACATTTCTTCCTTCCGTTCTCAGCTTAAATGGCTGCCTATCCGTCAGAGGAGATCCCTCAGTTCTCACGATCTTAACCTTCGAGCTTCCAAAAACTTACTTCTCCATATTCCTTCTCACCGCACTGGGTTTGTATCGAATTCTTACACTGTCTCTACTATAAAACTCTGGAACGGGGCTTCCACTTGGCATAAAAAAAGCTGAGAGTAAATTTTCATTTAAGCGTAAAATCCGGAACTATTACTTGTCCTCTCTTACATAGCTCGGTCTTCGTCATATATATTATATTTAAATTTCTGTTTCGTTTAGAATATAGTATTTATTATAATATTTATTAGTCTATTGTTTTAGAAATTATTTATGTATTTTACTAGTTAGATAGTTTATTAACCAATTTTAATTATTGTTCATTTTTTATTTTTATTTTGGACTCGGTAGGAGTCCAAAATAAAAATACAAAAAAAATAATACTGAAAAAGAATACTGTTGTGTTCTTTTTAACCCAAAGGTTGACTGGTAGAGAATGCCTTGCTGCATTAAGTCCGCCTATGTATCACCATTGTACATGAAGTTTAAATAAATAATAAATAAATAAATAAGTGCTCCTGGCCTAAGCTATCTTTACTAATATTAGAAAGAGTTAAAACTATTGCATTATTTGTGCATAGGTTAAAGGATAATCTTTAGAATTCCTAATCCAATTACGAAAATTCATTCACTCATGGAAATCTCTGAAACAGTTCTTGTGCGATACGCCTCAGGTTAAAAGCCATAGGAGTAAAATCGCGAGCAAAACTCTTTGAGAAAAAGATGAACAAATTTAGCATCACCTCAAGACACAAAAAAGGAGATGGTTAATAGATCTTTACAAAAATAATTAATTAAATTATCTCTTCAAATCTCTTCTCTAATTTCAATGATCATCACGATTAGTTTTCACAAAAATATGCTGAATATAAGTGGACAAATATATAAAAAAAAAACGTTTGTAAACTTTTGTTTTGTAATACTCATATACCTAAGTGTACAAAAACAGTCAAAGAGCTACGCATCGAATTACCGCTAGCTATGCCTTTCAGATGATTTCTTTCAATCTCTTCGACTTTCAAAATAATTGCATCCACTAACGGTGTAAGTACCGTTAGCAGCACAATTGAAGACAAGTGCCTGTGGTTAGGGTTGCTACGTGATATTACTATATTTTTTTTTAGTTTTTTGTGTCTGGTCTGGAGACTGTTAAGAAAATGATTAGGCTACAAGCCAAACCTGAGACGATATCTATAATATTTTAATTCTTTTCTTTTTATATTTCTGCAACTATTTTCAAGTCTTATATGATCACAGTTTTATGATGACGGTTACTTTTCTACCTATACAGAAGAGTCCCACACTCTCCGCCCGCGTTTTCGCCACATATTCCTTTTTTTTTTTATTATTGATAGGCTCGCGTTTGACCACTACCTCGCCTGATGGTAAGCAATGATGTGGCCTACGGTGAACAGCTTTATTTTATTTGTCTTGATTTTTCTATACAAATCCAGTAAACCGAACATACCAATAATCCAGCACCCTCTGGTTTTCAATAGTTTCGCAGTAGTGAGACTCTACTGGTGGAAGCCTTCTTGCCACAATCACGACATGCATCTGCCTGACATCTTTTCACACTATTTATTCTCTGTTAAAAACAAAATGTAGGTAGTATATGTAATTATTGTTTGATTTATTTCTCGTCTTTACTATTTTAATTTAAGTACTACTAATAGTATTGTTTAAGGGTATTTATTATTGTATGTATGTCGTTTTGTGACAAATAAACACTTTTTATTTCATTTTCTATTTTCTTTCTTTTACTGTAATTCCAAACCTAATTTTCCTCTGATAGCCCCAAACTCTATTCACTGACAACCCTACCTCTAGCAAAAATGGCAGCCATTTCAACGACGGAAAGCGCGGCAGTCACGTGCTTCTCGCTCCATTCGTTTAGTTTTTATTGCAAGCGTGATGATTGGATGATGGGTCCAGCACCCAGCCATTACTCGAGTCTACAATGGTAATAGTTGATGTTGATTTTTTGTTAAATTTTATGAAACGGTGAACAATTTTTCGCTAACGGTAGATAAATATCTTGATTTTTTTGTTACGATTTTTTACTGAGTTTCGATAGAATTTGAAGTTATATTTTGTTAGTATTTTATGAAACTAGCTTCAGCCCGCGGCTTCGCCCGCTTGAAACGTGTTTTATCAGACTACGGAGATAAAAAACCATTCCATGTCCTTCCCAAGATCTAAAACTGTATCCATACCTAAAATTATCTAAATCGGTTAAGTCATTTAGTCGTGAAAAGGTTACATACAATCAACACAAACAAAGATAATATCGCAATTATAATATTAGCTCAGAATAAATAATAGTACAAGTAAGTAGTATTAGTCTGGATTGGGTTTTAACTTTAGAAATCTTATATAAAGTCGTGATGATTGGATTATGTATCCAAAACCTAGATATTACACGAATCTACAATGATAATAGTCGGGGTTAACTTTTTGTAAAAAATAAAAAACGGTGAAAGATTTTTTTGCCAACGGTATCTTGATTTTTTGGTTAAGCTATACACTATGTTTTGTATCTAATTTTGATAGGATTTGAAGTTACATTTTGTTAGTAAAGTATGTAATTGTATTCGAATGTTAGAAAAAAAATGTGCTATTTTTTAGTGGAAACTTAGGTTAAGTCGTGATGGATTCAGCACCCAGCTATTACATGACTCTTTAATGGTAATAGTTGAGGTTGATTTTTTGTTAAATATTTAGAAACGGTGAAAGATTTTTTTGCTAACGGTGTTTCGATCATGATTTTTTACTGAGTTCGGTTTTTGCATGGATTTTACTTTAATGTGTCTGGAGACCGTTGGATTATGAACGTAATTCAGACTTAAGGAAGATGCATGAGCGATTTATATATTTTTATTTTGGGCTGATATCTTGATTTTCATACACATGACATATTAAAAACTTGTACAAGATTGAAGTTTTAAAAGCGTAGTGTAAATTATTTGTTTAATAAGAAGAAAAAAATAATCAGAAAAACCTGAATCTCACTCAGATTCAGGTTAAACACACCGGCTTTTATTTCTTTTGCAAAACTGTATTTAAACTTTCGCATACGAGTACGTTACTCAGACGGCACAACGGATATTTAAGCATTTTTTTTTTCTTTTTTTTATCATCGATAGGGTCGCGTTTGACCACTACCTCGCCTGATGATAAGCGATGATGACTTTAGACTCTATTATTTACTTTAAATTTGACGACACGGTTGGCTCAGTGGATGAGCGATCGGCTGCTGGACTGAGTGACGTGGGTTCGATGCCCGTACGGAACAAATATTTTTGTTGGGCTACAAATAATTGTTCCGGCCCACTTGTTAGTGATTGTGATTATACATGTTTCTGAACGCACCCACGATTCAGGAGAAATGCCTAATGTGGGGCATACATACATACATAAACTCACGCCTTTTTTCCCATGGGGGTAGGCAGAAACAACAGAACGCCACCTGCTACGATCCTTGCATACTTCTTTTGCTTCACACACATTCATACATCTAGTCATACACACGCCGGTTATGAGGGTGTGTATGACTTATTGTTTCGAGTTAATGGTAGAATCAACTTTTATTACTTGTAAATTGTAATCTTAATTATTGTTTGACGTTCAAAAGTGCCGCTTATTGGCCTAGTTGTATAAATACATTTGACTTTGACTTTGAATGTGGGGCAATGCTTATAAAAAAAAATCTTTGTCACTGTCTGAGGCAATGATAGTATATAAGTTTGTTGTTTGCAGAAAAATGTGGGGCAGCTATTATTTTCCATCTACTTGATAATGAACGGGCAAGCCTGTGCTAGGGTTAAGTAACCCTTAAGTAGTTGGTAAATCTGCCACTCACTAACGAACGAAATATTAAATGAGCGTGAAGTTATGTTAATAGCTAAAGTAAGATAGTAATCTCGCAGCCTACTTTTGTTCTCAATTACATTTACACTTCCTCTACTGTAATCATTATGTTACTTTTCTTTTTTGTTGCCTAATCACGAGTCAAACAGTCCAAATTATGTACAGGGTACGAGAAAATTATGTACTCAAGTACATTGCAAAGCTTGGGAAGCCAAATTACATTGATTATAATATTGACTCATGGAAATTATTTTTGAATCATTGTTTTTTCGTATGGATAATAACTTTGCTTTAAAAAAAAATTACGATATTTTCGTTTCTTTTGCTTACTCCTCCTAAACAACTTGGATGTTTAGACACAGAAAAAATGATGTATAGATTTTTTTCATAACTATAGGAAAATATTTTGCAAACAAAACTGTCCAAAAGGAGGTCCAATATTGATATTCTGGCGCACCGCCAGTACCGCGTTAACATTGGGGAATATAGGCTTACCACAGACAGGCGTGATGCAAGTAATATAAATTTGCCATCGCTTACAAACTTACTAACCAGCCTTTGCGTGGTGCTTAATTCTCGTGCCTTCTCATTACGAGAAGAGATCTTTAAATTTATTTTTCTCAAAAAAATAAACCAACTTCAAAAGCAAAACAACACTCCAATGAAAAATAACTCTCGTTTCGTTCGTTTCGTGTTTTTATCATTTTTCGACACTGAAATTGGAAACACTGTAAAGAAAAATATTTCACTCTTTTTAGTTTTAGTACACTATCGGTAAAAATGACCAAGTTCTATAGTAAGGTACCTAAACGATTACACATTCGTGCTGTTTGTCGCTAAAGAGTTCGGTTATATGCTCCATATCTTTAAAAATGCTGGAAACTTGCACACAAGCTGAATGATTACGATTGGATAAGAAGTTTCGGTGAAATGCTTGGACAAACATACATACACTTATGAAATTTGGCACACTTGTTTAAAAGCCCACATAGAGTAACATTATGTGAATATTCTGCTATTCCAACTATATTACATACATACATATTGAATTGATTTCCTTCTTTTTTTGAAGTCGGTAAAAATCACGTTTTATAAGGGACCAGGAAAATAATATAAAATAATGTAACTGAAAGTTATTTAAGGGACCAGTAAACTGTGTATTAATTTTGTTTGCGCTTTTAGCGTAGCTATATGTGGAGGAAAAAGACGGTGGCTGAACTGTTATATAACTATTAGGCGTAAAAAAAGAAACTTTATATTTTTAGTCAAATACAAGACCTACGCTGGAGAGCGGTCCAATTGTAAATGCTTGGTTCTCTGCTCACTCCGCAGCGTCCGAGCGTGATAGTGAAATAATGACTAGTGTATGGATTACATTACAACATGTTTGATTGGTATGTAATGTATGTATGATTGTGTATACATTTGAGAAAGCCAATAATATCTTGTGCATTTCATTTCTCTTTGCAGTTCTTAAGCTTGGTTTATATAGTTTGCTCCAATTGTTTGTTTAATTGGAGTACAATCTTACTAATATTAATATTATAAATGCGAATGTTTGGATGTGTGTTTGTTTGTTACTCAATCATACCCGAACGGCTGAACGAATCTGGATGAAATTCAGCGCTGCGATTTTTTTCCCCGTGTTATGTTCCCTCGGTATAATAATACAGTCTAAAGAAGCTAGTAATAAAATAAAAAATACAATAAAAATAAACTGATTGTCTGTATAAATGTTTGTAAAAGATAATTTCTGCAAGTACAAAAATCGTATTCCAAAAACTCCTTCATTTCTCTCTGCTTCATGTTACGCTGTTTCTGAACTAGAAAGTAACTTTTGGTTGCGGAAAAATTTACGGTTCCTTTGGGATAGAGCACAGAAGTGAAACCACGAGAAAAACTAGCATTTTTTCAAGTTAATTGAAAGATAATTAAACAATTAAGAATTTGATAATGTGTTTGTGATTTACTCTAGAAACATTAAAACTATTCAGTCATTATTTATAACACAAAATTATTAAAAACTGCAACACTTAACAAGACATTACCGGCAGTCAATAATAAAAAAAAACTGTAATAAAATCTAAATACAAAAAAGTTTGCAATCAATTAAAAATAACAGTCCGGTGTAAGCCCGGCTTAAATGCAATTTCTCCGCGGAGCCATTGACCGCGCGGTAAGAGGCAACTGAGGCGAGTATGCATGCTAAGCTGAGAGATTTTCATCTCCGTTTACAAAAAAACTGGATAACAGTTTGGTTTAGCCGTCATTTTAAAAGCTAAGTTAATTTTGGACTAAGGATGCTTGTTTCCTGTATGATTATACAGTGATGGCGAGGTCTGTTAAGTTTGTTTGGGAATTTTAATATATTTTGGTAATTTACGAGTCAAAACAAATTGCTTTTTTGCAGTTTTGTGATTTGTGCACAACTTTCTAAATTCGATATTCTATGTTTTTTTTAAACTTTGGTCCAATTTAATTTAGAAAGGTCATCGATTAAAAACTACAATATCGAATAGCATTTGAGCTTCATTGGAGTTAAAATTACTATTGTTGGTGTAGCATTTTTGTTTTGCTGACGTTTGACCATTTTCAAAAGGTAGATCAAAAAAATTAAAAGCTGACTAGTAGATCCTATTAATTACTGGAGACAAACTCGATGCGATAGATCGGTGATTTCCATTGTTACAACCAACTACCCTACTTTCTTAAACCGCAGACAACCTTACCAAAACCACATCCAGACACTTTCCACAAACACTCCGAAAAAAAAAACCTAATTTTTTTTTTTATAAAAAAAATATCAAATTCAAATCAAATCAAATCACCTTGGAACTGGAAAATTAAGTCACAAGCCAATGTCTCTACGATAAACACACCGGCACTTTGTCGTAACGTGTTTAAAGTTTTAACGTCACTTTTGGTACCAAAAAGTCTGTACTAGCAAGCGCGGTACTCGCGCTAACCCGAATGGAGCGGGATTTGCGCGGGCGCAGGTTTTATTATTTCGTTACGGGGCGTAAGCAAGGCGCTGTGGAGGGATGGGTACGCTTTGTGGATGATTGGGACATGGTGGCAGTGGTAGCGGATGAAATAAAATAATATTTAGCAGAAACCATAAGCCATTACAAATTTTTCGACAAAGGAACATAAAATGAAATGGATGGATTATAGCTGAAAGACAGGACTACTTGAATTTATGGGTGTGACATAAACCTTCGGCGTATACACGCTTGATCCTATCATCATCATCATTTCAGCTGAAAGACGTCCACTGCTGGACATAGGCCTCCCCCAGGCGTCGCCACATTGACCGATCCCGTGCGTCTTGCATCCAGCGCCTTCCCGCAACCTTAACCAGGTCATCGGTCCACCTAGTGTGGCTTGATGCTAAATAATGATATAATTCAAGATCATTTTTAATCCATTGCCACTAACTCAACAACTATTGACTTTATTGTTGCGTATTTTATATTTTTACTAGCTTCTGCCAGCGGCTTCGCCCGCGTGTATTATAAATATAAACCTTCCCCTTAAATCACTCTATCTATTAAAAAAAACTGCATCAAAATCCGTTGCGTACTTTTAAAGATCTAAGCATACTTAGGTAAGCGACTTTGTTTTTAACCCCCGCCGGAAAAAGAGGGGTGTTATAAGTTTCACGTGTGTTGCTGTGTATCTGTGTGTCTGTCTGTGGCATCATAGCGCCTAAACGGATGAACCAATTTCGATTTAGTTTTCTTTGTTTGAAAGGTAATTTTGTCGAGAGTGTTCTTAGCTATGTTTGAATAAAATCGGTTCAGCCGTTCAAAAGTTATGGGCGTTTTACGGTTTGAATCGGGGTGTTTCCGCAAGATAAATGTGTCGGGGGTTTTTTAAATTGTGAAATTTTACTTGTATACTATGTAAGGAAGTGGTCATTATTTTGTTATAAACCCTAAAAGGTAGGTATTGGTTGCGATGGAATTTGAACCTCGTTTTATATCGCATTAAGTTTCTTGTTCCAAAATTTATCATTTTTTATTTATTTTAATTTTATAATTAATTTACACACAGTATAATAAATAGGGACAACACATCATGACAATAGAGTACAGATATACTGCTTACTTCTGAAGAAATATGAACCTGCAGACCCGCAAAAAGGAAAAAAAGACAATAGTGTTCGAATCTGGAATTCTGAATTCAATTTAAAAGGATCGTTATAGGGTGTAAACAGCAATTCTATGTTGGTAATCTTATATAATGGTGACGGGAAAACCAAAGTGGTTTTTCATAAATTAAAAACATGACGTATTTTTAAGGGCATTAACCTAAGTAGAAGAATATACTATTATATAACTATAGGTATGGATTTTTTGCAGACACAATAATTTTCATTCGACGTTACAAGAACATAATAAAGCAAAACATCAATCCATGTAATTTGTGGTCCAAACTAATAATTATAAATCCGAAAGTAACTCTGTCTGTCAGTTTGTTTGATAAATTGAAGGGTACAGGCAAAAAACAGGGAATGTCCTAAAAAATAGATTTGGAAAAAAACGCAGTAAAAAGTTAAGAAGTATGTAATTTTTTTCCTCTTCTTTACCGGTATGTAGGTACCGGTATGTCATGGACATTCCCGGTTATTTTCGTTTCGGCCATAAACAAAAATGTATTTTTGGCGCTTTACTTTTATTAAAAAAAAGTTAGTGATTTAGAATAAAACTACCGTAGATATAGATAGGCTTGCTAATAAAAATAAAAAAAACTTCAGATATTCTCTGTTCTTTGCCTGTACCCTTCAATTTTCACGCCTAAAACTCTGAACCAATTTTAATGAATTTTCGCATGTAAATAGTTTGGACATTGAAGAAGGACATGGGGTACTTTTTATACCGGCTTAATTTCCGACATTCACTTGGGTATAGCTGTTGGGAAAAGCTAGTTCCGAGTAAAATTGCTCAGTTTTTTGGTGCAATTTCTTCGTTTATAAATCCGCGATAAGTCTGACCACAGCTCAACTAGGGTGACCGAGAAATTATGAGTCATCGCGTCGGAAGGAGATACTCAAAGAAAAGTAATGCAGTCGCGTGATTTTATCTCAGAGTTAGCTTACAACAAGTTGTTTTATATAAAATTCTATTGTTGTTACTTATGAGGTTTGTGGCAAAACACATATGTAGTCACACACAACCAGGTGATTCACGCAATCATTATAGTAATAGTAATCTTTGTTCACAGAAATTTGTACATTTTTTCACAAGTAATGCTTAAACTTAAGTTAAAATACACAAAAGTATTAGCATTTGAGATCGAACTAGGCATAGCCTCTATTTTTTGTTTGTTTGTACCGAATAGGCTGCGAAACTACTGGACTGATTTTAAAAATTCTTTCACCTATGGCAAGCTACATTATTCCTGAGTAACATAGGCTATAATTTTGACGGGGGCAAAGCCGCGGAGGTCAGCTAGTCTAATACAAAGGGAATAAGTATTAATACAAAATAAATAAATTACGTAATGCAAACTAAAGATTTTATCCAATTCTAAATAGAAATGGAAGAACTAAAAAATAACAGATAATACAAAGAAAAAAAATTATTAATGGTAGGTGAGTAACTAGTCCTCTCGTAGTGTGTGATGGAAGTGAGATGAGTGAGTGTGAGAGAAAAGTTTGATAGTATGATACACAATAAAAGCCTTTAAGGCATCAATTCAGATTTTAACTTCGTTATGCTGAGGATGGCCTATCCTCAGCATAACGAAGTCTCCCCATCTCTCAAGCTCCATCATCTCCTAAGCTTTAGAATAATATCCGGTTCTCCACCTCCTACATCCAAGAAGAAGAAGAAGAAGAAGAAGGCCTTGCCTAAGGATTACACCATAAGAATAATGATAATATTTAATTAATGTAGTGTTAGGAGGTTCTTATCTCTGGAGCCATGACCGCCTAGCTTGGACCCTGTTCCCGATACAGGTGGATCTCTATTCGTTTTTATAAGTAATATTTAAAATGTAATTTGGTAAGAGAAATATGAATAAACTAATTAGTAACACCCTTAACAAAAACAACTAACCTAATTAGAACTACCTTCAACATGATGAGGGGAAAATACTCTGCTTTACACGTATGTAAACAGACTTATTCATAAAAACACCTAAGGCTTGGGATTGAGCTGCTCCAATAAATTTTGATTTTTTATATTTTGCACCATGAATTTTGTTTTTAATTTTGTTATTTTTTTTGTTTTCTTGCAATGACAAGAATATTTACTTTTTAAAGTATTATATTTTATTTTTATTATTCTGAATGTGAAGACTATGTGGATTTTAAAAGAGACTGTGACCTCTGAGTTTGTTTCGGCCTTTCTTCTCAGAGTAGTCAGATAGGAAACGCCGACCTCATCTAGTTTAAAAAAATATGATCGACATGAAAAAGTGTTTGTACAAACCAACTTACAGAAATAAAATCATTTATCATTAATTTATCATTTACCTCAGCATTGATTTACGAGTAAGAACAGATTAGCAAAATTCTGTATTAATATACTAAAGATATTAAATTTAAAATATGCCAAATAGAGAAATTTATGAATTAAAAACACCTGAGATAACTTCGCAGCAAAAAAAAAATCTCAATCTTGCCAACGGTGTATAAGTTTAAGCCATTTTAAGAGATCTGTACCGTTATGTCTGCTGATATGAGCAGTATAATACGAACATTTAATCCATCTTTAATGCATATATATAAAAATCAATGCCACTTTTCGTTGTTATTTTATAACTCAAGAACGAGCTCACCTATCCAAACCAAATTTTTAGACTTTATTCGGACTATTTAGCAGATGGTTTATGTGAAGAAAAAAAAAAATGAAACTTAGGGTAAGGTAGGGTAGGGTAAGGTAGGGTAGAGTAAGGTAGGGTAGTGTAGGGTCGGGTAGGGTAGGGTAGTGCAGGGTAGGGTAGGGTAGGTAGGGTACATAAATGTTTGGTGTTTTTATGGCAAAACAAAGTTTGCCGGGTCAGCTAGTTTGTTATAATAATGCCCATATGATTATTTACTCCTATAATTTTATGACATCACATAGAGTGGGATTATTTTTCTGTTCGAAATTAATCACTAACCATCGGAAATTCTGTGTTGTTTGACTCATGTAAACGACCTATTTTAACCGACTTCCCAACAAGGAAGAGTTTTTATGTTCGACTATATTTTTTTTATTGTATGTTCACCGATGTCTCTGTCTATTATGGACCGACTTTGAACATTATCTTCGTGTTTACCATTTCAAACACTATCTACTATATAAAAATAAGTCGGATTTCTTGCTGACGATATAACTCCAGAACGCACGAATCGATTTCCAAGGTTTTGCATTCGTTGGAAAGGTCTCGGGCTCCGTGAGGTTTATAGGTAGGGTAGGGTAGGGTAGGGTAGAGTAGGGTAGGGTAGTGTAGGGTAGGGTAGTGTAGGGTAGGGTAGTGTAGGGTAGGGTAGTGTAGGGTAGGGTAGTGTAGGGTAGTGTAGGGTCGGGTAGTGTAGGGTAGGGTAGTGTAGGGTAGTGTAGGGTCGGGTAGGGTAGGGTAGGGTAGGGTAGTGTAGGGTAGTGTAGGGTCGGGTAGGGTAGGGTTGGGTTGGGTAGTGTAGGGTAGGGTAGTAAAATGTTTGGTCTTTTTATGGCAAAACAAAGTTTGCCGGGTCAGCTAGTATAATATAATATGAATAATAATACTCCTGGTCCCATTTTCAACAAGTGAGAATCTGATGATGGGATTCTATCGCAATCGAGGGAACTCCCCAAATATTATAGGCATAATAATAAAAATTGGTACCAAAGACCTTTTTTAAAGATTGTTAAAAAGTTTGTTTATAATCAGAAGTCAGTTAAGCGAGTAATGAGTGAGTCAGTATTTAGGCTCTAGTCATTCATAAACATTTCACACCAAACCTTATAAATCTTTTATAAATATTCAATTTTCAGCAATCGTTTTCGTTACATAAAATAATTTAGTCGATTATTCTTAATTAATGTACATACTTGTTTTGGAAATGTTGGAGCCTTTAATAGTTATGCATTTAGCAGTCTTTGCTTTGCCGTAATCATAAGTAGTAGTTGATATAGAAAAAAAAAATTGTCAAAAATGTTTACCAAAAGCGTACAATAGAAAAGACATCAACGCGTTTCTGCAAAACAACTTTTTTGAATATAATAATGATTGTTATTTTCTTGTCTTCCGTGTAGTTTATGAAGTTTTTGAAAGTGAAAATGGGTTTATAATTTTGTTGTCTAGACGTGGTTTTCTGACCAGTTCTGCTAGTAAGGCTGGTAGAAATTAAATCAAAAGATTCAGTGACGATGATTCGATGTTACATTAAGGACTTTAACGCTATGATACGAGATTTTCTTGTTTTCTAGATATGTCCTTGTTAATTTACTTGTTTATAAGTATAAAATAAGATCGTTTGAAGTTTTTAATCTATCTATATATATTAAGAGAAAGTATGTATGTTTGTTTCTTATAGACTCCGAAACGGCTGGACCGATTTTAATAAAATTTGGCATGGAGATAGTTTCAGACCCTGGCAAGGACATAGGATAGTTTGTATGCCCATGGGAAGATAAAACACTTTTTACGCGGGTGATGCCACGGGCAGAAGCTAGTAACCATTAAAACACAGTAACGGCATAGTAACAATATACAAACAGTATGGAAACCACATACAAACGCTCGAAACGGCACACTCAAAAAATACGCACCGAAGAGACCATTAAGGCACTTCTGCAGTGCTGTCGGTAGTGCGAGCCGCTTAGGGGTCTCGTCGATGCGCATGTTTGTGTGAGTGTGCCGTTATGAGCGTTTGTAGGTAGTTTCCATACTGTTTGTATATTTTTACTATGGTAACGGTTACCATGCGTTTTGCATGATTTTCGTATTAGGGGTAGTACAGAAGCCAACCAGTATCAAAGCCAGACCAGTTCTAAGGGTATCTTGATGCTTGTTAACCAGCAACTGGGTTGTAGAGATTAGATGCCTGTCTGCTTTATGTTATTCACGTTCCTCCGGTGTGACTTGAAGCCTAACATAGTTGGAAGAAGGCTATGATGATGGCGATAATAAAAGTATTAGGGTGCAAGCAGTGGTGGCCCAGAGGTAGCGGCCGCGCCTTTCAAGTTGTAGGTGAGTTTGAGTCCAGGCTGGTTCTTCACTCTGTGTAAATTATTACTTCACCACTGCTCTCAAAACGGTGAAGGAAAACATCGTGAGGAAAGCGGCATGTCCTAGAACAAAAAAATCGAAGACATGTGACACCCACCAAGCCGCACTGGGCCCGCGTGGTGGATTACGGCCCATTCCCTCTCACAGAGAGGAGGCTTGTGTCCCAGCAGTGGGAACATTAAAGTGCTGATGATGATGATATAAGGGTTACAGTTTTCACCTCTTCCTTGTCTCCCAAGTCCCAAGGAAAGTTATGTATTTAATAAAGATAAAAAATAAAATTCTTCAAAATACTTTTTAGGGTTCCGTACTCAAAGGGTAAAAACGGGACACTATTACTAAGACTCCGCGGTCCGTCTGTCTGTCTGTCTGTCACCAGGCTGTATCTCATGAACCGTGATAGCTAGACAGTTGAAATTTTCACAGATGATGTATTTCTGTTGCCGCTATAACAACAAATACTAAAAACAGAATAAATTTAATATTTAACGGGGGCTCCCATACAACAAACGTGCTTTTTCTGCCGTTTTCTGCGATAATGGTACGGAACCCTTCGTGCGCGAGTCCGACTCGCACTTGGCCGGTTTTTATCTAAATAAATAAAATTCGTGGAATCATGCTTGGGTAATTCAAGCGACTCTATATTAAAATATTTTTACTATCATAGCCGCGTAACGCATAAAAAATAGCGAAAGCGCGCAATATTTGCACGGACAGTGATTTAAAATAATATTTAAATCACTGTCCGTGCAAATATTGCATAAAACTTGGCTGTATGTTATACCTGTCAAATATTATTTATAAGGTTTCCTAAGTTGGTGTGAATGCACTTTTTATCTTTGGATCAATAATACAATGTTAAATGTTGGTTGTATAAATCCCGTGGATGATCGATTCAGAACATGAAACAGTATCGATTTGTGAAGATAAACAACTTTCGTTTAAAAATATATCATCATCAGCCTATAGCAGTCCACTGCTGGACATAGGCCACTCCAATTGCACGCCATTTATCGACTTGTCATAATTGGAGGGTTTGCCCATAATCGCCACGCTGGGCATGCGGGTTGGTGATCGCAGATCGCAGCTTTTCGCACTGGTGACGCTGCTGCCCATCACCAGTCTATACCACTTAGCTGCGAAGATTTGTTAAAATGGTTATACCGCCATTTGTCGATTGACGTCAGAGCCCCGCTTGTTATTTAGCAAGATGCACCGCGAGCAGGTGAGGTTGACTTGGGGCACTCAGATCGAGAATGTACCCCCTTACATCATAAATATATATATATGTATTTATATACATCCGAACTGAGAACTTCTTCCTTTTTGAGCAGCCGGTTAAAATTAACTTTCGTTTCGGAAGCCGGTGTCTTTAGTACCTCTTATTTTATCATTTTGCAACACCGACTTCTGAATCGAAAGTTATTTTTGCTCTTTTTAGTGTTTTGCTTTGGAAGTCGGGTTTTTTCTTCTGTATTTCGGCTGATATGAAGATGATGATGAACAGAGGTACTTCACATTAGACAAATCTTTCAGATATGTAAAATACTGCGCCTGTATCTCTGCACTACCGTTGCCGCGTTCGTTGACTGGTAGAGTGTGCACTAGCCATTGAATCAACTTTTCGAATTGTGAATAAAATTTCAAATAAATAAATATAAAGAAATTTTTTTTTTTTTTTCAGTGGATCTAATTATTATGATGAATTATTCCCCTACTGCCATCATTTCCATCCAAATACATAACACACCTACTTGGTCTCCAACACAATGACTTATATTACAACGTCAAGTCATTTTCATTTCCCCAGAGCACAACAAAGCGAGTGGTAAATTCCGTCGGCGTAATGCTCAAAAAGTGTCTAATAGAGGTGAGTCATAGTGGTGCGATGTCCCCCCTCTATTTGGGAGGGACAGTGTCCATTGATACACGGGATTTTATTAGCCAAGTATTTAGAACATAGTCAAAAAATACGTACGCAAAATACGCGCTTGGTCGTGGAGTGGCGGAAACCAGCCCGTTTTAACCTAACCTAACCTTAGGAAATAATCTTGTTATGTAGTAGAGCTTATTGTCAACTGGGGTCTGATACCCAGTTTATGGAAAGGCACTTATGAAAACATTAACAAACATGACGGAAATCATCGTGAGGAATCTAGATCTGTCTGTAAAAATCGCAATCATCTAAACAAAAAGTTTAGTGGGGTGATTATTTAATTTCTATATTATTTCCCTAGCCAGTGGCTTCGCCCGCGTGTAAAGTTTTCCCTGAAACATAAAGCTCTATTATAGCAGTTGTTGGTAAAACCCGTACCTATCTTAATTTGCCATATTTGGAAAATATTTTCAATACTAAAAATATTATAAACAAACTCACGCCAAAAGCCAAAAAACTATGAAATTTTATATTTTGAAGACTACTCTACTGAGGCACTACCCTAGCGGCAAATTCAAATGCGGTAGCCTCCATTACATCCTATCGCATCACAATGGAAACAGTGTCACCTAACGATTACACTCTGTCGAAATATCGCTCGCCACTAATGTTAGAATCGCGTTGCGTACGACGCACTTGTCCCGCACCGAAACCGCATCAAGGTTTATTGCGGTCCCATAATGTGGGTATTTGGCGAAATTATCACCAGTACGGGACGGTACTGAAGTTCACGGGGTTCGGAATGAGGTGGTCATAGAGATAGAGAGGTGTTAGGGGGCTATTAAGAATCAAGGACGGTTGGAAAACCTTAGCTTGCATTGGTACTTGTTTTAGAAGCTTGCTGATTTAGACGACAATGTGAACTTTTTAAACGACTTCAAAAAAGAGCTGGTTCTCAATATTTGACTATATATTTTTGTATTTTTGTTACGCGATTACTCCGTCAATTTATTATGCACTGATTTTGACGATTCTTGTTTTATTTGAAAACTGGTGCTTTTCATGTGGTCCCATTTAAATTTAATCAAGATCTGACGAGTACTTTTTAAGTAATATTCAATATAATAATTTATGGTACTAAAACAAAAAACGAGAAAACAAAACTTTTTAACAAAAACGAAAAAACATATAGGTACCAAAGGCACCGACTTCCAAAAAGAATGGTATTTTTCGTGTTTTGTTTTGGAAGTCGTTTTTTTTTAAAACCGTTTTGACATTCCTTTTTGCTGATATAATATCACTTTGTTTCCTTTTTGCTTCCCGGGTAGTTCCAATCTACCACAATTTATGGTTGTTACTAGGGTTTCAAGACCTTCATTGCGTCTATATTGGAACACCTGGTTATGACAGTTTATATAAAGATTTTATCAGATAGAATGAGATTTGAAGGTTCAGCCCAGCCTGTCATCATTTCATTAGTTGCTTCGAAAAATTGTGGCTTTTCTTCTATCGGTGCTTGGATACTTTGGAATTTCTTATCATAGAAGAAAAACACTATTTGCAGTTAAGTGCATTTATCGGCAAAGTGATATTTGCAAAAACTTCTTCTTTATGCAAATCATACATTTTTTTTGTAATTAAGAACATAATTCGTCAGATAGTCTCTTTCTAATTAACGAAATATCTGTTTAATTCTATAATTACACAGTGAGAGTAATTAATTATCTGTAACATACATGCTCATTCACTATTCTAACTGTGCTGTTCTTTTAATTATTTCCTTTTTCAGCCTGTATGTTAGTTAATAGCATGTTATAAGCTTTAGTTTACAGTTTTATGTAGATAATAATTATTAATCATCTAGACTTTAAGATTAATTGAAAAATATAATGATTATTTTATTATATTTTCTTTGTAGAAACCAGTAAAATCTTAAATTTTTAAATCCCCCGACACATTTGTGTTTCATGCTACATAATTTATTTAGTAGTAAACACGCTTCGATAGACAATCTATTGAACACGTAATTATGACAAGATATCTTGCGAAAACAACCCGATTTAAACAGTAAAACGGCCCATAACTTTTAAACGGCTGAACCGATTTTCATCAAACATATCTAAGAACAGTCTCGATAAAGTCAAGGTGACTTTACAAACAAAAAAAATACCTCAAAATCGGATCATCCGTTTAGGAGCTATGATGCCACTATACAAAAATCGCAAACATAAATTAATTTGTTGTATTATTCTCAATACTACTCGTAAAAGTGCAGTTAACTGAACCAACTGGGTCAAATAAAGTAGAGGCAAAAAACCCAAAAAAACTAGGCCAATATACAAAAAAACAGCAATTAAAAAAAAAAAACTCCAATGTCCAACATCTTGAAAATGGTTAAGTATGGGCTACGGTGTTTCATAGACAAATCAGTCAGGAATGATGGAACATACTACCTCTTAAAGAATCTAGGTCGACTTAACCTGTAGCCCTGTATATTTTTAACCCCCGCCGGGAAAAGAGGGGTGTTATAAGTTTTACGTGTGTTGCTGTGTATCTGTGTGTCTGTGTATCTGTGGATCTGTGTATCTGTGTATCTGTGTATCTGTGTGTCTGTCTGTGGCATCATAGCGCCTAAACGGATGAACCGATTTTGATTTACTTTTTTTGTTTGAAAGGTGATTTATTTATTTATTTATTTATCAGGAACAATTTACATTGTGTTTGATACATTATTTAATATTACATTCATCATTATTAATTATATTAAAGTAAACTAAAAAAAAATACATGCAAATAAAATACAAAAAATAAAAAAGAAGAAACAAAGAAAACATGACCAACCAAAACCAATAACAATAAGTAGCTTTTTCTAGTTAGAAAATTTCAATATTATCTCTAAATTACAATTCTTCTATTGAGTACAGGTTTCTATCCAACAGAAAAGCTTTTAGTTTAGCCTTAAAAGAGCTAGTGTATAACAAAATTTTTAAATCCGCCGGCAATCTATTAAATATTTGTACAGCTTGGTAATGAGGGATTTTGTCGAGAGTGTTCTTAGCTATGTTTGAATTAAATCGGTTCAGCCGTTCAAAAATTATGAGCGTTTTACTGTTTGAATCGGGGTGTTTTCGCAGGATAAATGTGTCGGAAGTTTTTTAAATTTTGAAATTTTACTTGTGTGCCCAGTAGGCGGCAACGCCGATTACGGCGTCTGTGTCGAGCATAAGGTGATCTGATTTAAAATTATACAGTACAGAATTCTGCAGGTGGAACAAATGAAGTAAGAAGTGAAGGAAGTGGTAGGAACCTAACTTACAACAAAAACTAATAATACTGCTTATTAGTTTAGTTTTTTGTATTATAGTAAGGCTCGCGCTTGACCACTATGTCACCTGATGGTAAGCGATGATGTGGTCGACGGTGTAACACGCTTGCCTAGAAGTAACCTATTCACTCTTGACTTAAAGACCCCGAGTTTGTAGCTATCTGGAAACACAGACTCTGGCAGGGAATTCCACTCCTAAGCTGTACGCATAATGAAAGTATTTCCAAAACGTTTAGTGCGTATGCGTGGGATGTCCACCATGTACCGATGGCGCATCGCCGTACATCTTGTAGTCCGATGATGAAACGGATTAGACTCCCCGAAATGCAACCGATAAAAAACCGACAAGCTGGCAATTCGATGAATAATTGTAGGTAACAGTGAACACGAACTTTCTCGATTCACGAATCAAAATATTTATATTTAAAACAATGATTATTGCTTATATTAACATTAAATTTCTTAATTGTTATACCAAAACTCGGTATCGCGATTTCTAATGCGCCGGTTTATGAGTACGTGTGTACAAGACGGATGCACATGACGTAACAGTTGCTAAATTTGGCGGCGGTGCAATGTACAACGGACTACAGTTTTTCATTTCCGTGACCATGAGTTGGATGTTAAGTGGGATAGTTCTGAATAGTCCTGACTTATAAAATAGTCGTGCAATTTTATTGAAATTTGTAGGTATATGTACTTCAAATTAAGTCGCAGCGAAGCTACTTAAGCTTTGTTTACATAATTGTATGAAAAACGTCTATTTTGTTCCATCGTAATTTAAGAATATAATTGTATATAAAACATTTATTCGACATAGACATAACACAAAGTCACAGAGATGAGTAGTAAAAAATACGTACAAAAAGGTTTAAGAATTGCGCCGGGCGTGCCCATACCGAATGATAAATGATAAATGATTTTATTTCTGTAAGTTGGTTTGTACAAACGCTTTTACATGTCTAACATATTTTTTTTTTAAACTAGATGAGGTCGGCGTTACTTACCATTTGCTGAAAGGAAAGAGAAACTGGCTGACTGAGAACTTTGTGAAAGGGTTACTTACCATTTGCTGGGTGTTAGATACCCAGCTCTGATTTGCAGTTGGCACCCTGCTAGTGACGGGTGTGTAACGTTTGAAATAATAACAAAAGTTCTAATGATCATATGACCTAATTTCATTTAACATACTTTTTTAATAAAACGAATTATTGATATAATTTAATTTTACCTAATTTTATAAGGTCTATTCAGTTACTATAATATACAAAATCTATATGTTACTTTTAATATAACTTAGAAAAGTCTACTCTGTTTTGTATATTTTTGCAAAAAACTGATATAGATAGAAATTTTAAACGCCTGCCATTTAGTTGCTAGCAAAAACATGTACCACGTAATAAATTGCTTGTTATTACATTGCTTTTATGCGGGTAGACGGATATTTTTCTCTCGTCGAATCTGTTCCAAAACCGATTCGGGGCACCCCGACTTCACGTAGTCTTTTGGCTGCGCTGCTACCCCTAAAGAGTGTATAAAACTGGAGGTGCGAAGGGAGAGCACCGCCTGCCCACTGTAAGAAAGCATAGGCTTCCGTGCGACCCGTAGCGGCTGAGGCTGGGTGCCGAAAGCGACCAGCAAGCCGAAGCTGCGGAGGTGAGCATGGCTGCCTATTCTTTATTAAGTAAGGGCGAAAAGCTTGCACTTCCCGCAGCGCCGGAGACGGTGCAGAAGCAACTTTAGTGTTTTGAGGTTAGGTTACAATAATTTGTTTTTCTCAAGAACGGTGCGTTACTTTAGAAAATTAGTTAATATGAAAATTAGGTCAAATTAATGTTATATAAAAAGAGCACTATACAAATTGAAAATTATATGAAATGAACGTTACTCTAAATGTTATTAGAACAAATGAAGGTTATATGAAACATAACATCAGACTACATGAAATTAGGTTATTTGTTTTTATAGCATATGAAAATTATATCATGTGAACGTTATTTCAAGTAATATTATACTATCTGTTAGTATATAAAGTGAAGGTGTGGCATAGACGTAACCAGCTAAACACATCCAGCCAATTTCTCCCGATTTAACGTGAAAATGATTCATATTAAACATTAATTTGGATTAAATTAAATTAAAATAAAATAAGCTAAGAATTAGATAACGTTTAACAATTTGTCAATATTAATGTTATTAAATTTTATTTGTGAAGTCAAATCGAATGTCCTAAGTTTAGTCTTAAAAGTTATTATATTCAATATGCATTACAGCGTTATACTTTCCGATCAAGAGACCAAACCTTAACATAAATTCGTTTATTCGATCGGTTTAGCAAAGCTTAAATCTAAGCTTCTATTATCAAGTAGAGAATGTCTTTCTAATAAATGATCAAGATAAAAATATTGCCATCAGCATCAAAGTCAAAACGTAAAAAACAAATAAGTATTTCCAATTATGAGGGCAGAATACGGTCTAGGTAAACAGTTCCCATGTTTATTTATTTATACTTTAGTGTACACCAGAAAATACAGGAACAAAAGAAACTTAAAACCAAAAAATATACAATGGGCGACCTTATCGCTAGCCGCGATCACTTCCAGGCAACCTGGAATGGACAGTGATTGCCTGGACATGACATGGGGTTGTCAGTGGTGCAACAATACCAACAAAGAGCATAAAGATACAATTATACTTCATAAAAACACAAATAGATATCACATCATCATATCATCACATCATCAGCCTATTAATGTTCCCACTGCTGGGACACAGGCCTCCTCTCTGTGAGAGGGAATGGGCCGTAATCCACCACGCGGGCCCAGTGCGGGTTGGTGGATGTCACATGTATTCGAATTTTTGGTTCTAGGACATGCCGGTTTCCTCACGATGTTTTCCTTCACCGTTTTGAGAGCAGTGGTGAAGAAATGATTTACACAAAGTAAAGCGCCTGCCTGGGCTCGAACCCACGACCTACAACTTGTAAGTCGCGGCCGATACCACTGGGCCATCACTGCTCACTGGGCCACCATTGCTCACTGCGCCACCACTGCTCACTGGGCCACCACTGCTCACTGGGCCACCACTGCTCACTGGGCCACCACTGCTCACTGGGCCACCACTGCTCACTGGGCCACCACTGCTCGAATACATACGCTACATACATATTTAAAATATAATTAGTGAAAAAAAATACGTATGACAATCATAGACAAAATGTATGCCAACAAACTATGATAAGTAATGTTCCATGTTCTTTGTGAAAAACAACTTGAAGCCAATTAAAACAGCACGACCTCAAAGAGGGAAAAATACTGCAAAAGCCAGTGCAGCCTTCTTTTCCAGAAAAAAGGTCTATCTATATATTAAGGTCTATCCACACATATCAGAGCCGCGCCAGGGACGTGGACGGATTGTGAAAAATATCGGTGTGTACATTTTGTATGAACTCGTTCACACACGTCCGTGCACGGGCCAGTGACGAATCTTCAATGCCTGAGCCCTTCACTGTCACGTCCCGGGCACGACCCTGATATGTATGGATAGACCTTTAGTAACTAATAATATTAAGCTGTTGAGAGAATATGTCTGTGATGGTTTGAATAACCTCGTACTCTAGTGAATTTACGAAATTTTAAATGCGTTTAAAAAGCATGGTCACCCTACATTTCTTTACTAGTGCGTGACGCGTTGCGTGCGCAACATTTACCCATTTGCTGCTTGTTTATACTTCTGTTCCTCTGTTTACCCCTAAAACCTATTTGTCATTGGAATATCAACGTTACACCATTGAAATAAGAACTTCAGATATACAGCTTGTTATGATTTTAAAATTGACTTGCCAGAGGATTTTAAAACTTATGCGATCGTAATAAGAACTTTGGCAGAAAGGGTTGGATGTCATAAGCCAGTATTCGGTAAGATTTTACTATCTATTTAGGATTGTGAAATAAAACGGTTGCTGTATAGTTTATTTTTAATTAATGGGATCTAGTTAGTGTTATAATCTTAAATCTAAAAGATAACGACATTAGTACATTAATTTTTAATTTAGCAAAATAGGTAGGAATCAAGACTTTGCGTATTCTGATTGCGTTGAAAAAAGTCAGAGCAATTATATTTTTACGCTTATGAACTTCAGAGTCTGAATAATCTACAGAAAAACAAACAGTTTGAAAAATTAGACTCATAAGGCTAATTATTAAATTTAAGTTTTTTATTACATCCAAATTTTAAATTGTTGAAGTTTTGAAACTACTATTAAACTCGATATATAGTCACCATGACGTGAAAAAATATATGGGATCTTGTACGTAAATGTGTATAACAATAAATAACAAGTTGTAACATTGTTCGTTTAATTGAGAGAGATTGAGTCTAAGTTGAATCCAGGGAAGGAAATGACTTGGAATGCGTGTTGTTATGTTTTACATTTTACTTTGAGGTTTATCATCAACCTTCTGTCGAAGGACGTCGACTACCTACCTAAGTCTCCTCAAGCGTCGTGACATTAACGGACGTGTGCATGTTTTATCCAGTAGATTCTCACGAACTTTATTTACTAGGTCATCGGTCCACTCTGCATTAAAGAAAATCCACGACTTGATAAGTAAATATAACTAATTAACTTAATTTGACTCTGAAAAGGGCAGTATAATTTTGAAAAAATATCTATAAATTTTCTTCCTGTTACTTAAAACTAGGTCGTGGGTTCGAACCCAAGCAAGCGCTTTACTTTATGTAAATTATTTCATCACCATTGCTCTCAAAACGACGAAGGAAAACATCGTGAGGAAACCGGCATGTCTTAGAACCAAAAATTCAAAGATATGTGTAACCCGTGCTGGACCTACGTGGTGGATTACAATCCATTCCCTCTCATACAGAGAGAAGGCTTAAACGTGCAGTAGTTAGTACAACAAAGTGGGTCCATCTATCCTATCCTAAATTTAAAGTAATCTCAAGAACGCATATCGTGGCACAGCAACACCTCTTTTTACGAAATTGCACCGCAAAGGTTGGATAAAAGCATAAAAGCGGTGCTAGCTACTGTTTATCACTCTAGCGCAGCGTATCATCGATGGTTTCGTTGCAGCTATCTGTTGATGACAGGTCATGCCAGATACCATGTCGAGGGTCGCTATCGTAACCACGACCACGAAAAACTACTCTTATTCTGGCACAATCCTGACGATTCTGAAGTTGAAGAATCACTGTTACGATGACCACTTCAGGTGCATCCGGAGCCGATGCATAATTTAATTTGTGAGGTGCTAGATCAGTGAATAAATAATTTTCACCAAAATCTAGCTTACTTCTTGTACAGCATAGCCCGTTTTATTGACGTATCAATATATTAAATGTTGCAAATGCCTGACAAATAACCGTGGTGAATGCTCTAACGAGATGAATGTATAGTGAGATGAAAAAGTGCTTCAAATGCACTGCAAAAACTATTGTCTAAGCAATAGGTAATAAGTCTTTGGAAATATCCAAGTGGTTATCGATCATAATGATGTTTTTTTTTCATGTGGGTTTGAATTTACGGCTCAGTATACTGCAGCCTGCTGCCTATCTCTGTTGTGGACGACTATGTCTACCTGGGACAAACAGTCCAACTTAGAGAAAGAGGTCAACCATCGAATCCAACTCGGCTGGGCAGTGTTCGAGAAGTTGCGCAGTGTCTTCTCGTCCAACTTACCACAGTGTCTCAAGACGAAAGTCTATGACCAGTGTGTCTTGCCAGTGATCACCTATGGCTCTGAGACGTAGTCGCTCTCAACGGGCCTCATCAAAAAGATTACATTTACCCAAAGAGCAATGGAGAGGGCTATATTTGGCGTTTCCTTGTGTGATCGAACCAGAAATGTAGAGATTCGCTAGAGAACCAGGGTGGGGATAGCCCGAAGAATTGCCAAACTAAAGTGGCAGTGGGCAGGGCACATTGCTCGCAGAACAGATGGCCAATGGGACAGAAAAGTTCTGGAGTGGCTACCGCGAACCGGAAGATGTTGCGTTGGAAGGCCTCGCACCAGGTGGACCTATGACCTGACGCACGGGACCAGTCAATGTGGCGATGCTTGGGGGAGACCTATGCCCAGCAGTGGACGTCTTTCGGCTGATATGAGGATGATAATGATACTGCAGTCTTGTGTCCATAATGCCCATGTTTCACTGATGATAGATAGTATTTTCATTAAAACCTGAGACGAAATGCATATTTGCTGAAAGTAGGCAAGTGGAGCCCCATCATCAAACACAAAATTTGGCAACCATGATGTGGTCACGACCCCTAGCGTTGGAAAGATGACGCGAGGATGACGGGAGTAATTTTTATAATTACAAGAATAAAAAGCTGCAGCAAAATTATTACGTTTAAAGTATTCAGTATCTTGTATCAAGCGCAAGTTCGATCATGCATGGAGTACTGTTCTCATCTCTGGAACGGATCAGCCAAATACCAGCTTGACGCACTAGAGTCGATCGAAAAGCGAGCCAAGAGGCTCATCGGCGATGAGGCGCTGGTCAAGTCAAAGCTCCAGAGTCTTGAACATCGTCGCCGAGTTGCCAGCCTGTCGGTTTTTTATCGGTTACATTTCGGGGAGTGTGCGATGGAATTGCACGATATAATTCCACCTAGCCCGTTCCATCATCGGACTACCAGACGTACGGCGATGCGCCATCGATACATGGTAGACATCCCACCCATACGCTCAAAACGTTTTGGGAACACTTTTATTATGCGTACAGCTAAGGAGTGGAATTCCCTGCCGGAGTCTGTGTTTCCCGATAGCTACAATCTAGGGGTCTTTAAGTCAAGAGTGAATAGGTTATTTCTAGGCAAGCGTGTTTCACCGTCGACCACATCATCGCTTACCATCAGGTGAGATTGTGGTCAAGCGCGAGCCTATAGGATATAAAAAAAAAAAAAAAAAAAATTCAGTGGAAATAGAGAAAATACGCAATGGGCAAAACTAATGTGCTGGTCTGTTATCAATTTATCAGGAAAAGGAGTACCCTGATTTATGAACGAGGTATTCGATTCCGAAAACGATGTAGTCACTGTAGTCAGGAATTAGACCATACACATTCGGATAGTAAAAAACTTAGAAAAAATACGACCAACATTTTATTTTGTAAAATCGCAAGCGTGACGACTAGGTATGAATTTAACAACGTTAGCATTTTTGTTGGTGCCTCTACTTTCAGATTAGAAAGTTCGTAAGCGCGCTTGTCTCGTGGATCAGCGCTCATTACCCCAACTGTTACTTTTTATAAACGATGAATTTGTGGTAGTAACTATTTATACAATACGACTAGGTTGCGACTGGTTGGGTGGGGAAATGACAAACAGTATTTTATCCGGATAGTCATATTTTTTTTTAAAGGACAATTCAAAATCAATGGAAACATCTCAGCAAAAGCATATTTTTCCGTTCTAACATAACTGTATGTCTGTTTGTTTGATGATTTTCGGCAAGCTTTATACTTATATGGGGGTGAAATGGGAGAGTAATATATACCCTTTTTACCGACTTCAAAAAAGAGGTAATCAATTCGATACGTATGTATGTAATATTGTTGGAATTGCACAATATTCACATATGTTACTGTGAATGGGTTTCTTCTAAACACGAGTGCCAAATTTCATAAGTGTATGTTTGTTTGTTTGTATGTATGTATGTATGTTTATCTACGCATTGCTCCGAAAATACCTTTCGGATCGTGATCATTCTTTTTTTATTGGATTAAGTATCTCTCAACTATAGTGCAATTTTCATCAAAATTGGTTCAGCAATTTTCAAGATAGCGGTGGGCGTTGAATGAACGAACTGTTTTTTTAGACTGTTTACTTGTCGTCAACTGTTCGACTGGTTTACAGTTCACGGATAAACTAGTTTACTCATGAACGAGATTTTAAGCATCGACTTGATTTCGCGTAGTCGACGCACGACGGAACGGAACGAGTGATGATTACGAAGACTGGTTTTAGTTTACAGTTCACGGATAAAATAGTTTACTCATGAACGAGATTTTAAGCATCGACTTGATTTTGCGTAGTCGACGCACGACGGAACGGAACGAGTGATGATTACGAAGACTGCCGAACCGAAGTAGTATGTAAATCTCGTTTATCTTTATTTAGTTATTCTTTTTTTTTTGGATTTTGTTTATGTACGTTATGTTTTTAGTCCTGATTTGAAATATGCATTACGTGTCGGTCAAGGCGAAATAATAAACTTTGTCATTACCTACTTTTTGTTCGCTAAAAGTGTAAAAAGTACTTAATAAATAAACAAAAATAACTTATTGTAAATAGTGGATTGTGTATGAGTGTATAAAGTACTAATCGACTAGTAAACCAGTCTACAAAACAACCTAATCCGTTCGTTCACTAAACGCTGCTGTTCAGTCTATGATGTAAACTAGTCGAAAATTAAACTGTTTTATGAACTAGTTTATCGTAGACAGTAAACCAGTCTCGTTTCGTCGACTGTAAAAACGTCGACGACCCACCACTATTTCAAGATATGGAACATACAACCGAACTCCTTAGCGACAAACAGCACGAAAGTATAAATTAAGTTATACTAAAACTAAATTAAAATGAGAGAGACATAAACCTTTTCTTTTTTAGTGCTTTAGGAGTCAGTTATTTTTTTGTGAAATGGTTGTTATTTTAATCCGCCATTTCATTCTATCACACATTTGATCATAACTTGCTCTTATAACATCACCACCTCTTTTCTTACCTAATTAAATTAAAGTCAACTTCTTTACACCACACGACTACCCAACAACTACACATCACCAAGTCGTATCGTACCCGTCTCTTCTAAACCAGCTTCTCAAACATTTGCCGCACTTACAGCGCAGCGCTACTCTTCCAGTCTCCTTTCACTGGATATAATGAGATGCACTTATACAAATTGTTAGCAATTTGTTTTATTTTACACTGAGAGGCTACCGTTAGAAGAGACTGGTATTTTGTTATAAAGAAATGTGGCTTGGAGATAACAATAACTTTGGTTCCAGTAATATAAAAAAATTAAAAACCCCCAACACATTTTTATTTCATGTTACATAATGTATCTAGTAGTAGACACGCTTCGATTGACAATCTATTTAAAACGTAATTATGAAACGATATTTTGCGAAAACCGCCCGATTCAAACAGTAAAACGCCCATAATTTTTGAATGTCTGAACTGATTTTTATCAAACATAAAAAAAATAAAACGAAATTATAATCGGTTCATCCGCTTAGGAGCTATAATGTCACAGACAGAGGCACAAATACACAGGTACCTATCTAAAGTGACATACCTACTACAGCGATAACGTGTATATCAAAAGTTCAAATTTTCGGGATTGACCATGTAATGCTGTGATGTAATGTAACGTTTCGGAAGGGTATGCCAATGTCGCGTTTAAATTTGCCGCTAGGGGCGCTGGTGTAGAGTGAGGTCTTCAAAATGTCAAATTTCATAGTTTTTGGCTTGTAGTGCGAATTTATTTACTACTTTTTTATTAAATATGGCAGATTAAGTTAGGTACGGTTTTTACCAACCACTGCTTTAATAATTGTGTTTCGAAAAATTTATTCCGATTTTTTTCAAAAAAAACTGGGTCTGCGCGAAACTGCAGTATACTCGATTTTATATTTAATCAAACTTCTACGGCATTAGAAATGATTTTAATTCAAACTTTGCTTACGTGCGCGTAATCTATACCAATATTATATAGAGGAAAGATTTTTTTGTTTGTTTGTTTGTACCGAATAGGCTCCAAAACTACTGGACCGATTTAAAAAATTCTTTCACTAATAGAAAGCTACATTATTCCTGAGTGACATAGGCTATTTTTTAATCCCGAAAACGGGTCCTGTGGGGTGGCCCACGGGAGCGAAGCCGCGGGGAACAGCTAGTATGTAATATATTTAAGGACCTTACTTGCTAGGGGCACCAACTGGTGAGCACAAAAAAAATACAACCGACTTCCAAATAAAATAATAATTATATAATATAATATTATTATATAATTGTTCCTGTTTTCGGTTCTTCTTTTTTTGACACCAACTTCCGAAATTGAAGTTATTTTTTGCTTTGTAGTGTTTTTATTTGGAAGTCGGTTGTTGAATTTGGGAGTTAGTTGTGGTACAAAATGGACCAATTCTATGGGCTAGGTAACTATAATGACAACAGTAATGCCAGACTAGATTTACCCAATAACATGAAAGTTAAACAAAACCGCTGGAAAGATAGTATCCAGGCTGAACAGCTCACACCTGCGTACCCCTTTATAGAGTACCAGTGTGATGTTATGTTTTAAAATGGTGTAAACAATACATGATTGCTGCTATCCCGAGTGATTTGCCGTCATTTATTGAAGAGTTCTGACGTATATCTCCGAAGTTCTTCATCAGATCTTTTTTAAATGGGACCACGTGACAGCTTTCATATTAAAAAAAAAACATCAAAATCGGTTAACGTAGTAAAAAGATGTGAGGTAAAAACATAAAAAACCCGGCCAAGTGCGAGTCGGACTCGCGCACGAAGGGTTCCGTACTTGGTAAAATGTGGTTTACGATTTATGACGTATTAAAAAAACTACTTAGTAGATCTCGTTCAAACCAATTTTCAGTGGAAGTTTACATGGTAATTTACATCATATATTTTTTTTAGTTTTATCATTCTCTTATTTTAGAAGTTACAGGGGGGGGGCACATTTTATCACTTTGGAAGTGTCTCTCGCGCAAACTATTCAGTTTTGAAAAAAATTATATTAGAAACCTCAAAATCATTTTTAAAGACCTATCCATAGATACCCCACACGTATGGGTTTGCTGAAAAATAAAAATATATCTACCTCTCTGTTCTTAGCGACCCTTTGTGAGTAAGTAAGTCTTTGATAATGTTCTGTCTCTTGTTCAAAATCAAAAACTAAGCTGTTAGTTCCTTTTTTCTGTTTAAAATTGTGGATTCGAATATTGTTGAACCCTTTTAGAATTTTGAAAAATTGAAAATAAGGGAATAAGCACCTTATTTTTTTCAATGTTATTTTGACAGTTGACAACTTATTCAACCAACCACAACAGAGACACAACGTGCGCTTAACAATTTGTCATATCGACGATGAAGTGACAAGAACTCCTAACTGACATTTTTGCGATTTTACTTTTTTTACGTAGATAGACTTTAAATAATTGTTTGCAATGAAATTAAAAAAAAAAAAAAGTAAAATCGCAAAAATGTCAGTTAGGAGTTCTTGTCACTTCATCGTCGATATGTAATTTTCATTCCAGAATCAGGGGATAATCACACACAACATAATCGTCACGTATGAAAAACTTAAGAGCTATAATTCCGTGCACATGAAACAGTTATATCTGAGCACCCATTTCACTCCCTATAATCAAAGAAGTACTCATCCAAATGGTGGCCATCTTGTTTTTATTTCAGCACGCTGCTGTACATCGTTAGCTGCTTGCTTTTTAGGGTTCCGTACACAAAGGGTAAAAACGGGCCCCGATTACTAAGACTCCGCGGTCCGTCTATCTGTCCTCTGTCTATCACCAGGCTGTATCTCATAAACCGTGATAGCTAGACAGTTGAAATTCACAGATGATGTATTTTTGTTGCCGCTATAACAAAAAAATCTAAAACAGAATAAAATAAAAGTTTAACCCCCAGTTTCCCAGCTCAAAATTAACGGAGAATTAATGTGACAAACTGTCAAGCACGCGTTATCTGCTGTGATTGGCTGTTGAAAATTAATTCAACCAATCACAGCAGATAACGCGTGCTTGACAATTTGTCACATTAATTCTCCGATAATTTTCAGCTGGGAAACTGCTGGTAAGTGGGGCTCCCAAACAAAAAACGTGATTTTGTTGTCGTTTTTTGCGATAGTGGTACGGAACCCGTCGTGCTCGAGTCCGACTCGCACTTGGCCGGTTTTTTGTAATATTACGCTTTAGTGATCTGACGGGCTGTACTATAACGTGTTTAACGCCATCATGATTCTGCTGTAAAAAGGGATAGTGCTCTTCGTCCTGTATAGCTCCGTCTCTCTCTCTCTCACAGTGAAACCATAGTAGTTTTGATACGTCAGAGTATGGCATTTAGGCCCGTACCATGAGCTCTTATAAAATATAAATAAATGTAAATAAATGTACATTTACGGGGCGTCATAAAATTCGTCCACATCGCTGTCAGCATTGCCACGTTGGATGGCAATGCTGATTCTATATTCATATAAAGACTGATAAACACATTACTCTCATTGGGCTGTCGGGTAAAATTAGGGTAATAGTTGCCGAGGCAATGCTAAATGTATTATAACTCATGTGGGCCAATACATGACCGGGGGAGCGTGACTACATGCGCAAGCAATGCAGCACAGCAAAAGTAATTGCAATTGTCAGTACGAGTCTGGTATATCTCTTTATCCGCCCCTGGGTCTGATAAAGGATGAATTATGCTAGACCGTGGCGGGTGCGAGCCGAGCCCCGTGCAAGGCACGGACGAGACACGGATTCAAAACTTCACGAACATTTTATATGATGCTGTTAATGCTATATCGTGCAGCGTCCGCGTCCCGGACACGCTCGGACGGTCTAGCATAATTCATCCCTTAATATAAGGATTTCCAGGCAAAAAGAAAGGTAATATTTGCGAAAGATTTGGGCTAGATACTTTCCGTTTTTACACGGGATGAGGTATGTCGTGATACAGGAGGGTATTTTACATGGAGCGACTGCATATCTGACATGCACAACCCAGTAACTGGGTAATACGCCACCCCTTTGGAAAGACTGGTCTCAGATTTCCTCGCTTCTAACTATTCGTAAAGACTTTCAAAGATGTAACAAATAACAGGCCGGAACAACGGCTAAACGTGCTTTCCGAGACACGTAGGAATCTGAGGACCAACCTCGTCGGGCGTTGCTTAACCTTAAACAACCCGTGCTGCTGTTATTGTTTAGCCACGAACGCCGCATCAAGTCGTGGTAACGACTTTATCAGAGGGTATTTTATTTTTCTGTTTGTAAGATAATAAAGTTAACGTTCAAGTTAGTACTTTTACTTTTCTCTAGTAAGATTGAAATGTTACTGATTTTAATTACGGTACGATAGCCAAAAAAAATCCCTGTTGATAATTAAATCACTGAAAACTAAAAATAATATTTCAGCATCCGCAAATATTGATCCCACCGCACTATTCCCAAACTACTGCAATTCCTGAAAGCCAGAATCAACAGTAGTGACGAGGCAATGAAGCTCGACGAAGTCCCGGCGAATGAATTTTACTGTCTTGGATCCCGCAACGAAATTAATCAGAAAAGAATAAAGGAGGAGTAGAAAAACAAAAACATACTTTCCACAGCATCCGCAAATAGTGAGGCACAACAGCAAATGTATACCATAAATCCTAACGGCATGCGGCTTACTGCCCACAAACAATAATACATCTACATTTTACCCCCAAAATGCTCTGTTTGTGAAATTATTAAACCCCTTTGCCCCTGCATTCATTCGGGTTCAAATGAATCCAGGAGAGGTTCTAGATTGCTTGCGGCTTTATAGAGGCTGGCGTTCTGCTGAGCCAATGGCTTTGTATATGGTTCTGAATTGCATTTCTAATTATTCTCGTTGTTTGTACTAATGAAACAGCAGTTTTGGATAGGAAAATAGTGGAACAAAATAATTATTAGAGGTCGAATAATTTTTGGAACGGTTTTCCAAGTCAAAAATGTTTCACTTACTTATACCTCCCTCCTGAGGGAAACTCTAGGGACGAGAGAAAACTGGCTATACTTAATAAATAAAAAATAAAATCTTACAGAATCTAGGTTTACAAAATAGTGGTGTTAGTAATTACTAAAAGTGTAATTATTTCTTAATTTAGTGTCAGTATAATTTCTTTGATTTTATAACAAGATTAATAGTTTTTTTTTTGTTATTTATTCTGCAAGAACCCCTCTACAGGTAAAGGCCTCCTCCAAAGTGAGCCTGCTGGCTATACTTAAGTGGTTTTTATTGCCTTGTTGGGAATTGAACCCAATACCATACGGGCCGCCATCGTGCACCTACGAGATCTCTACACTGCATCGGTGTATGGATGAGCTGCGCGACTTCGACGTAGCGCGGGCCGACAGACACTTGCTTCCACGGACTCCACCGCGACAGTCGACCCTCTTCCTAATTCTTATTTGTTTGTCCAGGATAGTTTATATTTTGTAACGAAACCAGGAGCTGACAGTCGTCATCACCATCATCATTTCAGCCGAACATCCACTGCTGGACATAGTCCTCCGCCAAGCTTCACCACACTGATCGGTCCTATGTTTCTTCGATTTACACGTCCTTCGCCAGAGAGTCGATCATCTTGTGAGGTCTACCCTTTCTTGCTATCCTAACAGTAAGTCTTTCTTTTCAGTTTTTATACACAGTTTCCAAGAATGATGAATCTGGCATAAAATTTTACTTTTTTCGTCTCAATTTGTTCTTAAAATAAATCCCGAACAAAAGGTATGAATTTTTTACAAAAAAATATTTTCATACACGACTGCCCACGCAAAATGCTACACTTTTTTATTTAAAAACTTGGTTGCAAGCTAACAGTGGGAGAGTTCGTGTTGTTGCGAGTTTATATTTATTTTATTTAGGTGACGATTTTGTACCTAAAATATTGCAGACTAGCTGTTCCCCGCGGCTTCGCTCCCGTGGGCCACCCCACAGGACCCGTTTTCGGGATTGAAAAATAGCCTATGTTACTCAGGAATAATGTAGCTTTCTATTGGTGAAAGAATTTTTAAAATCGGTCCAGTAGTTTCGGAGCCTATTCGGTACAAACAAACAAACAAAAAAATCTTTCCTCTTTATAATATTGGTATGGTATAGACTGGTGTTGTTCCACTTTTGTTCAGAACCGACCTGAGTTAGGTAAATTGAAAACCTTGTATACACTCATGATTTTGAATGATATATTATTTATAACTACTAGGAACTACTACAATTAATTGTACCATAAGGTAAACGACCCTTTCAGCTTTTTATCATCAATACAGTTTCACGGCTTTCACGGGCAGTTTCCGATACGCTGCATCCAAGGTGTGGATTAATATTCCACCACCATTAAGAGTGCTTGGTACCATACATACGTTCAGTACAGATCTAGTTTGCGGCAGTATCTGATAGAAGCTCAACGCAAACAAGACATGGTAACACTTAATATTTCAATTTTATAAAATGCCCACAGTACCTAGTACTCCTTTCCATCTGTGTCACACAAAATATTTATTATTGTTGCCATCTGTGTCTCCAGTCCGGCAGTACTGTTGTGTCATAACATTTTTCTTAATAACCTACCTTAAACTTCTTTATAATCATACCTTCCTTTGCTTGAATATAATATTTACTGTATCCACTACTATACTACCTACACTAAACATTGACAGAAGCGATCTCGGGATAGTGGGGTGGAGTATTTTATTGTATAATATTGACAGCCTCTGCAAAGCTTACTGGGAAGACTGACTCGATACAATTTGCTGCCAAATACTCCAAAAAACATTAGAATCTGTTACATCCGCATTCTAATGCATACTAAAGAATAAATATAAGATCCAAAACTCTTTCCAAAGACGTGGCTAAAAGGTCCTAGCAACCAGGCCATAAAACTCACATAAAAAAAAAATAACCTACACTAAACAAAAAGTATAGCTACACTAAACAACATTTTTATATCTGAACTTTTAAACGCTCATTTACCTATTACTGTTTACATATTTATTTATTTTTATTCATAAATAAAACTGTTCGCTCCGTCACTTGCCACTAAGGTTTCACTGGTTCGGAGTCACCCAGTCGACACTATCGGCTATCGCTGAAAACCAGCGCTGTGGTTCAGTCTTGCACGCTAGTCCCAGCATTATGCAGAGCGATGACCGTTTTGCGTAGTTGTGACGCAACTTTGTAATGATTGTATTTAAGATTTTTTGTTATTTTTTTGGTATGCGTCGTGCCTGTCGCAAATAAACAATTTTTCTTTCTTTCTTTATAATAAATCTGTAGAAAAATCGTTTTTGTACATTGTAAAGATTTCCAAAATGTAGCCAAGGTGTTGAAGGATAGCCAAGAGAACCCATTTCCAGCATTTTTGGAATTTTGTCTGTTTGTAGGTCTGTTGTTTATTTGTCTGTATATTTTGTGCATCACTTGAAGTATTACTTAATTTTTGTTTCAACGCAATCGCTTTACGCTATCAAAAATTAGATGCATTTAAAGTGTTCAAGAAGTAACATATCACAACACAAGCAATTCTGATACTTGGACAGTTGAACTCCATATTTGATAGATGGCGTTGTACATTTGAATTCATTTTCTGAATGGCGGTGTTAAGATTCGCCGCGGAAGAACAACCACAGAAATAAATTGGTCTGTAGGCAAGAAGGTAAGTAGGGTAGGGTAGGCACTTGATGGGAGCAAAGCCGCTGGTACAGCTAGTTATACCTATTATCTTAGATAAAGTACCTATAGATTTTTTAAAATGAGCTTGATTGATAGAGCGAGATCGCTAATTAGCAGCCCCAAGTAAATAATAAGGACAAAAGATTATTTTTTGTCTTTGTCACCATGGCCGGCTTTTGTTGTTTGTCAAACGCTAATATCATGGCAGGTTTGACAAACTAACTCGGTCGTGTTTGATTTTTTTGTCATTTCGCGAGATTAAGTGTTTATTGAGACAAGGGATTGGGTTATTTATAGATAATAAGTGTCAGTGCGATGGTGGTTCTAGGCTGTAAAAGCCAAAGTGTTATTGTTATTGTTGTTTCATGTGCGGCCAAGCACTGGCTCCATCTATAGGTACTTTATCTAAGCCTATTATTGTACCTATTTTTCTACCCTAAAATATAATTAGATTCACTTATATTCTTCATTTCATATATTCTTTTTGTTAACAAATTACTATGTGACGATTTTAAAGACAGGTAAAAATAAATAATTAGCTATGGAAATAGTATAAAAATATTTTTAATTACTTAATCACAGTAGGCAGAAAAAAGGCAGATTTTTTTTGACGTAAAAATATATATATTTTTTTAATTGAGTATTGAAAAGACTTATAAATAATATTGTACAAAATTATACAATTTATAATAAAACATATATTTGATAACATAGCAGTATCACTGGTAATGTAAACTATTTAAAGTTGCTTTTACAGTTTCACGATCATGATTTTCAAAACAGTTTATTTTATAGCATTCAATAAAAAATAATCCATAACTTAAAGTAATAAAACTGAACGATACATCGTTAACATGTTTAACTATTTACAATCACAAGATACAAAAATGTAAAAGTTTTAATTATACATAGGTATTTAATTTATTGTCACTTAATAAAAAAATCTCTCTTGATGTTGTACAGTTGATAAAGGAGTTGCTAGAGTCGTTGCAAATCATGAAGGCATAATAATGCAATGATATAATAGGGCTTAGATAAAATGTCAATCTGACAGCGAAAATGATTGTCACAAAAACTATTTTTTTTTGGGATTGACATGTACTACTGAATATTTATTACATGATCAATCTCAAACTATCTAGACTTTCAACAATTGTTATCGATGCAGGCATGTTAACTTATCCAAAGACTAGCAGCCTTATATAAAAAAAAAAACTTCGTAAACCTATGATTAATTTAAACAAATCTCTCAAGAATCTAATAAGCAATTAGATTCTTCATTCAAAATTTCTACGGACAATTTAAATTAGGAATCTACTGATCAGTATTCAAACTAATCATAGATATTATGTTTATTTTTTTTTATAAATAAGGCCCCAAGATCTTGCAATAATTGACCCTTGTTCATGAAATTCAACAACTATAGTATTTTTCATACAGAATTATGTCGAAATTATCACAAAAAGATTATAACATATCCACCTTATAACTCCTATCACTGGTCACTTTCAAAGTCCTATAGGCACCATGGATCCCATCATCCAGGTCATCATGTCGATGAAGGGATCTACACGAGTGCGTTCTCGTCACCGTATCATAAGACCCGTTGCTTCCGCGCAGCATTCTGACTGCGCTTCTGTGACGAGTGCGCGTTTGGACTTCGGGCTTGAGATCTGTCTCGTAGAACTTGCGCTCTTCTGTTTGTAGCCATTTGGAGTTTAATAGGAGTTTCTTTGTCCATTCGTCTGTAAAAAAAGTGACGTCGTTCTTATATGGATAATCTATCTATACTAATCTATCTATAATATAAAAATGAATCGCAAAATGTGTTGGTAAGCGCATAACTCAACAACGCCTGAACCAATTTGACCAATTCTTTTTTTTTAATGTTCGTTAAAGTTCAAAGATGGTTTTTACGTATATTATTCCATTTTTTTTTTTTTTTTGTTTGTTAGGGTAGTGCAGGGTAGGGTAGGGTAGTGTAGGCTAGGGTAGTGTAGGATAGGGTAGGGTAGTGTAGCGTAGGGAAGGTAGTGTAGGGTAGTGTAGGGTAGGGTAGTGTAGGGTCGGGTAGGGTAGGGTAGCTAGTGTAAGTTAGGGTAGATAAATGTTTGGTGTTTTTATGGCAAAACAAAGTTTGCCGGGTCAGCTAGTAATATTATAACGCTGAAAAGATTGTTTGTTTGAACGCGCTAATCTCAGAAACTACTGGTTGGAATTAAAAAAAATATTTTTGCGTTAGATAGTCTATTTATCGAGGAAGGTTATAGGCTATATAAGATCACGCTACGACCAATAGGAGCGGAGCACCAATGAAAAATCTAGCAAAAACAATCAAAATTATTCCTTTTTGAGAGCTTCCGTGGCGTGTGCTGCTACAATCATTTATGTGGGGTAGGTAGGGTAGGGTAGGTAGGTAGGGTAGGGTAGGTAGGTAGCCAGTTGACGGGAGCAAAGCCGCGTGTGACAACTAGTTGTAATATATGCAGTGCCTTCACCTGTCTTGGCTGAAAATATGCGTAGGGACAAGCAAGTTATGTAGCTCTTAGCAGTGATAGTTTTTACATCGTTTTATTTTAATTAAGAAAATTGAAGTATTCAACTCTAAATACCCCCGATTTGTTAATTCAGACTTTGATGTTGATAATGTCGATAACTTGAGTATCTTACCTGTCAAACATTGGCATCAAAATAGGGTTTAAAGGAAAGGAAATAATAAAGGAAAAGAAAAGAAAAATAATGTTTGTTGTTGTTTTTTGTTTGACCCGTTTATAACTCCAAAATACTCAATTCAGAAACAGCCATATGGAATATAGATTAAAATAATCTGGTTTTGCTTGGAATTTTAGTGATGTTTCCTAGGTAGAAAATTGATAATTATATTTAGTCCGTCAGTGAGATTATCAAATAATATTGGACAAGTATTTTTGGTTTTAACAAATCAATAAAAAATGACAAAGATAAAGCGCATCAAAGTTCAGGAGTGGGGGCTTGTGACGTCACTATGTGGGTATTAAGTATACTAACCACGTGACGTCACACGATTTTTCTACGGAATTATATCGTCGTCACTTTATGTTTTCGTATCAAAAAAAAAACGTGTCTAATGTTTACCCAAAGGGTAAAAACGGGACCCTATTACTAAGACTCCGTGGTCCGTCTGTCTGTCTGTCTGTCTGTCACCAGGCTGTATCTCATGAACCGTGATAGCTAGACAGTTGAAATTTTAACAGATGATGTATTTCTGTTATCGCTATAACAACAAATACTAAAAATAGAATAAAGTAAATATTTGAGTGGGGCTCCCATACAACAAACGTGTTTTTTTTTCCATTTCTTGCGATAATGGTACGGAACCCTTTGTGCGCGAGTACGACTCGCACTTGGCCGGTTTTTTTTATTAATCTACCTGACGGGTAAAATTCTAATTTTTAATTAACATCCCTATTGTTCAATTTGACAATTCATAGAGATTTGTGGGTTACAAATGATCATAATTATTATCATCATTTCTACAGAATGATGCTGGACATAGGCCTCTCTCAAGAGTAAGATGATGCCGATAGTCTTTTGTACGTCTATGCTTATTAAGTAATGCCTATTCTTAGGCATAGGGAGTCTTTAATTTTTATAATTTGCTTATGAACAAAAACATTACTATATAATGTCTCCGGACTTGTAGTAATACTACTTTATACATACGTACGAAAAATACGCCCTGGACGTGGAGTTGCGAAAACAGCCCGTGGAAACTAAACTAACTACAACTTTAAGGCCGTAAAATACAGTTCATTTTAGTACCTGACTTACTTATATCCACAAAGTTACCATAACATTGGACTTAGGTCTCACAGAGGCGTACATTTAATGTGTTTTCGGCCATAACAAGGAAAATCTAAAAATATATTCAGCTAATACTTAAAAGATAAGATATTTTTGTTTTGAGCCATAAAACACTTTAAACGTAATATCACAAAATTTTATTGCATTTCCTAAAATTCTGCAATTTTTGTCGGGATTTTCTCATGTCTTTTTGTTAGTCTTTGAGTTGGTCTACACACTGACAAAAGAATCATAGCTCTAAGCCAATAAGTTTTAATTTTATTATCGCCTAAAAAGAACCACTGCACATTTTTGCCTGTAATTTTTGCAGAATTTTAGGAAATGCAATGATAAATTGTGGGCATTGAACCCCTTCTGTAGGATGTTTTAAAGTGTATTTTACGGCCTTACAGCTTTATTACTACAAGTCCGGACACATTGTATAGAAGAACCCATACCATTAAGATCCTTCATCATCCCAGCTCTCCCCCCATACTCATACGGCAGCCCATCTACCGGGAACCTGTCGGAACCAAGTGCCTCCTCAATGCTGTCAGATGTCCCATGCAGCTGGACCACCTTACGTCTCCAGGGGTACAGGCCTATGTGGAGTAGCAGGAGTGACATGGTCTTCAAGCGTTGAGTGTTGATTATGTGGACTTCTGTGATGCGGAGGGGGTAGGCAGTCTGGAATAAGGGAAATAGTAGAGTTATTGATAAGATAAACTTAAGCGTCGCCTCGCTATTGCCATATCGATTGTTAAAAAGGCAAAATTTGTATGGGATTGACCAGCGATATTGAAAAATCACGTGATCAATCCTTAAATTTTGACATTTTAAATATCGCCTTCGCTGACATCGAATGCCACTAGAGCCTCTGATAGCAATTAACAGCACACTAATATAATAAAGGCGAAAGTTTGTGAGTGTGTATGTTTGTTACTTCTTCATGTTCTAACAGCTAGACGGATCTGGATAAAAGAACAATGGCCAAATTTCTATAGGAGCTGGACTTGAATATATTTTTCATGTCCCAAAGTAAATTATAGCTAGATTCGTTTGTTTTTATGTTGTAAACATCACCCCGTTTGAAAATCATATCGAAATGGCCACGGTTTTTTATAATAATGTAAACAATGTGTTTGAAGTTAGAATCAATAACTGCCTTTTACTAGACTGTGGCGTAGCCTAAAAAGGTAGTTAGCGACAACTCGACAAGCGAAGGTCAAAACAACAGAAGGAAATCCAAAATAGTACAGTACGTATCACAATTCACAACAACGAGTGAAGCTAATCGTACTAACGTACTCTTCCGATGCGAAGCGAATGATCGCCGGGTGTCAAATTGACATTTGACATTGATTAACACTGTCAAGTGTCAATCAATGGCGCGGGTCGATGACAAATAATGTTCCGTTCTAAGCAATTTAATAAAACGCATAAATACCTACTATGAGCCTATATAATTATTTTTATGACAGGAATCCAATGCATAATAAAACAGCATAGTAGTTGATTTGATGCCTACATACTAATTAAATTGAAATACATTAACAACTGTTCAGAAAAACGTTAATAATTATAGTCTTTGAATACCAGTCATTTCATACGTGAAATGAATCGTCAATAGGTGCGTTCTGAACATGGTATTCTAAATAATTGCCAAAAAATTACATAAACAAAAATAAATGGATATCTTTTTTTTGTAGTTACTTAAAGAGACATTTCTTGTGTTCTTTAAAACCTTAAAAAATAAGGGTATTTTTCATATATACGGCAAATTCGGACGCCATCTTTTCATCACCTGGTACGATTTGGCCATTCTTCTTTGGCACAGATATAGATTATAGTCAGGAATAGTACATAGAATACTTTATCACGATTATACGTTCCCTCGGGATAATTTTAATTTTTCGGGCGAAGCCGCTGAAAGAAGCTAGTTTATAATATGAGTAGGTGAATAAGCAAATACAATAGAAGTTCCCATCCCTAAGAACAAAGCTTGGATACTGCCGAATATTATCAAAACAGCTAATACAATAGAAGTTCCCATCCCTAAGAACAAAGCTTGGACACTGCCGAATATTATCAAAACAAAGGCTATGCTGGAATTCTATTGTAATATGACTAAAACATAATACCGAAGATATTCTATTGTAGCAAATAAGGGCATTGAATATCCTCCACACACACACACACACAAACAGCCCTTAGTAGTCATCATATCAGCCGAAAGACATCCACTGCTGGACATAGGCCTCCCCCAAGCGTCGCCACATTGACCGGTTCCATGCGTCTCGCAACCAGCGGATCCCCGCAACCTTCACCAGGTCATCGGTCCACCTGGTGGGAGGCCTTCCAACGCAACGTCTTCCGGTTCGCGGTCGCCACTCCAGAACCTTTCTGCCCCATCGGCCATCCGTTCTGCGAGCAATGTGCCCGGCCCACTGCCACTTAAGTTTGGCAACTCTTCGAGCTATGTCGGTAACATTGGTTCTCTTACGGATTTCTACATTTCTGATTCGATCATGCAAGGAAACGCCGAGCATAGCCCTCTCCATTGCCCTTTGAGTGACTGTAAGCTTTCTGATGAGGCCCATTGTAAGCGACCACGTCTCAGAGCCATATGTCATCACTGGCAACGTAAATATCCTCCATTATTATGAAAATCTGGCATTGATAACGTGGTAGTCCAGTGGCTAAGACCTCGCCTATCGTGCTTGAGGTCGTAAGTTCAAATCCAGGCAAGTATCAATAACAATTTTTAAATTAAAGAAGAAATGGAAAGAGAATTTTACCCTACAGTGTTTTCATTTGCCGTAATTAGCGAAAACAATAGGCAGACACTAGATAGTACTATTCCTTACTATAATCTATCTCTGTGCCAAAGGAGATGTTTGATTTTGGGCCATCACTATGTACACTACGTAGATAAATAGGAAAAAAATAGGGGAATTCCATTAAAATACTAACAAATTAATTTGAAGAAGGGTACAGGAGTAACAAAAATGATCATTTATAGTTTTTTAATAAGAGAACCCTATTTTTAGGGCAGCCATGACAGTTGTGTTTGACATGACGTCTGACGACTGACAGTTTTAAGAAGTGACTTCTTTGAGTCTTTCTTTGCTTTGACTTTGAATTGGATATGTTTCGGAGTTTTTAGTGATTGTTTTACTCTCACGGACATTAATTGATTGCTTCTCTATTGTAATTGAATTTGTGTTGTTTCTAATTACGCAGATATTACGATGACAAGTCAAACAAATGTCATTGTCAAAATGACATTCCGCGCATACGGTCATAGTCAAAATGACATTTTTCGCCTACTGCTGATCTGACCCACCATGTTTAATTGTAAATTGTGTTGCTGTACTTGACAAAGTTAATTGAGTTTACATTGAAACGAAGTGAAATTAAAGAAAATTAACAATAAAAAACACTTACACTTACAGCAATTTTACATAAAGTGTACATAGAGCTGGCCCAGGCTCCATACATTTCTGGAACATCTACTTTCAATCAGATTCGTCCAGCCGTTTGAGCGTGAAAGAAGTAACAAACATACAAACACAGACTCACAAACTTTCTCCTTTATAATATTAAAATGATTATTCTATTGAAGCAAAGAAGTGCATTGAATATCCATCATCAATATGTTAACTGTATTTTTTTTATTTACCTTCATGCACCAAACGAAATCTTTCCAGTAGGTGCCTCTGAAGTGGTTCTTGATATGTGCTGGTTGGAGATCGCTTACGTCTATGAAGATCACCTCCTCGCCAGGAGTTGGGTCTTCGCGGAGTCTGGAACAGGTGAATAAAAAGTTACTGAAATTATATATTTTGTAAAGACATTTGCTTAGTATCTCAACATCATTTTCATTTGCCTATCTAGGTCGTTTGTTTCTTATATATATATTTTAAACGTTGACCCACACTAGGATTTTTTTCCTGTATCGTGGGCGCGTTTACAAACATATAAACTCACATACACAAACACCCAGAGTCGGAACAACTATCTGTAGGTCATACAAATATTTGTTCCGTGCGGGAATCGAACCCGCGACACGCAGCGCAGCAGTCAATCGCTCAAACACTGAGCCAACCGTGCACCCAATATATTATACCAATTAATCGTCAACGGTTTTGCTATCATTCACTCACACAGTTTCTAGAAGACTTAAAACTTATTTCAAGACATATTATACAAAACTTATACTTTGTAAAGATGAATTGAACTATCTATACTAGTTCAATTCATCTTTGCGCGCGGCGCCATGTGTGCGTGTAATTACAAGCACACACACACATGGCGCCACGCGCACATTTGAGTTGAACTATCTATATTAGCCTCTATTTGCAAAGTGTAAAGTGTTGATAATAGTTTCTTCATCGGATAAAAGACACAAAGAAGGGTTTCATAATTAACATAACATAGTGTGTCAATGTCTGTATACCCCAAAACGTTTGGGATTGGGGTACCTATGGTAGACCCACAATTCGCAATCCAGACTCCGGGCTGCTACTGAAGAATTCCAGATAAAAAGAAATCTAAAAATTTTGCCCGACTTAGGCATCGATCCCGGACCTCAAACGTAGCAGTCACACTTACGATTACAAATCGCCATACCTTGGCTAATTTCGTCAAAAATCGTTAGAAGTTTCGACTGTCCTGTATCAATCTTTGCTCAGTAAAAGTTACGTTACAATAAAAAAACTTATTTACATACTACCGACTTCCGGTCTTTGGTAAGTACCAATTTTTTTCGTTATGGAAACCGAATGCCAAAAAGAAAGTTATTTTTCACTTTGTAATGTTTTTATTTGGAAGTCGGTACTATTGTTTAAAATTTTTTAGTTGGCAAGTTCTTAAGTAAGGTACCTATAATTTTTTATTTGGTTGTTGAACTGTACACATCTGCGTACCCCTTTAGTATAAACAATAAACAGACATGCGATTGCAGCAATCCCAAGATATTGCCCGTCATTTATTGAAAAGTTCTATTATATTTCGCTGAAGATCTTCATCAGATCTTCACCAAATAAAAATGAAACCAATTTGGGCACATACTCTTTCAAACTAAAGCATAATTTTTCAAGATCGGTCAACAATATTGACAGAGAAATCGGTAAACCTCCTTCTTTTTGTAAAGTCGGTTAAAAAGAGGTTCATAAACTAATAAACCACCTAAAAGGTTTCATAATTTTAGGAAAGAAAAATCAAATATTTCAACAGCAAATTCGTGTCACAGCTATATTATTGGAAAATATATAAATCTGAGAGCTCGTTCCAAAGGTTCGCGATGACGAGACGAAACGATATGCAAACAGTCTGGGAACCTAACAAAAGCGCCTATTGTAACAATCGCTCTCTTTGTTAGACTTGACATTGGTCCTTTGTTTCTATAAACTGATTAAATTCCAATATTCTGAGGCATTTATTTTATCTGTGTTTACTTAGCTGTTGTAGTTGTTATCGATAACTTAAGACGTGTGAGAATCTTGTTTTAAATAGATGTTTGTAATTTTAAGATGTTTCCAAACAACCAATCAATCTTTATTCGTGAACACGGGTATTACAATAAAGGTCTTATGTGTACATTTTAGTCGAGCTCTATGTCCTACCAATGGAATTGGTGTACTATACTAAGCATACAATACAAAGTCAAGATCGAGTACATCATTTAGCTTTTGCTGATCAGTTTTGTGTTTCACAGCTGAGTTTAGTACACGTTCGATTTTATATTGGCTGCAACCTTTATTGCTCTCTGTGTTCAATTTGGTCCTGTCTTGTCCTTTAGATCACGAGTTTTTATGGTTCCGTACCGAAAGGGTAGAGACGGGACCCTATTACTAAGACTCCGCGGTCCGTCTATCTGTCTGTCCGTCTGTCTGTCTGTCTGTCTGTCTGTCTGTCACCAGGCTGTATCTCATGAACCGTGATAGCTAGGCAGTTGAAATTTTCACAGATGATGTATTTCTGTTGCCGCTATAACAACAAATACTAAAAACAGAATATAATAAATATTTAAGTGGGGCTCCCATACAACAAACGTGATTTTCTTGCCGTTTTTTGCAATAATGGTACGGAACCCTTTGTGCGCGAGTCTGACTCGCACTTGGCCGGTTTTTTTACTGTGTACATGGAAACCAAAATTGAAAAAATATCTAGGAGTTTGTTGTCCTAAGTTTTGGGGTATAGAGCCAATTTTATGAACCATTTTGAGCGAGACTCGAAACTAACATCAAATATATTGGAAAATCGCTCACAAAGTTTACATAAATAATAATTAATTACCTGATGTCCAATATCATAAGCCACCTTGCTAGTAACGCCTTAGCTGACAGTGGTCTGTCCAGGGCTGATGGAGCCGGTAGTCTCACCAGGGTCACTCGTCTGCCTCCCATACTGCGAGTCCGAAGTGGCACGATGTATCTGGAAATATTTAGTTGGTACATATAAGTGAATGATGATAATTTAGTATAGCATAGCATTTAAATTTATCGCATCAGAAATGAGGATATCTGCAAGAGAACCAGAGTTACTGACATAGCCCGAAGAATTGCGAAACTTAAGTGGCAGTGGGCTGAGCACATTGCTCGCAGAACGAATGGCCGATGGGGCCGAAAGGTTCTGGAATAGCGACCGCGAATCGGAAGACGACGCGTTTGAAGATCTCCCACTAGATCCGAGGGACTGATGGCCTGGTTAAGGTTGCGGGAATGCGCTGGATGAGAGACGCACGGGATCGGTCAATGTGGCGACGCCTGGGGGAGGCCTATGTCCAGCAGTGGACGTCTTTCGGCTGTAATGATGATGATGATTATTTATTTACTTTTACATAACACAGCCAACGCTTGATTAATTATTATTTATTATACATGTTTTGGACAAGTTTTTCTTTCATTCGTCCGCAAACACGCAATCAGGTTTAGTATCCAAGATAGAGCAATTGATGGTATTATGTTGTTGCAGCTACAGCAATTTTCACGGGGCTTTTTCAGAGGTGTGTTTACATGAAACGTTTACATTCGCACCTCAGTGCCTCTGTGTGTGCTCTATGTCAAAAACCGGCCAAGTGCGAGTCGGACTCGCGCACGAAGGGTTCCGTACCATTTTCGTAAAAAACGGCAACAAAATCACGTTTGTTGTATAAAAGCCCCCCTTAAATATTTATTTTATTTTGTTTTTAGTATTTGTTGTTGTAGCGGCAATAGATATACATCACCTGTGAAAATTTCAACTGTCTAGCTATCACGGTTCATGAGATACAGCCTGGTGACAGACAGACAGACAGACAGACAGACAGACAGACAGACGGACCGCGGAGTCTCAGTAATAGGGTTCCGTTTTTACCCTTTGGGTACGGAACCCTAAAAAGTAGTGAAATAGGAGGTGTTGTTGACAGATTTCAACTGAGATGCAAATGTTTTTTTTTTTTCGCTATAGGCTCGCGTTTGACCACTATCTTGACTGATGTTAAGTGATGATGTGATCGACGGTGAAGCACGCTTGCCTTGAAGTATCCTATTCACTCTTGACTTGAATACCCCTAGGTTGTAGCTATCAGGAAACAAAGAGGCTGTGCTGGCAGGGAATTCCACTCCTTAGCTGTACGCACAATGAAAGTATTTTCAAAACGTTTTGAGCGTATGGCTGGGATATCCACCATGTACTGATGGCGTATTGTCGTACGTCTTGTAGTCCGATGATGAAAAGGGCTAGGCGGAATCAAATGTGCAGTTCCATCGCATACTCCCCGAAATGTAACCGATAGAAAACCGACAGGCTGGCAACTCGTCGTCGGTGTTCAAGGCTCTGAAGCTTTGAGTCGACCAGCGCATCGTTGCCGATCAGTCTCTTGGCTCATCTGTCAATCAACTCACGTGCATCATGGTGGTATTTGGCAGATCTGTCCTAGAGGTGAGAGCAGTTCTCCATGCATGACCGAACTTACGCTTTATACAAGTTGAGCAGCTGTTCAGGCGTGAAGTACCGTCTTATCTTTTTTGGGCAAGGACTAGTTCTAGTACTATGTTGGGGGAGCTTTGTAAAACATCCTGTATCTCATGCTCCAGAGGATCAATTCCCGTAGATCCTCTTGATGTTAAAAATTGTAAACGGGTTTCATTAGGTTTTTAAGGTATAGTCCCAATAAAACATTGTTGAGCAAGTTGCCTAATATTTATAGTAACGGGCTGGTATTAGTAGTTGGATTCCATTTACTGATAAGGATAAATTTCTGTGTAACAACATAACTAACTACCTAATCAGAGAGTTTTTCCTGTTCGTCACTATAAAATCGATCCCTACAGAATACAAATTAGTGTCGGAAGTGGTAAATAAATCTAATGCTAACTACGATTGTCATATCGTGTTTTTATTATTTTATTGATTTCCTCTAACACTAAGGTCTACTGAGCTACTTCAAATACGGATTCATTTTCGTCATAATGTGGCTTGTCTGTAAGTTCTATAAACTTATGTAGGTAATCGGTGCCTTTTGCTTAATTATTTTTTAATCAAGTTTTTAATTTCTCAAGACCGATAGCTTAGTAATCATTCTTGTGATAATAAAATAACGGATGGACGGATCTGCATGAAATTTGGCAAAGAGATAGATTATAGTCAGGCATAGCACATTGGTTATTTTTATCATGGGAATATGTTCCCTCGGGATATTTTTCGACTTTTTCGCGGGCAAAGCCGCTAGCAGATGCTAGTAGTTACCTACATAAATGTTTATGCTTTTCCGAAAAAGAATAACTGAAGTTAATCTTGACAACTAACCCATGTATTTCCATTATCTAGATGACATATCTTATGTAGCGGAAATTTCTACGAGTAGTAAATTTTAAACAATAACATTATATATTTTTAACATTACTTTATACTATCTATTTTACATATTCTTTCTATTTATAAGTTAAGCACATGTATCCACTGTATTTATTTATTATTTATTTATTATATACTTTATTGTACACCAAGATAAAAAACAATAACACATATGGAAACCTTAAAATAAAAACAAACATACAACAGGCGGCCTTATCGCGTTCTGCGATCTCTTCCAGGCAACCCTGAATGGAGAGAGATAGCCTGGACACGACATGGGGTTGCACTTGGTGCAAGTTAAAATAAAATAATAAGTTACAAACAGTGCTTACATACTAAATATAAAATACTAAAATAGATACATAAATACATACACTACTGACAATATTTTAAGTATCTATTTATTTACCTACGTCCGTGTATCACTAGCGGGGTGCCAACTGAAAATCAGCGCTGGGTGTCTGACGCCCAGCAAATGCTGAGTTGGTAACCCTTTCGGTGTGGGCACGCTCGGCGCAATCACTGATAAAACTTGTTTGTACTTTTATTTTTTACTATTTTTCTGTTACTTTGTGATTGTTGTTGTTGTGTTGTTTCTATATCGAATAAATGTTTTCTATTCTATTCTATTCTATTCTATTCTATTCTATTCTATTCTATTCTATTCTATTCTATTCTATTCTATTCTATTCTATTCTATTCTATTCTATTCTATTCTATTCTATTCTATTCTATTCTATTCTATTCTATTCTATTCTATTCTATTCTATTCTATTCTATTCTATTCTATTCTATTCTATTCTATTCTATTCTATTCTATTCTATTCTATTCTATTCTATTCTATTCTATTCTATTCTAGTCTATTCTATTCTATTCTATTCTATTCTATTCTATTCTATTCTATTCTATTCTATTCTATTCTATTCTATTCTATTCTATTCTATTCTATTCTATTCTTTAGTACCAACATCGTCGTTTATGAATTTAACTAGCTGCGCCGGCGGCTTCGCCCGCATGAATGTTGATAATTATCCCTAGGGAACATATTCCCGGGATAAAAAGTATCCTATATGCTATTCCAGACTATAATCTATTTCTGTGCCAAATTTCATCCACATCCGTCCAGCCGTTTGAGTGTGAAGAAGTAACAAAAATCCAAACACACACTCACAAACTTACACATTTAAAATATAAGTGTGATGTGATATCATAAAAACAGACATGATAATAAAATACCTTAAATCTAAGATTAAGATTAAAGAGTTTTCCACTGTCCCTCTTCAGGGCTAAAACTTCGACTGCACAGCATGGATTTCTTCTTTTTTACGTCTTTTTAGTTTGCTTCTTAAGTAGTCGTGTTTTTTGACTTTTATTAATAACTTTTTAGTTAACATGTTTTTTGTTTATAAATCACCTCAAAAAACGCTTTATTTTGATACCTCACAAGATGGGGATGGAAGAAAAAAATATTGGGTCCCCACAATATGGCACCCAAAATCCGCCATTTTTTTATTTGCCTATTTTAATATAACCAGTGACACTTGCAAGGTTATGACGAATAAATTGACGTAAGAATCTTCAAAATCTGCCAACGCATTTGGTCTCTAGAACACCCCATAGGAACAAACATACATACATACGTACATACATAAATTGATAAACACATTAGCCTTCTTTCGCCAGTCGGGTAAAAATATACTCACACATCCTGACAGCTAGACAGAATCTCCTCATCATCAGGATGCCTTCTATGCCACAACTCTGTCAGACCACCCGGACCTCTCGCCGTATAGTACTTCCTCGCTCTCTTGGCTGCTTCAGCTTCATTCCCCTCACAAGTGATGGGGAAGAGACCCAGCACCACCAGCTCCTCGGGAGAGGGATCCCTGGTCAGGTTGTCACGGGCCCATCGTTGAGCGAACGACGCTGCTGGTGACATCCTTGACCTGGAATGTAGAGAAGAAAGATGTAAGGTATTGGTTGTAACAAAGTTGAAGGATGGGTACAGTACAAATATTTACTTCGGCAAACTTCGTGTTTCGTCAGTCGTCGGATTTCTATCAGTTGCACTTGGTACAGACCGGACGCTCTCAATCAACTTGGAAGTATATAGAGTTGTTAATACTCTTTTAACAACTCTTTATCCTTCCACTATATACTTCCTTAATGTAATTTATTTTGAAAATGGGATTAAAGCTACTGAAGCTGCTATTTTTTCAGCTCTATATATTTCACATGGAAATCAAAACCGAAAAACAATAAAGTACTTAGATCTAAATTTAAATTATTATACACTATAAATCTAATAATTGATGGACATGAAATTAGCATTCGTTTGTATTCGGAAATGCGATGATTGCCGAGGAACATTTAGAAAATAGTTGAACTGTACAATCAATTCATCACATGGTTTCTGGCCGCATAAACAATTGATCACCAGTTAGTGAGTTTTTGGCGGAACTTTTTCGAGTGAAGTTCAGTGGCTGTTGCAAATTGATTCCTAGTGGATATATGTCAGTGATACAAAATTGGTGTAGTTTTGTGTCTCAACTGTCTACGCAACTGGACAATAATCATTGACTGAAGCGATCTTGGGATAGTTGAGCGGAGAATTCTATTGTAGTATCAATACTGGAGATAGTCAATACTACAATAGAATTAAAGCTTATGTGGAAGCCTGACTAGATACAATTTGCTGCCGTTTACTCAAAAAAACATTAGAATCTGTCACATCCGCATTCTAATGCATATTAAACAATGTTAAACCCATCTTTGTATCCGACTGAAAGACTTGTATCTATGATCATATTTTTTTTTTTAAATACCGGTTAGTATCTAACTGTCAAATGCAGGGCTGCTGTGACTGACTGACCCCTTGGGTTTTAGTTAGAGAAACTGACATTCTATCGGCGAACGCGATTGTAGTAATGACGAAATATTTGGGAATCACTTTTTTTTTTTTTTATATAGTATAGGCTCGCGCTTGACCACTATCTCACCTGATGGTAAGCGATGATGTGGTCGACGGTGAAGCACGCTTGCCTAGAAGTAACCTATTCACTCTTGACTTAAAGACTCCTAGATTGTAGCTATCGGGAAACACAGACTCCGGCAGGGAATTCCACTCATTAGCTGTACGCATAATGAAAGTATTTCCAAAACGTTTAGTGCGTATGGGTGGTATGTCTACCATGTAGCGATGGCGCATCGCCGTACGTCTTGTAGTCCGATGATGAAACGGGCTTGGTGGAATTAAATCCTGCAATTCCATCGCACACTCCCCGAAATGCAACCGATAAAAGACCGACAAGCTGGCAACTCGGCGACGATGTTCAAGGCTCTGGAGCTTTGACTTAACCAGTGCCTCATCGCCGATGAGCCTTTTGGCCCGCTTTTCGATCGACTCTAGTGCATCAAGCTGGTATTTGGCGGATCCGTCCCAGAGATGAGAACAGTACTTCATGCATGATCGAACTTGCGCTTCATACAAGCTGAGCAGCTGTTCTGGCGTGAAGTATCTTCTAACCTTTGCAAGGATCCCCAGCTTTTTGGCAGCCAGCTGAGCCTTTGCCTCAGTTTTTTCAGTTTTTTTTTTATCGTCTTTAGGCTTGCGCTTGACCACTATCTCAACTGATGGTAAGCGATGATGTGGTCGACGGGAAAAAAATGAAGTGAAAAATGCCCATTTCCACGTTGACACAAATTATCACAATGATCAACTGCTTACGACATTGTCCTTGCTTTGTAATATAAAAACAATGTAAAAGATTAGGTTCCAGTCAAGGGCGAAGTTTTAACCTCACAAAATGGTCTCACAAAAAATGTATCATTTAGAAGCACGGTCTGACGCCTTTTGAAGCAAATTAGTGAAAATTATATAACTTCTAATTTGCAGCTGGCGGCCTGAAACAGGTGTCTGGGGCAGATTGGATGCGGAAGGCAGAGGACCGGCAGGCTTAATACGTATCTTGAAAGAGCAGAATGATAGGGGATTTATGCGCAATAATTGCTCTTCAATACAGAAGTTTTTTTTAGAAATAAGTGCAATGACAAACAGCGAGTGATTAGCAACCGATTTTGTAGGACCTACCATATCTACACTGTTGGTGATTCCAACTTTTATGACTTAAAGCATTTGATCGCGCGATGATTGCTGATGGCTATTTCTTACGTGATAAGCCTGCGGGTGTTTTGGCGTAGCTTGGATATTTTTTATTTTATTTTAATTTGCAAACCAACAGTACAACTGCTTAAAACCATTCCAAAAAGAATACATTTGAAGTCAAAATTACATGGCAATCATACAGATATGGTACAATAGCAATCATATAGGTATGCATCACATTTACAACTCTTAATGCTCATTACTTATTAGGGAGTGTCTGAATGTTATGAACTTCATTGAAAGGACATCAATAGGACTGTACAAAAAGATGGACCTTTCATTGTACAGCCTTGGCATGCGTGTAAGAGGGCGATTAAATGAAGTATTTTAAGTTGAGGATGTAGCATACTACGTTAGCTAATCCTAAAGTCAAAATAATTGATCAATGGTGCATCGATGGAACCATTTATAATTTGTCTAGCAGTGGACTGCGAGAGGCCGTATTGAGTGAAAAGACAATGAAATAAAGGTAATATTGAAGGTGTGGACTTTACACCGTCGACCAAATCTGCGTTTAGCATCAAGTGAAATAGTATTCAAACGCGAGCCGAACATTAATTTTAAAAAAATATCACTATCACTACATATTATATCACTGAATAATTTTTGCCCATCGTATGAGCATGTTGTTATAATGGGTGATTTCAATACATGCTTAATAAAAAATGATTCTCGCTCACTTAAAATCCGTTCCCTCTTATCTTCTTTTAATTTGGAAATTCTACCTTTTTCTGCGACCCATAACTTCTCACGCCTTCTCTTCTTGACCTAATGATTGTTTCTTCGCCTCACAATGTTGCTGAATTTGGGCAGCTCACTGCAACCTTTTCTTACCATGACCTTATATCTACCTTTCTTATCGTATTCGGCCTCCTAAACACAAATCCCATCTCTGTTATTTACGCAATTATAATGGGATGGATTTGGTACCGTTGAAGCGTGACGCCGATGATATCGACTGGTCTCTCGTCTTCGATAGTGACTGCGTCGATGAAAAATTAAATTGCTTCAATGCCAAACTATTGAAATTTTATGACAAGCATGCACCGCGTCGGAAAATTAAAATTAAATATAGTCCTGCTCCGTGGATAACTCCTCAAATTAAAGGCGTACTACAGCCTAGCGAGCATGGGCGTACCCAACACATTTGTGACAAGACATGATAAATTATGTCATGTCTTACAATTTGTCTTAAATGCTAGCACGGGTCAAACTTGTGACTTATTTTAAAGGCGCAACATGCCTTTCTTGGTGCTGCCCGGCGAGCACGGCCTACTGTGACATGGCTTGAGTCACACATTTCATCGCAGTTTGGGCGATAACACCATTTTGTCCTAAATAATAGCACCGGCGGCGTGAGAAACTTTCCTGACGTTTGTTTGGGACGCAGTTTGGGTCTTAATTGCTAATACGGGCACACCCATTTTGTCACAAATGTCACATTTTGACAGATGATTTAGAAAAATGTATCACTTTCGTTCGGAGGTGGTGATAAAATTTTATAGTTGAAAAAAAATATATTTGCCTTCTAATTACTGCACCAAATGGCAATAAATTCATTTTGTGTGTATGGTGATCAATGCCTATTAATTAATTGCAATGTTACAGGATTATTTATTAATTTTATATTATTACTTTCTCATAATTGTATTTTTTTTTATTGTTGTTCTTATTTTTATTTTGATTATTATTATTTTTTATAATTATTTTCTGATATACCATATTCTTCTTACTTTCTACATTTTTAAATGTTTCTTAAATAAAATCCCCAAAAAACATTTAAAATATAAAAAATAGGGGCGCACCGGTATTGGTCCAAGCTATTTTTTAGTAATTATTAAAATTTTCACATTAATTATATCTTTCTAACAAACACTTAATATGTTATCAAACAAACAAAGAAAAATAAAGTGTGCATAAGTCTATGGTCGTGGGTCAAATATTAATTTATTCCCAACAAAATTAAAAAGTTGTTTAGCTGTATGAACGGCATACTTTTTTACGTATTATTTTATTTGGTCGTCTATTCAAATTATGTCGCACTATGAAGTCAACAAGAAAAGCAAGTCGCGCCTGTAAACTATGTCTCATGGTTGTCCCGTGCTAGCATTTAAGACAAATTGTAAGACATGACATATTTTATCATATCTTGTCATGACCGTAGTTCAAGTCGAAAACCAAGCAATGTAAAAAAAAAAAAACTATAATTCATGTTGGGATGCTGTTAACATGGGGGTAGCAAAGGGGGGGGCTAAATTATGGTTATTTTTTGCCTAGGACATACCGTTTTCGAGATATCATTTTGGAAATATAGAGCGTTTTATGCAAAATAAAATAAGATACGGAGGCCCATAATTCGGAAACAGTGCGTCGTAGGGCTATGCTTCTCAGAGCATAAATGGTTTTCATGGCCAAGGTTAATCCGAAACTGCAATAAAATTGGAAAATTTCCGAAAAAGAAAAAAATAAACGTCAAGAAGTTATGCCACAAATCAAGAAAATGTCTCACGCCGCCGTGCTAGCATTTAAGACAAAATGAGTTTATCGCCCAAACTGTGATTAAAAGTGTGACTTAAGCGATGTCACAGTAGGCCATGCTCGCCGGGCAGGCGTAGACCCTCGGATCAGAATCTTGCTAATTTCAAAAATCAACGTAATCATTGCAATCGTCTAAGAGACGCTATCTCACGAATCTCTAGTCGATCGCAAGTCCTCTGACGTCTGGAGATTTCTCAAGTCTGTCGGTATCGGCAAAGCTCCCACTAGTGCCTGTAAAGATGTCGGCTCTTAATAGGCACTTCTCGCTTCCACCTGTCTCTCTGGATCCTAGTGTGAAGACATCCACTTTGACTGAACTCTCTGAATTGCCGTTGCCGATTGGCCCTCCATTTAATTTAAATTCTGTGTCTGATGACGATGTCAAAAAATCTCTTCTTGCTATTTCCTCTTCTGCTGTTGGCCATGATAGTCTGTGTTCGAGAATGATAATACCCATTCTCCCACAACTCCTTCCTGTTCTCACTCATATTGTCAATTATTCTTTATTCTTTGGCACATTTCCTTCAGGCTGGAAACAGGCACACATAATACCACTACCCAAAATAACCAATCCTTCTTCTCTATCTCACTTCAGACCCATTTCCATACTACCATTCCTTTCTAAAGTTCTCGAGCACATCGTTCATGGTCAAATTTCTAGATTCCTTTCGTCTCATGATCTTATCTATCCTTTCCAATCTGGCTTCCGTAGAGGTCACAGTACTGTGACTGCACTTCTGAAGGTCACTGACAACATCCATTAGGCTATGGATATAATAAATCTCTAACCGTGTTAGTCCTACTTGGCTTCAGTTGTGCATTCAATTCGGTGGATTTTGATATTCTACTTGGGGTCCTACAATCTATTAACTTCTCGTCCTCTGCATTAGCCTGGTTTGACTCATATCTTCGAGGTCGCTCTCAGTGTGTTCGCCTTGATGAGATATTTTCTGATTGGTGCGATCTCACTGCCGGTGTACCTCAGGGTGGCGTTCTCTCTCCTCTTCTTTTCTCTATCTTCATAAACACTGTTACCAAGGTTAAAACTTCCTACTTCCATCTTTATGCAGACGATTTGCAGCTCTATGGACATTTCTTGCTTGTGGACGTAGACGTAGCGATCAGTGACATGAATCGTGACCTAGAGAGAATTAGTGAATGGGCTAAGTCTTATGGCTTACTGATTAATCCTTCCAAATCACAGGCCATGATTATAGGTAGTCGATGTTATCGCGCTGCGCTTGACATTTCTACTTTGACGCCATTGTCCCTTAACGGCTCGACAATTGCTTACACTGAAACGGCTAAGAATCTCGGTGTCTTAATTGACAGCAACCTTTCTTGGCGAGCGCAAGTAAATGAAGTTAGTCGTGAGGTGCATTTTTCTTTTCACACTTTAAAAACTTTTCAAAGTTTCCTACCCTTCAAAACTAAAAATTATTTAGCTCAAACTTTAATTCGGCCGATCATAGATTACGCCGATGCCCTGGATGCCACTGAGGAGCTCTTAAATAAGTTTGAGCGCTTGCAAAATTTGTGCATCCGTTTTGTCTTTGGTCTGAGGAAATACGATCATGTCTCTCAGTTCCGCAAAGATCTCAAGTGATCGAAGTGAGCGAAGATCTCCCTATGCATGCTCCCTATTCGCAGGAACACTCGAATATTATGTCTTCTGTACAACATCCTATTTAACCTTGCATACCCTGGCTACCTGCGCGATCGTTTTTCTTTTACTCGCTTTGCTGATGCACTGTGCAGATCCCGCCTTAAACTACATCTCAATTTCCCATCCCATAAAACCCATTTCTATTCCCACTCCTTCTCTGTTCATGCAGTACAATTGTGGAACTCACTTCCACCTAAAATCCGTGACTCCCAAAATGTATCTATATTAAAAAAAACAAGTCAAAGAACATTATCTCTCCATCATCTTGTAATTTTATATATTAAGTATATGTATGTATTTTTATTTTCTATATTTATTAAGTTAAGGTATATGTGTAATTTATACATGATTAGTTAAGTTATTTTTGTCTATTTGTTCTTTCTACACACTGTGTCTTCGTTTATCATCCAACATTCCTGTCGCAGGTCTGCTGGAAGAAATTTCTAAAAAAATAAGCAGTACCTTTGTGCTCTTTAATCTGTATATTTATTTTCTCTGTAAAATGTTTTTGTGTGTACATAAATAAATAAATAATAATAATTATAAAACAAAGTCAAAGAAACATGCTGGTCCTGCCATAGGGCAATCTTTAGTGTAGACAAAATCAAATTTGTTAATTTATATTCATAGTTATTGTATTCATTTTCGACATGTTTTTCGAAAGGTTTTCATCGATAACGATGCCTAATCCCTTTGAGATATAACAAAACAATGTATGGTGTAATTGGTTCTCTTTTATAGGTCTACAGATAAGTCCCAGACGGCATATATCTATCTGTTAATGATAGCTTACTATACCCATTCTTACGTCTAAAATAATAATGGTCACGTACCACTTGTTGGTTTATGAAAAATTCTCCTCGATGTAACATTTTATTTTTACTGACTCACTTTTGGGTTACTATCTCACCTGATGGTAAGTTATGTGTAAACGATGATGTGGTCGATGATGGACTACGCTTGTCTAGAAGTAAGCTATTCACTCTTTAC